>CM035133.1:117107206-118354206 GCA_020205605.1 Panax ginseng | reverse complement strand
CACAGTATCATCTGTGCATTATTTATATTATTAAATTAATAATTGAGACGACAAAGTTATTCATATTATTATTTGCAATATTGACAATGTCAGAAGTTACATCGAGGAGAGGTTTGGTCACCTAATTGCGGCGCTTGATAAGGAGAAATTTTTATCGAAAGCCCCCTCTTTCAGGAGCGACACTGGTTGTTAAATATTGTGAATTATAATATTAATGATGAATAAGTTCGTGTTGATTAAAGATGAAATTGATAGTTCCTTTGTGTTGGAATTATTAGTGTTAGGAAAATCGACATTTATTTCGATAATAATTGATGTCTGGAGGTTATATTGACCAATCGGATAATTAACCGGATAAATGAGCAATTAATTGTTATTAATTCACATGCTTATAACTATGTGTTCACATGTGTGTACTATTGATTCACATGATTTACTATTAGGGGAGTTGGTGCAAGTTTGATAATACTTGCATGACTAAGTTAAAAATGGAGGTATAGATGAAGGTACTATACTATAATTAATTTTTTTCACATGTTTAGAACTATTGAGTCACATGATTTACTATTAATTCACATGATTTACTATTAGGGGAGGTGGTGCAAGTTAGATAATACTTGCATGATTAAATTAAAAATAAAGGAAAAGATGAAGGTATTATACTGTAATATTTCGAGCCCCAAAATATGCAATTATAGAAACTATATTTTTCTATAAATAGAAGCTCATTCCTTCATTATTTTTCACTAATTCACAAAAGCTATAGAGCAATTATTATAGAGAGAAAGAAGAAGAGAAGTCTGCTACCTCACTATTCCAGTATCCAGTCTTCTTCTGAGGTAAGGGATATCATTATTGTGTAAGGGGTATTCTTTCGTATTCATGGAGGAGTTATTTTCTTTCAATACTCATAAGGGTTGTTATTCTATTCTTTATTATTGTTTTGGAATAACCTGTCTATGCGAAGTACCGTATATATGGTCAAATTCTTCTATTATTCTATTCTTTATTATTCTGTTGGAATAACCTGTCTGTGCGGTCTATCGCATGCCTGGTGAATTCTGTTGTTATTCCATTCTTTATTATTCTGTTAGAATATCCTGTTTGTGCGGATTACGCATGACCTGGTTCCATTATTTATTATTACATTAGAATAACTCGTGCGTGCATATGTGTCTACATCGCATGCTTGGTGAATTCTTTGGTTATTCCATTCTTTATTATTACATTGGAATAACTTTATGCGTATGAACTATCTGATGCATGGTGAATGATCCTTCGTATTCATTCTTTATTAAATTGTGAAAATGATCTATCTACGTAGATTATCGCATGGCGGGTGAAAATCCATTTGCAGTTTCGTATATTCTATTATACTCGTATGAGATATCATTTCTTTTGTACTCGTCATGGAATATCATTTTTTTTGTTATTTTTTTATGAGTTACTATTCACGGGTTACTATTCACCCAGTTACTATTCACTTTAGTATTATTCACTCAGGTATTTGGGGTACTTTTTGTGTCAGAGTACTATTCATGAGTTACTATTCACAGGTTACTATTCACCCAAATTACTATTCACCCAAATATTATTCACTCAGGTATTTGGGGTACTTTTCATGCCGGGGTACTATTCACGCGGTACTATTCCCAAAGTACTATTCACGGGGTACTATTTACCCAAAAAATATATTTCTTTTACATCCAAATTATTTTTGGTACATGAATATTATTCTTGAATTTTACTCCACAAAGCAAAGATCATGTTGACAATTTGGATATTTTTAAACTCGGTTAAATTTAAAGTCTTTAATATTTATCCTTGATTTCGATTTTGATTAATGCTTATATCATTCATCATCATCATCCTTATGCTTATATTATGATGAAAGTCATCTTTGGCTTACGTGCAAAGATGGACTGTTGATTATTGGTTTTACACTTATATATCTTTGGCTTACGTGCAAAGATGGACTATTGATTGATGAGTATATTTGGCTTATATGCATAGATGAACTATTTATTGGTATGATTATAATCAGGGATCATTCGGTATAATCATGACCCGTAATATTATAGATGATGTGGTAAAAGTCCTCATTGGCCCGTAGTGCATTGATGGACAGTTATTGGTATGATTATAACCAGGGATTATTCGGTATAATTATGACCATTGATGATTACATGAATATCCTTGGCTGTAGTGTAGGGATGATTCGATGATGTGGATTATTTATTAAGCTGAGTCTCAGCGATAAAATATTGGTTATACATTTTTAATTCGTAAAAGATAGTAGATATCATGCTCTACTTGACTCTTCTAAAATACAGTTGTAAGTCTTTGGCATGTAGTGCAAAGATGAATTGTTAATGAATATCTTTGGCAGTAGTGCAAAAGATGAATTTATTAGTATGATTATTAAGGGAATTGTGATTTGGTATAACCATGATTTTAATGTTTTGGTGAAGATAGGTGATGAAAATTATCTTCGATCACGTGGTGTGAAGAAGAATTTAGAATCACAATTATGATTATGAGTTATTCATATGATTGTGGACATGAATTGTTGATTGATGTTATAGGGATAAAACATCATTGGTGGACTTTTAACATAGAGAAGATAATAGACCTGATGGTCTATTTGACTCTTCTAATGGATTTCTCGTTCCACTGCAACTATGGTTGAAAAGTTTTATCATTTACCATATGTTCTAAATCTCTGATTTATTACTGATGAAGTCTATTGATAATTTAATTATCTTTAGTCATGATATTCTTTACTGGGCTAGTCGTGCTCACCCTTTTTGCTTCACAATTCCTTTCAGTTAATAAGAGTGTTGCCGGGTCGAGCGGGGATAATAGGGGAATAGAACGGTGGTCTATAGCTGTTGAGGTTCTCCCTAAATAGTATAGAAATAATTTTATTAAGAACTTTAGATAAGTGTGTCGTATTGTATACGTCATTTGATATTTAATTTTGGTGAACCGAATAGGGTGAGGTGAACCCAACTTTGGAAGGGTGTTTTGCCACTATCATACAAAATGTCTAATGACATACAACCTCGTGTTATCATAAGACATGGTTGTGCACATCCATTTGCTGAGTATATTTATGAGCACTACCTATATAATCTTGGAGTTGGTTTGAAATATAATTCTCAATTGGAGAAAACAGAGATAATTATATGTCAAGAGAACACTCACCATTGGAAAGAAGATGATAGCAATCTTCTTTTTTTTCTTTGGGGACTATTGGGTCAACCAAGGATAATTCTGTGGACATATGATATCTATCATAACCTAGACGCATGGCCTCCCATTTACGAAGGTTTCCTTGAGTATTTTCCAAAAATTTTAATTTCTAAAACAGTTATTGGCTGTACTTTTATGTAAAGTACCATTATAAGATTGTGGTCGAGGCACCATGAGAGTTACATACATTTGTATTAAAACTCACAGTTTAACTGTGGTCGTATTCTGCACGATAATTCAACAATTGTATAAATGAAGTTTGTAAATGATTTTTATAGTGTGATATCTGGTGACTCAGAATGGGTCGTGTGGACCTATTTTGGGGGAGTCACATCATACCCTAAAAAAACACATCGCAATGCTCGAGGTGTCAACTTGTCGCGCTGACGCTGATGAAGATGTATAAATGCTACACAACCAAAAATATGAGGAGGTAAGTTTGGAATGACTGGAGCCACAATTGCTTCACTAAGAGCCTGAGGTGGTGTCCGAAAATTAATAGTGCTGGAAGGTACTCGGTTGATTAAATATATTGCAGAGGTAAGTGCGTGTCCCCAATAGGATAAAGACATATGTGCTTCTATTAATGAAGCACGGACAACCTCCAATAAGTGATGATTTTTTCGCTCTGCCACCCCATTCTGTTGGGGTGTATCGGAACAAGTAGTTTGATGAATGGTTCCATGGGCTTCCAAGTACCGCTTCAATTCAAAACTCAAATATTCACCTCCATTGTCACTGCGGAGAACCTGAACCTGTGCATTGTACTAACTACAAACCATTTTATGAAAATTTTGAAATAACAAATTTACTTCACTTTTGGACTTCATCAAACATACCCAAGTCATCCTGGTACAATCATCAATAAAAGTAACAAACCAACGCGATCCATCCAAAGTAGCAAATTTAGATGGTCCCCAAACATCAGAATGTATAATCATAAAAGGAACTGGACTTTTATTCAAAATTAATAGAAACGAAGCACGATGGCTTTTTGCAAGTTCAAAAACATCACATTTGAAACTAGAAACATCAAAGTTTGCAAATAAACTAGGAAATAATTTCTTTATGTAACCAAAAGAAGCATGCCCCAGACGTCGATGCCATAACTATATCTCAGATTTTTTTTTTCCTCCTCCGAACCCCCAATCTGTAAAGCTTGACGCAACTTATCTGAACTTTTGGACACCATGTCTAAGTAATACAGCTTCCTTCGCCTAACACCACAACCAATCGTCTGCCTTGTCCGGATGTCTTAAATACACAAAATTCAGGCCAAAAAATGACAACACAAAATAAGGCATTGGTTAATTGAGAAACTGACAAAAGATTATAATTCAAAGAGGGAACAACCAAAACAGAATCTAAATTTAAGGTGTTAGTGAGGGACAAGGATCCTTCCCCAATAATCGGAATTGAGGTACCATTGGCAGTGGAAACAGAACTTTGTGAGGAAGGTTTAATAAGTGAAACTTGTCTAGAATCAAATGTCATATGATCCGTAGCACCGGAATCAATTATCCATGCACTATTAGAAACAAGTGTAGAAATATTCAAAACCTTTCCACCATTACCTGCTGTTGCTGCCAATGCCAAGAACTTTTCACCGCTATCATCCTCTGTCTTTGTTTCAATAATTGCAGCAGTAGAGGTATTCTTGGAATTATTCTTCCGGAAATCACGGCTATGATCCCACCATTCTGGATATCCCACAAGTTCATAGCATCGACTTTTTGTATGACTCGTTTGATCACAATGGGTGCATTTGTATGGTGATTTGTCGCCACCATTAGCATTCTTAGGATGGATGTAATTCTTTTTGTCTTGCTGGTGTTGAGGAGACTAGTTTTGATTAGACCGGTTCCGAGTCACCATGGCTAAAGCTTCAGAATTTTTCAGTTGTCCATTCATCACCCCACGTCGAACATCTTCGCGACGAACTAGGGCATAACACTCTTCTAATTCAGGGATATGATCCTTCCTCAAGATTTTGCCGCGCACTTGCTCGAAATCACCCTCTAATCCAGCGAGAAAGATATGCACCCTTTGTCGCTGAAGCAATTTCTGATAGGATGCAATATCTATCTCATCCACCATGACCACCTTATCACGATGATCTAACTCACTGAAGATTTCAGTCAGTTCTCCATAATATATAGAGAGCGGTCTGCCATTTTGTTTGGCAGAGAAAGCCCTCTGGTTCAAGGTAAAAACTTGTAATTCATCCGCTCTCGTGCGGTAGGTAAGCGAATATATCGCTTCAAAATCTCCGGGGACATAGACATCAGCAACCATCTTTTGACCTTCTGATTGTCTGAATACCACTTTTCATAGCCTTCATCTTTCTTCTTAGGTGTGGCGACAAAGCCTACTTAATGAAGGAGAGTTTCTCCTTCTCAAAGCATTTTTGCATCTCTAACATTTGAGACCACAGATCATAGTTGGTCTCATTCAATACAATTCATGCATTGAATAATGAACCTTCGTGTTGAATAATGATGGGGGTAGAATCTGACTTGCTCATGGTTTAAGGATTCAAAGAAGAATGATTTAGAGTTTCGTGACTTTGATACCAACTTGAAAATCAGAGAAGAATATTTTCATTCATATATTTTTGTGTATCCTTACATGTACATATTTATAGAGATAGTAGAGATCCTACAATCAAGTTATTCATCCTACAATCAAGTTATTCCTATAATTAAGTTATTTAATTATTCCTATAATTAAGTTATTCCTATAATTAAGTTACAATAGAGAATCTTTGACTATTAATCCAATATCGCAACAAATTCAAGTTTAATTAAACAAATTATTATCTCTTATCTTGACTTGCTAAACGAACTTTAGTCCAGCTTTACAACTCTAAAGTCAATTATTACCCACTAATCACCATACAAATGTTAAATATTAATTAATTAATTAATTACCTGAATGTGTGTTTATGTATGCGGACTACTGAACTATTAAGCAAAACAGATATTACGGCTCAAGCCTCATTCAACCTTTCATATATGATACTTGATGTCTAATGATGAGTTAAAATTATGTACTGTAAGTGTATATTGTCTATTGTAGATTTGGCAAGTGCAGGTTGAACCACAGAGATTAGATCAATTCTTTAATATATTCTTAATTAATATTTTAGACAAATTAAAAAGAAAAATAGTGAAAAAGATTTATTAACTAAATTATGCAAGCTATTAATTAATAACTGAAATTATTAATGAAAAAAGATAACCTAAGAATCAGAATCCACCAAATATTAACATAATAAATAATTTCTTATTTCCTAAATTAATTTCCAGTTTATTTTTCATTTCCTTTAAAAATAATGATTCATATAATTAATATGGAAAAGCATAAGTTATGAAAAATTTACACATTAACTATAACTTATCAAAACCTCGCAATCAATATAAGAATCATATGCAATTTATGCAGAAAAAAATATGAAGGCGAAAATAATTAGGCATTAATTTTGAAACAGAAAAAAAATATTATTATGAAATACTTAGTGTCATCATAATCCTAGGTATTAGCAATTTAGCTAGCCATGGAATTAAAAACAAAAACAAATAATATTAGTACTACTATTTGCATGAAATAAGAACAATAATTAAAAGAGAATTTTTATTATATAAATAAATTCTCTAACAAGAAAAAGACAAATTCTAAATATCTTACTCCCTTCTACACCCGTGAAAAACTAAAAAAGAAAAAGAAAATAACAAGTGGGGTCCTTCTCTCTAAAACAAGAGGCTTATTTATAGGGAGAATACATCTGTGTCCTAATTTAGGTTCATTCAACTTGGACAGTTTTGTTTCCTGGTTTCTCTTCTTTCCTTCTTGACTTCCATCTCTATATGGTAATACTCTAAGAGTACTCTTTCATTTTTAAAGGTTAGATATAGATCTTTTATTTGCTCCAAATGTTATCTCTTATAAAATAAAATAAAATATATTAGTTAAATAAAATAAACATATAACATAATAAATATAAGAATATTAAAATGTAAAAAAATGTGTATATGAATACTAATGATGATCTTGACTTCAATGCTGGAGTACCAGTAACATCACTACGCTTGAACCTTTTATTATTTAGTTCATGTATTTACAATGATTTAACAAATCCCACAAGTAATGCATTCAAATGGCTACTTAACCATGCACACTAATCATGTACGTCCAAGTTGTAGCTAGCTAATTCCTGATGATGACCATATGATTATGGCATTTATAACAACTTCATGTTTTATTGTGTATGAACTGAATGAATATTAATTATTTAAGAAGAAGGTTTTGGGCACATTATACATGCACACAAATCATATATCATATATATATGTAGATTTGTTGAGATATGGGAGAAAACTAAATTTTACTATATTCTCAGAGCACAAAATCAACTTATCACAATAGGGTTGCAATGGGTGGAGCATTACTAGCTTAATTAGCCCCACATCCTAGTCGAGATATGGGAGAAAAAATATAAATGGCGAGGTTAATCTTGTTCCGTATGAAGTACTATCCCAGAACTCAAATTATTACATATATTCTTCATTTTTGCATGGTAATCCCCTTCACACTTAGTTAAGAAAGATCTTAAAATATAACTCATCTTAAATTGTTTGTAGTCATTCTTATAATCTTTTTCAATAATAGCATCATTCTTGCTCATATTGATATTATAATTAGTTGTTTCTTGATCATCAGTAGCTTCTTCAACATGATCCTGGTAGTAGTTAGTGTTCGGTAACTTTGGCTGCTGCAGTGTGTTGCTCCTGAATCTTCTCGTTTGATATTCCACGTTTTTTCAGTCATATGTATGTAAATCTTCTTGATAAGATCGTAGAAGGAAAATTAAATATATATATATATATATATATATATATATATATATATATATATATATAAAGAAGATATATGTATGTAAATCTTCTTGATATGAATATAAGAATATTTTCTGAAGTGACACTATTAATTAGACGTAATCAGAAAAAATTAAAAGTTTAATTTTTTAAATTAAAAAATTAAGAAGACAATAAAAAAAAATTAAACGTTTAATCTCCTAATTATAAAAAATTGAGAAGACAACCTCAAAGTCGAAAAAAATTAAAAGTTCATGGTATTAAATACATATTTTGGCCCAAAAAAAAACAAAATCCATTTGAATTTGTTCATAATTAATTTGTAAAATTCTAAAATGAAAAGTAAATCAACAATTTAAAATGACATTTTTGTACTTAATTAGAAAGTTTACAACATTAATTATTGCATTAATACGAGTTAAATTGATTTTATATTTTAAAATTTTCCAAATTGACTAAAGAAAAATATTTATTTTTTGTCTTGAAAATATCTTAACCTTTAAAATGCGTGGAAAATATCTTAACATACCATCCCATGACTTTTAATATTTTGTGATGAATTTCATTAATTAATTATATATTAATGATATTAAAGTTATTCATTGATTATATTAAATAATTAGTTTCTTGGAGGGGAGATGAAAGAAGTGAAGATAATGGAAGAAGACGTTGGGGTGCAAAAGGCAGAAAATGATGATTTCCGTAGTGATTCTGGTTCTAAGAAGGAAAGCTTCTCTGTGCTCAGTACTCAAAAAAAGCTTCTCACTTGCAGTTGGAATGGGATGCAACATAAGTGCTAAGAGCAAAAGTCCTCAAAAGAATTTTAGGAAACCAAAGTGGTGGAGGAATCTCAATGAGAAATAGAGGAATTTATCTACGAGAGGGGTGAAGTTTCAGAATGGAACTGAGGATTCATCTGAATCAGGTTTAGAAAACCTGGATCTTGGACCATTTTTGCTTAAGCAAGCAAGGGATTTGATTTCCTCTGGGGATAATCCTCATAAACCTCTTGAATTTGCTCTTCGAGCGGCAAAATCATTTGAAAAATGTGTTGATGGGAAGCCCAGTTTAGATGTGGTCATGTGTTTTCATGCATTTGACTGCTGCAATCTACTGTAACTTAGGTCAGTACAGTGAAGCCATTCCAGTTCTTGAGCACGACATTGAGATTCCAGTAATCGAAGAAGGTCAAGATCAGGCCCTGGAGACACTTATGCCATGGTAGGCCAATTTGATAATTCAATACTATGTTATGTTGTATTTTATACAAAATAATATATTATAAAATTAAATAAAAATAAATATATTCATAAATTTTGGTGATCTATCATTAAAAAGAATTTAATGTGAATGAATTATACTTAAAATATTTATGAAGATTTTGTAACTGCTAATATATATTAATACCTATTAAAAAGATATTACCGTTGCATGTTTAATACTATTATCGTTGCTATATATATGTTGCATGTTACCTTCTATACTTATATATAAAGGAGAAGGAAGGCTTAACATATTACGATATATATACAGATCATCTTGTAGCAGACAGTGAAAAAGAAAGAAAGAGCTCACTTTCATATAATATATATATATATATATATATATGTGTGTGTGTGTGTGTGTGTGTGTGTGTGTGTGGGGTAATTTTCTTAGGAGTTGTTCTTGGGCCATTCAATTATTTCGAGTGATGATTAGTTGGATGAAGAGTTGTTAAATTCTGAAGTAGGATTTCGATAGTGACCTTAGCACCGAGAAAAGTTCTTCGAGAGGGGCGAAATTTCTATTTAAGGACAGTGCACTGCACGCATCTACTCAAAATTATTCGCTCTAAATCGATAAGTTTAATTTTTTCCATTCTTTTATTTGATAGTTGAATCCTATTTTATTTGTATTTTACCAACATGTTACACAATGGGTTTAGAAGTTCAGAGACAAGTCATGAGAGATACAGATCCAAGAGTTGGCGAGACTTGCAGGTATTTGGCTGAAGCTCATGTTCAAGCATTGCAATTTGATGAGGCGGAGAAGGTTTGTCAGATGGCTTTAGATATACGTAGAGATAACGATTCTCCTGCTTCTATTGAAGTGGCAGCTGATAGGAGGGTCATAGGTCTTATATGCGAAACTAAGGGAGACCATGAAGCTGCTCTTGAGCATCTAGTTTTAGTTAGCATGGCCATGGTGTCCAATGGGCAAGAAAAGGAGGTTGCTTCTATTGATTTAAGCATTGGAGACTGTTGGGAGATTGCATATTTAAAATTTGATGTTGAAAGTTAATATTCATGATTATATGTAAAGTCATTCAAAGGAACACATGTACAAGGACTTAGTTATAGATCAAACTTGTTAGGTTGATATGGACTTTAATATTTATCATTCTGTAAATGAATGTATAGGAGAGAAGATTAAAGCTGTTAGGTTGATCTATATCTTGAGATGTAATAGATAGGCTTCAACTGAATCATAGTCTATCGAGATGATCAAGAGATTGCAGAAGACAAGGCAAAATCGTAGAGCATCGAGGATCGTAGTGTATCTGCTTTGAATGGCCTCTTCGAAGTCGTAGAGTAGGCCAAACGCTTGCCGAGCCAAATTAGAGGTCGTATGGAAGCGTAAAGTCTGCAAGTCAAGCAAGTGAAGATCGTAGTGTACCACTACTTAAGAGAAATCGTAGTGTTCTCGTTTAGCAGCATCAGATCAAGCACTAAGGTGGAAAGACACCACGATCAGAATCGTAGAGCTTCATCTGTTTGTGTCAGAAGAATTGAGCCTCGTCCATTTGTTTAAAAATAAATCACAACAAATATGGAATGAGCTATAGATGTTGAAGACCTCGGGAGTCCCAATGACACAACAATCATACTTAGTATATAACAAAGAAACGTATTGAAGAAGCTAAGGAAAGTACTATGGCTCAGCAGAAAATACCTTTTCAGGTGTTAGGTGAAACAGCAATCTGCTGTGTCAGTGGGCCAGTCTGCTAATCAGAAGTTATGCAAAAAGTCTCCATCAAAGCTTAGAAATGTCAAATGCATTTAATGTTTCAACGAATGTCTTCAACGGATATATTTCAAAGCCATCATATATATACAAAACTTCAGCAGATGAAAGTTTTTATGCAAGTACTGAACAAAAACACTGAAGAACACTCAATGCTCAACTCTACGATCTAAAAAAGAAAGCTTGCTCAGCTACTCAGTTCTTTTGAAGTCAAGCTTAAAGGCAACTGAGTAGCATCATTCAAGAACTCAACAACCATCAAGTGAAGTAAGAAGTTCCAAGTCAGAAGTACTTGAGGAGTTCTAAGTGAACTGAGAAGTATCGAGTCTGCTGGACTTTAAGAGTTCAATAGTGAACTAAAAAGTTACAAGACTGCTGGTCTTGAAGGAATTTGTGAGATTCAGAAGTTGTAAAGATATCCTTAGTGGATTTCCTACTCGAGAAGTAGAAGAGTAGACTAGGAGCTTTGAATGATCTGAACCACTTAAAATCTCTGTGACTCCTATATTCTTGTCATAACTGCTATAATTGCCATAACTGCTTTACTCCTATTAATTCATCATATCTTGAAGGGAAAACAAAAAAATCTTATTTTCGCTGTGTTTAAATCATTATTAAAACTAATAAGTATTTTGATCAAAAGAAGTTTAAAAATATCTATTCAACCCCCCTTCTAGATAACTATTGTGCCTCTGGGAACTAAAAATTGGTATTAGAGCAGGTTCTATTAAACAGCCTACAAAGCTTAAGTAGATCCAATGGCACATCTGATAAGCGAATCAAAGACTGGAGGAGGCAGCAAGCCACCTATGTGTAACAAAGATAAATTTGTCAACCGAAAAGTTCGTATGCAAGCCTACATGGATTCAATAGATGAAGATCTATTTGAAACTGTTCAAAATGGGTCCTACATTCCTACCAAGCTTGCTCCTACTACAGACGACCCAAACAGAATTGAAATCAAGGTCAAAGAAGAATGGACTGACAATGAAAAGAAAGCTGTTCAACTTGACAAAAAGGCCAAGAATATTTTGTTCCAATCTTTAGAAGATGGCCTGTTTGAGAATGTGGTCAATAGCAAAACAGTAAAGGAAGTATGGGAAGCATTGCTCATCATGCATGAAAGAATAGAAGAAGTCAAAGAAAACAAGCAATCTCTCCTGACACAACAATATGAAATGTTTGCACATGTTCAAGGAGAAAATGTCACTTCCACCTATGAAAGATTCAATGTACTGCTCAACTCTCTTCGAGCCTATGGAAAGATCTATCCAAATAAAGATCTAATCATAAAGTTCATGAGAGCTTTACCTAGCAAATGGTATGCCAAAACCACTGCCATCAGAGAGTCAAAGAATCTACATGAAATGACTGTTCAACATTTATATGGAAACCTTCTCACGTATGAACTGAAGCTGACTCAACGAGCAAAAACTCTATCTGAAGGAAGAAAGAAGGACAAAGGGGTTGCTCTCAAAGCAACAGATAACATCTCCAAATCCAACACTGAAAATGACTCTGGTTATGATGAAGATGATGATGAGGACTTTGCTATGCTGGTAAGGAGACCCAGAAGGTTCATAAGGAAGAATCAGCAAACCTAAGAAAATTAACAACTACAGCAGTTAGGAGCAAATAAATGACTTATGCTACAACTGCAAAAAGCCTGGTCATTTTATTGCAAATTACAACAAGCCTCTTAGAGAAGAACTCAAGAAAAGATCAAATTCAAAGAAAGAATTCAAAGGCAACAAGAAGCTCTAGAAGAATGATAAAAGTCTTGTGGCCGGAGGATCATGGAGTGACTCAAACAACGACTCAACTCCCGAATCTGGAGATGATGAAGTTCCTCAAGTGGAAAATATTTGTCTGATGGCCAAACATACAAAGGACAAGAATAAATTTACCATACATGAAGTAAGTATAGATGAGGTATATGACTTTAACTCTCCTGATGTAGACATTGATGACTAAAGAACTGCTCTAAATGGCATAGCATCTGATGTGTATCAATACATGAAATGGTTCAGAGTTCTGTCCAAAGATTATTCTCTTCTTCAAAAAGAGAAATAGAAAGTTCAGAAGAAGCTGAATGACTCTTCTAAGAACTAACTCTCTCTCCAAATTTGAAGCTGAGAATAAGTTCTTAAAACAGACCAATGAACTTAATGCACAAAGAGAGTCAAGTCTGACCTCTAAAATTGAGGAACTAGAAATGACAATCTCTACATGGAATAAATCCTTTTCTTCCATAGACTCCCTGATCTCCAGTCAGAGAAGTGCATCTGACAGAACAGGTTTAGGTTTTGGGGAACCCACCTCAGAACCATATGTGGAAAAGATAAATGAAACTAGCTCTAGTAATGTTTCAAGTTTCAGTAGAAGCATTACATTTGTGAAATTCTCATAGAAGGAAGAACCAGTCTAACCCTCCTTTTCAGATCCAATCTATGTTCCAAGGAATAACAGACCTCATGCTGGCCTAGGTTTTAGAAGAGAGAAGAGTAACTCAGTCTCTACTCTCCAACCTCGAAGGGTTCTAGAGTTGAGTAAAATTGACTCCACGAACCAACTGGGAAGGAACAGTAGAGTTAAGCTTCACTCTTCACAAATTATGAAATACAAGGACACGTGAAAAAAAGGAGAATAAGTATAAAGGAAGGATTGCTGAAAACCCACATAAGTCAAAATGGAAGAAGAATCCACACACACACACACAAGCATGCATTATATTAGATGTTTTGTATGTAATAAAACTGGTCATAAGGCTGCAATATGCTACGATAATCCTATGCATGTGAGACCCAGAATTAAGCAAATTTGGGTCCCCAAGGGTACTAACAAAATAGAACCCATACAAGTATGGGTATCAAAATGAGAGTTTTATCTTACCACGGGAACCAAGCTCCCCGATCACAACCTGGTATCTGGACAAAGGATGCTCAAGGCATATGACAGAGAACAAATCCCTTCTATCTAATTACATAGAGATGGAAGGTCCGTCAGTCATCTTTGAAGAAAATAGCTCTGGCAAGAAAAGAGGATATGGCTCAGCTGAGAATGGTGTAGTATCTTTTAGTAAAGTAGCCTATGTGGAAGGATTACAACACAATCTTCTGAGCATAAGCCAACTCTGCGACAAGGGTCATCAAGTCACTTTTTTCAACAATTAATGTCAAGTCAGAGACCTGAGGACATCCTCTATAAAGCTGACTGGAACAAGAGAAGAAAATGTATATACTGTCAATCTTGATCAACTAAGCTCGGATGAGACAATATGCTTTTTGGCTAAAGCATCTGAAGAAATGAGCTGATTATGGCATAAAAGACTATCTCATCTCAACTTCAAAATCATATCTAAAATTGTCTCCAAGGATCTAGTAGAAGGCTTACCCAAGTTTAGTTTCGTCAAGGAAAGGCCATGCAATGCCTGTCAGCTTGGAAATCAGACTAGAAGCTCATTTAAGAGCAAAACTGTCAACTCAATTGACAAACCCCTGCAGCTGCTTCATATGGATCTATTTGGGCCAATTCCAACAACAAGCCTTGGAGGGAAGAGATACTCACTGGTCATAGTGGATGACTACACCAGATTCACATGGGTGTTCTTTCTAAACTCAAAAGATGAAACGAGCTCCCAACTTATCAAGATGTTCAGACTAGTGATGAACGAGAAAGGGGAGAAAATCAAGGCTATAAGGAGTAATTATGGCAGAGAATTCGACTTCTCTGAGATGGACCAGTTCTGTACAAAAAATGGCATCAGTCACAACTTCTCAGCTCCACGAACTCCTCAACAAAATGGAGTAACTGAGAGAAAGAACAAAACATTAATAGAGGCTGGAAGAACTCTACTAGCAGCAGCCTATCTACCTGAATACTTCTGGGTAGAAGTTGTCAACACTGCATGATATACTCAGAATAGATCGTTGGTACACTCTACGATAAAGAAAACTCCCTACGAACTGTGGAAAGGAAGAAAGCCAAATGTCAGCTACTTACATGTATTCGACTGTGCATGCTACATTCTCAATAATGGAAAGCAGTATCTGACAAAGTTTCAACCCAAGTCCAACGAAGGAATCTTTCTCGGATATGCCACAGACAGTAAGGCTTATAGAGTGTTCAACAAGAAAACGCTGAGTGTTGAAGTCTCGATCCACATCATTTTCGATGAAACAGACTTGGACAAAATAATGTCTCAAGACACTATGAACGATGATTCAGAAGAGGTCGTCGAGCTCAACACCACGATCATAGTCCTAGAAAATGAAATCGTCGAGCAAGAAGAGGAGATTGTAGAGAGAACTACGTAAGACAACGAACCTCCACATCAAGAAACAGAAATTGATCTTGAAGGTCTTAGACAAGAAGGCATCAGGACAGATATTCCAACAGGAAATATATGGGCAAACGATCACACTCAAGACTTAATCATTGGAGATCCAAATGCAAGGGTCAAAACAAGAGCGGCCATTCCGAATGAGTGATTCTATCTAAGATTTCTGTCACAAATGGAACCGAAGAAGATAGAAAAAGCAATGGAAGACTCCAGTTGGATAGAAGCCATGCAAGAAGAACTGAATCAATTTGAAAGAAGCAAAGTATGGAGATTAGTTCCAAGACTAAGAAACTATCCAGTCATTGGCACCAAGTGGGTCTTCAGAAACAAGATGGATGAAGATGGAGTAATAACTAGGAATAAGGCAAGACTAGTGGCCAAAGGCTACTCTCAAGAAGAAGGCATTGACTACGATGAGACCTTTGCACCTGTTGCCAGATTAGAAGCCATCAGAATATTTCTTGCCTTTGTTGTTCACATGAAATTCAAAGTCTTTCAAATGGATGTCAAAAGTGCATTCCTGAATGGTGAACTTCAAGAAGAAGTATATGTGGAACAACCTCTAGGTTTCATCAATCCAACTCTTTCTAATTATGTCTATAGATTAGACAAAGCCCTATATGGTCTTAAACAAGCACCTAGAGCATGGTATGAAACACTAACTAACTTTCTTATTGAAAATGAATTCACTACACTACTAGAAAATCAGCCTATAACGATGGTCGACGGCCGTCGCTATAGGCCAAAAGACCGTCGCTAAAGGTTTTAGCGACGGTCGCCGACCGTCGCCATAGAAAGCGTCGGTAAAGCTTTTAGCAACGGTCTTTTAGCCTATAGCGACGGTCGCCGACCGTCGCTATAGGTCATGACAAAATCGTGTATTTTTTCTTTACTACAGTCACTGAGAGTTATTGCTACGGTCATGATCGTCGCTATAGATGTCTATAGCGCCGCTCGGCAACCGTCGCTATAGGCCTGTGTTTTATAAAACACTATAGCTACGGTCGTTGACTATCGTTATAAACTTTTTAAATTTTTAAAAAAAGTAATTATGTACATTTATCCAACAAACACAAATACAATATAAAATAAAACATAAAAAAATATTGTATACATGATTTAAAATCATTCACATTACCACGTTACAATATAATAGTTCAATAATTCATACCCTAAAATATGATTATCATTATTATATCAAACTACTAAACTAATAACTTTTACCATCATCATTATAAGACAATAATTCAGTTATATGTATGTAGAAGAGCTAATACAGAGAATAATACAGACTATAGAGCTAAGTTCATGTGTTGCACTATCATTTGTACCGGATGTGTGCACCTGGATCACCATGTGAGACCCCGAATTTTATGAAATAAAAGTATTCAATTTTTCTATTTTGGTGAATAGTTAAATTGATAAAAGTTTAAAGTTAAGGGTGACATTTGAAAATTTTTCAAAGTAAGTGATGATGAAGTTTTGTTTTATTAGTATTATTAATGTAATAAAACAGAAATGCTTTTTATATAAAACAGAATACTTTTATAAAGTTATTCGTTTTATTAGGCTAATAGTAAAATCTTTTTATATAAAACAGAATACTTTTATAAAGTTATCTATTTTATTAGACAATGATTAGAATATATTATATTTTATTATGCATAGTATTTGCATAGTGCCTGCATAGTAAAATCTTTTTATATAAAACAGAATACTTTTATAAAGTTATTCATTTTATTAGATTATAAATAGAATATATTATATTTTATTGTAAACCAACTGGACCATCCGTTTAAAGTAAATCAATCGGACCGTTCATGGATTAGTTCTTATTCATCCATTCTTCTATAAATGAAGCTCATTCCTTCATTATTTTTTACTTAATTCACTTTGAAACTCTAGAGAGAGAAACTATAGAGAGAAAGAAGAAAAGTATTCGCTACTTCTTACTTCTATATCCAGTTTCTTCTTTATAAGGTAAGGGATATTATTTATTGTACTCGTAAGTGGGTATTATTTTTTTCATATTCATGAAGAGAACTTCATTATTCCAGTCTTTTATTATTACATTGGAATAACTTTTGTATATGAGCTACCCTATACTTGGTGAAATTCTTCTATTATTCCATTCCTTATTATTATGTTGGAATAACCTGTCTATACGAAGTACTGCATACATGGTGAAATTCTTCTATTATTCCATTTCTTATTATTATGTTGGAATAACTTGTATACACGGATTACCCTATACTTGGTGAAATTAGTCTATTATTCCATTCCTTATTATTATGTTGGAATAACCTGTCTATGCGAAGTACTGCATACATGGTAAAATTCTTCTATTATTCCATTCTTTATTATTATGTTGGAATAACTTTGTTTGCTAAATCCGCATACATGGTGAAATTCTTCTATTATTCAATTCTTTATTATTACATTGGAATATCTTGTCGGTCTTAATTTCTCCACGACTCGTTCCGTTCTTTATTATTCTGTCGGAATATCATGTATGCAATGCGTTTACACGGACTGGTTCCATTATTTATTATTACATCGCCGGAATATCTTGTCATGCGTATGCGCTTCGCTGCACACAGTTCCATTATTTATTATTTTGTTGGGAATAACACATGCATGCGATCTATCGCACGCATGGTGAATCCTTCTGTTATTCTATTCTTTATTATTCTGTTGGAATAACATGTCTATTCGGATTATCACATGCATGGTGAATGATCCTTTATATTCATTCCTTATTAAATTATGGAAATGATCTGGTTATGTTGATTATGATGAGAGTCATAATAAAAGTATTGGACTGATAAAAATCATGGGTATGTGAAGTATTAGTAAGTGTTATGATGAGTTATGTTGGTTATTATGTGAAAACATGAAAGTTTCTTAGAAATCACAAAGGGTTGAAAAATTAGATTTTGGTGAAAATGGAACATGAAATTCAATTGACCATATCTCCTATTATATTTCGAATTTTTGAGTGTGGTCAAGTTCTAGAGTTAGATATATGAGTTTCCTAACTTATCAAAGTGGAATCATTGGAAACGGTGTTGTAGATTTTTGTGTAGACTGATTTTAGAAAAGCACGAAAAAGTGAAAAATGGGAAAACAGATACTGCCAGAAATTTTAAAAGGGCATTTTCGGCCACTTAAATTGTGAGAAAAATTCTGACCTTTTGGGACATGAAAATATATGGTATAAAGTACCTCTTGTCCAAAAATGAGCTCATTCCGACTTAAAATGAGCAAATTATGACCATTTCAATATTTAGGTTTTTTCGACGAAAAATGCTATAACCGGAGTTCTATAACTCCGATGACCATGAAATTTAAATGAAAAGATCATGTTAACATGTGTAAGATCTTGCCAAGATTTTGGAATTTCTGGAGTTAAACTTGAGGTAGCTAATTGTTTAAGGAATTAATTAGAAATTAATTTTTTTAAAATAGTAAATGAATTTTAAAAATTTCGAGAAAAATATATGTTCATTATGGGACTATATTCTGCTAAATCCCAGAAAAGAAATATTTTTGGGACTGATTTGGTATTTTTCATAAAAATGGTTTAGTTACGAACATATGAGTTAAATATGTTATGCGAAGTAACAAAGTTGGAAAATAGGATTTTATGGCTTGAAAATCCTATATAAGGTATATGCAGATTTTTGATGAGGAATTTAATCATTAGTGATGAAATCTTATGAGTATGACATTTTTGAATGATTAAATGCATTATTTGGTAAAGTGTAAACAATTAAAATAAATTGTTTATAAGTTTAAGAAGTGATTAAAATATTGTTATGATATTAATAATATTAGATTATGAGTGGTGGATAATATTTGGATAAATTTAAAGTCTTTAATATTTATCCTTGTTTTCGTTGATTAATACTTATATCATTTTCATTCTCCTCATGTATATATTATGTTGAAAGTCATATGTGGCCTGTAGTGCATAGATGAACTTGGTATGATTATGACCAGGGATTATTCGGTATAATCATGATCGTAATGTTACAAATGATGTGGAAAAAGTCCTCATTGGCCATAGTGCATTGATGGACAGTTTTTGGTATGATTATGGTTATGGATTCTCTTCGGCCAAGGGTGCAAAGATGAATTATTTTATGGCATGATCAGGACCGTTGATGAAAACACGATTATCTTTGGCCCGTAGTGCATGGATAATTCGTGGTCGTGATACTAAAAGAATGTCCTTGGCCTATAGTGAAGGGATGAATTGATGATGTGGATTAATTATTAAGCTGAGTCTCAACAATGAAATATTAATTCATGGATGTGATAATAATGAATATCCTTGGCCGTAGTGTATGGATAATTCATGGATGTGATATCAACGAATATCCTTGGCCGTAGTACATGGGTGATTCGATGATGTGGATTATTTATTAAGCTGAGTCTCAGCGATAAAATATTGATAATAAACTTTTAAATTCATAAAAGATAGTAGATATCATGCTCTACTTGACTCTTCTAAAATACAGTTGTATGTCTTTGGCCTGTAGTGCAAAGATGAATTGTTAATGAATATCTTTGGCCGTAGTGCAAAGATGAATTTATTAGTATGATTATGAGCATGGATTGTGATTTGGTATAACCATGATTTTTGATGTTTCAGGTGAAGATAGGTGATGAAAATTATCTTTGTCCTGGGTGCGAAAAGGAATTCAGAATCACAATTATGATTATGAGTTATTCATATGATTGTGGGATGTGAATTGTTGATTGATGTTACGAGGATAAAACATTATTGGTGGACTTTTAACATGGAGAAGATAATAGACACGATGGTCTATTTGACTCTTTTTAATGGATTGCTCGTTCGATTTGCAACTATGGTTGAAAAGTTTTATCATCTACCATATGTTCTAAATCTACGATTTATTATTGACAAAAGCTATTGATAAT
Organism: Panax ginseng; assembly: GCA_020205605.1. NCBI lineage: Eukaryota > Viridiplantae > Streptophyta > Magnoliopsida > Apiales > Araliaceae > Panax > Panax ginseng. Next base: position 118,333,785 of record CM035133.1, on the reverse strand, counting down.
TTAATTATCTTTAGTTATGATATTCTTTACTAGGCTAGTTAAGCTCACCCTTTTACTTCATAATTCCTTTCGTGTAATAAGAGTGTATTTGGGTGAAATGGGGATAACGGGGAATAGAGCGGTGGTCTATAGTATGTTGAGGTTCTCCTAAATAGTATGGAAATAATTTTATTGAGAACTTTAGATAAGTGTGTCGTATTGTATACGTCATTTGATATTTAATTTTGGTGAACCAAATAGGGTGAAGCGAACCCAACTTTGGAAGGGTGTTTTGTCACTATCATATAAGATGTCTAATGACATACAACCTCGTGTTATCATAAGACAGGGTTGTGTACATCCACTTGCTGAGTATATCTACGAGCACTACCTATATGATCTTGGAGTTTATTTGAAATATAATTTTCACTTGGAGATAGTGGAGATAGTTATATGTCAAGAGAAGACTCACCATTGGAAGGAACATGATAGTAATCTTCTCATTTTTCTTTGGGGTCTATTGGGTCAACCAAGGATAATTCTCTGGACATATGATATCTATCATAACTTAGATTCATGGCCTCCTATGTACGAAGGTTTCTTTGAGCACTTTCCAAAGATTTTAATTTCTAAAACAGTTTTTGACTGTACCTTTATGTAACGTACCATTGTATGGTTGTGGTCGAGGCACCATGAGAGTTACATACATTTGTATTAAAACTCACAGTATATATGTCGTCGTATTTTGCACGAAAGTTGTATAAATGATGTTGTCAGTAGTGTATTTTCTGGCGACCCAAGATGGATGATGTATACCTATTTTGGGGGCATCACACACCATGTCCTCCCAAACCTGTTAAAGACACTTCAACATTAGCAAACGAAAAGATAAATAGAAGCAAATTTGGGATCATAATATTTCACGTCCTATAAGATATTGTGTGCACCAATTGAATTGATTTATTCTGCGACTCCTGATTTTACACAAGGACAAAGAAAAATAAAAGCACTCGTCCTTTGAAGTTCAATAAATCCTTGAAACAAATCATCAATAGAAACTTCAACAAGTGGCATGCATTTAAATAAGAACCATAGCAAAATAAATAAATAAATAAAATTATATTTATGAGTCCTACAGAACACAAAAATCCACCAGTTCTCTTGAAACACAATCCTCATGCGATGATATTTATATGCATCGAAAGGAATATATAATATAAACCAAACTTTTGTATACAATAAAGGTTGGACATAAAACGAATTAAGGAGTTGATATTGAAAGAAAACTAATTCTCCATGCCTTAACAAATGGAAGGGTAAGTACAGATCTACAACTTAGCACTTTAAAAACTTACTGGGCAATCAACAAAAGACACATGCCTCAGTAACTTCATCCTGGAGTTCTCAAATCCAGGCACATCCCACACGGGAGCATCTTCTTTCCCACTTCCATAAGCCCTATTTAAAAAATTGAGAATGATGAAGATAAAAATCAGAGTTCCAAATTCAAATACAAGTGCACAACACCATTATGAACTTACTTGTAACACATCGGGCGTGGGCATCGTTCATCTTCACATTTGTATATCTTTGCATTTGCATATCCGAGCTTTATGGTAATGTTGCGTTCCAGCTCATTTTTGAAACGAACAGTCTGCAAACAAATGAGAGATCAAAAGATCTGCTTTAAGGTTCTACATGTATAACTAATGTTAGAATTACATTACTTGTTGGTTATTAAGCTTCACTTTTTCATGGTCATATTTCTTATTTAACCTAAAAATCAAGATACAATAAGTTTTCACAAAGTAGATGAGATAAATATATACTCCCACTTATAATAAACTAAATTTACTCACATAAGTCAACCTATAATTGTAAATAATAGTGAATAAGTTCCAATTTTGATAAAGAAACCTTTATCCGTAATTAAGTATATCACACGATTAAGGACCAACATATGTTTATGGGTCGCACTAATTAACACTATTTACTTGTTTGCATACAAGGGACGACTCACGAATGCCTTATAAACAATGACTAAGCATCAAACCTGAAGCAAAGATTACCGAATTGATCTTGTTAAGCTTCACTTTTCCCATAAAATATTGCAATACTCAGTCAATTAACACTCCCATACCGTGAGTCATGCTAAATTGGTTCTCTACAACTTGAGTTCAATCTGATAGCCTCAAACAGAATAATCAAATATAAAAAATTAAAATTCCATAATCCATTTACACCCGAGTTCATCCACATTGTATTTGGACATCTAGAATTCCTATGAACATCATATCTTTTCTGTTTCCAATAACAGTGAACAACCTTTCTAGGATAAAAGTTTAACGGTAATCCTATAGGAAACTAGGTTTTAAATTTTGATTAATCAAGTAATAACCTGAACACCAGATATAGCTTTTACAACAGTTGATTTTCCATGTGCAACCAGATATAGCTTTTACACTAGATATAGCTTTTACAACGTTAGGGAGACATTGAAATTTTAAACTCGTGAACACCATATTGATGTCACAGCCATTAATGTTACCAATATTTATCGTAGACTGCCGAGATATAACCTCAGGTGAGAGAGGATGTAGTTTTGTCACATCCAGCTTGCTCAGATCCTGCTCCATCAAACCTTTTCGCGACATTTTGGCTCTTCTTGAAGACTTAGCAAAATGAAAAGAAAATGTGGATCTTCTTCAGAGAAGTATCCCTTCTACTTTCTGTAAGATTTTTAATAACAATATGCTAACTATGCCATGCTATAATAATGAGAGTCCATCACTTGTCCATATATGCTCAAGTAAACTTTATTTTGACAAAAGAATATAGCTTTGCTATACTATTAAACAAGTAACTCAAACTATATGTTTTAATGTTTATTTCCAAAGACAGAGAAAAAAAATATCCCAATTATCTACGTATACACCAAATAACTAGCCATCAGTAACATACCCACCATAGCACTCCCAGCTCCACCAAGACTCAAACACCAACCAACCTATTAGGATCTACATCCAAAGATAACTAACTAGTATAATAGTATATTTTTATAACCATAACAAACTAAATACAAATCTACAAAGAATTGTTGGGCTAATCTCCAATATTATCTAGTAAAACAATAAGCCACACATGAGAACACGTAAAATAGTGATCGCAACACAATGAAATATATACATACATATAACAGATCCATAGCAACTAACTAGTTTACTCTCCTATCTATCTCCTTGTGCCTACCATGTTGTACTACTCTATCGATGAGTAAATTAACCACTAATTCTCAATGTTGTGTTAGTTTTTATGGATGCTTATATCATTGGATACTTAATTCTACTACTAGACAGGTTCAATTATGATGAATCGAGAATTGCATGTACTGCTTTCGAACTTGACTCATAGAACTTAGGTCAGGACATGCAATGACAAACCTGTCTCATCTAAAGAACAGTTGGAAAACCACAATTTTAATCTATATCCACAACTGTAAAACTGAGCTCATATAGAAATGATCCCACAGGTTGTCAAGTTAAGATTCATTGCCTTGTTATAGGCTATAAAAATACTAGTAGTAGTAATTACGATCTAATGTAACTATATAGAGTGAATGTACAAACTGGATAACTAAAGTTAAGAAGAAGCAGACAACATCCGAGTAAGTATGGAGAAGAGAGTGGGAACATATAACAATGAAACCAATGCCTTTTGCAGTCTGCCATTCCTTTTTACTATTTCTAGATAAATTTCAATTTTTTGTTTATGGTAATTTTAAAATATATTTAAACTAGCAGCTTTAGAATGCCTTGTGCTTGGATGAAATCAACAAGTGCATAATCATTGTACTAAAAATGACCTCATGAAGCATGTAGTGATCAACAAGTGCATAATCATTGTACTAAAAATACATAAAGATTGCATCTTTATGTATTAACAGAAAACTAAAAGTGGAAAACATTATAGCTGAACATGTAAGATCTTGGTCACAAACAGATGAATAAGAAGCTATCTAACCAATAATTATCCATCCACCCAAAACCATGATAATGCAAGTATATGTGTAGATATATGCATGATACCTTCATCATTCTCATGAATAGTTTTCTCCTCTGCATGAGGCTCATCGATATGGGTCTCATTATCTTCATTTTTATTAATTTTCGGGTCATTGGAACACCTAGCACTAGATCTAGACGCTCTTTTAGAAGCCATTAAAGCAACCTAAAAAATGTATTGCACAACAAAATGTCTAATGAATAACTGACCACAACATTAATTTATAGTAGAACAAATTCTCTATCAGATCAAAAAACAAACAATTTGATTAAAAACTACCTTGTAAGTAGAATCAGAATTATGTGAAATTAGTTGTAGTGAAATCCTTGAATAGATCACAAACACAATGTTTCTGGAAGATCACAGATACCATTATAATAATAACCATGAATGTTGTTTATTATGAAAAGGCAATTATACTAAATTGCTATTTTGCCTCAACTAGCCCAAAAAGAATACCCAAAGAAGTTTATAAGATAAGGTAACCACAACAGCAGGCAAAATTGCACAGAAAAACAAAAACTAAAAAGTAGAGACAAGAGCTAAATCAGTATATGTTTAGCTCTTGGATACAGAGTTGGCCCTTCTCAGTATAGCCAAAGATGGCAACTAATATTCAGCATCCACACATTAACCAACTGATAGAATATACTCATACTACGAAGTTATTTCAAAAAAGAATTCCAACAGAATCTCAAAAGAAAAGCAAACCTTCATAAGTTATTGATAAGATATTTCATAAACACAAAAATAGGGAACACAAAATCAAGAGTAAATCGGTTTCAAACAACACACGACCATTAATCAAGATATAAAAAAAACCCACAAACAATATATAAAGATGGATAGCCAACAAAAAATAATGGAATGTGTTTAAGTAGACAAGTGAGGCCAACAATAGTGAGGGGTAAAGTTGGTAAGAAAGTGGCATTGGGTGATTAAAAATTTAACTCAACTAGAAGTGCAAATGGAGAAGCACTGATCTAATTTGGTTATGACTGACACACCAAGGGTCATCAGCATATACCTGAAAATCAACCTAACAAACACAATGTTGAGTATAATTCACTGCAATGGATAACCACCCATAAACTAGGGATTGGGAAATAAATTATATGCAAGTATCATTAAACATTAGCAATTAACCTAAACAACAAATCCATATCTTTGGCTTCCATATACAGTCAATATAGTCGCGTAATGAGCGAGAAAAATATAGGGAAATAGGGAATCACCTACAGCCGTACGATTCACTACCGGAGGGCCACTTGTCAGTTGTGACGCCCCCAAAATAGGTATACATCACCCATCTTGAGTTACCAAATACATGGTACAAAAATACAAATACAATTTAATAATACAACTGTCGTGTAAAATATGACAAAACATAAACTGAGAGTTTTAATAAGAATATTGTAATCTAGACAATATCCACACTCAATGGAGTCCTCATTATATTTTTTTGTCACACTATTTAATAGAATAGTGAGGACTACTAATGCTATCATCTGGACCATCACTCCATTCCCCGACTCGTCCCAGCTATATTCTCATTTTTTGAAGAGAACAGTGAAAGAAAGGGTGAGCTCAACTAACCCAGTAAGAAATATTATGACTAAGATAATGCAGAATAAATTATCATTAGTCTTTAACAATGTTAAACTAATGAAATACAATAGACATCAAGTTTAACTGCAGCGGAACAAGCAATCCATTAGAAGAGTCAAGTAGAGAATAAAATCTACTATCTTCTATGGTTTAAAATATTTTCATCAATTTTTATCGCTGAGACTCAGCTTAATAAATAAAACACATCATCTAATCATCCTTGTACTACGGACCAAGGATATTAATTAAATCATCAATGGTCATGACTATACCGAACAATCTGAAAGTCCAATAATAATCTAAAAGCGGGGGGGGGGGGTTGAATAGATTATTACAGATTAAAAATTATCTTAGGCCTTTTTTGATTTTTTTGTATAATTAATTTGCAGTGTTAAAAATTAATATGCAAGACAGTAAAAAATTAATCATACAATGCACAGAGATTTGTCTGGTTCACAACATACATCACGGGTATGCTCCTACGTCCAGTCTCAAGCTCCTCTCTAGGACTTGAGATCCTATTACTATCAGTAATAAAAACTCCTTCAACAGGCAGATAAGCCTTTACAAAGTTTTATAGTCAAACTTCCAACTATTCCCAACTAATCTATCTTGGACAACAAGCTCCCCACTCCCTCCTCAAGCTTAGTTGTACTTCCTTTTGAGTTCAGTTCTATTCTATGATCTGGTTTTGAAACAACAGCTTCTTCCTCACCTCACAAATACACTAGAGACCCAACTTCCCGCTGACCTCTCTAAGACTATGGTCTTGGTCGAAGAACTACTCGTCTTTCTCACAGGTACATAAAATAAACTAACTCAGACCTTTTCTCCTTTTTACAAATGATTTACAGCAACGTGCTTCTTAAATAAGCAGATAATAATTTAGTATAGATTGATGCTTCTTAAATAAGCAAATAAGAATTTAGTACAGATGGATGCTTCTTAAATAAGCAGATATAATTTAGTACAGATTGATGCTTCTCAAATAAGTAGATATCAATTAAAGAGCAAATGTATTTGTAAAAGTTTAAAGACTTTTATACTTGAGAAAATATGCTTCTTAGTAAGCAGATATTAATTTGTGCTTTGATTAAATAAAGCTTCTGTGTAAGAAAATATGAAAATTATGCACTTTTATAAAAGTTTAAATAACTTTTATATTTTGTGTGAAAAGATGCTTCTTGAATAAGCAAATAAGTCAATTTTAGCTTTTACTCAAAAATATTTCTGTTTAAGCAGATATATAATTTAATGCAAATTATAAAGAATTATTTATTCTTTATGGAGTAAAGAAAGGTCACTTTAACTATTTAGATTGAAAATGCTTCTGAGTAAACAAATAAGTTATTTTAAGCTTTGAATCAAATATGCTTATAATTAAGCAGATATATTCACTTAAGTTTGTGAAATAAAAGTTTAAATAACTTTTATATTATGCAACAAGTATTTTATGAATAAATGAATTTATGATCAAATACTTGTGATGACAGATATCAAGTATAATAAATAAATCAATTAAGTAATACTTGATATAACAAATATTATTGTTTAACTCAAATAATATATAAGAATATTTTATCTATTATGTGAACTTTTATAAATAGTGTCACTTGGTACTATAAGGAATCGTAAATGCGATTGATTCCTCTCCGTAGAGGTTTATCTCTGTAGCCTTACTTGGCGCCCAAGTATAATGTAATTTATAATTTTCACAATTGATATTTATATAAATATTTTCAATAGATCACTACGATTCTCAAATCCGGTTAGGATGACTACTCTTTTGGAGCAAAGATCTCGGTGTTGTTTTGAACAATCAAGTGTCGATTATCTATTTTACGATATTTATATAAATAATATCAATAAAAGGTTACTGAAGACTATAAGGAATCATACGGTCGGATTCCTCTCCGTAGAGGTTTATCTCCGTAGCCTTGCGGCGCCCAAGTATCCTTTTATTTGATAAATAGATGAAATATAGATATATAGAATTGTGTAGAACAATTTATATTCGTATATCTATAAATATAAATAAGCAAGAGATAATTCAAATAAATAAATCAAACAACTTATCTCAATATGCTTAGACCAATTTCCTCTTCTCAAATAATCAGAACTTTTGTAAGAAGAGATATAGAAAACTTTTTAGGGGAAAAAATATACGGGAGAGAAATAAGTTTTTCTTTGTAAGTGAATTGACAAATTGAAAATGAAAGAAAGGTCTCCTATTTATAGATTTTTGAAGTCGGGGACAAAAAAGTAATTTTTGAAATCTGATTTTAAATGAATGGCTAAAATTGTTTTAATTTAAAATCAATGGTTTAGACGAAAGAAGAGCACAAGGATTGTCACATGTACCGCCTTCAAATTTCCGCCCACGCACTATGTCATCAACCTATTATTTATTGCTTTAATTGTTCAACTCATCAATTCGGTCAAGAGTGGAAATAAAAAGGTAGCCAGCTGACACGTTTTTTTTTAAGTCCAAAATGGGTGTCTCATTTTGCCATAACACACACATACTATATTAAATGTAGTACTTTATGCATGCATGCTGTTCATATATATATATATATATATATATATATATATATATATATATATGTACCTTTAAAAAGTGAATCAAAGATGAACCATCGTTTTTTAGGTTTATGATGACGGCTTCCGTCGCCGCTAAAGATTACATATTTATGAATGACAGGTTGAACTGTCATTATAGACACCAAAGACGACAGTTAAATCTTTGATTCGCTTCTTTAAAATTGCTTTTAGAGGAGCCGGATCAGTGTATATATATATATATATATATATATATATATATATATATATATATATATAAACGGTATCTAGCATGGTAAAAAAATTTCCCATAAATTTTGCCAGCATATAAGGAATGCATGTATTTAATATTTTGACCAAGGTTTGAAAAGCTCTCTAGCAGACTTGATTTTCATGTCCCAAAATAAAAGACTCAGTTTTGTTGCCAGCACATACTTCTAGCATTTAATGAATGTATATAAGAAAATTTACACACACACACTCATGAATTACATGCACATGCAATATTATAATATATAATGCATGCATGGTTAGAACACACACACACATATAAGTAATGAACATATATATATACTGTTAGCATAAACTGTTTATATATATAATTATATAAGATTTATATACTATATATATATATATATATATATATAAGTAATAAAATAATTTTACTCAATAAAAAAATAATTTTTGAAATCATTAAATAGTAAAATTAGTTTGAGAATAAATATAAAATGCCCACATGTCAAAATCTTTATCTTCTTTCTAAATTCGGTCAAACAAGCATTTGATAATCAATATATGATTTTTGTCCCACAATGCATGACCCAATTTATTTAACACTTTAAAACATCAAGATCAAGATAATCAATTAAATAAAGTAAATAAGATAAATAAAATAATTATAATAAAAATCCTATGGAGAGGATTCTACCCTATTAATTAATTTATTTACTAATTATTGTTATCATCAAAATAAAACTAAAAGTTGGAGACCCAACACAAACCCTGGTCATAATCATACCAAAAATTGTACATCAATGCATTACAGGCCACTTAAGACTTTTACCATATCATTTGTAACATTACAGGTCATGATTATACCGAATGATCCCTGGTCATAATCATATTAAGTCCATCTATGCACGTAAGCCAAACATGACTTTCATTACAATATAAGCATGAGGATGATGGCAATGACATAATAATTCAATAAAACAAGTTCAAGAATTAATTTATCCAGGAACCAACAACGTCCAAATTGTCAAAATGATACTGCTTTGTGGAGAAAAATTCAAGAATGCTCAGAAGAATATTTTCATAAAAAGATACTGGATGAAGCGCAAATATCCAGGATATTCTACTAATTTCATGGAGTATAGAAGCCAAAACTTTAACCAACTGAATATAATAGAATATATGAAACTTCAAATGGATTTTCACCCGCCATTCGGTAATCCACGTATACAGATCATTTCCACAATTTAATAAGGAATGAATACAAAGGATCATTCACCATACATGTGGTAATCCACATGATAAAAGTTATTCCAAATGAATAATAAAGAATAGAATAATGAAGGATTCACTATGCATGCGATAGATTGCATGTATAAAAGTTATTCCCAATGTAATAATAAAGAATGGAACTGTGTCATGCGAACGCATTATACTGAGGATATTCCGACGTAATAATAAATAATGGAACGAAGTCATGCAGAACGCACGCACGAGGATATTCCGATAGAATAATAAAGAACGGAACCAAGTCAAAGTGAAATTGCATCAAGCGGGATATTCCAATGTAATAATAAAGAATGTAATAACAACAAATTTTCACCATGTATGTGGTACTTCACATAGACATGTTATTCCAACAGAATAATAAAAAATGGAATAACAACAAAATTTTACCATGTATACGGTAGTCTGCGTATATAGATTATTCCAACATAATAATAAGGAATGGAATAACAATAGCTCTCTTCTTGAATACGAAAGAAATAATACCCCTTACGAGTATTGTAAGAAAATAATTCTCTTCATGAATATAAACAAAATAATACCCCTTACGAGTATTGAAAGAAAATAATTCTCTTCATGAATATGAAAGAAATAATACCCCTTACCTTAGAAGAAACTGGATATTAGAAAAGTGAGGTAGCAGACTTCTCTTCTTCTTTCTCTCTATTATTTTTCTCTCTAGAGTTTTAGTGAATTCGTAAGAAATAATGAAGGAACGAGCTTCTATTTATAGAAGAACTAAAAGTGGCTCTTGGTCTTAACGAAGGGTCAAAATGACTCTTGGTAATATTGAAGAGACAACTACTATTTCATGAAGGGGCGATTAACTCTTGGAACAATCAAGAGACAAGTAACTCTTGGAAAACCGAAGGGACAAATAACTCTTGGAAAACTGAAGGGACAAATAACTCTTGGAAAACCGAAAGGACAAGTTACTATTAAAACTTTAAACCAACGATCCATATTGATTTACTATTATAATTTCAACTAACTATTCGAAAAAAATTAGCACATCTCCTCATGGAATAATATTGTACCCAAAAATGATTTGGACCGAAAAGAAATATATTTTTTGTGTGAATAGTACCCCGTGAATAGTACTTCGGGAATAGTAACCTCGTGAATAGTACCTCGACACAAAAAGTGTCCCAAATATCCGAGTGAATAATACTAGAGTGAATAGTAATCGGTGAATAGTAACCCATGAATAGTAACTCGTGAATAATAACTCGTGAATAGTATTCCGACACAAAAAGTGCCCCGAATACCCGATTGAACAATATAACCTCTAGACATCAATTATTATCAAAATAATATCGATTTCTACTAACACTAATAATTTAAACACAATGGAACTATCAAATTCATCTATAATCAACACGAACTTATTCATCATTAATATTATAACTCACAATATTTAACAAACCGTGTCGTTCCTGTGAAAGAGGGGCTTTCAATAAGGATTTCTCCTATTCATAGCAGCAATTAGGTGACCAAACCTCTCCTCGACAAAACTTCTAGACATTGTAAATATTGCAATTTAATAATATGAATAACTTTGTCACGTCTCAATTATTGATTTAATAATATATCATATTATGCGAGATGATAATCGTGACAATAATCGAATCAATAATATGAGAGATATGATGCAACAATTCATCGTAGCAATAATTGAGTATAAATCGAACGACTTCTTACGTAAGCATCAATAACCAATACCGCCGTGTGCTACTATACAACCACCACACGACATCGTATTTTTACTACTAGGGTAGTTCAACAGCTTTTAACGGTAACACTTCCACCGTTATTTTTATAAAAGATAATTACGCTGCTTTTCTTACTACGACAATACTTTCCGTTAGGGGTCCACCAATGATTGTGTCATCGCATTTAATATTCCCTAACCAATTGAATATTATATAACCACTTGCTTACTTTGCAAATTTTGTAAATATTACCCATAACTATAACATTATATCATATCCACACCATAATATTCAAAAATATATTTCGAGAGAAATTAATCTTTATTCATAAAAGTTGGGGTCTTACAACCTCCCCTTCTTATGAAATTTCATCCTCGAAATTAGGGTACGTACCTGGTATATCAAAAAGGTGAGGATAGCTTGACTTCATCTCAGATTCTAACTCCCAGGTCATTTCTTCCACATCGTGGTTTCTCCACAAAACTTTGACTTGAGGTATAACCTTGGAGCATAGAATATGTTCCTTCTTATCCAAGATTTTAACAGGTAACTCTTCATACGTTAAATCTTCCTCTATCTCATCCGGTTCTAATTCAATAATGTGGTTCAAGTCTTTCACATATTTACGTAACATAGATATGTGAAAAATATTATGAACACGAGACATACTTGGCGGTAAGGCGAGTCTATAGGCCACAGTTCCTACTCGATCGAGGATTAAAAATTGTCCAATGAATCGAGGATTGAGCTTTCCTCTCTTTCCAAATCTTGTAACTCCTTTCCATGGAGCAACACGTAACAACACATGATCTCCAATATCGAATTCCACGTCTTTTCGATGAAGATCAGCATAACTCTTTTGTCGATCTTGTGAGATTTTTTATACGTTGCCGGATCGTTTGAATCTTTTCTGTAGTCATACGTTCCACCTCCGGTCCCAACAATGTTGCTTCACCCACCTCATCTCAGCATACTGGAGAACGACACTTTCTTTCATACAACGCCTCAAATGGAGCTATGCCAATACTTGCTTGATAACTGTTGTTGTAGGAAAACTCCACCAATGGTAAGAACTTGTCCCAACTCCCCTTGAAGTCAAGGACACAGAGTCTTAATAAATCTTCAAGAGTTTGAATAGTCCTTTTCGACTGCCCATCCGTTTGAGGATGATATGCCGAACTAAATAGTAAATCCGTGCCCATAGCTTTTTGCAAACTAACCCAAAATCTTGAAGTGAATCTTGGGTCTCGATCAGAAACTATGGATAATGGCATATCATGCAATCTTACAATCTCATTTATGTACATACTAGCAAGACGTTCAAGTGTATAAGTTTCTCGTATTGGTAAGAAATGAGCAGACTTGGTCAATCTATCAACAATGACCCAAATCGCATCTATGCCTTGAGAAACCTTGGGAAGACCAGTAACGAAATCCATGGTAATATGCTCCCACTTTCATTCTGGAATTCCAAGTGGTTACAATGGATCTTTTGGCACTTGATGCTCCACCTTGACTCGTTGACAAGTTAAACACCTTGAGATAAACCCCGCTATCTCTCTCTTCATATTGCTCCACCAAAATGTATGTCAAAGATCACAATACATTTTGGTACTCCCAAAATGGATTGCAAACGGTGTGTTGTGCGCCTCCATCATGATTTTATACTTCAAGTTGGAATCGTTAGGAACACAAAATCTGGAGTTGACTCGAAGTATTCCTTCTTCATCGATTCTTGCTTCTGGCATAGCACCTTCTTGCGCTTTCTTCCTCATACGCATCAGCTCCAGGTCTGTAGCTTGAGCAGCTTTAACTTTATCAAATAAAGTCGGTTTTACTCGTATATTCACCATCGTCATATGGGTCCCTGGAGTCTTTAAATCTATCTCCATCCTTTTTAAGTCATACAAAATGGGCCTTTGCGTTGACAATATCGTACTCGTACCCACATATGATCTTCTACTCAATGCGTCAGCTACTACGTTCGCTTTTCCAGGATGGTATTGGATGGTATGATCATAATCTTTCAACAACTCAAGCCAACGTCGTTGCCACATGTTGAGTTCCTTTTGAGTGAAGAAATATTTGAAGCTTTTATGATCCGTTGAGATTTCCACCTTCTCTCCATACAGGTAATGCCTCCAAATCTTAAGCACAAAAACGACAGCGGCCAACTCTAGATCATGAGTAGGATAATTCCTCTCATATTCTTTGAGTTGTCTTGAGACATAGGCTATGACTTTCCCATGTTGCATGAGAACACATCCTAACCCTTTGCCTGAAGCATCACTGTAAATGACAAATCCCTCCGTGCCAGATGGTATTGTCAGAACAGGTGCTGAAATGAGTCTACTCTTGAGTTCTTGAAAACTCTTCTCACATTCCTCGCTCCAACCGAATTTTATATCTTTTCGAGTCAGCTGCGTTAATGGAGTAGCGATTCGAGAAAACCCTTCTATGAATCTCTGATAATAACCAGCTAAGCCGAGAAAGCTACGTACTTCGATCACTGACTTAGGTTGCTCCCAGCTTTGAATTGCTTCAATCTTTGCCGGGTCAACAAATATTCCAAGATTTGATATCACGTGCCCAAGGAATGTAACTTCCTTAAGCCAGAATTCATATTTCTTCAACTTGGCATATAGCTTGTTTTCACGAAGCTTTTGAAGTATCAGCCTCAAGTGTTTCTCATGGTCTTCATGGGTTTTGGAGTATATGAGGATGTCATCAATAAAGACGACCACAAAGTGATCCAAATAATCCTTGAATACTCGATTCATCATATCCATAAAGGCAGCAGGAGCATTAGTCAATCCAAAAGACATGACTAGGAATTCATAATGCCCGCATCGAAGTTTTAAAAAGCGTCTTTTGAATGTCATCGCTTTTAATCTTCAATCGATGATATCCAGAATGAAGATAGATCTTTGAAAAGAATTTGGCGCCTTGCAACTGGTCAAACAGATCATCAATATGAGGTAAAGGGTACCTATTTTTGATGGTGACATGATTCAACTCCCGATAATCAATACAAAGTCGCATACTTCAATCTTTCTTCTTCACGAATAGAATAGAAGCACCCCAAGGAGACGTACTAGGACGAATGAAACCTATGTCTAACAATTCCTGCAGTTGGGTTTTTAACTCCTGAAGTTCAATAGGAGCCATTCGATATGGGGCTTTTGAAATGGGTTTTGTACTGGTTTCAAGGTCGATACAAAATTCAATTTCACGCTCTGGGGGTAGGCTAGGAAGTTCTTTAGGGAATACGTCAGGAAATTTATTAACAATAGAAATATCATTCAAATCTGACGTATTTTTATTTAAATCCGTGACATGGGCTAAGAAAGCTTGACATCCGTTTTTCAATAAACGGATAACTTTATGGCTTGATATGATAGTGATTGATTTTAGTGGCTTGGCTGCTTGAATTCGTATAATAGGTTGGTTAGGAATATGAAAGCTAACAACCTTACGAAAACAATCAATTTTAGCATGATGTAGTTAACCAATCAATCCTTAAAATCACATCAAATGCAAGTATTTTCAAAGAAATAAGATCGACAGGTAACGTGCGGTTACCGATTTGAATCAAACAAGACTTATAAACCGTGGATGTAATGAAGGTTTCTCCCAACGGAGTTTCAACAGATAAGTCAAAGTCTAATTTCTCCGGAGTCAAATTTAAACGTTGAGCGCAAGTATGAGAAATAAAGGAATGGGTAGAACCGGTATCTAATAAAGTATAAACTTCGCTAGCGTTTATGATTAGCTTACCCGTGATCACCTCGTTCAGACTCCTCACTTTTTGGGAGGTTACGACAAACGCCCTCCCTTGAACTACCGATTTTATCTTGTTTGGGACACCCTTTGATGCCTCCATCCCAACTGGACTTAACTTTGGTGCACGAAAAAATTGGGCTAGGTGGCCTTCTTTTCCACAATTATAACATGCTTTGGACTGCATCGTGCAGTTTGGACTTATGTGTCCTTCCCCTCCACATTTGTAACATACGACCGGCGGTTGTTCTCCTTCCTTAACAATGGGTGCTGGTGCTGATGTCTTTCCATCTTTGCTGAACCTTCTCTTCTTGAACTTTCCACTCCTATTATCTTGGCCATGATTACCACCGAAGTGGTTATCATTTCTGGCATGTTGATTCCCTCCACGTTTGTTGTCACCACTTCGATGACTGCTACCACTGATATTATCGACTTGTTGGCCGCTCTCTCTTGGTTGGGTTGTCTCATTATCGCGCTCCAATAACTGAGCCCTATTCACAATATCTGAATACAAACACAGTTTATGAGAGATAAGGTATTGACGTATCTCAGGTTTCAAACCTCTTAGAAACATCCGCGTAATTCTCTCCTCATTATCAACCAAGTGGGACGCAAACCGAGATAACTCGGCAAACTTAGCTTTGTACTGCGTCACGGTCATATTGTTTTGCTCAAGCTTGATGAACTCTACCTCCTTCATGTGACGAATACTTTCAGGAAAGTACTTGTCATTGAACAGCTCTTGGAACTTCTCCCAAGACATCTTTAGTGCGGCAGGTTGAGTACGCTTTACAGATTCCCACCAGTAATCTGCCTCTGCACGCAACATGAAGGTGGCAAAGGGAACCTTTTGCTCCTTAGAGCATCCCAAGACATCAAATATCTTGTTGATCTGCTTTATCCACGTCTTCGCCTTAAGTGGTTTTGGCTCTCCAAAAAAACTCTGGTGGTCCCAGCTCCTTGAACTGCTTAGCGGTGACCGTCCGAGAGTTGTCAGTGTTTCCACCTGCATTTTGGATAGGAGCCGCTTTCGCCTGATGTTGCTTGAATTGCATAAAGCCTCATCGTTCACCATTTCATCGGTGTTATTATTTTCATGAGGATTATTGTCTTCCTGTTGCACATTACCCTGGGCATTGATCGTTGGTGACTCAATGGTCACATGTGCTTCATTGCTTATCTCAACATTTTTGGATGCCATTTTTAAATACTTCAACAAAACAAGGGTTAATTAACATATCACATATTATCCCTATACTCTAAACAACCAATTAAATACCAAATAAACTTAGGTAGGTCATACTAGCGAAGGAATTCCCCGTCTCTCCCCTCCTAGTTCTTGCCTCACATCTCAGCCAGGGATCATATCCCTAAGCTTTGATACCAACTGTGACACCTCCAAAATAGGTATACATCACCCATCTTGAGTCGCCAATACATGGTATAAAAACACAAATACAACTTAATAATACAACTGTCGTGTAAAATATGACAAAACATAAACTGAGAGTTTTAATAAGAATATTGTCATCTAGACAATATCCACACTCAATGGAGTCCTCATTACATTTTTTGTCACACTATTTAACAGAATAGTGAGGACTACTAATGCTATCATCTGGACCATCACTCCGTTCCCCGACTCGTCCCAGCTATATTCTCATTTCCTGAAGAGAACAGTGAAAGAAAGGGTGAGCTCAACTAGTCCAGTAAGAAATATTATAACTAAGATAATGCAGACTAAATTATTATTAGTCTTTAAGAATGTTAAACTAATAAAATACAATAGACATCAAGTTTAACTGCAGCGGAACAAGCAATCAATTAGAAGAGTCAAGTAGAGAATAAAATCTACTATCTTCTATGGTTTAAAATATTTTCTTCAATTTTTATCGCTGAGACTCAGCTTAATAAATAAAACACATCATCTAATCATCCCTGTACTACGGGCCAAGGATATTCATTAAATCATTAATGGTCATGACTATACCGAACAATCCCTGGTCATAATCATACCAAAAACTGTCCATTAATGCATTACAGGCCATTGAGGACTTTTACCATATCATTTATAACATTACAGGTCATGATTATACCGAATGATCCCTGGTCATAATCATACTAAGTCCATCTATGCACATAAGCCAAACATGACTTTCATTACAATATAAGCATGAGGATGATGACAATGACATAATAATTCAATAAAACAAGTTCAAGAATTAATTTATCCAGGAACCAACAACGTCCAAATTGTTAACATGATACTGCTTTGTGGAGAAAAATTCAAGAATGCTCAGAAGAATATTTTCATGAAAAGATACTGGATGAAGCGCACATATACATGATATTCTACTAATTTTATGGAGTATAGAAGCCAAAACTTTAACCAACTGAGTATAATAGAATATATGAAACTGCAAATGGATTTTCACCCGCCATGCGGTAATCCACGTATACAGATCATTTCCACAATTTAATAAGGAATGAATACAAAGGATCATTCACCATGCATGTGGTAATCCACATAGATAAGTTATTCCAACAGAATAATAAAGAATGGAATAATGAAGGATTCACCATGCGCAATGCGATATAGATCGCATGACAAGTTATTTCCAATGTAATAGTAAAGAATAGAACCAGTCATGCGTATGCGTAAACACTCGCATGAGGATATTTGGGACGTAATAATAAATAATAGAACCGGGTTATGTTATAGAACGCATAGACAAGATATTAAACATGAATAATAAAGAATGGAACTGTGTCGGTGAAATTGCACCAATGGATATTCAACATAATAATAAAGAATGGAATAACAATGAAATTTCACCATGTATGTGGTACTTTGCATGACAAAGTTATTCAGTAGAATAATAAAGAATGGAATAACAACAGAATTTCACCATGTATACTAGAGTCGCACAGATATGATTATTCTAATGAGAATAATAAGGAATGGAATAACAATAGCTCTCTTCATGAATACGAACAAAATAATACCCCTTATGAGTATTGAAAGAAAATAATTCTCTTCATGAATACAAACGAAATAATACCCCTTACGAGTATTGAAAGAAAATAATTCTCTTCATGAATACGAAAGAAATAATACCCCTTACCTTAGAAGAAACTGGATATTGAAAAAGTGAGGTAGCAGACTTCTTTTCTTCCGTTTCTCTATAATTTTTCTCTCTAGAGTTTCAGTGAATTCGTAAGAAATAATAAAGGAATGAGCTTCTATTTATAGAAGAACTGAAAGTGGCTCTTGGTCTTAACGAAGGGTCAAAATGACTCTTGGTAATATTAAAGAGACAACTACTATTTGCGAAGGGGCAATTAACTCTTGGAACACCGAAGAGACAAGTAACTGTTGAAAAACTGAAGGGACAAATAACTCTTGAAAAACTGAAGGGACAAATAACTCTTGGAAAACCGAAAGGACAAGTTACTATTAAAACTTTAAACCAACGATCCATACTGATTTACTATTATAATTTCGACCAACGGTCTGAAAAATTAGCACACCTCCTCATGGAATAATATTGTACCCAAAAATAATTTGGACCGAAAAGAAATATATTTTTCGGGTGAATAGTACCCTGTGAATAGTACCCCGACACGAAAAGTGTCCCAAATACCCGAGTGAATAGTAATCGGGTGAATAGTAACTCATGAATAGTAACTTGTGAATAGTATTACGACACAAAAAGTACCTCGAACACCCGATTGAACAATATAACCTCCAGACATCAATTATTATCGAAATAAATATCGATTTCTACTAACACTAATAATTTAAACACAATGGAACTATCAAATTCATCTATAATCAACACGAACTTATTCATCATTAATATTATAACTCACAATATTTAACAACCAGGTCATTCCTAGGAAAGAGGGGGCTTTCCAATAAGGATTTCTCCCTATTGGTGCGCAATTAAGTGACCAAACCTCTCCTTGACAGAACTTCTAGACATTGTAAATATTGCAATTTAATAATATGAACAACTTTGTCGTCTCAATTATTAATTTAATAATATGTCATATTATGTAGATAATACTGTGACAATAATCGAATCAATAATATGAGAGATATGATGCAGCAATTACTGTAGCAATAATTGAGTATAACTGAGTGACTTCTTACGTAAGCATCAATAACCAATACCGTGTGCTACTATGCAACCACGCGTAGACATCGTATTTTTTACTACCGAGTAGTTCAACAATTTTAATTCAGAACACTTCCGCCGTTATTTTTATAAAAAGATAATTCTGTCATTTTCTTACTACGACAATACTTCCGTTGTGGGGTCCACCAATGATTATGTCGTCGTACGAATATTCCCTGACCAATCGAATATTATATAACCACTTGCTTACTTTGCAAATTTTGTAAATATTACCCACAACTATAACATTATATCATATCCACACCATAATATTCAAAAATATATTTCAAGAGAAATTAATCTTTATTCATAAAAGTTGGGGTCTTACATCGGTGGCGCACAAACGACCAGATGAGAAGAATTGATCGGAGGGCCAATTTAACCAGAAGGGAATGATCGTCTGAGAAGGCGACCAGATGAGAACGATCGACGGAGAAAGGAGATAGAAATGGTGAGAGAGAAGAGAGAGGACTGATTTGACTAAGAACGGATGAGGAAGAGAGGAGAGAAAGGGTGATTGAGAGCTGATTTTCCCCCAAAAATTGATTTGGGGGAAAAATGTTGGTACTGATTCGGGGGAGATTTGGGAGGGCTACGCGCCAACTAATTGCCTTTATCTACGGCTCATTACCCTCGTTATTTAGCCCCAAAAAGCTCGACGGCCAAAGTAAGACCCTCGGTATAGACTATCTTCAAAGGCATATACCGATGGCCAATCTATGACCGTCGCTATAGGTATCCTATTGTGACGGTTCCGTCCCGACCGTCGCTATAGCTCGAATTTCTAGTAGTGCTAGAGGTAGAGTAGATACCACATTATTTCTTAGAAAGCATAAAGACAAAGTCTTATTAGTTCAAATATATGTTGATGACATTATCTTTGGTTTTACTGATGAAAAATTATGTAAGAGATTTGCTAAGCTTATGTAGAGCAAGTTCGAAATGAGCATGATGGGTGAGATGAACTTCTTTCTTGGATTGCAAGTAAAGCAGACTAATGAAGGAATCTTCATAAACCAAGCCAAGTACATTAAAGACTTATTTAAAAAGTATGGCATGGAATTAGCCTCTCCCATGAAAACCCCAATTGCTCCAGCAACCAAGCTTGACAAAGATAAAAAAGGTAAAAGTATTGATATAACTCAATACAGAGGCATGATGGGATCTCTCTATATCTAACTGCCAGTAGACCAGACATAATGTTTGCAATATGCATATGTGCTAGATTTCTAGCTAATCCTAAGGAATCACACCTAACTGGTGTAAAAAAGATTTTCAGGTACCTAAAAGGCACACCTCACTTGGGACTTTGGTATCCCAAGGAGTCCTCTTTTGAACTAACAGGATATACAGATGCTGATTTTGCAGGCTGCAAAATAGATAGAAAAAATACTAGTGGCACCTGTCAACTGCTAGGAAACAGACTTGTGTCTTGGTTTAGCAAAAAGCAAAACTCAGTATATACATCAATAGCAGAAGCTGAATACATTGATGTTGGCAGCGATTGTGCTCAAATCTAATGGATGAAAAATCAGCTAGCAGATTATGGGTTTGATTTCAAATCTATACATGTTCATTGTGATTGTGATGCCCCCAAAATAGGTCCACACGACCCATTCTGAGTCGCCAAATATCACACTATAAAAATCATTTACAAACTTCATTTATACAACTGTTGAAGCGTAAATGCGAGAATCGACCATAGTTAAAGCTGTGAGTTTTAATACAAATGTATGTAACTCTCATGGTGCCTCGACACACACCCTTACAATGGTACTTTACATATAAAAGTACTGACCAATAACTATTTTAGAAATTAAAATCTTTGGAAAATACTCAAGAAAACCTTCGCATACATGGGAGGCCCATGCCTACAGGTTATGATAGATATCATATGTCCATAGAATTATCCTTGGTTGACCCAATAGTCCCCCAAAGAAAAACAAGAAGATTGCTATCATCTTCTTTCCAATGGTGAGTCTTCTCTTGACTTATAATTATCTCCATTGTCTCCAATTGAGAATCATATTTCAAACAAACTCCAAGATTTTATAAGTAGTGCTCGTAGATATACTCAGCAAGTATTATGATAACACGAGATTATATGTCATTAGACATCTTGTATGATAGTGGCAAAACACCCTTCCAAAGTTGGGTTCACCTCACCCTATTCGGTTCACTAAAATTAAATATCAAATGACGTATACAATACGACACACTTATCTAAAGTTCTCAATAAAATTATTTTCATACTATTTAGGGAGAACCTCAACAGCTATAGACCATCGTTCTATTCTCCCATTACCCCCGCTCGACCCAGCTACACTCCTATTACTTGAAAGGAATTGTGAAGCAAAATGGTGAGCACAACTAGCCCAGTAAAGAATATCATGACTAAAGATAATTTACATCATCAATAGCCTTCATCAGTAATAAATCAGAGATTTAGAACATATGGTAGATGATAAAACTTTTCAACCATAGTTACAGCGGAATGAGCAATCCATTAGAAGAGTCAAATAGACCATCAGATCTATTATCTTCTCCATGTTAAAAGTCCACCAATAATATTTTATCCCTGTAACATCAATCAACAATTCATGTCCACAATTATATGAATAAGTCATAATCATAATTGTGATTCTAAATTCCTCTTTGCACCCAAGACGAAGATAATTTTCATCACTTATCTTCACCTGAAACATCAAAAATCATGGTTATACCAAATCACAATTCCTGCTCATAATCATACTAATAAATTTATCTTTGCACTACGGCCAAAGATATTCATTAACAATTCACCTTTGCACTACAGGCCAAAGACATACAACTGTATTATAGAAGAGTCAAGTAGAGCATGATATCTACTATCTTCTATGAATTAAAAGTGTATTATCAATATGTTATCGCTGAGACTCAGCTTAATAAATAATCCACATCATTGAATAATCCCTACACTACAGCCAAGGATATTCACTAGTATTATGACCACAAATTATCTATGCACTACGGACCAAGGATATTCGTGTTTTCAACAATGGTCATGATTATACCGAATAATCCCTGGTTATAATCATACCAACAACTGTCCATCAATGCACGTAAGCCAAAGATATACAATTGTAAAATCAATAATCAACAGTCCATCTTTGCATGTAAGCCAAAGATGACTTTCATCACAATATAAGCATGAGGATAATGACAATGATATAAGCATTAATCAAACGAAAATAAGGATAAATATTAAAGACTTTAATTTATCCAAATATTATTAATCACTTAATAAACTCATAATCTAATATTATTAATATTATAACAATATTTTAATCACTTCTTAAACTTATAAACAATTTATTTCAATTGTTTACACTTTACCAAATAATGCATTTAATCATTCAAAAATGTCATACTCATAAGATTTCATCACTAATGATCAATTCCCTCATCAAAAATCTGTATATACCCTATATAGGATTCCCAAGCCATAAAATCCTATTTTCCAATTTTGTTACTTCACATAACATATTTAATTCATTTACTCATAACTAGTTCATTTTCATGAAAAATACCAAATCAGTTCTAAAAATATTTCTTTTCTGGGATTTATCAGAATATAGTCCCATATTGAACATATGTTTTTTCTCGGAATTTTTAAAATTCATTTACTATTTTTTATATGGCCAAAACTGCCGAATATTTAGACATTTATCATAAATTGTACTTTTGTTCAAAAATTCTGACATTTACAGGGTATACTCCTGTTATATACATGTACTCCCAATAAAAATTTTACCAATTTTGGAGTTAACCACAAAGAGTTATAAGGGTTTACTTTTAAAATAGTCTTTTTCCATAAAATCCATAACTCTTAATCTATACACATCAAAAATCGTCATTTTGGACACAATCTAGAAAACTCATCAAATTATCATTTCAAATTTTTTCGAAATTTTGAGGTCAAAAAATTACAAAACGCGCCTGGCGAAATCCTTTTGAATGAAAATACTATTCATATGAATACAAAGGATCATTCACCATGCATGCGATAATCCACATAGGCAAAGTTATTCCAACAAAATAATAAAGAATGGAATAATGAAGAATTCACCATGCATGCTATAACCCGCATACAGCATGAGTTATTCCAATGTAATAATAAAGAATGGAACCGTGTCTAGCATAATCCGCACACAAACATGATATTCCAATGTAATAATAAAGAATGGAATAACAAAAGAATTCACCATGTAGGCGATAGACCGAAATGCAGATGAGTTATTCCAATGTAATAATAAAGAATGGAACCGGTCTAGCGTAATCCGCATGCATGTGATATTCCAACAAAATAATAAAGAATGGAATAACAAAGAATTCACCATGCATGCGATAGACCGCACAGACAGGTTATTCCAACAGAATAATAAAGAATGGAACCAGGTCTAGCGTAATCCGCACAGACAGGATATTCCAACAGAATAATAAAGAATGGAACCAGGTCTAGCGTAATCCGCACAGACAGGATATTCCAACAGAATAATAAAGAATGGAATAACAAAGAATTCACCATGCATGCGATAGACCGCATGCAGACAAAGTTATTCCAGCGAGAATAATAATAAAGAATGGAACAGTGTCTAGCGTAATCCGCATGCATGTGATATTCCAATGTAATAATAAAGAATGGAACCATGTCTAGCCTAATCCGCACAAACATGATATTCCAACAGAATAATAAAGAATGGAACCAGGTATAGCGTAATCCGCACAAACAGGATATTCCAACAGAATAATAAAGAATGGAATAACAGAAGAATTTCACCATGTATGCGGTACTTTGCATAGACAGGTTATTCCAACATAATAATAAAGAATGGAATAATAGAAGCTCTCTTCATGAATATGAAAGAAATAATACCCCTTACCTTAGAAAAACTAGATCTTTGGAATAAAGGAGGTAGTGAGACTTCTCTTCTTCTTTCTCTCTATAATAATTGCTCTATAGCTTTAGTGAATTGGTGAGAAATGAAGGAAGAATGAGCTTCTATTTATAGGAAAATATAGTTTCGATAATTGCACATTTTGGGGCTCGAAATATTACTGTAAGACCCCAACTTTTATGAATAAAGATGAATTTTCTATAATTATCATTTTTAAATATTATGGAATGAATTTGATATAATGTTATAGTTGTGGGTAATATTTAGAAATTTTGTAAAGTACGCAAGTTGTTTATAACATTCGATTGGCCGGGGAATATTCGTTTAACAGAGAATATTCGTACGACGACACAATCATTGGTGGACCCCACAATGGAATTATTGTCGGATTGAGAAAATGACAAAAATATTTTATGAAAATAACGGCGGAAGTTTTATCGTTAACTGTTGAAACACCCGGTGTTAAAAGTACAAGAGTACGCGTGGTTGCATAGTAGCACACGGTATTAATTATTGATGCTTACGTGAGAAGTCACTCAGTTTTGTTCAATTATTGCTTCAGTAATTGCTTCATAGTATCTCACGTTATTTGATTCAATTATTGTCAATATTTTATATATTATTAAATCAATAATTGAGATAACAAAGTTGTTAATATTATTATTTACATTATTAACAATGTCTAGAAGTTCTGCCAAGGAAAGGTTTGGTCACCTAATTGCGCGCCAATAGGGAGAAATCTTTATTGGAAAGCCCCTCTTTCCGGGACGACAATTGGTCGATTAATAGTGTGAATTATGATAATGATGATGAAGTTTTGTTTTATTAGTATTATTAATGTAATAAAATGCAGAAAAACTTTTATATAAAATGTAATACTTTTATAAAGTTATTCATTTTATTAGGCTAATAGTAAAATCTTTTTATATAAAACAGAATACTTTTATAAAGTTATTCGTTTTATTAGATTATAAATAGAATATATTATATTTTATTATAAACCAATCTGGACCGTCCGTTTAAAAGTAAATCAATCTGGACCGTTCATGGATTGGTTACTATTCAGTCCATTCTTCTATAAATAGAAGCTCATTCCTTCATTATTTCTTACGAATTCACTGAAACTCTAGAGAGAGAAACTGTAGAGAGAATTCTTCTTCTATAATCTTGAGCGTATTTCTTTAGCGTTTAAGAAATCTTTGAGCGTAGTGCAAGTTTCTTCAAGTATATCCCCGCCCTATCGTTGGAGTACTCTTCTTTATAAGGTAAGGGGTATTATGAAATTCTTCTGTTTTTCCATTATTTATTATTCTGCTGGAATAACCTGTCTATGCGAAGTACCGCATACATGGTGAAATTCTGTTGTTATTCCATTCTTTATTATTCTATTGGAATATCTTGTTCATGCGTTTTACGCCGGACCGGTTCCGCTCTTTATTATTCGTTAGAATATCCTCGTCATCAATGCTTTTTCTGTGGGGACGGGTTAAAATCTTTATTATTCTCATTGGAATATCCGTCTGCATGCACTTTACGCCGGACCTGGTTCCGTTATTTATTATTCTTTTGGAATAACCTGTCTATATGAAGTACCACATGCATGGTGATTTATGTTGTTATTCCATTCTTTATTATTCTGTTGGAATATCCTGTCGGTGCGTATTATGCCTAACCTGATTCCGTTATTTATTATTCTATTGGAATAACCTGTCTATGCGAAGTACCGCATGCATGGTGATTTCTTTTGTTATTCCATTCTTTAATATACTCAGTTGGTTAAAGTTTTGACTTCTATACTCCATGAAATTAGTGGAATATCCTTAATATTTGCGCTTCATCCAGTATCTTTTCATGGAAATATTCTTCTGAGAATTCTTAAATTTTACTCTACAAAGAAGTATCATGTTGACAATTTGGATGTTATTAGTTCCTGAATAAATTAATTCTTGAACTTGTTTGATTGAACTCTTATATCATTGTCATCATCCTCATGTTTATATTTTTTTTGAAATTCATCTGTGGCCTGTAGTGCATAGATGGGCTTGGTATGATTATGACCAGGGATTATTTGGTGTAATCATGACCGTAATGTTACAAATGATGTGGTAAAAGTCCTCATTGTCCAGTAGTGCATTGATGGACAGTTGTTGGCATGATCATGACCATTGATGAATACACGAATATCCTTGGCCCGTAGTGCATGGATAATTTGTGGTTGTGATACTAATGAATATCCTTAGTCAGAAAAAGGTGGATGATGTGGTTTATTTATTGTCGAGTCAAATGATAAAAGTGATGAAAACCTTTTAAATCATAAAAGATAGTAGATTTTATTCTCTACTTAACTCTTTTAATGGATTGTATGTTCATCGTAGTTAAACTTGATGTCTAATATATTTTATCAGTTTAACATTGTTGAAGACTAATGATAATTTATTCTGCATTATCTTAGTCATACTATTTCTTACTGGGCTAGTTGAGCTCACCCTTTCTTTCACTGTTCTCTTCAGGAAATGAGAACGTAGCCGGGACTAGTCGGGGAACGGAGTGATGGTCCAGATGATAGTATTAGTAGTCCTCACCATTCTATTAAATAGTGTGACAATAAATGTAATGAGGACTTATTCTGAGAGTGGATATTGTCTAGAAGACAATATTTGTATTAAAACTCATGACTGTTGTTGTATATTAAAGATTGTATTTTTATTACGTACCATGTATTTGGTGACTCGTAATAGGTGATGTATACCTATTTTTTGGGGGCGCACAGCAGTTGGTATCAAAGCTTAGGGATATGATCCCCGGCCGAGATGTGAGACAAGAACTAGGAGGGAGAGGCGGGGGAATTCTTCGCTAGTATGACCTACCTAAGTTTATTTGGTATTTAATTGGTTTGGTCGAGTATAGGGATAATATGTGATATGTTAATTAACCCTTGTTTTGTGGAAGTATTTGAAAATGGCATCCGAGAATGTTGAGAACATCAATGGAGCACAGGAGACTGTTGAGTCTCCATAGATCAGTAATCAGGACAATGTGCATCAGGAAGGCGATAATCCTCATGCAAACAACAACACTGACCAAATGATGAACGATGGAATGTTCAGAGGCTTTCTGCAATTCATGCAGCATCAGGAAAGAGAGACTCCTGTCCGAAATGCAGGTGGAAACACTGGCAACTCTCGGACGGTCACCGCTAAGCAGTTCAAGGAACTGGGACCACCAGAGTTTTTTGGAAAGCCAAAACCACTTAAGGCGGAGACGTGGATAAAGAAGATCTGCAAGATATTTGATGTCTTGGGATGCTCCGAGGAGCAAAAGGTTCCCTTTTCCACCTTCATGTTGCGTGCGTGCAGAGGCAGACTTGGTGGGAATCAGAAAACGATTTTAACTCGCCAGATGAAGATAACTTGGGAGAAGTTCCAAGAATTTTTCAACGACAAGTACTTTCCCAAAAGTATTCATCACATGAAAGAGGTAGAGTTCATTAAGCTGGAGCAAAACAACATGACCGTGTCGCAATACGAAGCCAAGTTTACCGAGTTGTCCCAGTTTGTGTCCCATTTGGTTGATAATGAGGAGAGAATGACGCGAATGTTTCTAAGAGGTTTGAAACCCGAGATACGTCAATATCTTATCTCTTATAAACTGTGTTTGTATTCAGATGTTGTTAATAGGGCTCAGTTATTGGAGCGCGATAATGAGTTAACCCAACCAAAAGAGAGCAAATTAAGCAAAATGATAATACCGGTGATAATGATCATCAAGCGGTGACAATAAGTGTGGAGGAATCAACATGCGTAAATGGCAACCACTTTGGTGGTAATCATGGCCAAAACAATAAGAATGGACATTTCAAGAAGAGGAGATTCAACAATGATGGAAAGACGTCAAAGATCAAAGACCGTGGTTAAGGAAGGAGAATGACCACCTATCATATGCTTCAAATGCAGAGGGAAGGACACATCGGTCCAAATCTAGCGATTCGGCCCAAAGCATGTTATAATTGTGGAATGTAGGTCACCTAGCCCGATTTTGTTGTTTACCGAAGACAAGTTTAGCTAGGATGGAGGCACCAAAGGACGCCCGAGAAAAAAGTCAAAGCCGAGAGTGCAAGGGAGAGCGTATGTCGTGACCTCCCGAAAGAAAAGAACCTTAACGAGGTCATCACGGGTAAGCTTATCATAAACTCTAGCGAAGTTTATACCTTATTTGATACCGGTTCTACCCATTCTTTTATTTCTCCTACTTGCGCTCAACGTTTAAATTTGACTCCGGAGAAATTAGACTTTGACTTATCTGTTGAAACTCCATTGGGAGAAACCTTCATTACATCCAATGTTTATAAGTCTTGTTTGGTTCAAATCGGTACCCTCACATTACCTGTCGATCTTATTTCATTGAAAATACTTGCTTTTGACGTAATTCTATGGATTGATTGGTTAACTCATCATGCAAAAATTAATTGTTTTCGTAAGGTTGTTAGCTTTCATATTCCTAACCAACCTATTATGCGAATTCAAGCAATCAAACCATTAAAATCAATCACTGTCATCTCAAGCCATAAAGCTATTCATTTATTGAAAAATGGATGTCAATCTTTCTTAGCTCATATCACGGATCTAAACAAAAATACGTTAGTTTTAAATGATATTTCTATTGTTAATGAATTTCCTGACGTATTCCCTGAAGAACTTCATGGCCTACCCCTAGAGCGTGAAATTGAATTTTGTATTGACCTTGAACCTGGTACAAAACCTATTTCCAAAGCCCCATATCAAATGGCTCCTATTGAACTTTAGGAGTTAAAGACCCAACTGCAGGAATTGTTAGACATCGGTTTCATTCGTCCTAGTACTTCTCCTTGGGGTGCTCTTGTTCTATTCGTGAAGAAGAAAGATGGGAGTATGCGACTTTGTATTAATTATCGGGAGTTGAATCATGTCACCATCAAAAATAGGTACCCATTGCCACGTATTGATGACCTATTGACCAGTTGCAAGGAGCCAAATTCTTTTCAAAGATCGATCTTCATTACAAATATCATCAATTGAAGATTAGAACCGATGACATTCCAAAGATGGCTTTTAGAACTCGGTACGGGCATTATGAATTCCTAGTTATATCTTTTGGATTAACTAATACTCCTGCTGCCTTCATGGATATGATGAAACGAGTATTCAAGGAATATTTGGATCACTTTGTGGTCGTCTTTATTGATGACATGCTTATTTATTCCAAAAGCCGTGAGGATCATGAGCAACACTTAAGGCTGATACTCCAAAAGCTTCGTGAATATAAGCTTTATGCCAAGTTAAAGAAATGCGAGTTCTGGCTTTAGGAAGTAGCATTCCTTGGGCACGTAGTATCAAGTCATGGAATATCCATTGACCCAAAGAAAGATTGAAGCTATTCAAAGTCAAGCAACCTAAATCAATGATCAAAACGTAGCTTTCTCGGCTTAGTTGGTTATTATAGAAGATTAAGTAGAAGGGTTTTCTCGAATCGCTACTCCCTTAACTCAGCTGACTTGGAAAGATACAAAATTCAGTTAGAACGAAGAATGTGAGAAGAGTTTTCAAGAACTCAAGAGAAGACTCATTTCAGCACCTGTTCTGATAATACCATCTGGCTCAGAGGGATTTGTCATCTACAGTGATGCTTCAAGCAAAGGGTTAGGATGTGTTCTCATGCAACATGGGAAAGTCATAGCCTATGCTTCTCGGCAACTTAAAGAATATGAGAGAAATTATCCTACTCATGATTTAGAGTTGGCAGCTGTTGTCTTCGCACTTAAAATTTGGAGGCATTACTTGTATGGGGAGAAAGTGGAGATCTTTACGGATCATAAAAGCCTCAAATATTTCTTCACTCAAAAGGAACTCAACATGCGACAGCGACGTTGGCTTGAACTATTGAAAGATTATGATCATACCATTCAGTACCATCCTGGAAAAGCGAATGTGTAGCTGACGCATTGAGTAAAAGATCATATGCGGGTACGAGTGCGATATTGTCAACGCAAAGGTCCATTTTGTATGTCTTGAAAAGGATGAAGATAGAGATAAAGACTCCAGGGACCCACGTGATGATGGCGAATATACGAGTAGAACCAACTTTAATCGATAAAGTAAAAGCTGCTCAAGCTATAGACCTGGATCTGATACATATGAGGAAGAAAGTACAAGAAGGCGATATGCTGGAAGCAAGAATCGATGAAGAAGGAATACTTTAAGTCAACTCCAGACTTTGTGTTCCTAACGATCCTGATTTAAAGTATAAAATCATGATGGAGGCGCACAACACACCATTTGCAATCCATCCTGGGAGTACCAAAATGTATCGTGATCTTCGTCATACATTTTGGTGGAGCAATATGAAGAGAGAGATAGCGTTGTTTATCTCAAGGTGTCTAACTTATCAACGAGTTAAGGCAGAGCATCAAGTACCAAAAGGTCCATTGCAACCACTTGAAATTCCAGAATGGAAGTGGGAGAACATTACCATGGATTTCGTTATTGGTCTTCCCAAGGTTTCTCAAGGCATAGATGCAATTTGGGTCATTGTTGATAGATTGACCAAGTTTGCTCATTTCTTACCAATACGAGAAACTTATACACTTGAACGTCTTGCTCGTATGTACATAAACGAGGTTGTAAGATTGCATGGTATGCTAGTATCCATAGTTTCTGATCGAGACCCAAGATTCACTTCAAGATTTTGGGTTAGTTTGCAAAAAACTATGGGCACGGATTTATGATTTAGTTCGGCATATCATCCTCAGATGGACGGACAATCAAAGAGGACTATTTAAACTCTTGAAGATTTATTAAGACTTTGTGTCCTTGACTTCAAGGAAAGTTGGGACAAGTTCTTACCATTGGTGGAGTTTTCCTACAACAACAGTTATCAAGCAAGTATTAGCATGGCTCCATTCAAGGCGTTGTATGGAAGAAAGTGTCGTTCTCCAGTATGCTGGGATGAAGTGGGTGAAACAACGTTGTTGGGATCGGAGTTGGTACGTATGACTACGGAAAAGATTCAAACGATCCGACAACATATAAAAACCTCACAAGATCGATAAAAGAGTTATGCTGATCTTCATCGAAAGGACGTGGAATTCGATATTGGAGATCATGTGTTATTACGTGTTGCTCCATGGAAAGGAGTTACGAGATTTGGAAAGAGAGGAAAGATCAATCCTCGATTCATTGGCCCATTTTTAATCCTCGATCGAGTAGGGACTGTAGCCTATAGACTCGCTTTACCGCCAAGTATGTCTCGTGTTCATAACATTTTTCATATATCCATGTTATGTAAATATGTGAAAGACCCGAACCACATTATTGAGTTAGAACCAGACGAAATAACGAAAGATTTAACGTATGAAGAGGTTCCTGTTCAAATCTTGGATAAGAAGGAACATATTCTAAGTTCCAAGGTTATACCTCAAGTCAAAGTTTTATGGAGGAACCACGATGTTGAGGAAATGACCTAAGAGTTAGAATCTGAAATGAAATCAAGGTATCCTTACCTCTTCGACATACCAGGTACGTACCCTAAATTCGAGGGTGAAATTTCATAAGAAGGGGAGATTGTAAGACCCCAACTTTTATGAATAAAGATGAATTTTCTATAATTATCATTTTTAAATATTATGGAATGAATTTGATATAATGTTATAGTTGTGGGTAATATTTAGAAATTTTGTAAAGTACGCAAGTTGTTTATAACATTCGATTGGTCGGGAATATTCGTTTTAATGAGAGAATATTCATGACGACGACACAATCATTAGTGGACCCCCTAACGGAATTATTGTTTGATCGAGAAAACGACAAAAAATATTTTATGAAAATAAAAATGGAAGTTTTATCGTTAACTTATTGAAACACCCGGTGTTAAAAATACAGAATACGCGTGGTTGCATAGTAGCAATACGGTATTGATTATTGATGCTTACGTGAGAAGTCACTCAGTTTTGTTCAAATATTGCTTCAGTAATTGTTGCATAGTATCTCACGTTATTTGATTCAATTATTGTCAATATTTTATATATTATTAAATCAATATTTGAGATAACAAAGTTGTTAATATTATTATTTACATTATTAACGATGTCTAGAAGTTTCGCTTAATGAGAGGTTTCGTCACCTAATTGTGCGCTAATAGGAGAAATCCTTATTGAAAGCCCCTCTTTCCGGGAATGACCGGTCGATTAATAGTGTGAATTATGATAATGATGATGAAGTTTTGTTTTATTAGTATTATTAATGTAATAAAGCAGAAAAACTTTTTATATAAAATGTAATACTTTTATAAAGTTATTCATTTTATTAGGCTAATAGTAAAATCTTTTTATATAAAATGTAATACTTTTATAAAGTTATCTATTTTATTAGACAATAATTAGAATATATTATATTTTATTATGCATAGTATTTGCATAGTGCTCGCATAGTATTTGCATAGTAAAATCTTTTTATATAAAATAGAATACTTTTATAAAGTTATTCGTTTTATTAGATTATAAATAGAATATATTATATTTTATTGTAAACCAATCTGACCGTCTGCTTAAAAGTAAATCAATCTGGACCGTTCATGGATTGGTTATTATTCATCCATTCTTCTATAAATGAAGCTCATTCCTTCATTATTTCTTACTTAATTCTTTGAAACTCTAGAGAGAGAAACCCAGAGAGAGAATTCTTCTTCTATAATCTTGAGCGTATTTCTTTAGCATTTAAGAAAGCATTGAGCGTAGTGCAAGTTTCTTCAAGTATATCCCCGCCTCTACCGCTTCTGAGTACTCTTCTTTATAAGGTAAGGGTATTTTTTTCATATTCATGAAGAGAACTTCTATTATTCCATTCTTTATTATTCTGTTGGAATAACTCGTGATACGTGGTCTACCCTATACTTGGTGAAATTCTTCTGTTATTCCATTATTTATTATTCTCATGGAATAACTTTTATCATGCCAAGTACCACATACATGGTAAAATTTCGTTGTTATTCCATTCTTTATTATTCTCATTTGGAATATCCATGCTCATGCGTTTTTTACGGGACTGGTAAAATCTTTATTATTACGTTGGAATATCACGTCTGCATGCTTTTTATGGGACTCGTTCCATCTTTTTATTACATTGGAATTGAATATCTCGCTGCGTGACACGCCAAAACCTGGTTCCGTTATTTATTATTTGTTTGAATAACCTGTCTATGCGAAGTACCGCATACATGGTGATTTCTTTTGTTATTTCATTCTTTATTATGCTCAGTCGGTTAAAGTTTTGACTTCTATACTCCATGAAATTAGTGGAATATCCTTGATATTTGCGCTTCATCTAGTATCTTTTCATGGAAATATTCTTCTGAGCATTCTTATATTTTACTCTACAAAGAAGTATCATGTTGACAATTTGGATGTTATTAGTTCCTGAATAAATTAATTCTTGAACTTGTTTTATTGAACTCTTATATCATTGTCATCATCCTCATGTTTATATTTTTTAAAAAATCATCGTGGGTCTGTAGTGCATAGATGGACTTGGTATGATTATGACTGTGGATTATTCAATTGTAATCATGATCGTAATATTACAAATGATGTGGTAAAAGTCCTCATTGGCCAAGAGTGCATTGATG
This sequence comes from Panax ginseng, assembly GCA_020205605.1. Taxonomy (NCBI): domain Eukaryota; kingdom Viridiplantae; phylum Streptophyta; class Magnoliopsida; order Apiales; family Araliaceae; genus Panax; species Panax ginseng. The sequence continues at coordinate 118,299,789 of CM035133.1, read as the reverse complement.
GACGCTTGTTGGCATGATCATGACCATTGATGAATACATGAATATCCTCGCCCGTAGTGCATGGATAATTTGTGGTTGTGATACTAATGAATATCCTGGCTATAGTTCGTGGATGATATGGTTTATTTATTGTCGAGTCCTAGCGATAAAAGTGATGAAAAACCTTTAAATCATAAAAGATAGTAGATTTTATTCTCTACTTGACTCTTTTAATGGATTGTATGTTCCAATCGCAGCTTAAACTTGATGTCTATTGTATTTTATCGGTTTAACATTGTTGAAGACTAATGATAATTTATTCTTCATTATCTTAGTCATAATATTTCTTCTTTGGGCTAGTTGAGCTCACCCTTTCTTTCACTGTTCTCTTCAGGAAATGAGAACGTGGCGGGACTAGTCGGGGAACGGAGTGATGGTCCAGATGATAGTATTAATAGTCCTCACTATTCTGTTAAATAGTGTGACAATAAATGTAATGAGGACTTATTCTGAGAGTGGATATTGTCTAGAAGACAATATTTGTATTAAAACTCACAGCTCTGTTGTTGTATATTAAAGATTGTATTTGTATTCTGTACCATGTATTTGGCGACTCAGAATAGGTGATGTATACCCATTTTGGGGGCGTCACAATTACAGTATAATACCTTCAACTTTTCTTTCATTTTTAATTTAGTCCTGCAAGTATTATCAAACTTGCACCACCTCCCCTAATAGTAAATAATGTGAATTAATAGTACAATCATGTGACTCAATAGTTATAATCATCTGAAAATACGAATTACAGTATAGTACCTCCATCTATACCTCTATTTATAACTTAGTCATACAAGTATTATCAATCTTGCACCACCTCCCCTAATAGTACATGAATGTGAATCAATAGTACACACATGTGAACAAATAGTTATAATCATATGAATTAATAGCAATTAATTGCTCATTTATTCGATTAATTATCCGTTTGGTCAATATAACCTCCAGACATCAATTATTATCGAAATAAATGTCGATTTTCACTAACACTAACAATCCCAACACAATGGAAATATTTTTCTCAAAAATTTCATTTTTGAAATTTTGAAGTTTGTCTTTTTCTGAAAAAGTCAACTGTTGACTTTTTTGACCAAAAAGTCAACCCCGACAAATTTTGTGTTTATAGTCTATTTCTACTAATTTCATCGTTCCGGACTCAAATATCACTTCCGCGTCTCCAAATTCAACTTCGAACTCAACTTCGATTTTTAATAACATTCATCATTAATATTATAACTCACAATATTTAACAACCAGGTCGTTCCCAGGAAAGAGGGGGCTTTCCGATAAGGATTTCTCCTTATTGGCGCGCAATTAGGTGACCAAACCTCTCCTTGACCGAACTTCTAGACATTGTCAATATTGCAAATAATAATATGAATAACTTTGTCAGTTTAATTATTGATTTAATAATATATAAAATATTATGCAGATGATACTGTGACAATAATTGAATCAATAATATGAGAGATATGATGCAATAATTACTGTATCAATAATTGAGTATAACTGAGTGACTTCTCACGTAAGCATCAATAATCAATACCGTGTGTTATTATGCAAACACGCGTATTACTGTACTTTTACTACCGAGTAGTTCAACAGTTTTAACGGTAACACTTTCACTGTTATTTTTATAAAAAGATAATTATGTCGTTTTCTTACTACAACAATACTTCCGTTGTGGAGTCCACCAATGATTGTGCCGTCCTACGGATATTCCCCGACAAAAAGAATATTTTATAACAACTTGCATACTTTGAAAAATTTTCACATTTCACCCTTAACTTTAACCTTGTATCAATTTAACCATTTACTAAATAGAATAATTATATGAAAATTGAATACTTTCATTTCATAAAATTCGGGGTCTTACAGTGATAACACAAGTGTCATAGCAATAACACACAATCCTGTCATGCATTCTAGGACTAAGCATATAGAAATAAGATATCATTTTATTAGGGATCATGTTCAAAATGGAACCATATCTTTACAATACATCTCTACTGAAAATCAACTTGCTGATGTCTTTACAAAGGCTCTAGATGAATCCAGATTTAATAAATTAATAAGTGAGCTAGGCATGCTAAATTTACAACCATAAAATATATGCTCTAGTTTGTGCTAACCATACAGATATAAAGGCTATGTTCAAAACCATAGATATGACTAAAGAAAGTCCACGATCGCAGAGTTGCAGTGATATGAAAGACCACGATCGTAGAGCTTCCATCAACAGAATAAAGAAGCATCATGTGATGACAAAGTTCCAACAAATCAAAGCAATCTCTCTGTCAAGCGCCTCAGGGAAAAACATAACCCTTAATTCACTCTAAGAGGTTGTCCTTTCCTGAGCTACCTTAACTCGAGAGAAATGCTAAGTCAAGTTCATCACAAGAACCAGGGCAGACAACATTCGTAAAGCAGAGTCAGAAGTGAACTCAACGATCGTAGTGCAACCTCGACGATCGTAGACTTCTCAAATGATACACCAACTCAAGGAAAGCTAAGGGCAGATCAGTACTTTCTATATCATTGAAAAATCTCGGAGCCAAGCAGGACTCGACACATGTGCCACTACGCAGATCGAATGGAGGGAAGTTACAAGTATAGTTTAAAAAGGGCTTTTTGAAAACTCACCTCAGAAGTTTAAAAAGCTTATTTCTCTCTCTCTCCCTACAAGCATAAACCCTTTCCTTCCAAAAAGCTCAATCAACTTCATTGCAAAGAAATCAATGGCGGCTTCAAGTATTATCACTGGTTACCGACTCTATTTCGACGAGTTTAAGACAGCTAACTCTCAATTCCACAAGATTTTGTCTCTGGAAAAGAAAGCTGGTCTTGAGGAGGCTCTGGGCACCAGCACATGGATCTACCCAAAGTAAATAAAAGAATTTTATAGCAATGGAGTTTTTGAAAACAACATCATCACCACAAGATTCAGGGGAGTACAACTCAAGCTCAAGGTTGAAGACATAAATCTGGCCCTAGGCTTCAAGTCAAAGGGACTCCTATCGATAGAAGTCATTGATTTCCATGATGGACTGAAGAAGATGCATCACAAAAAGAATCAGACTTTCAAAGGGTACAAGAAGAAGGAATTTCCCAAAAAATATGAGTTTTTGGCTGACATTGTTGGAAAGTGCATATGTTGCAAAAGCTCTGGCCATGACTCAGTAAATGAAGTACAACCGAAGCTTATGACATCAATCTGCTATGGAATCCAACTCAACTTTGGAGCTCTACTCATCGATTGGATTGGGAAGTGGATGCTCAATTCAAAGAAATCAAAGAGCTCTTATAAGATGCTCTATGGGTGGTTTATAAGCATCATCCTGATCAACCTTTCAGAGCTGAAGCTGAAGATAGTGCTGAGGATGTGGCTCAGCCTAGGAAGTCAAAAAGAAAACTTGTTAAGAAATACATTCTTGTCAATGAAAAAGTGTTAAAGGAGGAAGATAAAAGGATAGATGCTGAGAAGGGACTACCCAAAGCTAGTAAGGAGAATACAGTTAAAGTTGAGGGGGAGCTTCCTGAAGTTCTTACACTAGAGAATGCTCCAGCTGAGGGGGAGCTACTTGAAATTCAAATGGATGATCAAGTTGAGGGGGAGCCTCACGAAGTCCCTATGTCAGATAAAGCTACAGCTGAGGAGGAATTGCCAAGAGATCATCATGAATCTTCCTCAGTCCCTCAAGAGATTCTAGTTACAGAAATTATAGAAATGGAAAGGATTGAAGCTATGGAGGATGAAAGAGCAGAAGAGAAAAGAAATCAAGTGGAGATAATTGATGTGGTAGAAATTTCAAATGAAGACAGAGAAGAAGAAGAGGATGACGAAGTTGAAATCATTGTTGTGGGATGTGATGGACATAGGAGAGCTAACTACAATCAATTGTTCTCCTATCTACCTATGATGCCATTTCATAGAGCCCAAATCCTCAACTCCTGGGATCATATGTTCTGGCCCTTCATATCCAGCAATTTCGGTGCTAGCTCATGGATTGTGCCCAAAAACTGATCACCAACAACCCCTCTTCAGAACATGGGCATGGGGTACAAACTATTCCTATCTCATTTAGGGTAAATCACTGTCCACCATCTTTTTTCAATCAATTTTATGAATCACCAAAGTGGTTGGAAGTGATACTTCATCCACTCAATCAATTTCCAATTACCGAATGTGACAAACTTTTTGTTGATCCAATCTCCTATCATCTCTCCCTCTACGATTATCGAGCCACATCCAATCGTAGAGTCACCTGCACAAAATCGTTGAGTCACCTGTTAAGATCGTAGACTTAATCCCTTTTGAAGCTCAACCTCACACACCTGCCCCTCCATTAGACATACCATCTTCCTCAACCAATGACTATTTCAGTCTTGATCTTTCTCTTGACCAAATGCAAGGTCAACATTCAAGAGCCTCTCCTCCAAATAAACTGCAACTCCTTGAGCTTATATCTGATCTATGTACCAAAACAGAGTTGTCAGAAGCAACTAAGAAAGTGACCAAGGACATACAAGAAGATCTTGAAGTTCACTCCATACTTGTTTATATGAGGCTGACTCATTTGATTGATGCTGCCAATACTCTCCCAAGCAACCTAAGTTCTGAACTGACAAAGAAGCTTAGGGAGATAATAAAAGAGATGATTCAGAGTATCAATGAAAGGGATCAAATCCACTTACTAGCTGCCAAGAAGTACATGGATGATGTTCTTATTTTACAAAATACTCAAGAATCCCAAAATAAACTTCTGATGGAAAATCTCACGAGTCTAAAGACCCAAATGAAACAAACAGAAAATGTCTTGGACATTCTGCAAAGGAGAGAAGCTCTTACTGACTCTCTGATCCAGGAAAATCGTGCAGATATAGTTCAATCCAAGACTCAACTCCACGAACTCGTACAAGGCATGACTCGCCTATCTGAAGATATTCAAACCCTTGATGCTAACATAAAGGGGGAGAATAAAGGGGAAGGAGGCGACAAAGGAAGAGGCAAAGGAAAAATTTCTCAATTCTCAAGAAGTTCTCCCACGAGTTCTCCTATAAGACAATCTCGCCATCAGACTCCACGACCTAAACAGCAGCAAATTCTCATGGCACAACCACTAAGAAGTCAAAGGCCTTCTCCAAGCTCACAAGAAGTGACCACCACTGGTCTAAGAATGCCAATTGGAGATCCTGCATTCATGAATAGACATGATCATTTGCCAAGGATAAGTCAAAGTGAGATGGAAGATATAGCATGGAGAGATGAAGTTAGCAGGAGAAGAAGAGTTCAAGAATATGCAAATCCTCCAAGAAACAAATGGCTAAAGAAATAGAGATAAGTTGAAACTCATTTCTTATTGATGTAACTAAGCTTAATTGTAATATTTGACTTTACAAACATCAATAAATTCATGCTTATTCTCTAAAGGTTTCAGCTGCTCACTAAAATACTAAGTCATGTTTACTTTCTAGCAACTGTATCTAGAAATTAATAATCATGATACAAATCTCCTTGGTTATGTCAACATCAAATAGGGGGAGATTGTTGGGAGATTGCATATTTAAAATTTGATGTTGAAAGTTAATATTCATGATTATATGTAAAGTCCTTCAAAGGAACACATGTACAAGAACTTAGTGATAAATCAAACTTGTTAGGTTGATTTGGACTTTAGTGTTTATCATTCTGTAAATGAATGTATAGGAGAAAAGATCAAAGTTGTTAGGTTGATCTATATCTTGAGATGTAATAGATAGGCTTCAACTGAATCGTAGTCTATCGAGATGATCAAGAGATTACAAAAGATAAGGCAGAATCATAGAGCATCGAGGATCGTAGTGTATCTGCTTTGAAGGTCCTCTCTGAAGTCGTAGATTAGGCCAAATGCTTGCCAAGCCAAATTAGAGGTCGTATAGTGCTCTCAGAAGTGTAAAGTCTGCAAGTCAAGCAAGTGAAGATCGTAGTGTACCAGTACTTAAGAGAAATCGCAGTGTTCTCATTTAGCAACATCAGATCAAGCACCAAGGTGGCAAGACACCACAATCAGAATCGTAGAGCTTCATCTTTCTGTATCAGAAGCATCGAGCCTCGTCCATTTGTTTAAAGATAAATCAGAACAAATATGGAATGAGCTATAGACGTTGAAGACCTCGGGAGTCCCAATGACACAACAATCATCCTTAGTATATAACAAAGAAATGTATTGAAGAAGCTAAGGAAAGTACTATGGCTCAGCAGAAAACACCTTTTTAGGTGTTAGGTGAAACAACAATCTGATGTGTCAGTGGGTCAGTCTGCTAATCAGAAGTTGTGCAAAAAGTCTCGATCAAAGCTCAAAAATATCAAATGCATTTAATGCTTCAACGGATGTCTTCAAAGGATACATTTCAAAGACATCATATATACAAAGCTTCAAAAGATGAAAGTTTTTATGCAAGTACTGAGCAAAAACGTTGAAGAACACTCAACGTTAAACTCTACGATCTAAAAGAGAAAGCTTGCTCTGCTACTCAGTTCTTTCGAAGTCAAGCTTAAAGGCAACTGACTAGCACCATTCAAGAAATCAACAACCATTAAGTGAAGTAAGAAGTTCCAAGTCAGAAGGACTTGAAGAGTTCTAAGTGAACTGAGAAGTACCTAGTCTGCTGGACTTGAAGAGTTCAATAGTGAACTAAGAAGTTCCAAGACTGCTGGTCTTGAAGGAATTTGTGAGATTCAGAAGTTGTAAAGATATCCTTAGTGGATTTCCTACTCGAGAAATAAAAGAGTGGACTAGGAGCTTTGAATGCTCTGAACCACTTAAAATCTCTATGACTCCTATATTCTTGTCATAACTGCTATAACTGCCATAACTGCTTTACTGGAAAACAAACAAATCTTATTTCCATTGTGTTTAAATCATTATTAAAACTAATAAGTATTTTGATCAAAAGAAGTTTAAAAATATCTATTCAACCCCCCTTCTAGATAACTATTGTCCCTTTGGGAACTAACAGAGACGCATACTTGTCTTTGACTAGGTATGATGAGGTTGTCTTTGCTTATGAAAAGGCTCACGACTTTCAAGTCAACCAAAGGGGAAAACCATCCAACCGTTGCATCATTTTTCGTTCGACTGGCTGACCTGTATAATAAGATCAAAAAATTAAGGGACTCAAAATCCTACTGTGAGAATGCTCTTCGAATTTATGAGAAGCCTATTCCTTGGATCCCTCCAGAGGAGATTGTTAGTGGTTTCACTGATGTTTCCGCTATATATGAATGAGTTGTAGTAGTCCGCTAGTATTTATAGCGGACACATTTGTAACATAGTTGAGGAAATAGGGGTAGGCTCGCGCACATGAGAATGGCTAAGGAATTGAGCTAGGTTAAGCGTTGGTTCTTTGACTTTTGATTAGAAAATCTTAGTGCGCGTAGGGGGGGTACCAATCCGGTGGATTATGCCCTATTATTTTGCTAAAATCCCTAATTTCTATTTCTTTTAATATCAAATCTTTTATTTTTTCCGCAACCCTAGCCCACATTCTGAACGTTTGCCGCTGTAACGTTCACGTTCCATTAAAAGTCCCAACGTTCTCTGTACCGTTGGTTTCCAAACATTCTTCTTTTCCTTCTATAAATACCTATACCCATATGTTCTTTTCTACACAGTTAACAATACAATATATATATATATATCACCTTCGTACTACTCGATTATTATTTTGGGCAATCTACATAAACAAGTTCAGAGTCTCCCTCTTTGAGTACACACGATCGGAGGCTTCGCTTTTGAATCCTGGAGAGTGACCGCCGGCAGCCCATTTGTACCTGAACTTATTAGCAGTGGAGGTGAAATCACTTTTTAGAACAGTAGCTTTGCTACGCCTCGGTTTCTGTCGTCTATAAGATAAGTTGTTCCAATTTTACTCTTCGGTTCTTCTTGTTAATACTTTTCTATTTCCAACAGACATAAGACCATTTTTCAGTCTGAGCCATTAATAATTGAAATGGAAGGTATAGATGAAGGTATAGATGTTATATGCTCATTTTTAATCCATAGCAAATAGATGTTACGAATCATTGCATATATATATATATATATATATATACGGTCCGGATCTTAAGCTCACTCCTTATTCAACTCACCCGAGCTCACCCCCCTTTAGCGACGGACCCGACGACGGTTCGGTCATACAACCGTCGTCTATACTTTTAGCGACGGATAACCATAATATCTCTAAATTTTTATAAATTAAATATTTTGACCTCCGAGTTTAAATTTTTTTTACCGGAATAAGTCACGACTTAAAATGAAAGAACAATTAAATCTTTTAAGGGCATATATAGTTTATATTTTCTCCAATTTTTTCTTTTTTTTTCTTCATCATACACTAATCACGTGTCTACAATTTTATGTGTTTTCAAAGATATTTAAGGTTTTATAAAATGTGAGAAATTAAGTTTTTTAAGGGTATATATTGTTTATATTAACTTCAATTTTTTTAATTTATTTTTTCATGACGCACTAACCATGTGCTAATAATTTTATGTGTTTCTAAATATATTTAAGAGTGAAATTATCCAAAATACTCTCATCCATATCAATTATTATATGTCGGGGACCAAAAGGTTTAATTTATAGAAATTTTAAGACATTAAAGTTCAACAGTCCGCTTCTCCAGCGAACTAGAAGGAGCGAACTAAAAATGAACCGGCTATAGCGACGGTTTTTTCGTCGCTATAACATAGAAAGTCGGTTTTTTATGCTATAGCGACGGAAAAAATCGTCATTACAGCCGGTTCACTCTTAGTTCGTTCCTTCTAATTCGCTGGAGAGAGCCGAGTTAAGGTTCAATGTCTGAAATATTAAGATTTAAAGGGTAAAAAGTGACCAACTTTAATGTAAGTGTATTTAAGCCCAAAACATTTGCCTTGTTGATAAGTTCAGAAGGTTTGGTTGTGCCAGTAACCTCACATCATTACAGGTTCAAATTCAAGGTAAATGTAATCTGACTCTAAATTTTTTAATTTGAACTCAAGTGATTAGTAATCAGTGAAGCACTATACTCAATATATTAAGAATCTTGAATGATCATAAACTTACAAAAAAGGGTCCCACGTAGTCCAGGAAAAAAAATCTTGTAAAGATGAACAAATTATGAAGGCTAGCTTAATTAGTACCAGATTGAAGTCAAAGTAGTAATATTCGTCAGCTCAATTTAGATACTCAACTTGATACAAACCCGCGCTTTGCGGCGGGATTAATCATTTTGTTAATAATAAATTTATACATACAATTAATAAATTAAAATATAATAAGAAGAAGGTAGATTGTTGTGCGATTATCAAATTTTAATAGCATATGTTATATAGTGTTATATAAAAAATTTATGTACAAATACATATCCAAGTATATAATTAATCTGATCACTAAACCCCAGAACATTACATAACAGTTGTGTGTGTGTGTTTGTGTATATATATATTAATGTCTTGATAAAAATGTTTATAATGTAACCAATATGGTTAAAAATGGGTAACTCTTTCATTATAAAGCACTAACAAATATTTAGAAAGTGTCATGCACAATGCCATCGAATTGTTATATTGATATGATTGCTAGTGCTATATTTGAAGTCTGTTACACATTACACAAATCTCACCAAGCCTCAAATATCTGACACATGTACTTGATGCATTTTGAAGAGTCCATGTCTCGTATACGCTAATTACTTGCACCAGAATTCTAACATCCAAACGAAAGGAAAAACAATGAAAGAATGTCTCAGTTTCGGTCCTCAGACATGAAGGGAAAGCACATGTTATATGCGAAAACTGAAAAGCACGAGAATTAATAATTATGTTGGATCTTCATGTCAAACAAATACCATGTCCAAAAACATAGCAGTATAGCACCGTGTCATACATAACACAATGTTATAGTTAAAGAACGAATACATACCTCATTAGTTTTTTTTTTTGTCAATTTTTGACAATTGTATAGGCACTCACAGTATTACCATAATACAAAAAAAAATATTAATGATGATGAAAATGATTAACCGGATGCTAGTACTTCAAATCATGCAAAGCCACAATCCATATAATAGAATGCAATAAATGAAGCCATAAATATAAACACCGTGGGATATAGTCTGATGATGCACAAAAATGGACTTTGCACAAACACCAATCAAAATATTATTAAAATGGTAATTAAAGTAGAAAAATGAGACACGAATTAAAGTGGTTCGGTCAAGTTGACCTAGTCCACTGTTGAATGGCTATGGTTGCCTGGCACTTTATATTATGTGTGTTAGAGAAAATACAAAGAGCATAAGCTATTAGATACAAGAGTCAGTCCCCCTCAATGATGGTAAGACATTCTATTTATAGCGACTTGTGACAGTTTTGGGACGAGCATGTAACCACTACCTTAGTGGAGCTCCCAACATCCTCCTTCATGACGTGGGTGCGCTCAATTAACCTCTGCACCACATTTGTTGGGCTCGCCTGATTTCTTGGACTTGGGCCTACAACATGGGCTTATGAGATGGGCTGGAGCATGAGGCTTATGAGATGGACTGAATCTTTGGGCTAGACCCATCATCACAAAATGAAGCTATATCCCCTCCCATTGAATGCACTGTCCCATAATTTGAAGGTCTTCATATAACTCCTTTGCACTTTCAACAGTATTTAGAATTGTAGGGCGCAAAATTTTTTGTGTGTAAGCGAGTAATAAAAACTGTGATGCACCTGAAATAATGCAAGAAGCATGCCAATAAAAATTTAACTCTGCCAAGAACTACATACACCAAATTCATTGTCACATTACCATTGAACCATAGGTACCAGGATTATCACATTTAAGTTTCTTCCAGTTTAGGTCTTCAATCCAGTTATATTTATTGAATGTGCAATATATTCACACAAACAAAAATTAGCAGTTAAATGATCTTTTTAATAGTCGTTGCAATCTTATAAATATTTGCGACAGGAATCTGGACAATAATGAAATATAAGAATTTAAACATACTTAATAGTTGATTTCAACATTGCATAAACTATCAACCAAATAAATAATTATCTTTCCACAACTCTTTTATAGGAAATAGTATTGCCCGAGATAAAAAAAGTCTCACACTTCGCTAAAAATTCATGTGTTTGCCAGATTGAAAACTAACAGAACATAAAGGAATTTAGCTCCTATATTAAATAAAAATGAAAAGAATTAGAGTAAAACACATATGAAATGGAGTTACATAGAATTTCAAATATTATCATCCAAAAAGTTAAAGACAAACCTATTATACTCTTATTTAAAAAAATTTCAATGGTTATACATGAATATATATACACAGACAAAAAAATGAATATACATAAAAACTAAACAATTTTGTTGGGGGTAGTGTTGAGAGTTTGTCGTTTTATTTTTGTCTTTGCAACTGGAATTTGGCTCGATCGAGATAGCTTTGTAAATGCAAATCATAGATTTACCTAAAAAAATTCAAATAGATTATAGTAAAAATTTCATGAGATATAATAATAAAATAATCAGGGTTTACACTAATAATGAGCAACAAAAAGATAATAGCCAGAAACAGTCAAACCTTTATACATTAAATTGTGAAAAACTTTTTGGAAAACTACATTCTTTGTAGTATTGTACATTTGTCCATCTTTGTCACAAATTAGTATTTTTACTCCACTCTTGCTTGTAACTCTTGATACTGCTACATACAATTGGTCATGACTAAAACTGGATGTGACAGATACAGTCCAACATGTGAGAGAGATTGCCCCTGACTCTTATTAATTGTCTAGCAAACAACCAAAGGAAATTGTCTTTGTTGGAATTTAAAAGGTAATCTAATGTTTGACGGTGTTAAGACCAAGCGAGGTATGAAAACTTTGTGTCCAAAATTGCTGACTGAAATTACTTTTGCTTTTATCAGATGTTTTTCCAATTTAGTTACTATTAATCTCGTGACATTGCACAAACCAAATCACTGATCTATTTTTCGGAGCAACATTATAGGAATCCCAATCTTCAACGTTATCTTGTGGTTTGACATTCTAGAAGATGTAATGCTATTAAAAAATTATAGGGTGTAAATGCCTTCATAGCTGTTTGAGTTTTCATCAACCTTACATAGGACATCTTAGATATGGTATTTCATAACCTGGCCATAAATACATCACATATTCGTTCACCTTATTTATAGCATCAAGTGTAGGAGCAAGGATGGCTTGGTTTTGGAAATAAAAGCCATTTTCAAATTTTTTTCAATAAATTAGGATATGTGATATCAATAATTGCTGCAAGGGGATTGATCGGATATTTGATAAGAAAATTTGGATAAATAACGGAGAGTAATGATAATAGCTCAGTAATGATAATATCATAAAGTAGAGATTTTAGGAGATAATAATTAAATTAGAAAGTATAATATCAGAACAGTTTACATTGCCAAAATAGTTTAGATTTGTAGTGATTTAGAGGTTTATACATTTAAAATATTAATTTGGGATTAAAAAAGTTGTGATTTTAGTAGATAATAATTAATTTAGTAATGATAATATTAGAACAGTTAACATTATTAGAACAGTTTAGATGTATAGTGATTGAGGGGATTATAAAATCAAAATAATAATGTAGGATTAAAAAGTAATGATTTTAGAAGATAATAATTACGTTATGATAATAGAAAAATCGTTTAGTTGAAAAAGTAGTGATTTAGTGGATTATAAAATCAACATAGTAACTTATGATTTATATTATTTGTTATTTTAATTTTGTTTTAAATGTTTTAATTGTATAATATTATTTTATAATATAATTATAAATGGTATAATATTATGTTGTAATATAATTAAATTAGTAATGATAATATCTCTTGCATGTTTAGATAGGTAGTGATTTTATTATATACGTGTATTATAATATTATACCATATATGTATGATATAATGTATGGTGTAATTATGAATGTTATAATATTAGAAAAGTAATTATTTTAGGATAAAATAATTATGTTTTAACATAATTAAATTAGTAATAGTTTAGAAAAGTAGTGGATTTTAGGGATTATAAAATAAAAATATTAATTTGGGATTAAAAAATAGTGATTTTAGGATATAATAATTAAAGTAAAAGGATAATATCATAACAAAAGACATTACTAAAACAATTTAGATTTGTTGTGATTTAGTGGATTATAAATTCAAAATATTAATTTGGGATTAAAAAGTAGCGATTTTAGGAGATAATAATTAATTTAGTAATGCTAATATTAGAATAATTAACATTATCGTAACAATTTAGATTTATAGTGATTTAGGGGATTATAAAATCAAAATATCAATTTGAAATTAAAAAATAGTGCTTTTAGGAGATAATAATTAAATTAGAAATGATAATATCGTAAGTTGATATTACCAAAACAATTTAGATTTGTAGTGATTTAGTGGATTATAAATTTAAAATATTATTTTGGAATTAAAAAAGTAGTGATTTTAAAAGTTAATAATTAATTTAGTAATTAACATTATCGTAATGAGCAGTTTAGATTTTGTAGTGATTTAGGGATTATAAAATCAAAATAATAATAATAATAATAATATAAAAACCGATTTAGATTGAGAAAATAGTGATTTATGAGATTATAAAATAAACATAGTAAGTTATGATTGATATTATTTGTTATTTTAATATTATTTTAAATATTTTAAATCGTATAATATTACGTTGTAATATAATTATAAATGGTATAATATTATGTCTTTAATATAATTAAATTAGTAATGATAATATCCGCATAGCTTTAGATAGGTAGTAATTTTAGGATATAATTGTTTTAAATATTTTAAACAATATAATATTATGTTGTAATATAATTATAAATGGTATAATATTATGTTGTAATATAATTAAATTAGTGTGGGATGCACATTAATTATATAGAACATGTGTTACAATGTGGGAAAAGCACATGTCATTCAATGGTTCTATGTAGATAACAGATAATAGATAATAAATAATAGATAGATTCCATTCAAAATCTTACCACATCAGCACAACCTCATATGAACTCACGTAAATTGTTCATTCCATTTTAATAAAGTAATTAAACTAATTTCAAGTTTCATGACAAAATTAATTATACTTCCAGTATCCCATAACAAAAACCCAGTTTAGATTCTTTTACTAATCAATTAGTGAAAATTACAATTTCTATTCATGTAAATTAATTTGATAATGTAATAGTTAATTTCTTGAACTATTTTAAAAAATATCAGTTACTACAAAATTATTATTTTAAAGATAAAAATAAATATTCACATGAATTTTAAATTGATTGAGTTTTCCATAAATTGGTTAAGCAAATAAATTTTCATATCTTTAGAATCAATTAGCGTGGTTCAAATAATTGGAAGAATTTTTGGAAGCTAATAGATTGAAGTTTTAAAATGAATATGAAAATAATTTGTAATTGCTTGGAACTATGAAAAGTATGTAAAATAAATAAAAGTCTAATATTAAAGGAAATTTACTTTTCAAATAATTAAAACTAATTTTTCATAAAAAGTAAGTTGGCCCTATAATGTTTAAATTGATCCAATCTGATTGTTGCATAAGAGAGTTATCTAATTAATGGATCCTAAAATAACGTGGTTGTTGATAATATCCATAAAATAAGGTGATCAATATATATATATATATATATCAAAGTAATTGATAAGGGTATTTTTGTCAAGGGCAATAAGAAGTATTAATTAGGATGGACATGTGTCAATTTTATAGAACGACATATGTCAATTTATTGTGATATGTACTGTGATTTAGTATATATAATAGATAATAGATTGGTAATTTATCCGACCGAATTCCTCTAAAAAATTAAATTGACAAGCCTATGAAACGATGACATTTTGAGATATTTAATTTGAATAAAATATAAATTAAACTCTTAACAAACGTTTCCCTCAATGTGTCCCATATGGAACAAATAAGAGAAAAATATGGTCTTTAGAATGCAGAAATTTCAATTTAAAAGATTCTCCAAATGTTCAAAGTCTTGAATCAAATTTATTTTTTATATTCAAACAAAATTATGAATTAATTTCAAAACATAAACCAATTTTAATGTCTTAATAAGTTTCAAATAACTTTTACTTGATATAAGAGAAACAAATTATCCAAAATTTATACTCTGAACACCAAAAAAATTGAAATCAGTAATGTAGTCAAATCTGCTGCTTCTTTCTTCTTCATCAGTTTTCACAAACAGACTTTTATCCTACATTTCCCAAATTAAAATAAAAGTTAATTTAGTTACATAAAACTATAATCAGAAAAATATGTACTCAAAGATATTGAAATTCATCTAGAAGTTCTCACCACAAACAAGAGATCGGTCTTTTGTAACTAAGTTGAATTTCTAGGCTTCATATATGTATCCAATGGTCCAACCTCCTCAAAATTTCCAATTCTAACTCCTGAAGCACCCTATTTATATAATCAAACATACACAATTATGTGAATATAAAATTTGAAAAAATTTCAAAAAGAAAAATTATATATTTCAGCTCTATTTTATATTTGAATATTTATGGGGTTTTCAAATAAAACTAGATTATATAAAATATCATTACTTATAGCTCACTAGAAGAAAAAGTCTCAATTCTGACGGACTATTCCGTCGGAAATAGCCTTATTCCGTTGGAGTTAGGCTATTTTCAACGGAATAGTCCGTCGGAAATTCTATCAAACATAATGGTGTCAGGATTAAGTCTGTCGAAAATTAGGTCGAAAATAACTAAAATCCACATAATAGTTCCGACTAATTTTACATCAAAAATAGGATATCTTCGACATAACTTTTCGCCGGAATTATTTCGTCGATTGTAAGTTGGATTAATGTCGACGGAAGTTTCTCTCAGAAATATCCATTTTTCCGTCGGAAATATTTTTTTAAAAAAACTATTAAACTATAATCTCACAGGACTTTTTTGTCGAGATTACTTGTTTTTTTAAAAAATTAAAATTTTAAAATTATAGTTTCCAAATTTTTAAAACCCATTTTTGTACCTGTAACCTGTTTTATCCCAACAATACATACAGTAATATATTTCACATACAACATAACTATAAAAACAAGTTTTATCTCATCAAACATGTACATACACTAAGCTAACAAGTGTCAACATGAAGTAACTCATCAACAGTAACAAATATACGCTAATGTTCCATAAATTATACAATATAATTTACAAAAAGCGTACAGACTCAACTAAACTACAATTTTTTACAATTATATTACATTATTTCATTTAATTTCATGTAATTTAATTTAATTTAATTATTTTAATTAAGTTATTTCATTTTATTTTATTTTTATTTTTAAAATTTATTTTGTATTATATTATATTACATTAGTATATTTTTTAAAATTTTATTGATATGTTATCATATTATATTTTATTTAATTTATTCTATTTAAATTTAAATTCTTTTGTATTATATTATTTAATTATTTTAAATTAAATTAAATTATTTTTTTAAATACTTCAATTTTATTTATATATTATTATATTAAATTAAATTAATTAATTAATTTTGTATTATATAACTTTTTATTATTAGTATGTAAAAAACTAAGTAAATGCTATTTAGTTTATTTTAAGGCTGAATAACATATATGTTCCTCCAAGTTGTCACCCACTTTCAAAGTCGTCCCTAAAGTTTATTTTTCATCAGTTAGGTCCTTAAATTGATATTTTGTTGGTGTTTTAATTCCTTGAACCCGATTTGACATCATGCTAACCTGACCAATTTTGACCTAATTCGACCCAACCCAAATTTTTAATATTTTAAAATAAAATATTAATTTTAAAATAATAATTAAATTTAATATTTATAATAATAATTATATTTAATATTTTAAAATAAAATAATTAGTTCAATAGTATTTATTTTAATATTTTAATAATTATTATTAATATTTTACAATAAAATAAAAAATTAAAATAATAATTAAATTTAATATCAAAAAATATTTTTAAATAATTTGAAAATAAAATTATTTTTAAAATTTTAACGTAGTATATTATTTTCAAAATAATAATTTTAATTTTTTAACCTAAAAATAATAATTATTTTAAAAACTTTTTATTTATTTATTTTTACAAAAAAAAATGGAATCAATTTTTTATTTATCTTTTCTTTTTTATATTTTAATTTTTATTTTTATTTTCATTTTTAAAAATTCTAATATTAAGAATACATGTAATAATGGTAAAGATATTAACACTTTTTTTTCGTAAAATAAAGTTCTACATAAAAAACGAAAAATATCTACTTTATTTTTAAAAATAAAATTTTATTTTCTTATGTAATTTTTTTGAATCTATATTTTATGAAATTTTATTCATTTTTGAAAAATAATAAAGTTTCTAATATTTTTCCTTAGAATAATAATTATTTTTGTAACTTTTTTAAAAATATTTTTTTAAATATAATAAATTATTATTATTTTTAAATATTTTCAAAAATATTTTATTTTAAAATATTAATATAATTATTATTTTAAAATTACTTTTAAAATATTAAGAATAATAATTATTTAAAAATATTTTATTAAAAATATTAAATATAATTATTATTTTATTTTTTTAAAATATTAAAATAACTATTTTGAAAATAATTTTAAAATTTTAAAATATTAAAATAATAATTTTTTTTAAAATATTAAATATAATTATTATTTTAAAATATTAAATATAATAATTATTTTAAACTTATTTTAAAAAAAATATTTTATTTTAAAATATTAAGAATTGGGGTTGGATCAAACTGGGTCGGGTTAGGTCTAAATTGGTTAAAATGGGTCGGCTTGGGGTTAAATCGGGTTTGAAGGAACGAAAATGCCAACAAAATGTCACTCTAAGGACCTAACTGATGAAAAATGAACTTTATGGTCGACTTTGAAAATGGGTGGCAACTTGAAGGGACAGAAGTGTCATTCAACCTTTATTTTAATATTGGGAAACTATGTTAATAAATACATAAACAAAATATGTGGGGCCCACATATATGACCAAAGTTACAATTGAATAATTCTGTCGAAAATTTCGTTGAAAATAGCAAATATGACAATATTTCACAAAACCAATACCAATACCAATACCAATCAATCAACAAATCCAATGAACAAGCAACAGAAAATGCAAGAAATATAAGTAAAATTAGCCTCATAAATAGCAAATAATTTGATTTTTTACACTAACATCAGCCTCAATATCAAATTATGAACAAACAAATTGTACAAATTAAACCCAACTTGAATCAATTATCAGATTTATCAGTAATATTAGTAACATAAAAAAATTTAATCTAACATGACAAATTGAATGACAAGGCTCCAATTACAACTAACATTCAACTCAATATGCAGATTCCCAATTTCAGAAGGAAAAAAAAATTGAATGAGAAGGCTTCAATTTTAGTATGCATTATTCAAAAAATTGAGTTGAACTCAATATGCAGATTCCAATTTTCAAATTCCCAATTTTAGATTCAACAATTATTCAGCATTACCAATTTCATTACATGACTGTTGGAGTGTGATTATTTGGATTTATTTTGACAGTGGCAGAGTCCTCATTAAAGTAAGATTGTGTTTCCTTATTTAGTGGGATAAGGAGGTTTAATTTGGAAAGGAATCTATCAACCATTAATTGTAGTTATAAGGTGATTCTACAAAGAACTTCTACTCCTGATTGGATTCTGGTGGACATGACAACGTACTATAAATACAACAATAAGCATTGGTTTAGGGGAGACAGAATACAATAGCATATGACACAAATAAATATTTTGTACTCTCCATATTATTATAGTGGATTTCTCTCTCTCTCTCTCTCTGTAGTTTTTTTTTTCAATTGAGTTTCTACGTAAATTATTGTGTCCATATTTTATATCTCTTTGTTTATGTTTATGTGAGTGTATTTCGTGAGTTTAATTTCATAACAATACAATCAACTTGTTAGCGCGATTTTGGCCTGCTGTTTTGGTGATTTCGTCAGGTGTACAAAATTTGGCGTTAACACTGGCACCGTCTGTGGGAAACGCTTGTTCTAATATTGAATTAAAATAACTGATTTATCAAGAAGAGGGGATCCTACGCATAACAGATAAATGGTTCTCTTTTTTCAAATTGCAAAATCTGGTCGAAGGGAGATAATGGTGAAGGTGGAGGGTCCGAGTATATTTATGGAGGCTGATGGTGGGAGAGTACTTCGGATATAGAAGTTACTGGTCGGAGAGTACTTCGGATATGGAGACTACTGGTGGGAGATTACTTCGGATGTAGAAGCTACTGGCGGGAGAGTACTTCGGATGTAGAAGCTACTGGCGGGAGAGTACTTCAGATATAGAAGATACTGGTCAGAGAGTACTTCGGATATGGAGGCTACTAGTGGGAGAGTATCGGATGTAGAAGCTACTGGTCGGAGAGTACTTCGTGTCAGGAATAAATATGTGAATGATAATCCTATTTATATATATGATTTTATTATGATGTACATGTGAATGAATATGTAAGTATGCTTGCATTAAGAAAAGATGTAAAGTCCTCTGATAGATTATAGAAACATATGTACAAGGACTTAGAATGAATTGATCAAATATGTTAGGTTGATCCTACATAAGTAAAACAACTTTGTAAAGTCCTTAAAAAGAAATAATGTACAAGGACTATAAATATAGAAAGATCAAGCATGTTAGGTTGATCTTATAATGTAATAGATAGGCTTGTCTGATCGTCGAACACTGCACCAAAAATCGTAGTCTGCCAGGAGAGTCAAGGATAACTCGAGAGCTATCTAGGCAGAATCGTAGTCTGCAAGATAGTAGATCTCGGAGTTTGTAGACTGCTAGGAGAAACGAGGAAGGATCGTAGTGTGTCGAGGAGCACTTCCTCGGAGCCGTAGTCTGCTGGGGAAGTCATGTTCAGAATCGTAGAGACAGCCTGCCTAAGAGCTAGCCGACCGAATATCTGTTAAAGGCAAGTCAAGAATCGTAGACTACACTCGGAGTCATAGAGTCTACTGATCGTTATAAAGGCAGAGATCGTAGTCGAGCAAAGATCAGATGAAGACCACAAGCATAACGACAGAAATCGTAGTGTCAAGATCTGATCTCAGAGTCGTAGTGTCTGCATAGCCGAAGCTGAATCGTAGAGTGCAGAGCTAAAACTTCAATAGATGTGTTCACAAAGCCAATGTGACGCCCCCAAAATAGGTATACATCACCTATTCTAAGTCTCCAAATACATGGTACAGAATACAAATACAATCTTTAATATACAACAAGAGAGCTGTGAGTTTTAATACAACTATTGTCTTCTAGACAATATCCACTCTCAGAATAAGTCCTCATTACATTTATTGTCACACTATTTAACAGAATAGTGAGGACTACTAATACTATCATCTGGACCGTCACTCCATTCCCCGACTAGTCCCGGCTACGTTCTCATTTCCTGAAGAGAACGGTGAAAGAAAGGGTGAGCTCAACTAACCCAGTAAGAAATATTATGACTAAGATAATACAGAATAAATTATCATTAGTTTTCAACAATGTTAATGTGACGCCCCCAAAATAGGTATACACCACCCATTCTGAGTTGTCAATACATGGTACAGAAACAACTACAACTTTATTATTACAACAGTAAAACTGTGAGTTTAAATACAGATATTGCCATCTAGACAATATCCACATACAAATAAATCCTCATCATAATTATTGATACATTATTTTACAAAAATGGTGAGGACTACTAAACAACTCTCTCTAGAGCCATCATTACATCCCCCGACTCGTACTCGCTACATTCTCTCCTCCTGAGAAGAAAAATGGAACAAAAAGGAAAAGGGTGAGCTCAACTAGCCCAGTAAAGAATATTATGACTAAGATAATATACAACAAATTATCGTTAGTCTCCAACAGGGAAAAATCTAATAGAATACAATAGACAACAAATTTTAAATCAATATTCGCAATGAAAATAATAATTCATTAGAAGAGTTAAGTAGAGGATGAAATCTACTATCTTCTATGTATGAATTTAAAAGTTCATCGTCTATCTTTTATCCCCTGTAACATCAATCAATATATATACGAATCAAATATTCATTTGCACTACAGCCAAAGATATTCATCGATTGGTCATGTTTATCTAAACACTGCTCATCTTTGCACTACGGGCCAAAGATATTCATCGAAATCATTCATCTTTGCACTACTGCCAAAGATATTCAATAATATCATCATTTAAGACCGAGGATGATGAAAATATTTTAAATAAACGAATCCAATTGAAACAAAATGACAAGGATTAAGGATTAAGGATTCGTACTTTGTTTTATCCATGTCCAAAAATACCTCAAAAATAATCATAGTGGTGTAAAATTCAAGAATGATCAAAATATGGATACAATCAAAGCTAGTATCCATAATAGATATTTTAGACTTAAAAGGAAAAATTTTCATTTTTCAATGATGAATAGTGTCGATTCGTGATATAGTGTCGTATCACGTGAATAAAGGTCATATACGTGAATAGTAACTCAGACACCAAAAGTTCCAAATTTGATAAAAACTTCAGATTAATATTTCAGCATAATGATATTGAAGAAATAATATCATTACGAAAAAAAATAGTATCCCTTACCTCGAAAGATTAGTAAATCAAAATTTAGAAATCTGGGTATAGTCTTTGAAGGAACTTGCACCGTATAACAATACTCAAAGTATCAAAATCCTCACAAGAATACGCTCAATATATAAAGAGAAAAATATAGAGAAAACTTCAGTTTCTGGTGTAATTTTCAATTCTAACCTAAGCACCCTATTTATAGGAAAATGCTTAGAACACCAAAACAGAAAATTTATTAAAATAATATTATTATTTGTTAAAATTCCATATGCCCACTTTTGGAGATCTGATTTCAGCAATCAATAACACATGCTAGACCCACTTAACTTACCAAAAACGTTTTTCATAATTAAAATATTTTAAACTTCCAAAAATCAATTATTTCGGAGTTTCGGAACTTTAATAATTCACAATAAATAGCCCTTTTGTCAGAAAATTCGAATCTCGTGACTTTTTATAGGAAATTCAATTCTCTACAACTTTGCAAAAGAAAGTTTTTCCAAATTCGAAACAAAATTGATCGAAATCCATAAACGGACGATTTTACAAGTTATAATCAAATTTCAGTCAATAAATTGGGTCCACCGACATGTTTAACATGTTTTAAACATTTTTGGTAACAAAAATACTCCTCCACATATACTCATATATCCCACATTCATCGTAAAAATATCATCATTAATATATTATTAAAATATAATAATATATTTAAATAATTATTTTATCAGAAAAAGATAAAATTTCAATTTTCAATAATTGTCACATTAAAAATTTTCTCCATCTATATCCACATAAAATCAATATTTTCCTCATCATATGAATCAATAATTAATTATTCACAAATAATATTACGTAATCATAATATTGACAAACGCATAGGTTCCAGGAAGAGGGGCTTTCAATAAGAATTTCTCTCTTCTTTGGCCTTGATTAGGTGACCAAACCTCTCCTTAGATGTAACTTTCTAGACATTGCCAATAATGTTATCTAATAACATTATTGAGATAATATGAATTATTTCTTCGATAATGGAAAATATCAGTATAGTGACAATTATTGAAACAACGGTAATATAAAATATCAACACAAAGAATTATTGAATCAATAAATATAAAATCTTTGAGCAAGAATTCTCATCGTAACAATTATTGAGTAGTGCCTTTCACGTAAGAATCAATAATTGGTGCAATACTGATGTGCCATCGCAACAACGCCAGACATCGTGTTTTTAACCATCGGGTATTTTAACAAAGATATGAACTTGATAATAACTACGCCGTTATTTTTAAACAACTTATATTTGTCATTTTCCTCATCCAATCGCTTTCCGTTATGGGGCCCACAAAAGACTGCGCCGTCGTACGAATATTCCCCGACAGCAAGAATATTCCACGACCAAACGAATATTCCCCGACAACAATGAATATTTTATAACCACTTGCTTATTTTGAAATATTTGCGTATTTTACCCATAACTATCCACATTAATCAAATCAATCCTTACTATTTCAAAATAATAAATAGAGGAAAATAAATTTCATTTATTAATAATTTGGGGTCTTACAACCTCCCCTCCTTATGAAATTTCGTCCTCGAAATTGACGTACGTACCTGGTGTTTCGAAAAGGTGAGGATACCTCGCTTTCATTTCCGTTTCTAACTCCCAGGTCATTTCCTCTATAGCATGATTCCTCCACAAAACTTTAACTTGTGGTATGACCTTCGTGCGTAGGACATGCTCCTTCTTATCCAAGATCTTAACAGGTACCTCTTCGTACGTTAAGTCTTTGGCTATCTCATCCGGTTCTAACTCTATAACGTGGTTCGGGTCTTTCACATATTTACGAAGTACAGATATGTGAAACACATTATGAACACGAGACATACTCAGAGGTAACGCGAGTCTATAGGCTACATTTCCTACTCGGTCAAGAATTTGAAATGGACCAATGAATTGTGGATTGAGCTTTCCTCTCTTCCAAATCTTGTAACTCCCTTCCATGGAGCAACTCGCAAAGAATACATGATCCCCTATACTAAATTCCACGTCCTTTCGATGAAGATTCGCATAACTCTTTGTCGATCTTGTGCCGCTTTGTATACGTTGTCGAATCATTTGGATCTTTTCGGAGTCATCATACGCACTTTCTCAGTCCCAAAATCTTCGCTTCACCCACCTCATCCCAACATATTGGAGAGCGACACTTTCGTCCATATAATGCTTCAAATGGAGCCACACCTATACTTGCCTGATAACTGTTGTTGTAGGAGAATTCCACCAATGGTAAATACTTATCCCAACTACCCTTGAAGTCTAGGACACGAGTCTTAATAGATCTTCAAGAGTTTGAATAGTCCTCTCTGATTGTCCGTCTGTTTGAGGATGGTATGCCGAATCAATCGTAAATGCTGCCCATAGCTTTTTGTAAGCTAACCCAAAATCTTGAAGTGAATCTTGGGTCACGATCCAAACTATGGATATTGGCATGCCATGCAATCTCACAATCTCATTTACGATATTTGAGCAAGACGTTCAAGGAATAAGTCTCCAGTATAGGCAAGAAATGAGCGAGACTTGGTTAATCTATCAACAATAACCCAAATAGCATTGATGCCTTGAGAAACCGTAGGAAGACCCGTAACGAAATCCATGGTAATGTGTTCCCACTTCCATTTCGGAATCTCAAGTGGTTGCAATGGACCCTTTGGCACTTGATGCTCCGCCTTTACACGTTGACAAGTTAAACATGTTGAGATAAACTTTGCAATCTCTCTCTTCATATTGTTCCACCAAAATGTATGTCGAAGATCACGATACATTTTAGTACTTCCAGGATGGATTGCAAATGGTGTATTGTGTGCCTCCATCATAATCTTGTACTTCAAATCAGAGTCGTTAGGAACACAAAGTCTGGAGTGGACTCGAAGTATTCCTTCTTCATCAATTCTCGCTTCCGGAATAGCACCTTCTTGTACTTTCTTCTTCATACGCATCAGCTCCGGGTCGGTGGCTTGAGCAACCTTAACTTTTTCTATTAAAGTTGGCTCTATGCGTATACTTGACATCATCGCACTCGTTCCTGCATATGATCTTCTACTCAACGCGTCAGTTACTACGTTCGCTTTTTCAGGATGGTATTGAATAGTGTGATCGTAGTCTTTCAACAACTCAAGCCAACGTCGTTGCCGCATGTTGAGTTCCTTTTGTATGAAGAAATATTTAAGGCTTTTATGGTCTGAATATATCTCCACTTTCTCCCCATATAGATAGTGCCTCCATATCTTTAGCTAAAACGATCATTACGCCTAACTCTAGATCATGAGTAGGATAATTCCTCTCATACTCTTTAAGTTGTCGCGATGCATAGGCTATGACTTTCCCACGTTGCATGAGAACACATCCTAACCCTTTGCTCAAGCATCATCAGAGATAACAAATCCATCCGAACCAGATGGTATTGTTAGAACAGGTGCCGAAATAAGTCTCCTCTTAAGCTCTTGGAAACTCTTCTCGCATTCCTCGCTCCATATGAATTTTATATCTTTCTGAGTCAGCTGAGTTAATGGAGTAGCGATTCGAGAAAACCCTTCCACAAATCTTCGATAATAACCAGCTAAGCCCAAAAAGCTACATACTTCAGTCACTGACTTCGGTTGCTCCCAACTTTGTATTGCTTCAATCTTCGCCGGATCAACAGATACTCCATGTTTCGACACCACGTGCCCAAGGAATGCTACTTCCTCAAGCTAGAATTCGCATTTCTTCAACTTGGCATAAAGCTTGTTTTCACAAAGCCTTTGGAGTACCAGCTTTAAATGGTGCTCATGATCTTCACGACTTTTGGAATATATGAGGATGTCATCAATAAAGACAACAACGAATTGATCCAAATATTCCTTGAAAACTTGATTCATCATATCCATGAAAGCCGCAGGAGCATTAGTCAATCCGAAAGACATAACTAAGAATTCATAATGCCCATACCGAGTTCTGAAGGCAGTCTTTGGAATATCCTCAGTTCTAATTTTCAGCTGATGATATCCAGAACGAAGATCTATTTTTGAAAAGAATTATGCTCCTCAAGAATTGGTCAAATAGGTCATCAATACGAGGTAGAGGATACCTATTCTTGATGGTGACATGGTTCAATTTCGATAGTCAATACAAAGTCGCATACTCCCATCTTTCTTCTTTACTGAATAAAACAGAGCACCCCAAGGAGATGTACTAGGAAGAATGAAACCGATGTCCAATAATTCACGTAGTTGGACCTTTAACTCTCGAAGTTCAATAGGAGCCATTCAATATGGGGTTTTAGAAATGGGCTTTGTGCGGTTCAAGATCAATAAAGAATTCAACTTCACGTTACGGGGTAGGCCGGAAGTTCTTCAGAAATACGTCGGGAAAGTCAATAACAACAGAATATTATTCAAATTTGACGTGTCTTTATTCAAATCCATAACATGGGCTAAGAAAGCTTGACATCCGTTTTTCAATAAACGAATAGCTTTATGATTAGATATGACAGTGATTGATTTTAATGGTTTAGTTGCTTGAATTCGTATAACAGGTTGATTAGGAATATGAAAACTAACAACCTTACGAAAACAATCAATTTTGACATGATGAGTAGTTAACCAATCAATCCCTAAAATCACATCAAAAGCAAGTATCTTTAAAGAGATAAGGTCAACAGGTAATGTAATGGTGCCAACTTGGATTAGACAAGATTTATAAACAGTGGATGTGATGAAAGTTTCTCCTGACGGAGTTTCCACAGATATGTCAAAATCTAATTTCTCCGGAGTCAAGTTTAAACGTTGAGCACAAGCAGGAGAGATAAATGAATGGGTAGCACCGGTATCAAGTAAGGTATAAACTTCGCAAGAACTTATAAATAGCTTACCCGTGATCACCTCGTTTGGGTTCCTCGCATTTTGACCAGTCACAACAAACGCTCTTCCAGGAATCGTTGACTTTGACTTTTTTGGGACAACTTTTGAGTCACCGTCCCCGCTGAACTAGGTTTCGCTACCGTACAATCTCGAGCAATATGTGTGACGCCCCCAAAATAGGTCCATTCCACCCAACCCATTCTGAGTCGCCAAATACATGGTACAGAAATAACTACAACTTCAATAATACAAATGTCGTGTGAAATACGACAATACATCTTGTGAGTTTAAATACGATATTGTCGCTCAGACAATATCCACACGCAAATAAATCTCCATCATAATTATTGATACATTATTTTACAAAAATGGTGAGGACTACTAAACAACTCTCTCTAGAACCTTCATTCCATACCCCGACTCGATCCTGCTATATTATCACCTCCTGAGAAGAAAATGGAACAACAAGGAAAAGGGTGAGCTCAACTAGCCCAGTAAGGAATATTATGACTAAGATAATATACAACAAATTATCGTTACTCTTCAACAGGGAAAAATCTAATAGAATACAATAGACAACAAGTTTTAGATCAACAAATGCAAATGTGAGCAAAGAATCCATTAGAAGATTCACGTAGAGAAAGAATTCTACTGTCTTCTAAGATTTAAAAGTCCATCATCAATATTTCATCCCTGTAACAACAATCAATATTCATCTTTGCACTACAGGCCAAAGATATTCATTTATATCACCAGTTGGTCATGTTCATCTCAACACCTGTTCATCTTTGCACTACATGCCAAAGATATTCATCAGTTAATCGTTCATCTTTGCACTACAGGCCAAAGATATTCATCAGTTAATCGTTCATCTTTGCACTACAGGCCAAAGATATTCATCAAGTATCACCATTAAGGACCGAGGATGATGAAAAATATTTTTAAGAACGAATCTAGTGAGATAGAAGGACAAATATTAGGGATTAAAGATAACAGTTTATCCAAGATCGATAATACTTCATAATAAACGATTTTGAAGCAGAACTCAAAAATAACGATCAAAACATGGATACAATCAAAGATAGTAGCCAAAATAGACATCTTGGACAAAAAGAAAAATTTTCATTTTTCGGTGAATAGTGCCGTATTTGTGAATAGTGTCGTATACGTGAATAGTGCCGTATACGTGAATAGTAACCCCGACACAAAAAGATAGAAATTTCACAAAAAAACATTTTCACGCTTCGTGAATAGTACTCGTGAATAGTAACTCGTGAATAGTAACTCATGAATAGTAACCCCGACATGAAAAAGTTCCAAATTTGATAAAAAGTTCAACCAATATTTTGGCATAATGATATTGAAGAAAATAATATCATTTGCGAAAGAAATAACATCCTTTACCTCAAAATAACCGTATTTACATTTGAATTTCGTAGATATAGTCTTGATGTAAACTCGCAGACCGTATATCAATACTCAAAGTATACTCACAAGAATAAATTTCGATAATATAGAGAGAGAAAGAGAGAAAACTTAGTTTCTGGTGTGATTTTCAATTCTAACTTAACCCTCTATTTATAGGAAAATGCTAGAACGCCAAAGGAGACTAAATAATAAATTAATATTATTTATTAAACACATTTCCTACGCATGCTTACCTACCAATTCAGCCACCAGCCATCCTTGACTCAAATTAGCAGCCCACATGTGTTAGAATAAAAGTGGGTCCCACCCATAATTTAATAAAAATCATTTTATTTTCTGAAACTTCAACAATTCATAGAAAATAGCTCGGTTATCAGAAAAATTCAAAACTCGCGACTTTCCATGGGAAATTCCATTCTCTACAACTTTGCAGAAGAAAGTTTTTCCAAATTCCAAACAGAAATTGACCAAAATCCATAAATGAGCGATTTTACAGTCTATAATCAATTTTCGGTCAAGAATTGTGTCCACGGACACACAAAACATATGTTAAACATTTAATGCCACAAAATACTCTACCTCCTCATATACTCATATATCCTACATTCATTATAAAAATATCACCGTTAATATATTATTAAAATAATATATTTAAATGAATTATTTTATCGTAAAAGATAAAATATTAATTTTCAACAATTGTCACATTAAAAATTTTCTCTATCTATATCCACATAAAATCAATATATAAATCAATAATTAATTATTCACAAATAATATTATAGAATCACATTACTAACAACGTGCGGTTCCTCAGAGAGAGGGGCTTTCCAATAAGGATTTCTCCTTACTCGCATGCAATTAGGTGACCAAACCTCTCCTTAGATGTAACTTTCTAGACATTGCCAATAATGTTATCGATAATATTATTCAAATAATATGAATTATTGATTTGATAATGGAAAATATCGTGTAATGACAATTATTGAAACAACAAAAGTGATACCAAATATCAACGCAAAGAATTATTGAATCAATATAATATTGAGCGGTAACTCACTTGTAACAATTATTGAGTAGTGCCTTCTTCACGTAAGGATCAATAATTCAACAATATTTGTACAATACCGTGTGCTTCTTTGTGTGCAACCACGCATATTATTGTATTTTAACCACGGGTATTCCAACAAAGGTAAATCCAGAATAACTATGCCGTTATTTTTAAACAACTTATATTTGTCGCTTTCTTCCTCCAATCGCTCAGTTATGGGGCCCAATATGGTCGTTGCTGGCGTGCATTTAATATTCTCCGACAAAGATTTAATATTCCACGACCAAACCAATATTCCTAAACAACAATGAATATTTTATAACCACTTGCTTATTTTGTAAAATTTGCGATTTTACCCATAACTAACCACATTAATCAAATCAACCCTTACTATTTCAAAATAATAAATAAAGAAAATTCCATTTTATTTATAAAAAAAATTCGGTCTTACAACCTCCCTCCTTATGAAATTTCGTCTCGAAATTGGACGACGACTCGGTGTGTTTGAAAAGATGAAGATACCTCGCTTACATTTCTGTTTCCAACTCCCAGGTCATTTTTTCAATAGCATGGTTTCTCCACAAAACTTTAACTTGTGGTATTACCTTCGTACGTAGCACATGCTTCTTCCTATCCAAAATCTTGACAGGTACCTCCTCGTATGTTAAGTCTTCGGCTATCTCGTCTGGTTCTAACTCAATAATGTGGTTCGGGTCGTCCACATATTTAAGTAACATCGATACGTGAAAAACGTTATGAACACGCGACCTACTTGGTAATAAAGCGAGTCTATAGGCCACAGTTTCTATTCGATCGAGAATGAATTAATAAATCGAAGGTTTGAGCTTTCCTCACATCGCCAATTCTCGCTTTTGGAATAACAATTTCTTGCACCTCCTTCTTCATATTCATCATCACCCTCGGCGTGTAGCCCGAGCGATTTTAACTTTATCGATAAAAAAGTCGATTATACTCAGATATCATCACGTGGGTACGTAGAGTCTTTAACTCTATCTTCATCATTTGTAAGTTATACGAGATGAGTCTTTGACAATATCGTACTCGTACTCGTATACGATCTTTTACTCAACACGTCAGCTACCACGTTCGCTTTTCCAGGATGGTATGGTCAGAACATGTGCCGAAATGAGTCTCTTCTTAAGTTCTTCAAAGCTCTTCCCACATTCCATGCTCCATTCGAATTTTGTATCTCTACGAGTCAGCTGAGTTAATGGACTAGCGATTTGAGAAAATCTTTCCACGAATCTCCGATAATAACCAACTAAGCCTAGAAAGCTACGTATTTCGACATCGACTTAGGTTGCTCTCAATCGTAACTCATATCCCAATCTTGGATAAGACGTCACAATGACACCTATCCAGTTTTATCGCACGAATATGGCGCCCCCTACGAGAGAGTCCGCGCTTCGCATTCCACAAAGGAAGTCATAAGATAGAGGCTCGGGTATCAACTTCTATAGTTGGTTTTTAACTCCTGAAGTTCAATAGGAGCCATTCGATATGAGATTTTAGAAATGGGTTTTGTACCAGGTTCAAAGTCGATACAAAATTCAATATCACACTTTGGGAGTAAGCCAAGAAATTCTTCAGGAAATACGTCAGGAAAAATCAATAACAACAGGAATATTATTCAAATCTGACGTGTCTTTATTCAAATCCATAACATGGACTAAGAAAGCTTGACATTCGTTTTTCAATAAACAAATAGCTTTGTGGTTTGATATGACAGTGTTTGACTTCAATGGTTTGGTTGCTTAAATTCGAATAACAGGTTTGATTAGGAATATGAAAACTAACAACCTTACAAAAGTAATCAATTTGGCATGATGAGTAGTTAACCAATCAATCCCTAAAATCACATCAAAAGCGAGTATCTTTAAAGAAATAAGGTCAACAGGTAATGTGATGGTGCCAACCTGAATCAAGCAAGATTTCCAAACAACGGATGTAATGAAAGTTTCTCCTAACGGAGTCTCCATAAATAGGTCAAAGTCTAATTTCTCCGTAGTCAAGTTCAAACGTTGAGCGCAAGCAAGAGAGATAAAAGAATGGGTAGAATCGGTATCTAGTAAGGTATAAACTTCGCAAGAATTTATAATTAACTAACCCGTGCTAACTTCGTTCGGGTTCCTCGCATTTTGACCGGTCACGACAAACGCTCTTCCAAGAATCGCGATTTCGACTTATCCGGACACCCCTTGGAATCACCACTTCCGCGTAAACTTGGTTTTGCTATAGTACAATCTCGAGCGATGTGGCCTTCCTTTCCACAGGTTATAACATACCTTGGATTGTTGGGCGGTTTAAATGATATGTCCCTCCTTCCCGCATTTGTAACATACTCTAACGGTGGTCTTTCTCCTCCTTGGAACCAATCACATCAAGTACCGACATCTTCACATGGTCGTTGTTGAATCTCCTCTTTTTAAAATTTCCTCCTGACTCGCTTCTTCTATTTTCATGGCCACGATTACCACCAGAGTGGTTACCGCCTTTGTCCGTATTCTTTCCTCCTCGCTGGTTATCATCGTTCTGATGACTGCGGTCACCGATATGACCCTGGTTGTGGTCCCTCGATTGAGTATACTCACTATCTCGCTCTACTAGCTGAGCCCTATTGACAACATCTGAATACAGAGAAAATTTATGAGAAATAAGGTATTGACGAATCTCGGATTTTAGACCTCTCAGAAACATACGCGTCATTCGTTCCTCATTATCCACCAAATGAGGTGCAAACTCGACAACTCCGCAAACTTCGCTTTCATCATCGGGAAAACCGCTATGTTGTTTCATTCGAGTCTAATAAACTCTACCTCCTTCATATGATGAATACTTTTCGGAAAGTACTTGTCATTGAAACAGTTTCAAATCTTTCCCAAGATATGTTAAGTGCATCTGGTCAAGTACGCTTCATGATTCCCACCAAAGAATCGCTTCACCCACGAAACATAAAGGTGGCGAATGGAACCTTCATTTCCTCCGCACCCCAAGACATCGAATATCTTGGTAATTTGCTTGACCCACATTTCGCCTTGATCGGATCCGGCTTTCCATGGAAATCTGGTGGTCCCAACTCTTTGAATTGTTTGGCCATGACAAACCCAAGCATTATCATTTCCACCAGATTTTGTACACGAGTCTCCTAAATCCGATTTTGCATGAACCGCAAAAAGCTTCTAAACATCCCGTCGTTCATCATCTCCGCTCAAATGGCGTTGTTCACATGAGGAACATTGCCACACTGCTGTACGTTCTCCTTGTTGGTGAGTACCTGCAAGGCTCCACGGCCTCATTTACTCCATTGTTAATATTCTCATCGACATTCTCAAACATCGCTATAAAACAAGGGTTAATTAAACAAATTAACATGTCATATAATATCCCTATATTATGACGACCAACAAATAAGCTTAGGTAGGACACACTAGCGAAGGATTTACTCGTCTCTCCCTCCTAGTTCTATTCCCGATCTCCGCCAGAGATAATATCCTAAGCTCGATACCAACCGTGACGCCCCCAAAATAGGTCCATTCCACCCAACCCATTCTCGAAGTCGCCAAATACATGGTATGTAAATAACTACAACTTCAATAATACAAATGTCGTGTGAAATACGATAATACATCTTGTGAGTTTAAATACGAGATATTGTCGTCAGACAATATCCACACGCAAATAAATCCCTATCATAATTATTGATACATTATTTTACAAACCGGTGAGGACTACTAAATAACTCTCTCTAGAACCTTCATTCCATACCCGACTCGATCCTCGCTTATATTATCACCTCCCCGAGAAGAAAATGGAACAACAAGGAAAAGGGTGAGCTCAACTAGCCCAGTAAGGAATATTATGACTAAGATAATATACAACAAATTATCGTTACTCTTCAACAGGGAAAAATCTAATAGAATACAATAGACAGCAAGTTTTAGATCAACAAATGCAATGAAACAAAGAATCCATTAGAAGAGTCACGAGAGAAAGAATTCTACCTTGTCTTCTAAGATTTAAAAGTCCATCATCAATATTTCATCCTCAGAATAACAATCAATATTCATCTTTGCACCACTGTGCCAAAGATATTCATTTATATCACCGATTGGTCATGTTCATCTCAACACTGCTCATCTTTGCACTACATGCCAAAGATATTCATCGATTAATCGCTCATCTTTGCACTCTGAGCCAAAGATATTCATCGATTAATCGCTCATCTTTGCACTACAAAGCCAAAGATATTCATCAAGTATCACCATTAAGGACCGAGGATGATGAAAAATATTTTTAAGAACGAATCTAGTGAGATAGAAGGACAAATATTAGGGATTCGCATAACAGCGGTTTATCCAAGATCGATAATACTTCATAATAAACGATTTTGAAGCAGTAACTCAAAAATAACGATCAAAACATGGATACAATCAAAGATAGTAGCCAAAATAGACATCTTGGACAAAAAGAAAAATTTTCATTTTAGGTGAATAGTGCCGATTTGTGAATAGTGTCGATACGTGAATAGTGCCGACACGTGAATAGTAACTCGACACACAAAAGATAGAAATTTCACAAAAAACATTTTCACGCTCGTGAATAGTGAACTCGTGAATGAATAAGAACTCGTGAATAAGAACTCATGAATAGTAACCCCGACATGAAAAAGTTCCAAATTTGATAAAAAGTTCAACCAATATTTTGGCATAATGATATTGAAGAAAATAATATCATTTCATGAAAGAAATAACATCCTTTACCTCAAAATAACCGTATTTTCCGATTTGAATTTCAGGTATAGTCTTCGATGTAAACTCGCAGATCGTATATCAATACTCAAAGTATACTCACAAGAATACGCTCGATAATATAGAGAGAGAAAGAGAGAAAACTTAGTTTCTGGTGTGATTTTCAATTCTAACTTAACCCTCTATTTATAGGAAAATGCTAGAACGCCAAAGGAGACTAAATAATAAATTAATATTATTTATTAAACACATTTCCTACGCATGCTTACCTACCAATTCAGCCACCAGCCATCCTTGACTCAAATTAGCAGCCCACATGTGTTAGAATAAAAGTGGGTCCCACCCATAATTTAATAAAAATCATTTTATTTTCCGAAACTTCAACAATTCATAGAAAATAGCTCGGTTATCAGAAAAATTCAAAACTCACGACTTTCCATGGGAAATTCCATTCTCTACAACTTTGCAGAAGAAAGTTTTTCCAAATTCCAAACAGAAATTGACCAAAATCCATAAATGAGCGATTTTACAGTCTATAATCAATTTTCGGTCAAGAATTGTGTCCACCGACACACAAAACATATGTTAAACATTTAATGCCACAAAATACTCTACCTCCTCATATACTCATATATCCTACATTCATTATAAAAATATCACTTAGTTAATATATTATTAAAATAATATATTTAAATGAATTATTTTATCGGAAAAAGATAAAATATTAATTTTCAACAATTGTCACATTAAAAATTTTCTCCATCTATATCCACATAAAATCAATATATAAATCAATAATTAATTATTCACAAATAATATTATAGAATCACATTACTAACAACGCACGGTTCCCAGAAAGAGGGGCTTTTCAATAAGGATTTCTCCTTATCTGGCCGCAATTAGTGACCAAACCTCTCCTTAGATGTAACTTTCTAGACATTGCCAATAATGTTATCTCGATAATATTATTCAAATAATATGAATTATTGATTTGATAATGGAAAATATTGTGTAATGACAATTATTGAAACAACAAGTGATACCAAATATCAACGCAAAGAATTATTGAATCAATATAATATTGAACAAGAATTCATCGTAACAATTATTGAGTAAAGTGCCTTCACGTAAGGATCAATAATTCAACAATATGTGTAATACCGAAGCTATTCGGCAACCACGCATATTATTGTATTTTAACCACGGGTATTCCAACAGTGTAAATCTGTCAGAATAACTATGCCGTTATTTTTAAACAACTTATATTTGTCGCTTTCTTCCTCCAATCGCTTTTCCGTTATGGGGCCCACATATGGTCATACCTGGCCGCATTTAATATTCCCGACAAGAGACGAATATTCCACGACCAAACCAATATTCCTCGACAACAATGAATATTTTATAACCACTTGCTTATTTTGTAAAATTTGCGCATTTTACCCATAACTAACCACATTAATCAAATCAACCCTTACTATTTCAAAATAATAAATAAAGAAAATTCCATTTTATTTATAAAAAAAAATTCGGTCTTACAACCTCCCTCCTTATGAAATTTCGTCCTCTAAAATCGACGACGATACTGGTGTTTCAAAAGATGAAGATACCTCGCTTACATTTTCGTTTCCAACTCCCAGGTCATTTTTTCAATAGCATGGTTTCTCCACAAAACTTTAACTTGTGGTATTACCTTCAGACGTAGTACATGCTTCTTCCTATCCAAAATCTTGACAGTACCTCCTCGTATGTTAAGTCTTGGCTATCTAAATCTGTTCTAACTCAATAATGTGGTTCGGGTCGTCCACATATTTAAGTAACATCGATACGTGAAAAACGTTATGAACACGCGACCTACTTGGTAATAAAGCGAGTCTATAGGCCACAGTTTCTATTCGATCGAGAATGAATTAATAAATCGAAGGTTTAAGCTTTCCTCACATCGCCAATTCTCGCTTTTGGAATAACAATTTCTTGCACCTCCTTCTTCATATTCATCAGCTCCGGCGTGTAGCCTGAGCGATTTTAACTTTATCGATAAAAGTCGATTATACTCGTATATCATCACGTGGGTACGTAGAGTCTTTAACTCTATCTTCATCATTTGTAAGTTATACGAGATGAGTCTTTGACAATATCGTACTCGTACTCGTATACGATCTTTTACTCAACACGTCAGCTACCACGTTCGCTTTTCCGTGATGGTATGGTCGTAACATGTGCTTAAATGAGTCTCTTCTTAAGTTCTTCAAAGCTCTTCCCACATTCCATGCTCCATTCGAATTTTGTATCTCTACGAGTCAGCTGAGTTAATGGACTAGCGATTTGAGAAAATCTTTCCACGAATCTCCGATAATAACCAACTAAGCCTAGAAAGCTACGATTTCGATTCATCGACTTAGGTTGCTCTCAATCAGTAACTCATATCCCAATCTTGGATAAGACGTCACAATGACACCTATCCGTTTACTATCGTGACGAATATGGCCCCCCTACGGAGAGTCCGCTTCGTGCATTCCACAAAGGAAGTCATAAGATAGAGGCTCGGGTATCAACTTCTATAGTTGGGTTTTAACTCTCAAGTTCAATAGGAGCCATTCGATATGAGATTTTAGAAATGGGTTTTGTACCAGTTCAAAGTCGATACAAAATTCAATATCACACTTTGGGAGTAAGCCAAGAAATTCTTCAGAAATACGGGAAAAATCAATAACAACAGAATATTATTCAAATCGACGTGTCTTTATTCAAATCCATAACATGGACTAAGAAAGCTTGACATTCGTTTTTCAATAAACAAATAGCTTTGTGGTTTGATATGACAGTGTTTGACTTCAATGGTTTGGTTGCTTAAATTCGAATAACAGGTTTGATTAGGAATATGAAAACTAACAACCTTACAAAAGTAATCAATTTGGCATGATGAGTAGTTAACCAATCAATCCCTAAAATCACATCAAAAGCGAGTATCTTTAAAGAAATAAGGTCAACAGGTAATGTGATGGTGCCAACCTGAATCAAGCAAGATTTCCAAACAACGGATGTAATGAAAGTTTCTCCTAACGGAGTCTCCATAAATAGGTCAAAGTCTAATTTCTCCGTAGTCAAGTTCAAACGTTGAGCGCAAGCAAGAGAGATAAAAGAATGGGTAGAATCGGTATCTAGTAAGGTATAAACTTCGCAAGAATTTATAATTAACTAACCCGTGCTAACTTCGTTCGGGTTCCTCGCATTTTGACCGGTCACGACAAACGCTCTTCCAAGAATCGCTGATTTCGACTTATCCGGGACAGCCCTTGGAATCACCACTTCCGCTAAACTTGGTTTTGCTATAGTACAATCTCGAGCGATGTGGCCTTCCTTTCCACAGTTATAACATACCTTGGATTGTTGTGGGCAGTTTGGGCTGATATGTCCCTCCTTCCCGCATTTGTAACATACGAACGGTGGTCTTTCTCCTCCCTTGGAACCAATTACATCTTTGGCCGACATCTTCACATGGTCGTTGTTGAATCTCCTCTTTTAAAATTTCCTCCCGACTCGCTTTCTTCTATTTTCATGGCCACGATTACCACCGAAGTGGTTACCGCCTTTGTCCGTATTCTTTCCTCCTCGCTGGTTATCATCGTTCTGATGACTGCGGTCACCGATATGACCCTGGTTGTGGTCCCTCGATTGAGTATACTCACTATCTCGCTCTACTAGCTGAGCCCTATTGACAACATCTGAATACAGAGAAAATTTATGAGAAATAAGGTATTGACGAATCTCGGATTTTAGACCTCTCAGAAACATACGCGTCATTCGTTCCTCATTATCCACCAAATGAGGTGCAAACCTGGACAACTCCGCAAACTTCGCTTCATACTGGGAAACCGTCATGTTGTTCTGTTCGAGTCTAATAAACTCTACCTCCTTCATATGATGAATACTTTCTGGAAAGTACTTGTCATTGAACAGTTTCTGAAATCTTTCCCAAGATATGTTAAGTGCATCTGGCTGGGTACGCTTCACAGATTCCCACCAGTAATCTGCTTCACCACGAAACATAAAGGTGGCGAATGGAACCTTCTGTTCCTCCGTGCACCCCAAGACATCGAATATCTTGGTAATTTGTTTGACCCACATTTCTGCCTTGATCGGATCCGGCTTTCCATGGAAATCTGGTGGTCCCAACTCTTTGAATTGTTTGGCCATGACAAACCGCGCGTTACTATCATTTCCACCCGTATTTTGTACACGAGTCTCCTCGTCGATTTTGCATGAAGCGCAAAAAGCTTCTAAACATCCCCGTCGTTCATCATCGCTTCGTTAGCGTTGTTCACGGGAGGAACATTGCCACTGTTGCATCGCGTTCTCCTTGTTGGTGAGTACCCAAGGCGTCTACACGGCCTCATTTACTCCATCGTTAATATTCTCAACGACATTCTCAAATATCATCATAAAACAAGGGTTAATTAAACAAATTAACATGTCACATAATATCCCTATATTATGACTCGACCAACAAATAAGCTTAGGTAGGACACACTAGCGAAGGATTTACTCGCTCTCCCCTCCTAGTTCTATTCCCCGATCTCCGCCAGAGATCATATCCCTAAGCTCGATACCAACTGTGACGCCCCCAAAATAGGTCCATTCCACCCAACCCATTCTGAGTCGCCAAATACATGGTACAGAAATAACTACAACTTCAATAATACAAATGTCGTGTGAAATACGATAATACATACTGTGAGTTTAAATACAGATATTGTCGTCTAGACAATATCCACACGCAAATAAATCCCTATCATAATTATTGATACATTATTTTACAAAACTGGTGAGGACTACTAAATAACTCTCTCTAGAACCTTCATTCCATACCCCGACTCGATCCTGCTATATTATCACCTCCTGAGAAGAAAATGGAACAACAAGGAAAAGGGTGAGCTCAACTAGCCCAGTAAGGAATATTATGACTAAGATAATATACAACAAATTATCGTTACTCTTCAACAGGAAAAATCTAATAGAATACAATAGACAAAGAAGTTTTAGATCAACAAATGCAATGAAACAAAGAATCCATTAGAAGAGTCACGTAGAGAAAGAATTCTACCGCCTTCTAAGATTTAAAAGTCCATCATCAATATTTCATCCTCAGAATAACAATCAATATTCATCTTTGCACTACATGTGCCAAAGATATTCATTTATATCACCGATTGGTCATGTTCATCTCAACACTGCTCATCTTTGCACTACATGCCAAAGATATTCATCGATTAATCGCTCATCTTTGCACTCTGTGCCAAAGATATTCATCGATTAATCGCTCATCTTTGCACTATGTGCCAAAGATATTCATCAAGTATCACCATTAAGGACCGAGGATGATGAAAAATATTTTTAAGAACGAATCTAGTGAGATAGAAGGACAAATATTAGGGATTCGTACAACAGTTTATCCAAGATCGATAATACTTCATAATAAACGATTTTGAAGCAGAACTCAAAAATAACGATCAAAACATGGATACAATCAAAGATAGTAGCCAAAATAGACATCTTGGACAAAAAGAAAAATTTTCATTTTTCGGTGAATAGTGCCGTATTTGTGAATAGTGTCGTATACGTGAATAGTGCCGTATACGTGAATAGTAACCCCGACACAAAAAGATAGAAATTTCACAAAAAACATTTTCACGCTTCGTGAATAGTACTCGTGAATAGTAACTCGTGAATAGTAACTCATGAATAGTAACCCCGACATGAAAAAGTTCCAAATTTGATAAAAAGTTCAACCAATATTTTGGCATAATGATATTGAAGAAAATAATATCATTTGCGAAAGAAATAACATCCTTTACCTCAAAATAACCGTACTTCTGACTGAATTTCGGTATAGTGCTGACAGAAACTCGCATCGTATATCAATACTCAAAGTATACTCACAAGAATACGCTCGATAATATAGAGAGAGAAAGAGAGAAAACTTAGTTTCTAGTGTGATTTTCAATTCTAACTTAACCCTCTATTTATAGGAAAATGCTAGAACGCCAAAGGAGACTAAATAATAAATTAATATTATTTATTAAACACATTTCCTACGCATGCTTACCTACCAATTCAGCCACCAGCCATCCTTGACTCAAATTAGCAGCCCACATGTGTTAGAATAAAAGTGGGTCCCACCCATAATTTAATAAAAATCATTTTATTTTTCGAAACTTCAACAATTCATAGAAAATAGCTCGGTTATCAGAAAAATTCAAAACTCGCGACTTTCCATGGGAAATTCCATTCTCTACAACTTTGCAGAAGAAAGTTTTTCCAAATTCCAAACAGAAATTGACCAAAATCCATAAACGGGCGATTTTACTGTCTATAATCAATTTTCGGTCAAGAATTGTGTCCACCGACACACAAAACATATGTTAAACATTTAATGCCACAAAATACTCTACCTCCTCATATACTCATATATCCCACATTCATTATAAAAATATCACCGTTAATATATTATTAAAATAATATATTTAAATAAATTATTTTATCAGAAAAAGATAAAATATTAATTTTCAACAATTGTCACATTAAAAATTTTCTCCATCTATATCCACATAAAATCAATATATAAATCAATAATTAATTATTCACAAATAATATTATAGAATCACATTACTAACAACCGAGCGGTCCGTGAAAGAGGGGCTTTCAATAAGGATTTCTCCTTCATTGGGCGCGCAATTAGGTGACCAAACCTCTCCTTAGACAGAACTTTCTAGACATTGCCAATAATGTTATCTGATAATATTATTCAAATAATATGAATTATTGATTTGATAATGGAAAATACTGTGTAATGACAATTATTGAAACAACGGTGATACCAAATATCAACGCAAAGAATTATTGAATCAATATAATATTCAATAAAGAACTCATCGTAACAATTATTGAGTAGTGTCTTCACGTAAGGATCAATAATTCAACAATACTGTGTAATACCGTGTGCTACTGTGCAACCACGCATATTATTGTATTTTAACCACCGGGTATTCCAACAAAGGTAAACGGTAACAACTACGCCGTTATTTTTAAACAACTTAT
Source organism: Panax ginseng (assembly GCA_020205605.1). Lineage (NCBI taxonomy): Eukaryota > Viridiplantae > Streptophyta > Magnoliopsida > Apiales > Araliaceae > Panax > Panax ginseng. The sequence continues at coordinate 118,258,804 of CM035133.1, read as the reverse complement.
ATTTGTCGTTTTCTTCCTCCAATCGCTTCAGTTATGGGGCCACACATGGTCATAGCGTCGTATGAATATTCCCGACAAAGATTTAATATTCCATGACCAAACGAATATTCCTCGACAACAATGAATATTTTATAACCACTTGCTTATTTTGTAAAATTTGTGCATTTTACCCATAACTAACCACATTAATCAAATCAACCCTTACTATTTCAAAATAATAAATAAAGGAAATTCCATTTTATTTATAAAAAAAATTCGGGGTCTTACAATATGTCCTTTCCACAATTATAGCATACCTTGAACTGTTGTGGGCAGTTTGGACTGATATGTACCTCTTTCCCGCATTTATAGCATATGATAATGGGTGGTCTTTCTCCTCCCTTGGAACCGATTCTTCGTCAGACTGTCATCTTCACATGGTCATTGTTAAATCTCTCTTTTAAAATCTCCTCCGACTCGCTTCTTCTATTTTCATGGACGTGATTACCACCAGAGTGGTTACCATTTTGTTCTTCATCTTTTTCTTTCTCCTTTGGTTATCGTTGTTTTGTTGATCGCTATCTTTGGTATTATCTCGATTGTGGTCCCTCGGTTGATCGTAGACTCGTTATCTCGCTCTAATAATTGAGCCACATTTACAACATCCGAATAGAGAGAAAATTTATGAGAAATGAGATATTGTCGTATCTTAGGGGTTTCAAACCTCTCAAAAACATCCGTGTCACACGCTCCTCATTCTCCACCAAATGAGGTGCAAAACCGGATAACTCGCAAACTTTGCCTCAGATCGAGACACCGTCATGTTGTTTCGTTCTAACTCGATGAACTCCACTTTCTTCATATATGACGAACACTTTCGTGAAAGTATTTGTCATTAAATAGTTTTCAAACATCTCCCAAGACATGCCTTGGTGCTATTTGGATGGGTACGCTTCTGCATTCTCCACCAAGATGGTCCGCCTCGCCACGGAACATAAAGGTGGTGAATGGAACCTTCATTCTCGCGTGCATCCCAAGACATCGAATATCTTGGTAATTTGCTTGACCCATGTTTCCGCCATGATCGGATCCGGCTTTCCCTTAAATTCGTGGTCCCAACTCTTTGAATCGCTTGCATTTGTGACAACCCGTGAATTGCTATCATTTCCTCCTGTATTTTGAACACGAGTCTCCTCGTCTCGATTTTGCATGAAGCGCAAAAAGTTTCTAAACATCCCCTCGTTCATCATCTCGCTCGATTGGTATTGTTTACGGGAGGAACATTACCAGCCTGTTGCACGTTCTCCTCATTGGTAAGTACAGCATCTCCACGGTCTCATTTCCATCGTTAATATTCTCACGACATTCTCAAATATCGTCATAAAACAAGGGTTAATTAAAGAAATCAATATATCACATAATATCCCTATATCTTGACCTAACTAACAAATAAGCTTAGGTAGGACACACTAGCGAAGGATTTACTCATCTCTCCCCTCCTAGTTCTATTCCCCGATTTCCTCCAGAGTTCATATCCCTAAGCTCGATACCAACCGTGACGCCCCAAAATAGGTATACACCACCCATTACGAAAGTTGTCAATACATGGTGCGTGTAAACAACTACAACTTTATTATTACAACAAGAAAGCGTGAGTTTAAATACAGATATTGCCATCTAGACAATATCCACATACAAATAAATCCTCATCATAATTATTGATACATTATTTTACAAAAATGGTGAGGACTACTAAACAACTCTCTCTAGAACCATCATTACATCCCCCGACTGCAGATTTCGCTACATTCTCTCTCCTCCCGAGAAGAAAAAATGGAACAAAAAGGAAAAGGGTGAGCTCAACTAGCCCAAAAAGAATATTATGACTAAGATAATATACAACAAATTATCGTTAGTCTCCAACAGGGAAAAATCTAATAGAATACAATAGACAACAAATTTTAAATCAATATTCGCAGCGGAAAATAATAATTCATTAGAAGAGTTAAGTAGATGATGAAATCTACTATCTTCTATGTATGAATTTAAAAGTTCATCGTCTATCTTTTATCCCTGTAACATCAATCAATATATATCTGGAATCAAATATTCATCTTTGCACTACAGGCCAAAGATATTCATCAGTTGGTCATGTTTATCTAAACACCTGTTCATCTTTGCACTACGGGCCAAAGATATTCATCAGAAATCATTCATCTTTGCACTACAGGCCAAAGATATTCAATAATATCATCATTTAAGACTGAGGATGATGAAAAATATTTTTAAAGAAACGAATCCAGTGAAACAAAATGACAAGGATTAAGGATTAAGGATTCGTACTTTGTTTTATCCATGTCCAAAAATATCTCAAAAATAATCATAGTGGTGTAAAATTCAAGAATGATCAAAATATGGATACAATCAAAGCTAGTATCCACAATAGATATTTTAGATGAAAAGGAAAAATTTTCATTTTTCGATGAATAGTGCCGTATTCGTGAATAGTGTCGTATACGTGAATAGTGCCATATACGTGAATAGTAACTTCGACACCAAAAGTTCCAAATTTGATAAAAACTTCAGATCAATATTTCAGCATAATGATATTGAAGAAATAATATCATTACGAAAAAAAAATAGTATCCCTTACCTCGAAAGATTAGTACCTCCGGCTAGAATACTGGGTATAGTGCTGAAGGGAACTTGCACCGTATAACAATACTCAAAGTATCAAAATCCTCACAAGAATACGCTCAATATATAGAGAGAGAAAAATATAGAGAAAACTTCAGTTTCTGGTGTAATTTTCAATTTTAACCTAAGCACCCTATTTATAGGAAAATGCTTAGAACACCAAAACAGAAAATTTATTAAAATAATATTATTATTTGTTAAAATTCCATACGCCCACTTTTGGAGATCTGATTTCAGCAATCAATAACACATGCTAGACCCACTTAACTCACCAAAAACGTTTTTCATAATTAAAATATTTTAAACTTCCAAAAATCAATTATTTCGGAGTTTTGGAACTTCAATAATTCACAATAAATAGCCCTTTTGTGAAGAAAATTGAATCGCGACTTTTTTATAGGAAATTCAATTTCTACAACTTTACGTAAAAAAGTTTTTCCAAATTCCAAACAAAAACCTAATCGAAATCCATAAGCAGACGATTTTACAAGCTATAATCAAATTTCAGTCAATAAATGGGGTCCACCGACATGTTTAACATATTTTAAACATTTTTGGTAACAAAACCACATATACTCATATATCCCACATTCATCGTAAAAATATCATCATTATTATATTATTAAAATATAATAATATATTTAAATAAATTATTTTATCGAAAAAGATAAAATTTCAATTTTCAACAATTGTCACATTAAAATTTTCTCCATCTATATCCACATAAAATCAATATTTTCCTCATCATATGAATCAATAATTAATTATTCACAAATAATATTACGTAATCACAATATTGACAACCGTGCGGTTTACAGGAAAGCAGGGGCTTTCAATAAGAATTTCTCTTCATTGGCCGCAATTAGGTGACCAAACCTCTCCTTAGACAGAACTTTCTAGACATTGCCAATAATTTTATCCAATAATATTATTCAGATAATATGAATTATTGCTCCGATAATGGAAAATATTGTATAATGACAATTATTGAAACAACAATAATATAAAATATCAACGCAGCAATTATTGAATCAATAAAATAAAATTACTAACAAGAATTCATCATGTAACAATTATTGAGTAGTGCCTTTCACGTAAGAATCAATAATTGGTGCAATATCGTGCTCTTTGCAACAACGCAGCCAGACATCGTGTTTTAACCACCGGTATTTTAACGAAGATTAATCTGTAATAACTACGCCAGTTATTTTTAAACAACTTATATTTATCGTTTTCCTCATCCAATCGCTTTTACGTTATGGGGCCTATAAAGATCAAGGCGTGCGTCGCATTTAATATTCCCGATAGCAAGAATATTCCACGACCAAACGAATATTCCCCGACAGCAATGAATATTTTATAACCACTTGCTTATTTTGAAATATTTGCGTATTTTACCCATAACTATCCACATTAATCAAATCAATCCTTACTATTTTAAAATAATAAATAGAGAAAAATAAATTTCATTTATTAATAATTTGGGGTCTTACAGTTAAACTGATAAAATACAATAGACATCAAGTTCAACTGCAGCGGAACATGCAATCCATTAAAAGAGTCAAGTAGAGAATAAAATCTACTATCTTTTATGATTTAAAAGGTTTTTCATCACTTTTATCGCTGGGACTCAGTTTAATAAATAATCCACCTCATCCCTGCACTACGGCCAAGGATATTCATAATTATCACAACCACAAATTATCTATGCACTACGGGCCAAGGATATTCGTGTATTCATCAATGGTCATGATCATGCCAACAACTCATCCATCAATGCACTACTACAGCCAATGAGGACTTTTACCACATCATTTGTAACATTACGGCCATGATTACAATTGAATAATCCTCGGTCATAATCATACCAAGTCCATCTATGCACTACAGGCCATATATGACTTTCAAAAAAAAATATAAACATGAGGATGATGACAGTGATATAAGAGTTCAATAAAACAAGTTCAAGAATTAATTTATTCAGAAACTAATAACATCCAAATTGTCAACATAATACTTCTTTGTAGAGTAAAATTCTAGAATGCTCAGAAGAATATTTCCATGAAAAGATACTGGATGAAGCGCAAATATCAAGGATATTTTACTAATTTCATGGAGTATAAAATTCAAAACTTTAACCAACTGAGTATAATAAAGAATGGAATAACAAAAGAAATCACCATGCATGCGGTACTTCGCATAGACAGGTTATTCCAACAGAATAATAAATAACAAAACCTGTAAGACCCCGAATTTTATGAAATAAAATTATTCAATTTTTCTTATAATTATTATTCAGTAAATGTTAAGATTGATAAAAGTTTAAAGTTATGGGTGAAATATGCAAATTTTATAAAACACACAAGTGGCTATAAAATATTCATTGTTATCGGAGAATATTCGTTTGGTCGTGGAATATTCTTTTTATCGGGAATATCCGTACGACGGCGCAGTCATTTGTGAGCCCCATGACGGAATAATTGTCGGATGAAGAAAATGACAAGTTTGAGTTTTTACCGTTAACACTGTTGGAATACCTGGTGGTTAAAATACAATAATACGGCGTTGTTGCACAAGTAGCACACCAGTATATACAAAGATTTTGAATTATTGATTCTTACGTAAGAAGGCACTACTCAATAATTGTTACGGTAATTCTTCGCTCAATATTTTATTTTATTGATTCAATAATTGTCTGCGTTGATATTATATATTATTATTGTTTCAATAATTCACACGCACATGATATTTTCTATTATCGGATCAATAATTCAAATTATTTGAATAATATTATCAGATAACATTATTGGCAATGTCTAAAAAGTTCTGTCTAAGGAGAGGTTTGGTCACCTAATTGCGTGCCAGTAAGGAGAAATTCTTATTGGAAAGCCCCCTCTTTCCTGAGAACTGCCTGGTTGTCAATATTGTGATACTGTAATATTATTTGTGAATAATTAATTATTGATTTATATGATGAGGAAGATATTGATTTTATGTGGATATAGAAAGAGAAAATTTTTAATGTGACAACTATTGAAAATTAATATTTTATCTTTTTCTGATAAAATAATTTATTTAAATATATTATTTTAATAATATATTAACGGTGATATTTTTATAATGAATGTGGGATATATGAGTATATGAGGAGGTAGAGTATTTTGTGGCATTAAATATTTAACATATGTTTTGTGTGTCGGTGGACACAATTCTTGACCGAAAATTGATTATATACTGTAAAATCGCTCGTTTGTTGATTTCGGTCAATTTCTGTTTGGAATTTGGAAAAACTTCCTTCTGCAAAGTTGTAGAGAATTGAATTTCCTATAAAAGGCCGCGAGATTCAAATTTTTTGACAAAATGACTATTTATCATGAATTATTGAAGTTTCGTAGTTCCGAAATAATTAATTTTTGGAAGTTTTAATTATTTTATATAAGAAAAACGTTTTTGTGGTTGTTGACACATGGGTGGCTGATGTTTTTGACCAAAGAAGGCATGCTAGAGTTTTCAAAACATGTAGGTAGGAATTTGGAATAAATAATAATATATTTTATTAATTTAGTCTCCTTTGGCGTTCTAGCATTTTCCTATAAATAGAAGTTTAAGTTAGAATTGAAAATCACATTTAAACTCAAGTTTTCTCTATTTCTCTCTATATTATCAAGTGTATTCTTGTATCTTGAGAGTGTTGCTATACGATTGCAAGTTCGTTCATTAAGTTATTCCAATCGTAAATAACGCTTCTTTTGAGGTAAGGGATTTTAAGGGTTGTGATGTTTTTCATGTTTCGTAACTTTTCAGACCTTCAAAAATTCTGGAAAAATTTGAAATGATAATTTGATGAGTTTTGTTGATTGTGTCCAAAAATGGCGATTTTTGGATGTATAGATTAAGAGTTATGAATTTTACGGGAAAAGACTATTTTAAAAGTAACCGCTTATAACTCCTTGTGGTTAACTCCAAAATTGATGAAATTTTTATTGGGAGTACATATATATAACATGGGTATATTCTATAAATTTTAGAATTTTTGGATAAAAGTACAATTTATGATAAATATTTTAATATTCGGTTTTGGCCATATGAAAAATAGTAAATGAATTTTAAAAATTCGAGAGAAAAATATATGTTCAATATGAGACTATATTCTGCTAAATCTCAGAAAAGAAATATTTTTGGAACTGATTTGGTATTTTTCATGAAAATGAACTAGTTATGAGTAAATGAATTAAATATGTCGTGTGAAGTAAGAAAATTGGAAAATAAAATTTTATGGCTTGAGAATCCTATATGAGGTATATGCAGATTTTTGATGAGGGTTTTGGTTATTGGTGATGAAATCTTATGAGTTTGGCATTTTAGAATGATTAAATGCATTATTTAGTAAAGTGTAAACAATTAAAATAAATTGTTTATAAGCTTAAAAAAAAATATTATTCTTTCAATATCATTATACCGAAATATTGGTATGGATTTTATTGTGGGATTTCTACTTTTTTGAGTCGGGTTTACTATTCATGAGATACTATTCATGAGTTACTATTCATGAGTTACTATTCACGAAGTTACTATTCATGAGTTACTATTCATGACAAAATTGGTTTATTTTTCTAACCAAATTATAGTTGATTTATGAATATTACTCTGGAGATTAAAACTATATATTGATTATATTGATTTTATTATCATATATAACATTTTTATAACCCTGATGTTGAAATTCTCTTTCACTGGAGTGTAAAGATGGATAGATTATTGGTATGATCATGACTAGGGTTCTCTTTGGCCAGTAGTGAAAAGTTGAATTGTGACTGGTATGATCATGACCATTGAATTTATAATTGAATATCTTTAGCTTAAGTGCAAAGGTGAATTAATCAACATGGTTATAATTATTGTTTATATAAATTCTGAAATGATTATATATTTCTTTGAGATATTAATATATTTGGCCTGTAATGCAAAGATGACTTGTTGTTGAATATCTTTGGCATGTAGTGCAAAGATGAACTGTTGATGAATATCTTTGGCCTGTAGTGCAAAGATGAACTGTTGATGAATATCTTTGGCCCGTAGTGCAAAGATGAATTTATTAGTTTGATTATGAACATGAACTGTGATTTGGTATAACCATGATCTTTGATGTTTCAGGTGATGAAATTTATCTTTGTCCTGGATGAGAAAAGGAATTTAGAATAACAATTACAATTATGAGTTATTCATATGATTGTGGATGTGAATTGTTGATTGATGTTACGGTGAATAAAACATTGTTGGTGGACTTTTAACATGAAGAAGATAATAGACTTTTATAGTCTATTTGACTCCTCTAATGGATTGCTTTCATTTCACGCAACTATGGTTGAAAAGTTTTATCATCTACCATATGTTCTAAATCTCTAATTTATTCTTGATGAAGACTATTGATAATTTATTTATCTTTAGTCATAATATTCTTTATCGAAGCTAGTTGTGTTTCACCCTTTTGCTTCACAATTCCTTTCGTGTAATAAAAGTGTAAATTTGGGTCGAGTGGGGATAATGAGGGGAATAGAGCGGTGGTCTATAGTTGTTGAGGGTGAGGCAAACCCAACGTTGAAGGGTGTTTTGTCACTATCATACAAGATGTCTAATGACATACAACCTCGTATCATCATAAGACAGGGATGTGCTCATCCACTTGCTGAGTATATATACGAGCACTACCTATATAATCTTGGTGTTTGTTTGAAGTATAATTCTCAATTAGAGATAGTGGAGATAATGATATGTCAAGAGAAGACTTACCATTGGGAAGAATATGATAGTAATCTTCTTGTTTTTCTTTGGGGTCTATTAGGTCAACCAAGGATAATTCTGTGGCCATATGATATCTATCATAACCTAGACGCATGGTCTCCCATGTACGAAGGTTTCCTTGAGCACTTCCCAAAGATTTTAGTTTCTAAAATAGTTTTTGACTATACCTTTATGTAAGGTGTCACTGTGAGGTGCTGTCCACGGTTGGGACATGTGTCACATTTGGTATATATTTGTATCCAAACTCACAGCATATGTGTTGTTGTATTTTGTATGACAATTGTTGTAATAAAGTTGTAGTTATTTTCTGTACAATGTATTTGGCGACTCAGAATGGGTTGGATGGAATGGACCTATTTTGGGGGCGTCACATTTGGTATCAGAGCTTAGGGATATGATCTCTGCAGTGAGATCGGGGGAATAGAACTAGAGAGGGAGAGATGAGTAAATCCTCCGCTAAAGTGTATCCTACCTAAGCTTATTTGTTGGTTAGTCATAATATCGGGATATTATGTGATATGTTAATTTGTTCAATTAACCCTAGTTTTGAAGCGGTATTCTAGAATGATATCTGAAATACAGGAGATGAGCAATGGAGAAATCATGAGGACGGAAAGATGGACTGAAATGAAAGCAAGGTATTCTCAACTCTTTGAAATACCGAGTGCACGTAAATTTTGGGACGAAATTTCATAAGGAGGGGAGATTGTAAGACCCCGAATTTTATGAAATAAAATTATTCAAATTTTCTTATAATTATTATTCAGTAAATGTTAAAATTGATAAAAGTTTAAAGTTATGGGTGAAATATGCAAATTTTACAAAACACACAAGTGGCTATAAAATATTCATTGTTATCGGAGAATATTCGTTTGGTCGTGGAATATTCTTTTTGTCGGGAATATCCGTACGACGGCGCAGTCATTTGTGGGCCCCATAACGGAATAACTGTCGGATGAAGAAAATGACAAGTTTGAGTTTTTACCGTTAACACTGTTGGAATACCTGGTGGTTAAAATACAATAATACGCGTTGTTGCACAGTAGCACACGGTATTACACAGTATTTTTGAATTATTGATTCTTACGTAAGAAGGCACTACTCAATAATTGTTACAGTAATTACTGTTCAATATTTTATTTTATTGATTCAATAATTGCTGCGTTGATATTATATATTATTATTGTTTCAATAATTGTCACTGCACAGTATTTTCTATTATCAGATCAATAATTCAAATTATTTGAATAATATTATCAGATAACATTATTGGCAATGTCTAGAAAGTTCTGTCTAAGGAGAGGTTTGGTCACCTAATTGCGTGCCAGTAAGGAGAAATTCTTATTGGAAAGCCCCTCTCCCCGAGAACTATGCGGTTGTCAATATTGTGATACTGTAATATTATTTGTGAATAATTAATTATTGATTTATATGATGAGGAAGATATTGATTTTATGTGGATATAGATGGAGAAAATTTTTAATGTGACAACTATTGAAAATTAATATTTTATCTTTTCTCGATAAAATAATTTATTTAAATATATTATTTTAATAATATATTAACGGTGATATTTTTATAATGAATGTGGGATATATGAGTATATGAGGAGGTAGATTATTTTGTGGCATTAAATGTTTAACATATGTTTTGTGTGTCGGAGGACACAATTCTTGAATAGAAAATTGATTATATAATTGTAAAATCGCTTCGTTTGTTGATTTTGATCAATTTTCATTTGGAATTTGGAAAAACTTCCTTTCGCAAAGTTGTAGAGAATTGAATTTCCTATAAAAGGTCAGCGAGATTCAAATTTTCCGACAAAAGGACTATTTATCATGAATTATTGAAGTTTGAGTTCAAATAATTGATTTTGGAAGTTTTAATTATTTTATATAAGAAAAACATTTTTGTGGTTGTTGACACATGGGTGGTGATGTTTTTGACCAAAGAAGGCATGCTAGAGTTTTCAAAATATGTGGGTAGGAATTTGGAATAAATAATAATATATTTTATTAATTTAGTCTTCTTCATGTTCTAACATTTTCCTATAAATAGAAGTTTAAGTTAGAATTGAAAATCACACGTAAACTGAAGTTTTTCTCTATTTCTCTCTCTATATTATCAAGTGTATTCTTGTATCTTGAGTGTTGCTATACAAAGGCAAGTTCGTTTCAAATGTTATTCCAATGAAATCTTTGCTCTTTTGAGGTAAGGGATTTTAAGGGTTCTGATGTTTTTCATGTTTCGTAACTTTTCAGACCTTCAAAAATTCTGGAAAAATTTGAAATGATAATTTGATGAGTTTTGTTGATTGTGTCCAAAAATGGCGATTTTTGGATGTATAGATTAAGAGTTATGAATTTTACGGGAAAAGACTATTTTAAAAGTAACCGCTTATAACACCTTGTGGTTAACTCCAAAATTGATGAAATTTTTATTGGTAGTACATATATACAACATGAGTATATTCTATAAATTTCAGAATTTTTGGATAAAAGTACAATTTAATATAAATGTTTTAATATTCAGAGGTTTTGGCCATATGAAAAATAGTAAATGAATTTTAAAAATTCTGAGAAAAATATATGTTCAATATGAGACTATATTCTGCTAAATCTCAGAAAAGAAATATTTTTGGAACTGATTTGGTATTTTTCATGAAAATGGACTAGTTATGAGTAAATGAATTAAATATGTCGTGTGAAGTAAGAAAATTGGAAAATAAAATTTTATGGCTTGAGAATCCTATATGAGATATATGCAGATTTTTGATGAGGGTTTTGGTTATTGGTGATGAAATCTTATGAGTTTGGCATTTTAGAATGATTAAATGCATTATTTAGTAAAGTGTAAACAATTAAAATAAATTGTTTATAAGCTTAAAAAAAATATTATTCTTTCAATATCATTATCTTAGAAATATTGGTATGGATTTTATTGTGGGATTTTTACCTTTTTGAGTCGGGTTTACTATTCATGAGATACTATTCACGAAGTTACTATTCATGAGTTACTATTCACGGTTACTATTCATGAGTTACTATTCATGACAAAATTGGTTTATTTTTCTAACCAAATTATAGTTGATTTATGAATATTACTCTGGAGATTAAAACTATATATTGATTATATTGATTTTATTATCATATATAACATTTTATAACCCTTGATGTTGAAATTCTCTTTCACTGGAGTGTAAAGATGGATAGATTATTGGTATGATCATGACTAGGGTTCTCTTTGGCCAAGTGAAAAGTTGAATTGATTTGGTATGATCATGACCATTGAATTTATAATTGAATATCTTTAGCTTAAGTGCAAATGTGAATTAATCAATATGGTTATAATTATTGTTTATATAAATTCTGAAATGATTATATATTTCTTTGAGATATTAATATATTTGGCCTGTAATGCAAAGATGACTTGTTGTTGAATATCTTTGGCATGTAGTGCAAAGATGAACTGTTGATGAATATCTTTGGCCTGTAGTAAAAAGATGAACTGTTGATGAATATCTTTGGCCCGTAGTGCAAAGATGAATTTATTAGTTTGATTATGAACATGAACTGTGATTTGGTATAACCATGATCTTTGATGTTTTAGGTGATGAAAATTATCTTTGTCTTGGATGAGAAAAGGAATTTAGAACAACAATTACAATTATGAGTTATTCATATGATTGTGGATGAATTGTTGATTGATGTTACAGAATAAAACATTGTTGGTGGACTTTTAACATGAAGAAGATAATAGATTTTATAGTCTATTTGACTCCTCTAATGGATTGCTCATTCACACGCAACTATGGTTGAAAATTTTTATCATCTACCATATGTTCTAAATCTCGATTTATTACATCGATGAAGACTATTGATAATTTATTTATCTTTAGTCATAATATTCTTTATCGAGCTAGTTGTGCTTACCCTTTTGCTTCACAATTCCTTTTCGTGTAATAAAAGTGTATTTGGGTCGAGTGGGGATAACGGGGGAATAGAGCGGTGGTCTATATAGTGTTGAGGTGAGGCAAACCCAACGTTGGAAGGGTGTTTTGTCACTATCATACAAGATGTCTAATGATATACAACCTTGTATCATCATAAGACAGGGATGTGCTCATCCACTTGCTGAGTATATATACGAGCACTACCTATATAATCTTGTTGTTTGTTTGAAGTATAATTCTCAATTAGAGATAGTGGAGATAATGATATGTCAAGAGAAGACTTACCATTGGGAAGAATATGATAGTAATCTTCTTGTTTTTCTTTGGGGTCTATTGGGTCAACCAAGGATAATTCTGTGGCCATATGATATCTATCATAACCTAGACGCATGGTCTCCCATGTGTCACATTTGGTATATATTTGTATCCAAACTCACAGCATATGTGTTGTTGTATTTTGTACGACAATTGTTGTAATAAAGTTGTAGTTATTTTCTGTACCATGTATTTGGTGACTCAGAATGGGTTGGATGGAATGGACCTATTTTGGGGTCGTTACATAACTGAGATCAAAGCGTGTAATACGCACCGGCTGTGATATTCCAATGTAATAATAAAGAATGGAATAATAAAAGAAATCACCAAGTATAGGGTAGATCAGCGTGATACAAAAGTTATTCCAATGAATAAAAAGAATGGAATAATCGAAGTTCTCTTCATGAATATGAAAAAATAATACCCTTACCTTATAAAGAAGAGTAATTCACCGGTAGAGGCGGGATATACTTGAAGAAACTTGCACTACGCTCAAAGCTTTCTTAAACGCTAAAGAAATACGCCAAGATAGAAGAATAATTTCTCTACGCTTTTTTCTCTAGAGTTTCAGTGAATTCGTAAGAAATAATGAAGGAATGAGCTTCTATTTATAGAAGAATGGACTGAATAGTAACCAATCCATGAACGTTCCAGATCGATTTACTTTAAATGGACGGTCCAGATTGGTTTACAATAAAATATAATATATTCTATTTATAATCTAATAAAATGAATAATTTTTAAAAAGATTTTACTATGCAAACACTATGCATAATAAAATATAATATATTCTAATTATTGTCTAATAAATGAATAACTTTATAAAAGTATTCTTTTTTATATAAAATGATTTTACTATTAGCCTAATAAAATGAATAACTTTATAAAAGTATTCGCATTTTATATAAAAAGCTTTTTACATTTTATTACATTAATAATACTAATAAAACAAAACTTCATCATCATTATTATTATTCACACTATTAATCGACCAGGTCGTTCCAAGGAAAGATGGGGCTTTCCAATAAGGATTTCTCCCTATTGGCGCACAATTAGGTGACCAAACCTTTCCTTGACAGAACTTCTAGACATCGTTAATAATGCAAATAATAATATTAATAACTCTGTCATCTCAATTATTGATTTAATAATATATAAAATATCGTCAATAATTGAATAAAACTGAATAACTTCTCACGTAAGCATCAATAATCAATACCGTGTGCTACTATGCAACCACGCGTATTCCTGTACTTTTAACACCGGGTTTTTCAACAGTTAACGGTAAAACTTCCGCCATTATTTTCATAAAAAAATATTTTTGTTATTTTCTCAATCCGACAATAATTCCGTTGTGGGGTCCACCAATGATTGTGCCGTCGTACGAATATTCCCCGACCAATCGAATATTATAAACAACTTACGTACTTTGCAAAATTTCTAAATATTACCCACAACTATAACATTATATCAAATTCATTCCATAATATTTAAAAATGATAATTATAGAAAATTCATCTTTATTCATAAAAGTTGGGGTCTTACAGCCAAGGTAGAATCGTAGAGCAAACACGATTCTCAACAATTGAGCACTCCCAGAATATCCAAAGGAATGAAGTCTCTAGTTGGTAATGCAAAGATACATCTCACCTGAAGGAAGCCAAAGAGCACTCAACGAATGGCATGCAAGCTAACAGAAGATCTAAGTATCAACTCAATAAGCATCCAGATTGAGTTGAGAAGCCATTCAAGATGAAGTCTTCCACAAAATGGTCATAAGAAGACTTTAGTAGTTGTTTAAGGAAAGTCATCATATGCAGTAGCTATCAAGTAGAAAGATGACAACGATCTTGGAAGTAACCAGGATTGTAGTGTTTGCCAAACAAAGAAGAAACTGATGGAGTATACACAAAGATATTGGTCAGCCTCTGAATAATAAGGCTAAAGTGATTAAGCATTGGGTCAGTCCATTGATGATAAGTGAACGGGAGATCACAAGGAGAAAGCGAGCTGGACACGCCACAAATCTGAAGTGTCTTGTTATTTAGAAGTGGCCAGAGCAAGAAGTAAAGCCATTAATATCTGAGAATAGTCGAGGCAAACAGAAGTGTTGAAGCACTGCACTAGAGAAGGAAGAGGTGTTGCACATTGAAGATCTAATGAACACTCTTCAAGATCGTATTGTTAACTCTACAAGTCAAGAAGCAACAGTCAACAAGACACTACGATCAAGTCCAAGAAGATATGCATCAGAATCATAGAGTTCGAACAACTGAAGATTGAGGCATTGGCAACGGCTCAATCTGAAGATTGATATTCGAATAGAGCTTATTGAGAGCATCGATGTAAAAGGACAACCTCTGATTCAGAAATCAGAAGGAAGAAATAAAGTTGACTACCTGCCCGAGACATAAAAGTGACATCTCTGATGGGGTAGGTGAAACAGTAAACTGCAGTGTCAGAAAGTCAAAAAAAGATGTCATGTCACATCTGCAGTCTGCATCAAATAACTCGAGATCTGTGAAGTCATTTGAACAGCTTCCAACGGCTACTTTCCAATGGGAAGATCAAAAAGCTGTATAAATCAACAGAGCCCCAAAGATCAAGAGTTGTTGATGATTGCTAAGTTACAGAATCATTGAGTTGTTGGTGAATGCTATAGTTGACTCTACGAGTTCCACCAAAGATCAAAAACACAAGTCCCAGTGACAGTGAGACTACCAAAGTGGAAGTGAATCGGCTTTGAAGAAGAACTTAAACAGATCAAAGCTTCACTCAAAAAAGATGAGAATGCCACTAAAGATGGCAGTTAAGCTGAGAGTCGAGAAGGCCAAGAAGATAACATTCAGAAAAGTGGTTGAGTACAAAGAAGATCAAGAGAGCCACTCTACGAATCACCATAAACCAAAAGCTGAGACTGAACAAGTGCAGAACCATATCTGCAAAGTATTCAAGAAGGGTTCAGGGATTGCTAAGTGTCAGACAAAGTATACTAAAAGCACAGAGACTTAGCAAACCCAGATGGTGATGGTGCAAAGCTGATACCAGATGAAGATGAGCAGAAAGGAGTGAAGATCAGCTGCACCAAAAGAAGATGTGGTCAAGACTCGAAGCAGAATGCATAGAGGACCACACCAAGCTTGTAACGACCCCAAAATAGGTCCAGTCCATCCAACCCATTCTGCTTGAGTACATTATATGGTATGTAAAATAACTACAACTTTAATACAACAATTGTCGTGCAAAATACAACAACACATATGCTGTGAGTTTGGATACAAATATATACCAACTGTAGCACGTCACAATAACACCTTACATAAAGGTATAGTCGAAAACTGTTTTAAAAATTAGAATATTTGGGAAGTGCTCAAGGAAACCTTCGTACAAGGGAGGCCATGCGTCTAGGTTATGATAGATATCATATGTCCAGAGAATTATCATTGGTTGACCTAATAGACCCCAAAGAAAAACTAGAAGATTACTACCATATTCTTTCCACTGGTGAGTCTTCTCTTGACATATCATTATCTCCACTATCTCTAATTGAGAGTTATATTTCAAATAGACTCCAAGATCATATAGATAGTGCTGGTAGATGTACTCAGCCGCAACCCTGTCTTATGATGACTCGAGGTTGTATGTCATTAAACATCTTGTATAATAGTGACAAAACACCCTTCCAAAGTTGAATTCACCTCACCCTCAACATCTATAGACCATAATTCTATTCCCTCGTTATTCCCTAGCTCGACCCGGCTACACTTTTATTACACGAAAGGAATTGTGAAGCAAAAAAGGGTGAGCACAACTAGCTTCAATAAAAATATCATGACTAAAGATAATTAAATTATCAATAGCCTTCATCAATAATAAATCAGAGATTTAGAACAGTACTTCTGACTGGAATAACGCTGAACAGTACGCCATTTTTGGACACAATCAACAAAACTCATCAACTTATCATTTTAAAATTTTCCAGAAATTTTGAAGGTTCGTAAGAATTTCGAAATAATAACCCTTAAAATCCTTATTATCCCTTACCTCAAAAGAGCAAGAGATTGATGGAATAATAATGAATCGAACTTTTAACGTAGTATAACAATACTCAAAGTATACTCAAAATACTCACAAGAATACGCTCGATAATATAGAGAGAGAAAACTTAAGTTTCTGGTGTGATTTTCAATTATAACCTAAGCACCCTATTTATAGGAAATTGCTTAGAACACCAAAGCGTAAAATTAATTATAATATTAATATATTATATAACAATTCCTACGCACTCATTCTAGAGTTTGATTTCACCACTTAGCATTTCTCACATGCCACCTTCTAGAAAAAGTAATAAAAAACGTTTTTTATATAATAAATAATTAAAACTTCCAAAAATCAATACTTTCGGAGCTTCAGAACTTTAATAATTTATAATAAATAGCCCTTTTATCAGAAAATTCGAATTTTGCGTGTTTTTTTAGGAAATTCAATTCTATACAACTTTGCAGAAGAAAGTTTTTCCAAATTCCAAACAAAAATTGACCGAAATCCACAAATGAAAGCGATTTTACTGTGCTATAATCAAATTTCGATCAAGAAATGGGGTCCATTGACACATAAAACATGCTTTAAATATTTTTGGTAACAAAATACTCCTCCACATATACTCATATATCCCACATTCATCGTAAAAATATCATCATTAATATATTATTAAAATATAATAATATATTTAAATAAATTATTTTATCAGAAAAAGATAAAATTTCAATTTTCAACAATTGTCACATTAAAAATTTTCTCCATCTATATCCACATAAAATCAATATTTTCCTCATCATATGAATCAATAATTAATTATTCACAAATAATATTACAGAATCACAATATTGACAACGATAGCTTCCAGGAAAGAGGGCTTTCAATAAGAATTTCTCCTTCTTGGCGCCGCAATTAGGTGACCAAACCTCTCCTGAGGCAGAACTTTCTAGACATTGCTAATAATGTTATCTAATAATATTATTCAGATAATATGAATTATTGCTACGATAATGAAAAATAATCTTGTGTAGTAGTGACAATTATAAAATATCAACGCAAACAATTATTGAATCAAAAATAAAATATTGAGCAATTAATTATCGTAACAATTATTGAGTAGTGCTTCTTCACGTAAGAATCAATAATTGGTGCAATACCGTGTCCCATTGTGCAACAACGCCAGACATTTTTACTTTACCCATGTGGTATTCTAAAAGTGTTAATTGAGAACCTACTACGCCTAGTTATTTATAAAAACTTTAATTTGTCTTTTTTTCTTCATCCGATAGTTATTCGTTATGGGGCCCATAAATGATGCTTAGCTGCGTCGCATGCGAATATTCCCCAATAGAAAGAATATTCCACGACCAAACGTATATTCTCCGACAACAATGAATATTTTATAGCCACTTTCATGTATTTTGTAAAATTTGCATAATTCACCCATAACTTTAAATTTTTATCAATTTAACCATTTACTGAATAATAATTATAAAAAAAATGAATAATTTTATTTCATAAAATTCGGGGTCTTACAATCTCTCTTCCTTATGAAATTTCGTCTCCGAAATTTACGTACCTGGTATTTCAAAGAGTTGAGAATACCTTGCTTTCATTTCAGATTCCATCTTCCTTGTCATCATAATTTCTCCAATGCTCATCTCCCGTATTTTTAGGATATCATTCTAGAATACTGACTTCAAAACAAGGGTTAATTGAACAAATTAACATATCACATAATATCCCGATATTATGACTGACCAACAAATAAGCTTAGGTAGGACACACTAGCGAAGGATTTACTTATCTCTCCCTCCTAGTTCTATTCCCCGATCTCCACCGGAGATCATATCCTAAGCTCGATATTAACCGTGGCGACCCCAAAATAGGTCCATTCCATCCAACCCATTCTGAGTCGCCAAATACATGGTACAGAAAATAACTACAACTTTAATACAACAATTGTCGTGCAAAATACAACAACACGTATTATCTTTGTGAGTTTGGATACAAATATATACCAATCAGAAGTACGTCACAATGACACCTTACATAAAGGTATAGTCGAAAACTTTTTTAAAAATTAGAATCTTTGGGAAGTGCTCAAGGAAACCTTCGTACAAGGGAGGACATGCGTCTAGGTTATGATAGATATCATATGTCCAGAGAATTATCCTTGGTTGACCTAATAGACCCCAAAGAAAAACTAGAAGATTACTATCATATTCTTCCCAATGGTGAGTCTTCTCTTGACATATCATTATCTCCACTGTCTCTAATTGAGAGTTATATTTTAAATAGACTCCAAGATCATATAGATAGTCTTTGGTAGATGTACTCAAAGAAGTGGATGAGCATAACCACATCTTATGATGACTCGAGGTTGTATGTCATTAAACCATCTTGTATAATAGTGACAAAACACCCTTCCAAAGTTGAATTCATCTCACCCTCAACATCTATAGACCACCGTTCTATTCCCTGTTATTCCCCTACTCAAACCCAACTACACTTTTATTACCCGAAAAGGAATTGTGAAGCAAAAAGGGTGAGCACAACTAGCTTCGATAAAAATATCATGACTAAAGATAATTAAATTATCAATAGCCTTCATCAATAATAAATCGTAGATTTAGAACATATGGTAGATGATAAAAATTTCAACCATAGTTGCGGTGAACGAAAGCAATCCATTAGAAGAGTCAAATAGACTATAAAGTCTATTATCTTCTCCATGTTAAAAGTCCACCAACAATGTTTTATCCCCGTAACATCAATCAACAATTCCTCGCCCACAATCACATGTATAACTCATAATCGTAATTGTTGTTCTAAATTCCTTTTCTCATTCAGTCGAAGATAATTTTCATCACTTGTCTTTACCGAAATATCAAAGATCATGGTTATACCAAATCGAGTTCGCTCATAATCATACTAATAAATTCATTTGCACTCACGGGCCAAAGATATTCATCAACAGATTCATCTTTGCTTTCTGTGCCAAAGATATTCCTCAAGATTCATATTTACACTACACAGCCAAATATATTCATCAACAGTTCATATTTGCACTACGAGGCCAAATCGCACTACGTGCCAAATATATTCATCAACGATTCATATTTGCACTCACAGCCAAATATATTAATATCTCAAATAAATACATAATTATTTTAATTTATATAAACCATAATTATAACCATATATGTTGATCAATTCACCTTTGCACTTAAGCTAAAGATATTCAATTATAAATTCAATGGTCATGATCGTATCAGTCAACAATTCAACTTTGCACTACTGGCCAAAGAGAACCTATAGTCACGATCATACCAATAATCTATCCATCTTTACACTCAAGTCAAAGAGAAATATCATCATTAGGGTTATAAGAATGTTAAATATGATAATAAAAATAATATAATCAACATATAGATTTAATCTTAAGAGTAAGATTCATAAATGAATGATCTCATAACACCTTAATCAAAATGTTATAAATCACTTAATAATCTCATAATCTAATATTATTAATCCTACCATAATATTTTAATCATTTCTTAAACTTATAAACAATTTATTTTAATTGTTTACACTTTACTAATAAATGCATTTAATCATCTTAAAATGCCAAACTCATAAGATCTCATCACCAATAACCAAAACCCTCATCAAAAGTCTGCATATACCTCATATATGATTCTCAAGCCATAAAATCATATTTTCTAATTTTATTACTTCACATAACATATTTAATTCATTTACTCATAACTAGAATATTTTCATGAAAAATACCAAATCAGTTTTAAAAATATTTCTTTTCTGGGATTTAGAAGAATATAGTTCTATATTGAATATATATTTTTCTCAGAATTTTTAAAATTCATTTACTATTTTCTATATGGCCAAAACTACCGAATATTTAGACATTTATCATAAATTGTAATTTTGTCCAAATATTCCGAAATTAATAAGGTATACTGATATTATATAGATGTACTCCCAATAAAAATTTCATCAATTTTGGAGTTAACCACAAGGAGTTATAAACAGTTACTTTTAAAATAGTCTTTTCTCATAAAATCCATAACTCCTAATCTATACATCCAAAAATCGCCATTTTTGGACACAATCAACAAAACTCATCAACTTATCATTTCAAATATTTCCAGAATTTTTGAAGGTTCAGAAGAATTTCGAAATAATAACCCTTAAAATCCCTTATTATCCCTTACCTCAAAAGAGCAGTACTTCTGACTGGAATAACGCTGAACGAACTTGCACCGTATAACAATACTCAAAGTATACTCAAAATACTCACAAGAATACGCTTGATAATATAGAGAGAGAAAACTTCAGTTTCTGATGTGATTTTCAATTATAACCTAAGCACCCTATTTATAGGAAATTGCTTAGAACACCAAAGCAGAAAATTTATTATAATATTAATATATTATATAACAATTCCTACGCACTCATTCTAGAGTTTGATTTCAGCCACTTAGCATTTCTCACATGCCACCTTCTAGAAAAAGTAATAAAAAAATGTTTTTTATATAATAAATAATTAAAACTTCCAAAAATCAATACTTTCGGAGCTTCAGAACTTTAATAATTTATAATAAATAGC
The DNA here is from genome assembly GCA_020205605.1 of Panax ginseng. Lineage (NCBI taxonomy): Eukaryota > Viridiplantae > Streptophyta > Magnoliopsida > Apiales > Araliaceae > Panax > Panax ginseng. The sequence goes on along the minus strand of CM035133.1, from coordinate 118,237,391 downwards.
CCTTTTATTAGAAAATTCGAATCTCGCGAGTTTTTATAGGAAATTCAATTCTCTACAACTTTGTAGAAGAAAGTTTTTCCAAATTCCAAACAAAAATTGACCGAAATCCATAAATGAGCGACTTTACAGGCTATAATCAAATTTCAGTCAAGAAATGAGGTCCACCGACACATAAAACATGCTTTAAATATTTTTGGTAACAAAATACTCCTCCTCCACATATACTCATATATCCCACATTCATCGTAAAAATATCATCATTAATATATTATTAAAATATAATAATATATTTAAATAAATTATTTTATCGAGAAAAGATAAAATTTCAATTTTCAACAATTGTCACATTAAAATTTTCTCCATCTATATCCACATAAAATCAATATTTTCCTCATCATATGAATCAATAATTAATTATTCACAAATAATATTATAGAATCACAATATTGACAACTGAGCGCTCCCAGAAAGAGGAGGCTTTCCAATAAGAATTTCTCCTTCTTGGTAGCGCAATTAGGTGACCAAACCTCTCCTTAGATGTAACTTTCTAGACATTGCCAATAATGTTATCTAATAATATTATTCAGATAATATGAATTATTGCTCGATAATGAAAAAATATTGTGTAGTGACAATTATAAAATATCAACGCAAACAATCATGGAATCAAAATAAAATATTGAACAAGAATTATCGTAATAATTATTGAGTAGTGCCTTCTTCACGTAAGAATCAATAATTGGTGCAATACCGTGTCCCTCTTGTGGAACAACGCAGATTACTTTACTTTACCCACCGGGTATTCCAACAAATGTTAACGGTAACCACTACGTCGTTATTTATAAAAACTTTAATTTGTCTTTTCTTCATCCCGACAGTTATTACATTATGGGGCCCACAAATGGTCGCTATTTGTCGCATTTAATATTCCCCAATGTAAAGAATATTCCACGACCATACCTAATATTCTCCAAACAACAATGAATATTTTATAGCCACATTGCGTATTTTGTAAAATTTGCATAATTCACCCATAACTTTAAACTTTTATCAATTTAACCATTTACTGAATAATAATTATAAAAAAAATGAATAATTTTATTTCATAAATTTTGGGTCTTACAAAGTTGCTAAGTACAAAAGATGTTCAAAGCTTAATGACATCTTAGCGACCAAAGACCACCAACAACAACAACAACAACTATAACAACAAGAAGCTGTATTCGAGGGTCCTTGTGGGAGGGACTAAATGAGATTCTAAGCCTCATTGGGCTTGAAGAGTTCCTAGGGAACTAGAGAAGTTCCAAGGCTCTTGGCCTTGAAGAGTTCTTAGTGAATGAAGTCCCAATTTCTTGGCCCTGAAGGAATCGTAGTGATTGAGGTCTGCCGCCTTCCTTAGGGAAATCCTCGCTAGTTGAAAGCGGAAGAGTGGATTATGAGTTTGAGTCTCGAACCACTTAAACCCCTTGTGTCTTTTACTTTATGTCATTTATATTATGTACATTAACTGCTATAACTGCTATGTATGTTTTAACTACTTACCATTGAACTAACTCTACGAACAATGTATGTATGATTATGAATATATCAATGAAGGGGATCTTTTACTTATTCCGCTGTGCTTGAATAGATTCTTAAGTTTGTCATATGCTAAATTATTAGCAATACAAAATAAACCAGAAAAGTATTTGAATTAAACAGGATCTATTCAACCCCCCCCCCCCTTCTAGATCTATTGTGCCTACTGGGAACTAACACTTCAGATATGGAGGTTACTGGTGGGAGAGTACTTCGGGTATGAGAGCTACTGTTGGGAGAGTATTTCGGATATGGAAGCTATTGGTCGGAGAGTACTTCGGATATGAAGGCTACTGGTGGGAGAGTATTTCGGATATGGAGGTTACCGGTGGGAGAACACTTCAGATATATAGGCTACTGGTGGGGGAGTACTTTGGACTTGGATTACTGGTTATTGTCACTCTTTTTGGCATGACAACAAAATTAGCATGAGAAAATATTTTTGGGCAATATATAAGTTTGATATTTGATTCAGGCTTCTTTATTTATTCGGGCTGAATTAGCTGGGGGCCAGGATTCACAAGCTTGGTGTAAGCTTCAACGGTCTGAGACATTTGCCTATGATACTTCAGATAATACCAGTATACTTCGGATTACGTCATATCGGCTTCATTCTGGCTTCAGCTATCTACTTTGTTCGTTTGGAGGTTCGATGGGATATGTTCAACCCTATGATGGTGAACATGATCATTTGGATGTTCGATGGTATCTGTTCAACCCTATGATGGCGAATAGGATCTGTTCGACCCTATGATGGCGAACAGGATCTGTTCGACCCTATGATGGCGAACAGGATCGTTTGGAGGTTCAGTGGTATCTGTTCGACCCTATGATGGTGAACATGATCTGTTCGACCCTATGATGGTGAACATGATCGTTTGGAAGTTCAGAGGGATCTGTTCAACCCTATGATGGTGAATAGGATTGTTTGGAGGTTCGAAGGGATCTGTTCAACCCTATGATGGTGAACAAGATCGTTTGGAGGTTCGGAGGAATCTGTTCGACCCTTTGGAGGTGAACATGATTATTTGCTGTTCGGTGGATATAAACATTCATTCATATTTTCATTCATTCGTATTTTCATTTGTTCATTCATTCATTCATTCATATAACATAAACATTTATTCATTTCTTCAGAACGAATATGTTTAGTCCTCAGAACGAACTTTATAATTAGTGTTCGGTTGGATGTTCAGTTCTTTGGAACGAACTTTATTAGTGTTCAGTTGGATGTTCAGTTCTTTGGAACGAACTTTATTGGTGTTCGGTGGGTTATTTATCTATATTCGGTTATAATAAGGTTGGCTCGATTATCTATATACGGTTGTGATAAGGTTGGTTTTTTATATTTTCGGTTGTGATAAGGTTGGTTCTTTATATCTTCGGTTGTGATAAGGTTGGTTCTTTATATCTTCGATAGTAATAAGGTTGATTCGGTTGGTATAAGATTGGTTCTTTATATTTTTGGTAGTGATAAGGTTGGTTCGGTTGGTATAAGGTTGATTCTTAATATCGTTGGTAATAATAAGGGCAATTGTTTATCTATCTTAGGAGTGAACAAGAGGAGTGAGGTGGCGATATTGGGAGCCAAAAATTTTCGTTCGACGTATGGAGTTCGGGTGTGATAGTTCGTCTTCAGCAGATATGGATTTTCGGTTGGTATAAATTTGTATACTCTCTTATTTTAAGTTCCTTATAAATAAGAGATTGGGGAGGGACAATGTTGGGGTGTGATTATTTGAATTTATTTTGATAGTGGGAGAGTCCTCATTAAAGTAAGATTGTGTTTCCTTATTTAGTGGGATAAGGAGGTTTAATTTGGGAAGGAATTTATCAACTATTAATTGTAGTTATAAGGTGATTCTACAAAGGATTTCATCTCATGATTGGATTCTGGTGGACATGACAGCTATAAATACAGCAATAAGCAATGATTTAGGGGATACAAGACACAAGAGCATATGACACAAATAAACACTTAGAACTCTCCATATTATTATAGTGGATCTCTCTCTCTCCGTGATTTTTTCGTAAATTCTTGTGTTCATATTTTATATCTCTTTGTTTATGTTTATGTGAGTGTATTTCGTGAGTTTGATTTCATAACAATACAATCAACCATTAGCGCGATTTTGGCCTGCTGTTTTGGTGATTTCGTCAAGCGTACAAATTTTGGTGTTAACAATGACAAATTGGGACACGAAATTATCAAAATTTCAGTTTGAATAAGTATGGTAATAAATGAGAATTTAAGGGTATTATAAACAATTGATATTATATTTAATTTTATCTAATAATTTTTTGAATTTTTGTGCACAACTCTAAAACATCATATATTATGGGAAGGAGGGAGTATTAACACAGAAAGTGGTATAGCTCATCATACAAAAAAAGTTAATATACATATTAGTGCAAAAATCATTTTTTTTAACTGTTTAATTTAAAAGTTCATAAATGACCCTTCAGCTAAAATTGTCTTAAAAAACATTATTATGCAAGAACTCAAATGCCATCGGAGTTGTTGAAATTTGACCTAATGCAGTTACTGATGGAAAATTCGTGAAATTTGAGTTTAACAACTGTTCCTCAGATCAGAAGGCAGAGTTGACTTGGAACATTAATCAAGTGTGATATAGAGTTAGGACAAAGGCACAAAATGACATGATTGTTCCACTTCTACTATATATATATATATATATATATATATATATATATATATATATAAAAGCACAATCCTTAAACTATTCCTTGCATCAGAATTTCAATGAGTCTAAATATGGGAAAGCTTTTCCACACAAACGCACTGCCAGTGCTAGTAGTGATTATGTTGGTTATGGCTGGAATGGTGCAGCATAGTAAAGGGGCTTAGTTACTTGTGGGAATACTTTTTTCTCCTCATTGATTCAGATGATACCTTGTAGGGCAGCACTTGCTCCATTTAGCCCCATTCAACCAAGTGAGGACTGCTGTGCTGCTGTTAAATCTCTCGGCCAGGCTTGTTTGTGTGTGCTCATAAATGGCCCTCCGATTTCAGGCGTTGATCGCAACATGGCATTGCTGCTTCCTGACAAATGCACTACTAATTTTGAACCATGTAACTCTCTCTCTCTGTTACTAAACATCACATAAACATAATCAACTTTTTAAGGATTATAATTTTGAGCCTCAAGACTATTAATTCTAAAATTAAATATTACTAACCACATGTTTATTTTTGGCTGAATGACACTTCTGTCTCTCCAAATTGTCACCCATTTTCAAAGTCATCCATAAAGTTTAATTTTGTCAGTTAGGTCCTTAAAGACTTTAAAGTGACATTTTGTTGGCGTTTCTGTTCCTTCAGCTCAATTTGACCTCAACCCGACCCATTTTGACAAACTTTGACCAAACCCGACTAAGTTTGACCCAACCCAAAATTTTAATATAAAATATAAATTATTTTTAAAATAAGTTTAAAATAATAATTATATTTAACATTAAAAAAAAGAGTTTCATACCATACAATTAACTTAAATTTTTTATTAGTATTTTTGATAGCACTTTTATAATCGCAGTCTTTATTTTAACTTGCTTATAAAAGCACTTTTGTCAAAATTAAGTTGCATATTTAAAAATTATTTATCTCATCGCAACGCGCACAGGTCTGCCAAAGGTGCACTAACAATATTGATCAATTCCTTTAGTTTCTTTTTCTGTTTTTGTGAAGCTGCAGATTGAATGCTATTTGTTTCTTTGGTGCAGGTGAAATTCTGAAGTAAAAGTATGCTCAGACTTCAGAGTTTTATAGTAGGAGAATAGTTTTAGGAATAAATGAGTGGAGATCTAGCTCCTATAAGCCTGTCCATACTACATTCCAGTGCTGTTTTGTCAAATGTTGAGAATATTAACTAAATATATGATGTGTGATCAGTGATCTTAATCTAATTTACTTGGGAGCTTATATATGTTTCACTACATTCATATATCTTACAAATCCAGAAGCAAAAAGAAGGGTTGAGAACTTTTACAAAAAGAGTATCATTTATTAATTTTTTTGTTACATATATTACTAATACAAAATGACGCAATATACTCAAGAATAACTCAAACCGAATGAGAAAAAAAGGGTCAGCCAAATTACGGTCCACTTTGTTTGTCTCGAATGATTTTTATCTTATCTTATGAATCGTTTTCCCCAAAAGATCTAGATTACCTTGCGTTGGTTCAATCATCTAATGAAGCAAAATTTATGCTAGAGAGATACCATCATGGCCTCCATAAGTACTAAATTAACAGCCCATTATTATAGGATATAAACAAGTAACAAAAATTCATGCTTAATATGTATATATAATTTACTCATTTCGTTCCCCAAATGTGTTCATTTCCCAATTTTTTTTAATCCGCCAAAAGAGTTGATTTGTCCAAAAAAGTTCTCCACAAAAGAGTTGATTTGCCAATTTTGATGTACCAAATGTTAAAAGATATTTATACTAACTATATTTAACCAATTATATTACAATTTTATCTCTACTTTATTTAGGGATAATCCCTTAGTTACTCCCTCATTTTTCACATATCATTCTCGATTTTTTTTTTCGTATATCATTCTCGATTTTTTTTTTTTTCGTATTTCATTCTCAATTTTTATAATTTTTGAATCATAGGACTAAACATGAAATAAAGTTGTACTTGCTGGACAAAATGTCAAAAAACAGAAACTTTTGTTGGAGAACTAAATCTAAAAAATAACTATATTTTAGGACTACCATGAAAAAAATATATAATTTGAGGATAAAAATTGTGAAAAAATTAATTAAGGACTATACTTGAAAAATAACTACTACTTGAACTAACGAAGAGGTTAGCCTATCAAGTATTTATTACTATCTTATCCCTATTTATTTAAACGGAGATTTGGTGATGAAGTTGACACCAAATTTATAGTAGTAATTTTATAATTTTTTTATCAAATTGATTATAGAAAATATTAATTTCATTCTGACCTGATCCTTGGAAAGTCGAGTTAGCTCATCCGTTCTAATGCAGCACTGTGTATTAAGCTTGATTTGTATTTTTTAACACAGTGAAAATAACTAACTACTCGTGTTCTTGAAGAATTTCATAATCCCCCCCACCCCCGCCACCCCCCACCCCCTACCCCAACCCCAACCCCACTCATTTCTTTCATTCCAATGCGTTTCCCACTAATTTCCCCTACCTCAAAACTCTCCAACTGGCTAGCAAAAATCAAAGAATTATCATCCAATGGAAAATGGGAAGAAATATTTTCCCACTACCAAGAAATTAACAAATCAGGGGTTAGAATTCAACTAATGACAGACCCTTCATTTTTTCATCCCATTCTCAAAGCATGTCTAGTTCTCTCCTCCTTCAGACATGGAAATTCAATTCATGCTTATGTAATTAAACATGGGATTTTTGAATCATACCCTTCTTTACAAAATTCCCTTAAGGATTTCTATATTAAATCTGGAAATCTTGAATTTGCAACGACTGTATTTCGTGGAATGAACATTAAAGATTCAGTTTCTTGGAACATAATAATCCATGACAACCTTAATCAAGCTGGAAATTTTGAAAATGGTTTATTTTTGTTTACTAAAGCTAGGGGGACAGAAATATTTGAACCCAATATTGCTACTTTGGTGCTTGTAGTTCAAGCTTGTAGAGCTGTAAATGATGGGTTGAAGATTCACGGGTATGTAATTAAATCTGGGTTTTGGACTGTTTCTTCAGTACAGAACTCACTCTTGAGTTTTTATGCAGATGTTGGAATCTGGGTTGCACGGAAGTTGTTCGATGAAATGATTGATAAAGATGTTGTTTCTTGGAGTGTGATGATTGGAGGCTATGCTCAAAATGATGAAGCTTATGTTGCTCTGGGCTTGTTTCATGATATGGTATCAGGGGTTGGAATTGAAATAGATGGGCAAGTAATGGTAAGTGTACTTCAGGTCTGCACTAGTATAGGGAATCTTGGAGTAAGTAGAGTGGCTCATGGATTTTTGATCCGTAGAGGTTTAAATTTTGATTTGTTTGTAGGGAATTCTTTAGTTGATATGTATTCAAAGGGCAGTGATGCTGAATCAGCCTGTAAAGTGTTCAGGGAGATGCCTCAGAGAAACCTTGTCTCCTGGAATACTATATTATCCGGATTGGTCCATAATAAGAAGCATTTAGAAGCTATTTTGCTATTTGATTCGATGTTGAAGGCAGATATTCAGGCTGATGAGGTGACTCTGGTGAATCTTTTACAAATTTGCAAGTATCTTTTAGATCCATTCCATTGCAAGTCCATTCATTGTGCAGCACTACGACGGGGCTACGAATTAAATAAGTTGGTGATTAATTCATTAGTTGATGTATATGCAAAGTGTAATCTCATCACCCCTGCACAGATTTTGTTCAGTCAAATGACAGAACAAGATACAATTACATGGAGCACAATGATTGCGGGGTTTACACATTGTGGCATGTTTGATGAAGCTTTTGCAGTGTATGAAAAGATGAACTTGGCACAAGCCAATCCCAATGCCATTACCATGTTAAATCTTCTTGAGGCTTGCTCAAGTTCTAGGGAACTGGAAAGGTCAAAGTGGGCTCATGGAATTGCAGTTAGAAGAGGACTAGCATCAGAAGTAACAGTTGCGACAGCGATTCTTGACATGTACTCCAAATGTGGGGCAATAGAAACCTCAAGAAGGGTTTTCAACCACATTTCCCAAAAGAACATTGTGTCATGGAGTTCTATGATCGCAGCATATGGCATGAATGGCCTTGCACATGATGCACTAGCTCTGTTTGCTGAATTAAAATTGCAAGGTCTAAAGCCAAACCCAGTAACAACACTTTCTGTTTTATCAGCATGCAGCCACGGAGGTTTAGTAGAGGAGGGTATCTCTTTGTTTGAAGAGTTTGTTCAAGATCATGGCATTGAATTGAGGTTAGAACATTACTCGTGCATGGTGGACTTGTTGGGTCGGGCTGGAAAGCTTGATAGGGCAGTGGATTTGATGGAGACAATGCCCGAGGATTTGAAGCCTGGTGCAAGTGCATGGGGAGCACTCTTGAGTGCTTGTAGGAGGTATGGAAATAGTGAGCTTGGTGTACAATCTGTTTCTCAAGTTCTTGAATTCGGAACCATCAAATTCAGCAGGGTATATGCTTGGATCAAGCATGTACGCCACAGAGGGATCGTGGGTTGATGCAGCAAGGATGAGACTGTTGCTGAAGGAGCGAGGGGTAAAGGTGGTGGCTGGCTGTAGTTTAGTTCATGTTAATAATAGAGCATCTAAATTTATTGCGGGAGATAAGCATCATCCACTATCAGATGAGATATACTTTGTTGTTGAGCAACTGCATGAGTTTATGCAGCTGGAACATATAAACAATGAGCTCATTCTGAATTGTTGAAATACATACATACCGCGTATCTTTCTATTTTTGCACTTGATCCTTCTGGTTTCTCAAAAGATGCACCAATTATGTAAGACAAAGGAGTTAAAACTCCGTCAAGAATATCCTTAGAATTCATTGAGTTTAAGAAAACAATTTTTTTACAGATTTTTCATGGCTACGTTTTTATAGGCCATCTCTCTCATTCTCAATAACCTTACATTATTCTTGTAACATTTGATTCCAATTTCAACATTGTTATGAATCTTAAAGATTTGCATAGTTAATCTTCAGTATGTATATTTGTAGAACAAATACGGAACAAGTTTTTTTGAATTCGTAAAAGAGAAGACACATTTTTTGCAATTGCAATTCGAAATTTAGACATCGGGTAATTGATTAAACACAACTAGCTTTGGTTCGACTACTCCTGTACTAGCTTTAATATGAATTTTCATAGGGACAATCCTTGCAACTATTTGCTTAAAAAATTGAGTGAATGCCATTTATACTCAACTCAGCTGTATAATATTGCTCTAATACTTTTAAGGAGTCTTGGTTTGAGTTATTTTGATATTTTCAAATGAAACTAGTGTTATAATTGGTTAGGTCAATAGTAGATCCTTCTCTATAGGGTGCTTCTTAGACTCTTGGTTAATTTATCAGTGTTTAAAGATCACTCTTGGGATATCAAACTTCAGAATAAGCTGACATTTTTTTTGTTTTGGTGCGTTCTCCTTCAGCAGGATGTTGTATAATTTGATATAGTTATTGGGAATTATTGCTGGTGATGTTTTTTCTGCTGAGGAATACTTTCTACAAGTGAATTATTTGTTCAATTTGCCGGTGCTGCATTTCCTGGGGAATGCCATGCTGCTGCTTCATCGAGGTAATGCTGCTGCCTTTTCTTTTTTATTTTGCACGTAGGATTCTTAGTTGCAGCTAATTTTGTGCATGATGATGATGTGCTCCTATGAATGATGATTGTTATCCCTCACAGGATGGACTATATTTTATGGAGTTAATTAGCTTTGCTTTTATTGGAAGCTTATGAACTGTATGTTATCTTCTTGTATGGAAAAGTTTTTTTACTGACATTTCTATTGTTCTAGTGAAAGTGGTTAGGACTGGCCTATAGCTTTACATAGTTTGATTAATATCTTAAGGTATATTATTGTATAATTTGAGGCACAATACACTTTTTGTGTCAATTGCTTACTTTGAATGAGGAAACAAAAGAAAATCTTCCATGCAAAGCTGAGATAGTGAGATGTGCATTTTATGGCATATTTGGAATTTTTCGACATAAATCACGTATAGTCTCTAATTTTACGAAGATTAAATGCATAAAACCCACCAACCCGCCTTTTGTGCATATCCTTTGTAGCCCTTCAAAATTAAAATGATAATTTACGTACATCCAATCATGAACAGAAGAAGTTTCTGGTCTAGCCTTCCTCTATAAACTAAATGAACTACACAATAAATCTCTTGAATTATCCTCATCTAGAGGTTTTCTCTGACAGCTAGTTGGTTCTTTATGTCTGTTCATTTAAATTTTTTTATTTTCTCTTTGACTTGGCAGTATCAAAAATTCTCCAAGCACTCTAGAATTATTTATGTTGTCCTGACCTCCTTGTATCTTGTTATAATTTTTTTATGCTGAAATTAATCCACTCAAAATTTAGTTCATAACTTGATCAAACATTTAAACCTACCATCAACCAAGGAAAAATAATTTCATTTTCTTTTTGATTAGTTCTTCGGACAATAAATATTGTTGAGATACATGATAAGTAAGTCCTCCATCGGAACACAAGGAGAAAAATTTAAGACATATAAAACCTAATAGGTTAATCTTTTGCGTCAAGATGTGGTCACCAATAATCCCATAACCCTCCCACCTGAAAAGGTAATTACATTTTCTTCTGTTATTTTTTAATTTTAAAGTTAGCTTGCAGAATCCCTCACTTTCACATTTAACTATTGCAACAATATGAAAAATATTATATTCAAATCCACTTAAGTCCACTATTCCAACTCTTTTTTTTTCTCTTTCTGCTCTCTTCTTTGCTTTTGACAATTCTGTTATCGAGCAAAACAGTTAATATCTTGGGAGCGGTCATTGCTTCTTTTCTCGGTTTTCCTGAGTTTTACTTGCTAGGCAAGATGAAGAATAATAATAACTACAGTACTTTAGTTCAGGCTCAAAGAAATGAAAAATGCGCCAAAACTGTCTTAGATGGTGAGTGCCAGGAGGAGATGGCTGTCCACTTCGGGAAAATTTATTTGTGTCTCTTTCTGTGTTTGTCTTTTGGTGTTCTCATTTTGGGTGAGTTTTGTCTAAAAAGACAAGTTTGAAAAGGTCCGACATATGAATATCGACGATTTGACTTAGTCGCCAGTTGGCAGATTTGAAATGGTTGTAACAACTCAACTGATCTTGAAAAGATTTGCACAAAGACCTAATGGTTGGAAACTGTTTAACTGATCTTGGAAACCGAGATTCATTAGGTTCGAGGGCTTGATTAAGCGGAGGGAAGGTGTTAGGCACCCCTTTACTTCCTTGAAAACACGGTTACCGCAACTTTTTAATTAACTTTTTATCTGCGTGTGTGTGTGTTGGGCCTATGTGCAATTATCTAGAAGTAGTGTTATGCCTCGTTTGAACCTATATACAAAGGGTTTGACTTGTATATAAAAGTTCAATTTTAACAAGATATAACAGTGAAGTTTTGGAAAACAGGTTTTCAAACCCTTATACTCAATAGTAATTGAGGCCTTTGATACTTCCATTTTATTATGTATTCGCCTTGATTGCTTCTATTTTCGAGATGCGATGCATTTTTGAGAAAATAAGATACATAGCAGTGACGAGCTCCTTGTGGGCATGAGAGCCATCTAAGGATATCCAGACACCATAAATAATTTACAAGCTGGCTGCAGCTGAGAAATGTCCATCATGAGAACCGAATCTAGATTCAGAGGCTGAATCTTCGATCACATAATTCCTAGGCTCACATGAAAGCGTAATATGTACAAAAGCTAGAAAAAGAAGTAGATGTGAGTAAATCTAAATCATTCTAGCTTCAACGGTTCTAGTTTAGTCACTTTTGAACCGGTCAAAGTTAGAAATAGTCAGATTTGCTAGTCCACCGATTGGAAATATTAAATATCTACATTATGAAAACAAAGTTAAAATGTATATATATATAAAAGTAGTAAAATATATATATATATATATATATATATATATATATATATATAAGCGGTAAATGGCCACGAAGTAAACTCCAAGCCTGACATAAATGTAAATATATATATAAAGCAATAAAAAACCTCGGATCAACGATCCGGGCGTACCCACTCGAAGAGACTCTCAATGTTAGTGTGTGTGTGTGTATATATATATATATATATATATATATATATATATATATATATATCACTACAAGAAATAGGGTTATTTTCGATTTTAATTAAGGTCGAATTAACGCTTTTTCTTGGAATTAGTCTATGTTCGATTTAAAAATTCATTCATTATAATTCCCTCGACAATAGTACAACGTCGACGGATGTCCGTGGACATTAGGATACGGCTGTGGCGCAAAATTTTTCCTCTAGCGCGAATGACAACCTCGACGGAATAAACAGTAAGTTCGACAGATTGTCGTCGAGGATATATAAGGGTCGACTGAAGTAGTTGCGACGGAAGTTCGTCGAGAATATGAATATTAAAACCCCAAATCTATCAGTAACGCCTCACTTGCTCACAAACATTTCTCTCTCTCTCTCTCTCTCTCTCGACTGTTCACCTGCTCGATCTCTCCCTCTCTACTCTGCTCCTCCGGCCGGCGCTCCTCCAGCAGTCGCCGCTCCTCCGGCCGGCGCTCCTCCAACAGTCGCCTCTCCTCCGGCCGGCGCACCTCCCACCTCCGTCCGCCGGCAGCTTAGTTTCAGGTAAGTATTTTGTTTATATGTGTATATATATATAATATAAAGCCCTAAATTCCTTTCTCTTTCTTTATTTCTAACCTGTTGGGTTCTCTATCTGTGGTCACCTCGCACCTCCCCGCCGACACACCACACTCCGTCCTCAAGCAGACCTCCTCCGTCCCGACAGCCCACCTCCCATTTGGGTTCTCTCTCTCTGTGGTCCCTCGATTCCTACAAAATTTGTCCAATTTAAGGTTATTTTTATCAATTTATTTTAGATTTAGAACCCTAAATTTTCAGATATATGGTTATGCATAAATTTGGGTATAAGTTTTTATCAATTAATTGTTAATTTGGATTTTAGAAATATTGTGTTGAAATTAGGCATTTTTATCTTGCTGAAATTAGGATTACCTTTGAAGTTTTGTTGAATTTGGGATTATTTTTGATTGTTTGCAATAATTGGAACTTCATTCTCCTGCAGTCAAGTGTTGGTCCATTAAAGTTACTGGATGCCTATTTTTCCTTTTTGCTGTTATATAATTTGGTTCAATTTGGTTTATGTTCATTTTCTGCCTTTTTCTCAGCATATCCATTTTCTACCTTGTGAATTGCATTATGTGAATCAACTGAAGACTTGTCTTATTTGAGTGTTAAATTATTTCCGACAAAATTTTCGACGAAATTCCATGGAAGTTATAGATGGTATTAAATAAATCAATACTTAACTATAAAAGACAATTAGGACTTAGTTTGACACTAAAATAAAATAAAAAAACACAATAAAGTTATACAAAATAAATAATATAATACAAAATAAATTAATTAACTAGAATAAATTAATTACTTAAGGTAAATTAAATTAATAATATAATGCAAAATAATTAAATAAATAAAATAAAATAAAGTAAAACAAAATAAAATAATTAATTAAGGTAAATTAAATTAAATAATATTATTCAAAATAAATAAAATTAAATAATATAAAATAATTAAAATTAATTAATTTAAATTAAATTAAATAATATAATACAAAATAAATAAATAAATAAAATTAAATAAATTAAAATAACTAAAATAAATTAATTAGTTACTTTAAATTATATTAATTAATATAATACAAAATAAATAAAATTAAATAATATAAAATAACTAAAATAAATAAATTAATTAATTTAAATTAAATAAAATAATATAATACATAATAAATAAATTATCTAAAATAAATTAATTAATTAAGGTAAATTAAATTAAATAATATTATACAAAATAATTAATTAAGCACTTCCTTTTACGTAGAGGACATAAGCATAATTTAATTAATAGTACTCCAACCTGGTTCCTCGACAAACAATAAAAAAAAAGGGTCAGAGTTTCATTTGTGTCTTATATCGAATAATAAAGTTAATTGAATTATTAAAGACATTCTCATCGTTTCATCATAACAGATGCCAACATACGGAAGGAGTGCCATTAAGTTGTTGAACAAAGTTATAGGTTAAGCAATTCTTTAGATCGAGCGATCACTTCATTAGAATGAATCATTTCCGATATGGGTCCAATCCATGACATGATTTTCTCACCATTCCAAATTCCTCGATGGGTATTTGGAGTGGTGAGAAGCTTTCTATGGCATGGATTGAACCCATATCGTAAAATGATTCTTTCATAGTAGAGAAGTGATCGTTCGTTCATCTAGAGGGTTGCTTAACTTGGAACTTTGTTAAATAACTTAATGGAACTCCTTCGGGATGTTGTCATCTATTATGGTGGAACAGTGAGGAATGTCCTCAGTAATTCAATTAACTTTATTAATAGAGTATAGGACACAAACAGAACTACTTACTCTTTTTTTTTTGTCCGACATCGTCGAGGAACCTATTGAGTACTATTAGCTTCAATCGCAACTAATATGAAACTTAGATCGACTCTTCTCCTAAGATTATTACAAATACAACAAGAATCGCTATGAAATTTAGAAACCCATTTGATAATTGTGTTTATAGGAGTGGATGTCTAATAAGTAATCTCTATAGATTCCAAATAACAATTCTCATAAACTAATTAATACCGCTTACTTAGTTTATCATAAAGTAAATAAACTAAGTAGCATTTGCTTAGTTTTCCATAATTTTCAATAAACTCAATGATACTCTCCCTTTGCTTCTTCAATACACTCATAAATATATATATATGTAATATACTTTGAAACTTAGAAACCGTTTGACATTCACTCGGTAGAGAGTGAATGCTTAATAGTCCCATTGGGATTTTATTATTGGATGTTATGTCTCTCACTTAGGTCGGTGCTAATTCACAAGGTGCGTATATGTTTATAATTTTTGAGGATTTTTCAATTTGGTGTCTCTACATATGTTCTTCGAAGTGCATACTTAGACTAGGTTGTCTTGGTCTATTTGTGTACTTGAAGACCATGGGGAGGTGATGTCAAATTTTCTTAAAATATTATAAACACGCACCTTGTGAATGGCATTAATGAGGAGACGATCCAGAACGGATAAGCTTCAACCCTCGTAGAGTGGAGATATATACTAGGTAAACTAAATACATGCATATATATTCTAATTGGGTATTTTCTTCAATTAAAGATGTCTGTCGACCGGAGTTGGATGTATCGTAGGATACCAATTGATGGTAGGGGATTAGTTGATGCGTACCGTGAAGGGGTGTCCAATTTTATGAACAAAGCAATAGAACATGTTGATGATCCGAATGGAAAGATGAGATGCCCGTGTTCCAAGTGTAAGAACATGATATGGAAGACTGCCGATGAAGTTAAATTTGACTTATATTTACGTGGGTTTGTGGATGGGTATTCGGTATGGATTCATCACGGGGAATCAGCTGAGTTTAGAGAACGAACATATAGTACTGTAGACCAGTTGGATCACGGGGATTCGTAAGCAGATAACTATGACGTCGTGTAGATCTTGGTTGATGCGTATGGCCCTACCAATATTGACTGGGCTGAAAACGAGCATGCGTCAAGTAGTTCTCAAGAAACCAAAAATGATTCAAAGCAATGCTTTCTACAAGTTGCTATCTCTGAATCTGTGTTCCATCAGATCTGGAAATGACAAGCACACCAGGTTTTCTGCAGTTACAAAGCTTTTACATTTCAAGAATGAGCATGACTGCAGTGAGAGAGGATTCAATGATTTGCTTGATATTTTTAGCGAGTTCTTACCCAGGGATAATACGTTGCCCGCGAATTACTATGAGGTGAAGAAGATGGTTAAGGGGTTGAATCTCGGGTATGAGAAGATCGATGCTTGTGAGTAGGATTGCATGTTATATTATGGGGAGGACAAAGATAAGGTGTAGTGTGATATCTTTAACTCGCCAAGATACAAGATCACAAAACGTGGAAGGAAGGAGAAACATGTTCCAAAGAAGATTTTAAGGTATTTTCCTCTTGTGCCGAGGTTGCAGCGGCTATTCATGTCTGCGCACACTACTCAGCATATGAGTTGGTATAGAACAAGGGATGTCGTGCCTGGTCAGCTGACTCACCCAGTAGATGGAGATGAATGGAAGAATTTTGATGCCAATTTTCCACAATTTGTCGAAGAAGTACGGAACGTTAGGCTTGGGATGGCTACAGATGGATTCTGTCCATTTAATAATTTTAGTTAGCCTTATTCTGTTTGGCCAGTGATTATGGTAGCTTACAATCTTCCACCGTCAATATGCATGAGGGATCCGTATCTTTTCTTGACCTTACTTATACCGGGGGATAAGAGTCCTACAAAAGACATTAACGTGTACCTCAGGCCGTTAGTCGATGAACTTAAGATGCTGTGGGAAACATGTGTTTAGACTTTTGATAATTCTGTCGGGCAAAATTTTGTGATGAAGGCAGCCTTGTGGACTATCACTGACTTTCAGGCACTTGGGATGATTAGTGGTTGGCCGACTCATGGCAAGTTGTCATGTCCGGTCTCAGATGGGGGATGTGCAAGGCACTCAACTACGTCATGGCTTTAAAACTAGTTTCTTTGGAACTACGTCAGAGATTCTCGTCTTCACGAGCACAAAGCTTATAGAAAGATGTCTACATAATTCAATGTAAAGACAGAGAAGAAAGGGGTTGTTGGTCGCTTATTTGGGCAGGGGACATATCAATGACTAAATGATCTAACATTTCCACCCCCGGGAAGGAGCATGGTACGTTGAGAGCTATAAGATATGGGAAAAGTTATAACTGGACTTACTCGCCAATTTGGTTTGAGTTTCCATACTGGGTCACACTAGCACTTCGTCATTGTATAGATGTTATGCATACAGAAAAGAATGTATTTGAGAACTTATTTTACACCGTACTGGATACAAGTGGTAAAACAAAAGACAATGATAAAGCACGTAAAGACTTGGCGGAAATGAATATCAGGCGGGAATTGTGGCTCCGACCTAATAACACAAAACCAAAAGCTCAATTTTGTCTTACCAAGCAACAGGTTGAAAACATTTGCAAGTGGCTTAGAGCATTGAAGCTCCTAGATGGATATGCTTCTAACATATCTCATTGTACTAAGGTTGAGCAGTTGAAAATTACTGGCTTCAAAAGTCACGATTGTCATGTATTCATGAAGAAGTTGATGCCAATTGCATTTCGTGAGATGTTACCCAGGAATATTAATGATACTTTTACCACACTTTCAAATTTCTTTCGGGATATTTGCTCAACTGTTATAAGGTATAGTGATGTGGAGCAGATAAAGAAAAACATAGTGTTGACAATGTGCAAGCTCAAAATGATTTTACCACCGGGGTTCTTTCGACAAAGATGGAGCATTTGCCTATTCATCCGCCATATGAACTTAAGCTTGGAGGACCTAAGGCAATATCGATGGATGTATCCATTTGAGAGGTAATATCACATACATTGTGCAATATTCGTCATCTTTATATTTAACTTATCAGGTAATATATATCACATACTTTCATGTGACAAGTATATGCGTCGATTAAAGTAGAAAGTTAAAAACAAAGCGCGCGTAGAGGGTTCTATTGCTGAACGCTATACGGAGGAAGAACTTGTCAACTTCTGCTCATTGTACTTTGACAATGTAGTCGCAACGAAGCATAACCGTTTAAGTCAGAATGAGGTCGGGGATCCATCTGGTCGTGCTGATGATGAGTTGGTTGTATTCACTTATCTAGCTAAACCATTTGGACATGAGACAAAGACTTACCTAACCGATAAAGATTTAAAGATTGTGTCTACATACGTGCTTCTAAATATGCCTGAAGTATCGTCGTACATCAAGTATGTATTATTACAAGTTGAAAATGATTTATCTATCTGTAATCAAAAATTAATAAATTGCCACATTATTGTACGCAGTTCATTCGAATTGGAAGCGCATGCTTCTAACCCGGGGTTGACAGAATCACAGATGGAAGCATTCACTAATGCAAATTTTCACCAGTGGTTTAAGAGAAGGGTCGAAGAAGAGAACACGTATGATCATTTTAGAGATGTCATTTTAGGCCCGTACAAACTTGTTAGTTCATTTCGTGTCAGATCGTGAATGGGTATAGATTCAAGGTTGATGACTTGAATAAATTGACATCACCAACTCCGGCGTTGTCGTGTTGGGAAGTTGTTATGGAGATTTCAATCCAATTACTATGGAAGATTAAAGGAAGTGGTTGTGCTCAATTATCCCAGGGCTAAAAAGGTCGTTACATTTAAGTGTCACCGGTTTGATATCGCAAGCGGTGTTAAAGTTGATCGTAATAGAATCGTAATAAAGAGATATAAAATATGTTTTACAAATCGATGATGTATTTGTGTTAGCCAAACCAAGCAACTCAAGTGTACTACGCCCCTAATGTCATTCACAAGAGAACCCCCCGGTATACGCCAGTTGTGACAACGAAGACTCGACCATTTGATGGTACTAATTTGTCTGGAACGGATGACCCGTTGAAAGAACAAGTTAGCAATCCCAGCCACATTGTGGTATATGATGACGATGTGTTGGGTGATGATGTCGTTGACGTACTCGATGTTTATGAAGTGGAGGAAGATGTGGTTGTTAGTCCGTATGTGATGGTAGAAGATGATATTGAGGAAGAAATTGATACGTAAGAGGAAGAGATGTAATTAAAGGATGAAAATGATTTTTTGACTCTACGGGTTTGACGACGCACTACTTCTTCACTAATTGGTGTTTTGTAAATACTATACAACTAAAATCAATCATTATATATATATATTTCCCACACATAGGATGGCCATTTGATCGCTCATCGATCTATGTCTCGTTATTTCAAGAAGACGATTATATATGCCTCGACATACGCGGTGGAGGTGGCCGTGGTGGTATGTGATTCGGACGGGTGATCGGCTCCCTGTGGAGGGTCGCCTTCAAATGCTAGTGAGTTTCATTCTTTTTTGGCTCAGTAACATTATTTTCATAACTATATTATACATTCATTTACTATTTTTGGACAATGTCATAACTATATATATTAACATACAGATGCTAGACGTTTGCGTGTCATGAGGCCTCAACCTCTCGATTAGGTCATCCATCCAAGCAAAGGTCTCGATATAGTTCCAATTGATGCTAAATGCGTGTAGGTTTCAACTCTAATATATCACTTATGTTTAATTAGAATGATATTATCATGTGATTAATCAATTAAAATGTGATTAATAAATTTTGTATTCTAGTATTATGGATCCTGTCGCTAAGGCGACCGTACACGCCATCTGCCTGACGCATCTCCCTACTGGCTGCATGCGATTTAGTCAATACGCGTTCTACGATGCAGGCTTCATGGTGACAGTGTTGCGGGAGTTTCACGTAAGTCGACTTACATATATATTAAATCAAGGTCCATGCATGTTATTTACATATTGTTCAAATAATAAATTATACGTATGTTATGTTTATTTGATAGAGATACTACAGATACGAGGCCGGCATCATCGAGGGATGGATGGTGACGCCATTATCATTGCCCACATCTCAAGAATTATGCCTATGTGGTTGTATGAGATGCGACAGAGAGGCGATTCGAGCAATAAGAAACGCCCGGACTACTTTTTATAGATCATCACCACCGATGAAGATCGATGTTGCATGAGTGCGATGTGTGCGCATCGGGATGATGTTGCGTTCAAGACCAAGTCGAGCAGATGAAGAAGAATCGCGACAAGTCATGCGAGTGTACATACTTGCGCTCGTAGTCGCTTTGTGGAGGTTAAGTCAGATGTATTTCTCTATAGTTTAGTTTATTCTTATATTGCAACTATAGTAAATTAAGGTGATCTTATTTAATGTATATGATCTAGGCCATACTTGAGTAGCTTTGGGCCGACCTCTCTACTATGATCGAAGTTCGGGATAGAGTCCATACATCAAGGGCTCTACTTCGTGGTCGATTTATATCTCCAAAGAAGACTAGCTATACTGGGTAATACATTTACTATAATAGATATTATTAGGATATTATTACGTAATTTATATGATGATACCAAGATAACTCACTTGTATATCAAATTATAGGAGCGGTTTGAGAAGCTCGCACCAACAGATAAAGAGTTACTGCGGCAGTCGCTAGGGCGATCGCCGAGATGTTAGATTCCACTATCCCTCCGCCCGAGATTAGTTTATCTCAGGACGAGGAGATGACTCTTTGGGTCGCGTCTCAGGATACTCCCACTAGTACTACTCTCTGGCCAGATCGAAAAGGTAAGTTTGAGGATACCAAATTTATACACTTCCGTGGAGGTATAATATTTGTGTTTATTTCGTGTTTATGAATAAAGTCAACTTGTAATATTATTCATGTTATATTTATTTTTGTAGGCTCTAGCCAGCGTCTGCGTCCAAGAGCCCCCGTGGGACCATCACATACGGGTGCATGCTTAGATGATGCTTTGTTCCAGCGTGTTATGGCTGCGGTGTCGGAGAGGTTTGAGACCGATCCGATGTTCCATAGTCAGACCCACCGGTAGTTTTCGCTTCCATCACTTGCATGATGACGTTGAAATGGTGCCACTGCCGAGAGTACGGGTATTCCTCCAGAGCAGTGGGCCGCGATACGCGACGAGATTGTTCGAATGGTGGTTACCTTAGTCGAGGACGCGTTTGGGCCGATGTTGAGTTAGCACTCGACTGCTCAGGTATATTTCGTTTTAAATACAAATATATATTCTGCATGTTATTTAATTTTCATTTAGTTATCTTTAACTGAATCATATATATGGACTAATGAGTTTCATTATATTGTATCAACAGGGTGACGAGCGAACTGATGAGCGGGATGATGATTTTCATACTCCAGAGCAGCGTCGACGCCCGCCCGATGATCCTTCTCACACTGGGGGCTCTACTAGCTTGACTTAGTTTACATTCTTTTGTAGTTTAAATTCTTTTGTATTAATTTTACATAACTTTTGATGTACATATTGTAGTTTAAAGTACCTTAGCATTAATTACTTTGGTTTTGTTGTGGTTTGACACTTAGCTTAATGGGATGTGGGATCTTTTGTAATTTACATTAGTTTAATTTACTATTATTAATGCGGTTTTACATTTCATTACTTTGGTTTGTTGCGGTTATCCTAGTCGTAGTAATGGGATGTTTTTGACATTTAGCTTAATTTAGCTTGTGTATGTGATGTTGGGAAAACAGGTACATGTACAGGTACAGGTACAAGTATAAGATGTGGGTTAAATCCCTGGATATTGCAAAAACAAAAAAAATATTTTAAAAAAAGAAACAGTAACCTCGACGGAATAATGGTATTCTCGACGGAAAACCATCGAGGTTAAGTTTCTTTCCATTTTTGGGATAGTGCCACGTGGCATGCATATCCTCGACCGAATATCCTCGACTGACTATCCTCGACGGACGCATTATAAAGTCGACGGAATTTCGTCGCTCTTAAGGTGATGTTCCATTTTTGTCAGGGTACCATGTGGCATGATTATCATCGACCGAATATCCTCGACAGACAAAATTCAGTCGGGGATAGATTAAAGCCAACGGAATGTTCGGTCGCAAATAGGTCCGTCGGTTTTAAGTATTCCCGACCAAAGAATCGACGGACTTATTTTTGACGTGCTTATATACGACCGAATTTTCCGTCGGAGATGAGGTTACCCTCGACGAAATAGTCTTAGTACCGACGGAACATTCTGTTGGAAATAAGCCTTTTTGTTGTAGTGTATATATATAAAAGTAATAGAAAGCTTAAAAATCTAAAATATCTTACGGTAGGCTGCCAAGAAGACTTCAGATAGCTTTTAAGGCCTGAAAACTCGATTTCCACCGGTTAAACTTATGTATGTTACAAAAAACGAGCTTACAAGTATTTAGAAAAAAGAATCACTCAGTTTGGAGCACTCTTGAAGAGGTTATAGGCTGAAATGGATAGAGTTTTCTCTCTTTTCTTCCTTTTTTCTTACATTTTATGGCTGATGGGGGGTCTATTTATAGACCAAAAGTGTCGCGGGTCGAGCAAAGTGAGTTTACCTGCAGCTGCCCGGGCTACCCCGGGCTTTGCGTGTCCCGTCGTCTCGAAGTACGTGCACTCGGATGACACTTTGTCCGCTCGAACCTTTATAACTTTCTGTTAGTTCCCAATAGGCACACAATAGATCTAGAAGGGGGGGGGGGTTGAATAGATCCTTTTTATTTTCAAATACTTTTCCTTTTTATTTTGTATTGTTAATGAATTAGCATATGACAAACATAAGAATCTTTTCAAGCACAGCGGAATAAGTAAAAGATCCCCTTCATTGATATATTCATAATCATATATACATTGTTCTTAGAGTTAGTTAAGTTGTAAGCAGTTAATACATACATAGCAGTTATAGCAGTTAGGTACATAATGTAAATGACACAAGGGATTTTAAGTGGTTCAGAGATTCAAGCTCCTAATCCACTCTTCTTCTTTCAACTATTAAGATTTTCACTAAGGAAGGGCAGCACCCTGAATCACTAAGATTCCTTCAAGGCCAGCAGCCTTGGAACTTCAGTTCACTAAGAACTCTTCAAGGCCAGCAGCCTTGGAACTCCTCTAGTTCCCTAGGAACTCTTCAAGCCCAGCAGGCTTGAAACTTCGTTTAGTCCCTCCGGACAAGGACCCCTCAGGTCCTAGCTTCTTGTTGTTGTAGTTGTTGTTGTTGGTGGTGGTGCTGAGCTGCTAAGACGTCTTTAATCTTTAACATCTTATGTAATTAGTAGCTTGGCGTGGTCCTTTTTACATTCTACCCCTAGTCTGGACCACATCTTCTCTGGTGCAGCTGATCTTCACTCTTTTCTGCTCATCTTTATCTGATGTCAGCTATGCACCATCACCATCTGGATTTGCTAAGTCTTTGAGCTTTTCGTAGACTTCATCTGGCACTTAGCAATCCTTGAACCCTTCTTGAATGTTTTGCAGACATGATTCTGCATATGTTCTTTTTCAGCTTTTGGTTCATGGTGATCTGTAGAGTGACTCTCTTGATCTTCTTTATACTCTGCCACTTTTTTGAATGCTATCTCCTTAGCCTTCTCGGCTCTCATCTTAGCTACCATCTTCAGTGGCATTCTCATCTTTGTTGAGTGAAGCTCTAATCTGTTTAAGTCCTTCTTTAAAGCTGTTTCACTTCCACCTATGTAGTCTCATTGTCACTGAGACTTGTTCTCTTAATCTCTGGTGGAACTCGTAGAGTCAACAATAGCATTCCAACAACTCAACGATTCTACAACTTAATAATCATCAGCAACTCTTGATCTTTGAGGCTTTGTTGATTTATACTCCTTCCCAACCTTCCCGTTGTAATGTAGCCATTGGGAGCTATTTAAATTTCTTCACAGATCTTGAGTTATTTGATGTAGACTGCAGATGTGACATGACATCCCCTTTTTAACTTTTTCTCGACAATGTAGTTCATCGTTTCACCTACCCCGTCAGAGATGTCACTTTGATGTCTTGGGTAGGTAGTCGACTCTATTACCTCCTTCTGATTTCTCGATCAGGGGTTGTCCTTTTGCATTGATGCTCTCAATAAGCTTTGTTCGAATATCAATCTTTCGGTTGAACCATTGCTAATGCTTCAATCCTCAGTTGTTCGAACTCTACGATTCTGATGCACATCTTCTTGGACCTAATCGTAGTGTCTAGTTGACAAGCAAAGACAACACTACGATCTTGAAGAGTGTTTATTAGCTCTCCAACGTGGAACACCTCTTCCTTTTCTTGTGCAATGCTTCAAAACTTCTGTTTGCCTCGACTGCTCTCAGATACTGATGACTTGACTCTTTGTTCTGGCCCCTTCTGAACATCAAGATACTTCAGATTTATGGCGTGTCTAGCTCGCTTTTTCCTTGTGATCTCCCGTTCACTTATCATCAATGGACTGAACCAATGCTTAATCACTTTAGCCTTGTTCTTCAGAGGTTGACCAGTATCTTTGTGTACACTCCATTAGTTCCTTCTTTGTCTGGCAAACACTACGATCCTGGTTGCTTTCAAGATCTTTGTCTTCTATTTACTTGACATCTACTGCACTTGTTGGCTTTCCTTAGTCAGTTACTGAAGTCTTCTTCTGATCAACTTATGGAAGACTTCATCTCAAATGGCTTCACAACTTAATCTGGATGTTGATTGAGTTGGTGCTTAGATCTTCTGTTAGCTTACATGTCATTCGTTGAGTGCTCTCTGGTTTCCTTTAGGTGGGATGTATCTTTTGCAGTACCAACCAGAGGCTTCGTTTCTTTGGATATTCTAGGAGTGCTCAATTGTTGAGAATCGTGTTTGCTCTACGATTCTGCCTTGGCGTTGTGAGCACATCTGTTGAAGTCTCAGTCCTACACTCTATGATTCAGCTTCGGCTGTGCAGACACTACGACTCCGAGATCAGATCTTGACACTTTATAATTTTTGTCGCTGTGTTTGTTGTCTTCATCTGATCTTGCTCGACTACGATAACTGCCTCTGATGTGATCAGTAGATTATACGACTCTGAGTGTAGTCTACGATTCTTGACTTGGCTTTGGCAGATGCTCGATTGGCTCGTAAGCAGGATGTCTCTACGATTCTGAACATGACTTCCTCAGCAGACTACGGCTCTGAGGAAGCTCTACTCGACACACTACGATCCTTCCTCGTCTCTCCTGGAAGTCTACGAACTCTGAGATATACTATCTTGCAGACTACGATTCTGCCTTGATAGCTCTCGAGTTTTCCTTGACACTTCTGGCAGACTACGATTTCTGGTGCAGTACTCGACGATCAGACAAGCCTATCTATTACATCATAAGATCAACCTAACATGCATGATCTTTCTATATTTATAGTCCTTGTACATCATTTCTTTCTAAGGACTTTACAAAGCTGTTTTGCTTATGTAGGATCAACCTAACACATTTGATCAATTCATTCTAAGTCCTTGTACATATATTTCTATCATCTATCAAAGGACTTTACAGCTTTCCTTAATGCAAGCATACTTGCATATTCATTCATATATATATATATATATCATAATCAAATCATATATAAATAGGAATATCATTCACATGCTTATTCCTAACAATCTCCCCCTATTTGATTATGATAAAAAAACAATAAGTGCATATGCATGTTATGAATGAATCTTATATACAGTGAGCAACTGTATTTCTAAAGTATATAATCATTAATGTCATTTATAATAATATGGAATTTAATACATTATGACACATTCTAATATATCCTTACCTCGGATCCGTATATTTCCAAGATGTCTATTGATCAGCTATTCATCTGTTTGATCTTCTTGCACCTGCTCATCCTGGGATGTTGACTTAATTTCTTTTGTCTGCTCCCCCTCAGATGTATGTTTCTCTTCTTCTTCTTCTAGATCCCCGTTAGATGATGACCCAGCTTCTTCTTCTGCTATTTTCTTCTTTGTCTTCTATTCTTGTTTCTTTCTGCTCTCCTTGCCCTTTCTTGAATTCCTCTTACTATGCCTCTTTTTCTCCCCCTTTTTATCATTAATCACTTGAGAGATCTGTTCCATGTTGGACATAAGCTGCTCCATCAGATAAGAGGAGTTACCAACTTTAATCTTGAGTTCTTGTTGACTTAACTAATGTTGCATAGAGAAAGACTGATTCATATTGTCAATCTTGTCAGAGAGGGCTTGAATTTGCTCTTCATTGGCCTTCTGTGCTCGTAGAGCTTCTGTCTTCTGATCATGTATGGCCTTCAAATAAATGTGATCTCTCTCTCTCTCTTTGATTTTGAGAGATACATCAGCCATAGTAGCTTGAAGTCTATTCTAAATTGGATTATCTCCTTCTGCTACCATCTTTGACTTTTCATTAATTTGAGATATCTTCTTAACCAGCTCATCAGAATTCTTCAATAGTTCCTGCTCCATAGGGATTTGGTCATTTGATTGGGCAACCTCTTGTTGAACACCAGATTGGACTCTGCGATTTTCAACCTTCGACAGATTTTCAAAAGTAGTGAGAATCTGAAAAATCGTTGGATACCAATCATTATTGGAGAGTGAAGGAATGTTAGATAGCTGTGCTTGGGCGGATGGAGGCTCCTTATTTTGGACTTGAACACCATTAGTGGTAGAGTGAACAGACTCTACGATTATCCCCTTGGCCATAATCCTTCTGCCTTCAGAGTCCACTCTACGATCGTAGAGAATATAGTGATTGCCAGCATGTCGGTAGACTTTGTAATGGGGCTGGTCTTTGATCATCATTGTTGCAAACTTCTTCACCATAGGGAAGTTCTGAGACACCAGGTCTAAGATTAGAAACTGAGAGAAGCACCAGCTGAGGTAACTTTCATCCTTTTCAGTATATGCCTTTAACCAAGGCATCCATTGGAAAAACCATCTTTCTGGAGGTACTTCTGGTGGTTCATTCGAGACTTCCACCACTATTCTCCTGTTAATCCTAGTTGGAGAGAGAACATGGTAGTGTTTCGCTTCCTCCGATTCTCCGATGTGAGTAATCGTAATCTTTCTCCATTTCTTCTCTTTCTGAGCCTGAAACATTCTTATCAGATTCATCAGTGAATCCTTCTTGCTGAATTTCATTTCCAGAACCTTCTTCAGCAAAATCTTCCTTGAACTCATCTTCTTCATTACTAGTCCCATCTTCAGCACTTTCTTCCTTTGATTCAGATTCATCATCACTTACTTCAATGACTGTAGTAGAGTGATCATTTCTCTTCTTGGAGGCAAATTTATCTAGTAGTCTATAGCTCTTTTTTCTCCTTGGGGGTTCAGCTATGGGAGAGTCAGATTCTTCTTCCTCTTCAAACTCTAAGGCCTTTGAATCATCAAGCAACCTTCCTTGTCGTTCAGTATTGGCGGGGGCAGGTCCTTTTTCCGAATCAACATCATTTTACCCATCATCTGGGCTTGTTGGAGCATTTGCATTTGGAGATTCAATTGGGTCATCTTGTAGTTTTTTTTCATCATCAGAGTGAATACTCTGAGAGTTAGCCACAGAGCTTATATATTCCTTTTCATCATCAGATTTTGCAATCTCTTTCATTGATCCATCTTCACTTTCATTGCTGGATTTGCTCTTTGAGGATTCATTTTTAGGTCTTTCAGTTTCCTTCCTATCTTTTGACTCTACGTCCTCTTTTTCGTCAGAAGTACTTTCTTGGGAAACTGGGGCTGGTTTACCACCTTAGCTTTCTCCCTTGATGGCTCTTGAAGCAGTCTGTTGCTTCTTCTATTTGTGGTCTCTAGTGCAGTTAAGACCTTTTCACCTTTATCTTTTTCTTCGGTGAAGAGACTTCTTGGTTGGAGCCTCAGTTTTCTTCATACCCCTGGATGTCTTCCTTACTAGTGTGTCTACTACTGGTACAAAGTCACCAGACTTAGAACTTTCCACCTCTTTCGCCTTCCTCTTCTTTACAGAAACCTTGCTTCTGCTCCCAGTTGTTGTTAGCTTCCTATTTTCCTTTGGGTTCTTCTTCCAGTTCATGAACAGCTGTGGAGACATTACTTTATGAACATTTAGAGGATCTCCTTCATCATCCTTAATTTTGCCTCCCAGCTTCTTCTTCATCACAATACTCAGCAATCTTCCATGAAAGACCTTAGTCAGGGGTCTATTAGTAGACTTCTTTATCTCAGCCTTTTCTATCCATTTGGAGATCTGATCGAACAAGATAGCTCCAAAGTTGATTTGCTTCTTCAGAACTATTGCAGACATAATCTTCAATCACGATCAAGCACAAGTTGTCATGTCGTGATCTTGATAGTATACATTTTCCCACTATCTCAAAGAAGGAACTCAATTCCTCAGAAACTCCTTTTTTTCTTCATGTCCTTCAGACTAGGGTTCCTTTGGTACCCCATAATCTCCTTCGCTTGCTCAGTGTCGATCTCATCAAGGTTTTTTAGTTCTAGGTCAGGAAAACCTAAGCATTGATTGATATTGGATGATTTCAGCTTTAGAGACTGACCTTTAACCTTGGTAGAAAGGGTTCCGACATTTATAGAAGCATTTGAGTAGAACTCCTTAACCAGTTCAGTATATACTCGAGTGCTTGCCTCAAGACATTCTGAAAATCTAGCTTTCTTCACAAGTTTAAGAATGTCTCTGAACTTCTTTTTGGATTTCTCAAACGACTTGGTTCTGAGCTGAATGCCAGTGATTACTCGCCAATCTTCCATTTGAATAGTTCGAGGAATATGGGTATTTGATTCAGAAAGATTTATGAGAGATAGCTGATTGTGATCAGGGCTCTGGGGGTTTAATTAATTTTGGCTTCGAAGAGGATTCTAGGGTTTGAAAATGGGAGGGAGAGAGGTTCGATAGTTTTTGATAACTGTTTGCAGATTTTAAATTTGTCTTTATGGCAATTCCTTTTGACTCTGCAAACACTGTGACGTGTCAACTAGGCATTGGTTGCACGATGCTCTATAATGAGCTGTAACTCCCCATAACCTTTTCAGTTTTATATTCCTTTTAAGAGAATAAGCATTACTGACATGGATTGACCGTTGACCTTTTTGGTTCGTAGAGTATCTTGGTGAGGTAGCTATTGACTCTACGTTCCTTTGTTGTCTCAACGATCTTTTTCTGAGAGATGTTGCAGTGGTTGGTTTTGACACTAGTCCTTATCTTAAAACTGCATAGCTCAACCACTGATGTACTTTATGAAGGCTTGAGCACTTTTCTTTAGCAGGACATCTTTCCAATCAACATTAGACCTTATTTCCTCATACTCTGAATGGTTGAGCAATTGTTTAGTTCTTCCGAGCTCACCATGAGCTAATTTGTTCTGGTAGGACTGCGATCGTCGAGTCTGCTTCTACGATCGTTGAGATTACACTACGATCGTTGAGTTCTCTTTAAACTCTACTCTACGATCGTTGAATGTCTTGGTCCTTGAGATGAACTTGACTAAGCAATCCTTCTAGGTTAAGGTAACTTAAGAAGGGCTAACCTCTTAGAGTGAGCTAAGGGTCAGGTTTGTCCCTGAGGTGCTTTCCAGATGAAAAACTTTAGAAGTGAATTGCACTGATATCTCATTTGGCCTTTTCTGCTGGGGAGGTCATCTACCAACTTTAGACAATTGCCTTTGCTGTAATCGTGGTGTCCTCCTGCTCTTACACTACGATCGGATGTTTGATTGTAGGCACTCCACGATTTTGAGTTGGGTGGCTGATTGGTTATCAATAGTAAGTTTTGAGACGTTCCTACTGACTATGGTTCTTCATTTGGTTCATCAGCCACAAATTTTTGGGACTCTATAACAGGTACATTGCTTCATAGTATATCTCAGTGCTGTTGTTCCTTAACAGATCATTGCTTCCCCATTTTTATACTATCTTCTCAGTAAGGTGTAATTTCTTTTTCTTCATGTGCATTAGGAGGCATCCTTGCATATCTACTTCTGACTGGAATCACCATTGTCAAATAAATCTATTTACACCGTAGACATGGAAATCTCCAAAGCTGATCATTCTACGATCATTTGACAGCACTACGAACGTAGTCTTCTTTGACAGTTTGTGCTTGCTGAGTTCTGTTTCCATAATGAGTTTCTCATGATTGATGCTCGATTATCCTCTGATGTCAACTTCCTTGAGGATTCTTCTCATATGACATGCTTTTCATGATTGAGCATATATGTCCCTTTTTATCTTTGGTTGAATGGCCTACTTCCATATAAAGATCAGCAGCCATGTGAGCTTTATTTAGATTAGCTCAGCAGGTCTTCAAGAACAGGCTTTGACATATAGGAGTTTTATCAGAGTCATTTCTGAACAGTCTTAAGCCTTCTACTAGTTGAATCTTCTTGACTGAAGTCTTCTGCTTCAGCATTCCTTAGTGTGGCCAGATGGACCAGGTACCTGCAAATTAGATACATTTCTATTTTGGTACCTATAATTAAATGGGTCCTGCTAGGTTAGTTTTCTAAATTCCTATTCCTCATATATTTGGATAATCATCATATTGATCACCATCAGTCATATTCATGCATATAACTAATTTAGATAATACATTTTGAGATGCATGATGGTGAGTGTATGTAAGATTTGCCATTTTAATAAAACACTCCTTTTCTTTGATTGTTTCATCATTTGCTTGGTTAAGCTCACAGGGTTTAAATGTTCACAGAGTAAGAATCAACTATGTGACTTATGTGTATCTGGTTGATTCATGGAGGTGATCAGTTTCTACGAACCTTCAACATACTCTTGTAGAACTGATCATACTCTGTGTGTTATCAAGCACTTAGAACATAGGCTTGTACATGCATACTTACCCATCGGCAAAGATTACTCCACATAAGATTATTTTAACCTTTGATATGCTTATGACCTATTTCAGATTTCTTTTAAGATGTCATCTTCAACCTAAAACTTGGATGGAGAGAAAGTTTGTAAGCATTTGAGTTTCCAACCTCAGTGTACTTTCTCTCTTCACCTTTTTAGGTAGATTATAGTTTCTTGATAGGATACTGTTATAGTTCATAAGGAGGTGCAACATGATGTACACAATTATAGTAGTGAGTGAGAAACTGCACTTTTTCTATGTGCTGGGTTCCTTAACAGTCATTTAACTTCGACCTACTGAGATTATGCATTGATGTGCATAGTTTCTCATTTTCTCCTGACATATTGTTGCTCCAGTTGACCTTCAATCAATCAGTCGCGGTCTTGAAGATTCAAGCTAAGAGAATCTCAACATCTTTAGTTTTTCGACGTCCTTGAGTTCACAAGGTTTATATCCAGTTGCTGGTTGGCCAGATACATGTTTGAGAAGTTCTTCTTTCTTCTCTAGATAGGCATTTCTTAGCATGTATGGCCTTTTCATCTTTTCAGGCTGGTGGATGTTTGGCTCTTTTCTGTTGATGTCTTTTGAGCTTCCTAGCCTGGTCTTTAGACTACAAGATTGACCGCGGGCAAGAATTGGTCTTGTAGATGTGGCAATCAAGAGCATGGACCAATCTGAGCAGCTTCAAGGGTATATACACATTTACCTGTACACTGTATTTCCAACGTGTGAGCTCATCTGCATATAACAAGTGATTTACTACTAAACCAAGTTTAGAACAATGTTTGTGCCTAGGATCAGACTAAAAACGATTAGCTTTTGAACATAGCATGAGAACTTGCTTTGATACCAATTGTTAGTTCCTAGTAGGCACATAATAGATCTAGAAGGGGGGGTTAAATAGATCCTTTTTATTTTCAAATACTTTTCCTTTTTATTTTGTATTGCTAATGAATTAGCATATGACAAACATAATAATATTTTCAAGCATAGCAGAATAAGTAAAAGATCCCCTTCATTGATATATTCATAATCATATATACATTGTTCTTAGAGTTAGTTAAGTTGTAAGCAGTTAATACATACATAGCAATTATAGCAGTTAGGTACATAATGTAAATAACATAAAGTAAATGACACAAGGGATTTTAAGTGGTTCAGAGACTCAAGCTCCTAATCCACTCTTCTGCTTTCAACTATTAGGATTTCCACTAAGGAAGGGAAGCACCCTGAATCACTAAGATTCCTTCAAGGCCAGCAGCCTTGGAACTTCAGTTGACTAAGAACTCTTTAAGGCCAGCAGCCTTGGAACTCCTCTAGTTCCCTAGGAACTCTTCAAGCCTAGCAGGCTTGGAACTTTGTTTAGTCTATCTGGACAAGGACCCCTCAGGTCCTAGCTTCTTGTTGTTGTAGTTGTTGTTGGTGGTGGTGGTGCTGAGCTGCTAAGATGTCTTTAAGCTTGAACATCTTATGTACTTAGTAGCTTGGCGTGGTCCTCTTTACATTATGCCTCTAGTCTGGACCACATCTTCTTTGGTGCAGCTGATCTTCACTCTTTTCTGCTCATCTTTATCTGATGTTAGCTGTGCACCATCACCATTTGGATTTACTAAGTCTCTGAGCTTTTGGTAGACTTTGTCTAGCACTTAGCAATCCTTGAACCCTTCTTGAATGTTTTGTAGACATGATTCTGCATCTGTTCTTTTTCAGCTTTTGGTTCATGGTGATCTGTAGAGTGACTCTCTTGATCTTCTTTGTACTCTACCACTTTTCTGAATGCTATCTCCTTAGACTTCTCGGCTCTCAGCTTAGCTGCCATCTTCAATGGCATTCTCATTTTTATTGAGTGAAGCTCTAATCTATTTAATTCCTTCTTCAAAGCTGCTTCACTTCCACCTATGTAGTCTCACTGTCACTGAGACTTGTTCTCTTAATCTCTGGTGGAACTCGTAGAGTCAACAATAGCATTCCAACAACTCAACGATTCTACAACTTAATAATCATCAGCAACTCTTGATCTTTGAGGCTTTGTTGATTTATACTCCTTCCCAACCTTCCCGTTGTAATGTCGCCATTGAGAGCTATTTAAATTTCTTCACAGATCTTGAGTTATTTGATGTAGACTGCAGATGTGACATGACATCCCCTTTTTTAACTTTCTGACACTGTAGTCTACTGTTTCACCTACCCCGTCAGAGATGTCACTTTGATGTCTTGGGTAGGTAGTCGACTCTATTACCTCCTTCTGATTTCTCGATCAGGGGTTATCCTTTTGCATTGATGCTCTCAATAAGCTTTGTTCGAATATCAATCTTTCGGTTGAACCGTTGCTAATGCTTCAATCCTCAGTTGTTCGAACTCTACGATTCTGATGCACATCTTCTTGGACCTAATCGTAGTGTCTAGTTGATAAGCAAAGACAACACTACGATCTTGAAGAGTGTTCATTAGCTCTCCAATTTGGAACACCTCATCGACTGCTCTCAGATATTGATGGCTTGATTCTTTGTTCTGGCCCCTTCTGAACATCAAGACACTTCAGATTTGTGGCGTGTCCAGCTCACTTTCTCCTTGTGATCTCCCGTTCACTTATCATCAATGGACGGACCCAATGCTTAATCACTTTAGCCTTGTTCTTCAGAGGCTGACTAGTATCTTTGTGTACACTCCATCAGTACCTTCTTTATCTGGCAAACACTACGATCCTGGTTGCTTTCAAGATCGTTGTCTTCTATTTACTTGATAGCTATTGCACTTGCTGACTTTCTTTAGTCAGTTACTAAAGTCTTCTTCTGATCAACTTGTGAAAGAATCCATCTCAAATGGATTCACAACTTAATCTGGATGTTGTTTGAGTTGGTGCTTAGATCTTCTGTTAGCTTACATGCCTTTCGTTGAGTGCTCTCTAGTTTCCTTTAGGTGGAATGTATCTTTTGCAGTACCAACCAGAGGCTTCGTTCCTTTGGATATTCTGGGAGTGCTCAATTGTTGAGAATCGTGTTTGCTCTACGATTATGCCTTGGCATTGTGAGCACATATGTTGAAGTCTCAGTCCTACACTCTACGATTCAGCTTCGGCTGTGCAGACAAAACGACTCCGAGATCAAATCTTGACAGTCTACGATTTTTGTCATTGTGCTTGTTGTCTTCATCTGATCTTGCTCGACTACGATCTCTGCCTCTGATGCGATCAGTAGATCCTACGACTCTGAGTGTAGTCTACGATTCTTGACTTGGCTTTGGCAGATGCTCGGTTGGCTCGTAAGCAGGATGTCTCTACGATTCTGAACATGACTTCCTCAGCAGACTACGGCTCTAAAGAAGCTCTACTCGACATACTACGATCCTTCCTTATCTCTCCTGGCAGTCTACGAACTCCAAGATCTACTATCTTGCAGACTACGATTCTGCCTTGATAGCTCTCGAGTTTTCCTTGACTCTCCTGGCAGACTACGATTTATGGTGCAGTGCTCGATGATCAGACAAGCCTATCTATTACATCATAAGATCAACCTAACATGCATGATCTTTCTATATTTATAGTCCTTGTACATCATTTCTTTTTAAGGACTTTACAAAGCTATTTTGCTTATATAGGATCAACTTAACACATTTGATCAATTCATTCTAAGTCCTTGTACATATATTTCTATCATCTATCAAAGGACTTTACAGCTTTCCTTAATGCAAGCATACTTTCATATTCATTCATATATATATCATAATCAAATCATATATAAATAGGAATATCATTCACATGCTTATTCCTGACACTTTCAATCTGGGAGTCTGATGGAAGCGTGCCATACCATTCCGGAAAGCTCTTTCCGAGAGCTACGCAATGACATAGGTCTTGCACTTTTTTGAATCCGGAAAGATATGGTCCATGATCAAAATGAGATTTTTGGGTCTCCACAAGCAGTTCGTTGAGCTGTTTTGCGTAGTTTGCACTCGGAAGTTAAGATATGGTTCTCGTGGGACTTCTTTTGAAGCAGAGTTGAAATGAGTTGATTTAAATGGTAGTTGAGGTTGAGTTGGCAAATGACTATTTTTCCCCTTTCGGGGTTGTCTCCGACTTTGGCACAGTTGTAGCAGTCTTTTCCTAGGGTTATCTCTAAGATTGGCCTGCTGTTAACTCTGACTATCCTCAGGGTTATCTCGGAGGTTGGCTTGACCTCTTGGGGTTGACTCCAGACTTTGAATTTGATCTCCCGGGGTTATCTCTTGGGTTAGAACTGACTTTCCTGGGGTTATCTCCGGGGTTGGAAACTGATTTCCTGGGGTTATCTCTGGAGTTGATAATTGGATCTCCTAGGGTTACCTCTAGGGTTGGAACTGATATTGTTGTCCTCCAGGGTTATCTCTAGAGTGTGAAAAAACTCTTTTGTCCTCTTGCGTAGTTAGTA
The DNA here is from genome assembly GCA_020205605.1 of Panax ginseng. NCBI lineage: Eukaryota > Viridiplantae > Streptophyta > Magnoliopsida > Apiales > Araliaceae > Panax > Panax ginseng. The sequence goes on along the minus strand of CM035133.1, from coordinate 118,202,280 downwards.
ATAAGAAAACAAAATTTTGAGTGTCTACAGATGCTTCTCTTTATCATGTTCATGAAATGAAATGGAATGAACATGATAAAGATTACTAGACACTTGAAATATGACAAGGAATTTTTAATGATGCAAATCGCAATGTAATGAATGTTAAGATGAATGTTGAAATGCTTTCGTAAATCTCAATTCACAAATCGCACATCGCATTTCGCACTTCGCATTTGGCCAATCGCACTTCGAAACTCACACATCGCATTTCGCAAATCATAATTCGTATTTCGCACATCACAAATCGCACTTCACACTTCCACATCGCAAATCGTTTTACCATTACCGGTCATTGCTGATGCTTATGCTGGTGTTGACTCCAACGGTTTGGTTTTTTTTCGGTGTTACCGATGCTTGTTTGATGAAGAGGAATTGAGATATTTTCTACATCTCTGTTGAGGATGACGTTTTGAAATCACCGGACCTTCCTGATGTATACGCTGGTAGTTTACAACAGTGCCCACCCTACTGGTAGTTTGACAACGGTGCCCACCCTGCTAGTATTTTGACAACGGATAGTGGACTACGCTGACATCACCACACTGTTTTGATTCCTACTCGCACGGTGGTATACAAAGCTTTCATCGCTGAATTGTCTTGATAATGCGCTGAATTGATGCCAATGGTTTAGAATACCGGATCTTTCGATACATTCGCTGAAGTTATATTCAACGACTTACTTCACCAGACTCCGCATGATGTTACACTGAATTGATGCGAACCAAATGATGTTTGTGACAAAAATTTTCTCTAATCTAGGCATTTAATGTGCACACATATTTAAATCTACTAGAGATGAATGCTAAACCTTGATGGAGATGTACGCTGATGTAGCGCATTTGTACATGTGCAAATCATGCATGACATGATGATCTAGATTTATCCTTAGGAGTCTATTGTCCTAGGTTGATGCACATTTTAAATTGTTTGGAGTAGAAATTTACCTCACCATTTCTAAGGCAATTTGGTGTTTCTTTTCGCTGTTAGGTGCTTATGACCCATTTCCTTGTGCTTTTGATTCGTAACCTAGCCAAAATGATGACCGAGTGCCGTTGAAATCCTTGGAGGGTGTAGAACGTTCTTTTACTGTCCAGATTTGAAATTCGGTGTAGAGGACTCAACTTGTGAGGACTTAATGTAGGTTGACACATTTGATGATGAGGATTTCATTCGCTAGACCTTTTGTTGTTGGGCTTCTACTTTTGAGTTAAGGACTTTCTTGAGAATTTTCCCCTTCTTTTGATGAGAGGATTGATTCCGCCTTATACTTCTTCTATTTCTTGGAATCAGAAAATGCCTCAGTCCTTTCGCATGTTGATGTCGGGGATTCATATAAGAAACTCTCTTTGTTGACCAAATCGCGAGTGAGCAATATCCTGCACATTAAAAGAACAAAATGCACCAAAATCTTGACAGCTCGGTCGTCAGGATTAGTATATTCTGGTCAATAAAGCATTTGAAGTAAAAGTTATGAAATGGAATGAGTTATGAAATCGCAAGGAAATTTTGAAGCATCCATGGTCATTGTTCATGGGTAGGATTAGATTCAAAAGACTTATCTCCCTATATCAGATATTTTTCATCTTTACTTTAGACGTTATTCTTCGCAGAATTGCTTTCATATGACACACGCACTATGAGTGACGCAACTCTTAGCAGGGGTTTCATTTCTATGCCTTCGCAAATTTTTCTTGATTCTAATTTTTCTTTTCTCTCTCCTAACTTGTCTCGTGCTCTTAGGCTATTTAGAATTACTCATGTAACGAGTTTTAGACCAATGACTCCCAAAATAGAGGGCTTTAGGGCATTAAGTGTTAAGACACCCCTTCGGGTTTACTGGCTCGAGTAATAAAGGCCACGCTTCGAGATAATTCAGGCGATCACTCTATTTTCTTCTTTGGCTGAGCTTGACAAGGGTGTTTTCTTAGGCTCTAAGTCACCCATGTAGGGAGCGTTAGGCCGGTGATTCCCAAACTAGATGGCTTTAGGGCACCAGGTGTAAAGACACCCATCGAGCTTAATTACTCGAATAACCTAGTCCATGATTCGGATCTGCTCAGGTTTTGTCTTTTCTTTTTTCAATGCTCATTTTTTTAGGCGCTAAGTTACCCAATGTAATGAGCGTTGGGTCGATGACTCACAAACCAGATGGCTTTAGGGCACCAGGTGTAAAGACACCCCTCAGGCTTAATAACTCGAGCAACCTAGGCCATGATTCGAGACATTAGGTTGGCGACTTATCTTTTATCTTTTCATTAATTGCCATTATTTTTGCCATAGCTTCATACCCCGCAACTAAGACTCAGGGCAATCACAAAGTGCAAACATGTATATAAGGTCAAGTCTGTCTAAAAAGTGCTTTAAACTAGGATGTCGTGTCCAATCAAAAGGTTGTATAGTCTTAATTCTCTAATCGTTCCCGTGATTCTTACCCCACGGACGCTTATCAGAATTAGTCCCATTCATAACAAGTTAAGCAAAAACTTAACATGTATATTATCGCTAAGGCATATAAATGGAGACTGAAAGCTCATAAAGAGATAAAAGAGTCATACCTCACATGTGGATTATTTCATTATGAGAACAGTACGATTGGAAAAGACCAAATGATCATACCGAATCACCAGTGAGATGATATGAGGAAAGCACTGATGATGGACCATGCTGATGGTGCTGACTGGTGCATTTTCCTCTTTAGGATGATTGATAATTGCCCCAGTGTTGATTTGTCGCTATTTTTGAGATTTCTCCAGTCTTGTTGTAAGGGTCCCAATATTAGGTTGTCGCTGATTTTGAAATTGCCCCAGCCTTGGTTGTTGTCTGGGATAGTTGCTTTGACAGATGGGCTGATAAGATGCTTAGATCACAAGAGACTTTTACCTTTGTAAAATATGGTGAACAGGTAGTGGATTTGGGCTTTGATGCCTTCAATCATTGTTCCGGACTTGTTTGCGCAATTGGCCTTGATGGTTTTCTTCTTATTTGATGAAGACTTGTGATTGAGGGTGTCGACTCTTTGAAGGTTCTTACTGCTGGTTGTCTTGTTGTATTGTTGTTTCTTCATTTTCAGAACTTGTGCCAGATTGGATGGAATGATATTGAAGTGCTTATTGGGTCTTCTAAACATGGGTCGATGACTTTGAGGGCTTTTCTTAGGCGTAGACTTTTCAAGTTTGATATTGGTGTCTTGGGATTGATGTTTGGGTTTGTATATTTCTAGTCAGATCGCACCACTGATGGTTGCATACGTACTCCCATTGATGAGGAGAGATCAAGTCTACGTAGTTTTTGCTTGATGAGCTAGACGGTTTGAGAAGTGTTTGTTTAGGGTTTTTTTTGGGTTTTTATTTGGTTTGACTGCACCATAAATAGCTGCCTACGTACTCCCATTGATGAGGGGAGATCAGATCTTTTGTAGTTCATGCATTTGGCTGAGACCTGACTAGCTTAATTTTTTTTTATGAATTTATAATTTTTTTATTATTTTTTATTTTTTTCAATATTTACGTGCATGAAAAATAAAAGGTATACTGCGAAGAAAGTGATACCGTCCCAATATTTCCTGGAACTCATAACTTTTATCCTTTGGATCTACATCTTCTTGGCTAGCTGAGACCTGATAGTCCAGTTGTCAGTGGTTATGTTGCCTTCAAGCCTCGCGATAAAGGTTACCTCTTGGTCCTGAATATCTTCACTCATGGCCATAACATGATCGCCTCCTGATTCAGCACATCCCTTGGGGATGCTCATACTAGACCCGTCGCAAAAAGGGATGATCTCTTGATTCTTCAATGGGTTGGCTTCCCCGACAACCTCACCACCTTTTTCTTCATCTGTTCCTTCACCATTTTCATTGGTTTGAGAGGATTTGACTATAAAATCTTCCCTGAACTTTGTTGTATTTTTCGCAAGGAATTTTCCTTTTTGGCTTTTTCTTCCTTGGAAAGGATCAGTATTTCCTCCTCATCATCGAAGATGATAAAATCAGGATCGTGATTGCTATCTTTGGGTCACAGGATGTTTGATGTTGGTGGAGGAATCTCCTTTGGGGATTCTCTTGTCTCTTCTGGCATTCCCTGCATTAGGATCAGTCCACCTTGTGTTCTACCAGGATTGGTGCTCATAGCCTTCACCTCTTTTGAACTGTCTGTCTCGAGTGGACATCTTAAGCTTTTTATTTCCTTTTTACCTTTTTTGGTCATGGGGAATTCTATCTTTAGCTCTCCATTTTCAATGAGAACCTAAATTTTATGTCGCAAAGACCAACATTCCTCAGTATCATGTCCAGGTGAGTTAGAATGGTAGAGACATATCTTGGTGGCATCATAGCTCTTTATCTTGGGATTTACAGGAGGCAGCAACTCAATAATCCTTCCTTCGCTTATCAGAAAATGTAGCATTTCTTCATTTGATTTGCTCAGATGGGTGAATTTTTGGTCTCTTTTGGAGGTTGTTTGATATTTCCTCTTTGAGAATTCGCATTTCCCAGAGCGATTTTTCCGCTGGCGATATATTCTAGCAATTTTATCATTCTACTTTTCTTGTCCTTTCAGCCTCCTTTGATCATCTTCATTTAGCTGACTCATCCTGGAGAGATATGGGTTTGCATTATGGTTAACCTCTTTTTTCTCTTGGCTTTCTAATTGTTGAGTGAAAACCTGCCTCATATCCTGATGTTGGTGCACTATCAGCTTAGGTAGCATATATACTTAATTCTGGATTGTCTCTAATTTTTACATTACTATCATACCCTCCTCTGAGTTTTCCCACTCGAAGACATTTATTCTGTGCCTTTGGGGGTATTCCTCCATCCTCGTATGTACTTATGATTTGGATACATTTCAGCGCTTCCTAAAATGATCATGTTTACTCCCTCCGTATCATGCTGTAACAGAAGGTTAGTGTTGACATTTTGCTGGTCAGATCGTGGACCACAATACTGCCACTTTCGATCAGATTTTGAATTTTATGCTTTAAGGACCAACAATCTTGTGTATCGTGTCCTGGAGACCCTGAGTCGTAAGCACATCTCTGGCTTGGATTGTATCTTTTGCTCCATGGTTCTAGAGGTGGAGCCAATTTAGTAATTTTCTTTTGATCCATTAACATCGCCATTACATTTTCAAGGGAATCACCTAGTGGAGTGAACACTCAATTTTCTGTTCTTTCAAATTTTCTCTTTCTATCCTAGCATTGGTTGAATGCAGCCTGTTGTTGAAATGGAAGATTGTCTTGCTTTTTCCAAATGAGGGGACTGTAGGTTAGTCTCCTAGCTTGCCCTTGTAAAAGGAGGGATACATCTTCATTACCTTTATCGAGTACCCTCTTGAGATCGCTCACATACTTGCCAGTTTGTATATGCTCGGCGACTGCTTCCAGGGTAGTGAAGTCTTTAATCTTGCCTACCTTCAGGCTCATCTCTACCATTTTGCCGTGTTTGATCATCTCCGAGAATGGCTTTCCTATGCCTGCTAGGATTCTCTCATAGTAAGGTGCCTCTTGGATATCAATAAATGTCATTACCATCTCAGTTTTTATCATTGATGGAATAACTTGCATTGCCAGACGTCTCCACATTTGGGCATATTCTCAAAAAGACTCAGTACTCTGCTTTTTAACTTTAATCACTTGGTATCGATCTGGTGCCATTTGTGACAAAAAACTGTATTAATTTAGAAAGGTGTGGGCCAATTCTTCCCAGTTGTGGATTTTGGCATTGTCAAGTCGGGCATACTAGGCTTTAGCCTCTCTAATGAGACTCTTTTGGAAAAGCTACATTCCAAGGCTTTTATCTTCAGCATAAGACCCTAGCTCTCCAATGTATACTTTCAGGTACGTATAGGGATCATCTGCCCTAATGTACTTTTTAAACTATGGGACTTGAAATTTGTTAGGATATCGAGCCCTTGGGAATATGCAGAGATTTGAATAGATAACACTTCCATAGTTTTCAGTCTCTTTGATTGACCGGATGGTTTCCTCCATTTGTTGGACTTTCTTTCTTATAAGACATCTGATGAGTGAGTTTTATACACATGAATTGGATACATTCGGGCTTAATTTATTGTTGTTCTCAAGTCTTTTAGATTAGTTTTTAAGTGTTTATGTCTATTCAAGCATGTTTTATGTTGTTTTGTAGGAATTGGGACAAAAGTTACATGGATCGACGTTCGGGGTGGCTAGATTCACGTTTTCGGCTTGCCATTTTCACAGCAGTCACTTCAGAGAAAATTTGAGTATTGCTACAAACCTTATTTCGAAAATATTAAAGAATGAAAGTTGTAGATCTACTTTTACTCTTTCCGTATCATCTTGAATCATCTAAATCGGAGTTTGGACGAAGAAGTTATGGCCATTTTCCCAAAGGACGTCGGAGCAGAAAATGTCAAAAAAAATGGTAGCGCCGGGGTGCTAATTTTAGGCTTATTTGCAGAGCCGGGGCGCTATATAAAGCGTTGTCGAGTAGTGTGTGCCCTCAGTATTTGGGGCGCTAGGGAAGAGGTTGGGTGCGGCCTGGATGCGTTTTGGGCAAATTTTGACACCTTTTTAACTCCAAATTGGATTGGGTTTGTTCCAAAACTAAAAATTGGACTTGTAACCTATAAATACATGATGTAAGGCATAAAATAGGGGTAGATTTACATAGATTAGACTAGATTAAATACTCCATTAAATTAGAATCTAAACCCTAGTTCTTAATTAGCCATTGGAGATTGAAGCAAATTGAAGAACACTGAAGATCAAGAGCAAGAGCAAGAGGGGAGCATCAGATTTACTAACAACAGATTCTATTCTCTTCTCTTACTTTTATCTTTTAATGTCTATTCAATTGTGGATTCTTGATTTTAATTCATTAATTATGAACTAACTCTTTCATTAAGATTTCAATTGAACTTTTTATGATTATGAATTGATTATTTGATTTATTCTAATTATTTATGTTGAAGTGAATTGTTCATCTTGCTTTATGCTTATTGATTAATTATCTGATCAGTAATTACCTTGTTACTCTAGAAGGAATTGAGAAAGGAATTCTAGGGTTAGAACAGGGCATGGTGACATGTGATTTAGTTATTTGCACAGTGAATAAGTAGGTTTGTGAATAGAATGAGAATATCTATTTGTCGCATGTAACACATAAGGAATTGGGATTGTAACGAGTTTAATTCAATTGTTTTGCATAGAGATATAACAAAATTAATCTGGGTTAAATAGAAGGCAAATGATCACTTGAGAAAGGGCTTTTGGCATTTGAGAAATCCTTAGTGGATTTCCTACTCGAGGAGTAGAAGAGTGGACTAGGAGCCTTGAGCGCTCTGAAACACTTAAAAACACTGTGTCTTTTATATTCTTGATATAACTGTAATAACTGTTTATCACCTATTAACTTGGTTTATCTTAAAGGGTAACAAACAAATCTTATATTCTGCTGTGGTTAAATCATTAACAAATCTGACAAGTATTTTGAAAAAGAAAATTTAAAATATCTATTCAACCACCCTTCTAGATAACTATTGTGCCTCTGGGAACTAACAATTGGTATTAGAGCAGGTTCTCTCAATCAGCTCACAAAGCTTGAGTAGATCCAATGGCACATCTGATAAGCAAATCCAAGACTGGAGGAGGCAGCAATCCACCAATGTGCAACAAAGATAAATTTTCCAACTGGAAAGTTCGTATGCAAGCCTACATGGACTCAATAGATGAAGAGCTATATGAAACTGTTATGAATGGGCCCTACATTCCAACAAAGCTTGACCAACTCCAGATGATCCAAACAAAGTTCAAATCAAGGTCAAAACAGAATGGACTGACAACAAGAAGAAAGTTGTCCAACTCGACAAAAAGGCCAAAACATTTTGTTCCAGTCTTTAGAAGATGATCTGTTCGAGAATGTGGTCAACATCAAAACTACTAAAGAAGTCTGGGAAGCACTACTTATTATGCACGAAGGAACTGAAGAAGTCAGAGAAAACAAGCAATCTCTTCTAACTCAACAATATGAAATGTTCGCCCATGTTCCACGAGAAAACGTCACTTCCACTTATGAAAGATTCAATGTTCTGCTTAACTCTCTTTGAGCTTTTGGAAAGATCTATCCAAACAAAGATCTGATCATAAAATTCATGAGAGCTTTACCAAGTAAGTGGGATGCCAAAACCACTACCATCAGAGAATCAAAGAATCTCCATGAAATGACTGTTTAATAAATCTATGGAAATCTTTTTACCTACGAATTGGAGCTGACCCAAAGGGCAAAGACTCTATCTGAAGGAAGAAAAAAGGATAAAGGAGTTGCTCTCAAAGCAACAGAAACCATCTCCAAAGCTCATGCTAAAAATGATTCTGACTTTGAGGAAGATGATGACGAGGATATTGCAATGCTGGTAAGAAGACTCAAAAGGTTCATGCGTAAAGGCATAAGCAACAGACCTAAGAAATTCAACAACAACAATAGCCAGGAGCAGATCAACAATCTATGCTACAATTGCAAGAAGCCTGGCCATTTTATTGCAAACTACAACAAACCTCTTAGAGAAGAACTCAAGAGAAGAACAAATCCAAAGAAAGAGTTCAGAGGCAACAAAAGGCTCCAAAAGAAAGACAAAGGTCTTGTAATACGAGGATCATGGAGTGATTCAGACAACGACACAACTCCTGAGTCTGGAGATGATGAAGATCCTCAAGTAGAAAATCTATGTCTAATGGACAAAAATGCAAAGGACAAGAAAAACACTGATCATCATGAAGTAAGTATCGATGAGGTATTCGACTTTAACTCTCCTAATGTAGATAGTGATGATTTAAGAACTGCACTACATGGAATAACAACTGATCTGCATCAATACATGAAATGCTTCAGAGTTCTATCTAAATATTACTCTCTTCTTCAAAAAGAGAAAGAGAAAGTTCAAGAAGTACTGGAAACAACTCTTCTAAGTGCTGACTCTCTCTCTAAATTTGAGGCTGAGAATAAACTCTTAAGACAGACCAATGAACTTAATGCACAAAGAGAGTCAAATCTAACCTCTAAGAGTGAGGAACTAGAAAAGACAATCTTAATGTGGAATAGATCCTCTTCATCCATGGACTCCCTGATCTCTAGTCAGATAAGTGCATCTGATAGAACAGGTTTAGGTTTTGGAGAATCCACCTTAGAACCATATGTGAAAAAAGTTAAAGGAAACTAACATTAGTAGTGTTTAAAAATTTAATAGAAACATTACATTTGTGAAATCCTCACAAAAGAAAGAACCAGTCCATCCCTTCTCTTCTGATCCAATCTGTGTTCCAAGACATAACGGATCCCATGCTAGCCTAGGGTTCATAAAAGAAAAGAGTAACTTAGTCACTACTCTCCAACCTCGAAGGATCGTAGAGTCGAGTAAAATCAACTCCATGAACCAACCAGGTAGGAATAATAGAGTTAAGTTTCACTCTTCACAAATCATGATTCACAAGGATACATGAAAGAAGAAGAATCAGTATAAAGGAAAAACTACCAAGAATCCACATAAGTCCAAATGGAGAAAGAATCCACACACACACACACAAGCATGCATCATGCTAAATGTTTTATTTGTGATAAAATTGGTCATAATGTTGCAGTATGTTACAATAATTCTCTGCATAATAGACCCAAAGTCAAGCAGATTTGGATCCCTAAGGGTACTAACAAGGTAGGACCCATGCAAGTATGGGTACCAAAATGCGAGTTTAATCTTACCACAGGAACAGAGCTCCACGATCACAACTTGGTATCTGGACAGTGGATGCTCAAGGCACATGACCGGGAACAAAGCCCTCATGTCTAACTTCATAGAGAAGGAGGGTCCAACAGTTATCTTTGAAGACAATGGCTCTGGCAAGACAAGAGGATATGGCTCAGCTGGGAATGGTGCAGTTTCCTTCAACAAAGTAGCCTATGTGGAAGGGCTAAAATACAATCTTCTGAGCATAAGTCAACTCTGTGACAAGGGTCATCAAGTCACCTTCCTCAAGAATCAGTGTCAATTCAGAGATCTTAAGACCTCTTCTATAAAGCTGACCGAAACAAGAGAAGGGAATGTCTACACTGTTAATCTTGCTCAACTAAACTCTATTGAGACAATATGCTTTCTTGCTAAAGCCTCTAAAGAAATGGGTTGGCTATGGCATAGAAGATTGTCCATCTCAATTTCAAAAGTATGTCAAAACTGACCTCCAAAGATCTAGTAGCAGGTTTACCCAAGCTCAGCTTCGTCTAAGAAAGGCCATGCAATGTCTGTCAGCTTGGAAAGCAAACTAGGAGCTCGTTCAAAGACAAAATGATTAACTCAATTGATAAGCCCTTACAATTACCATATGGATCTTTTTGGGCCAATTCCAACAACAAGCCTTGGAGGGAAGAGATACTCATTGGTCGTAGTGGATGAATACACAAGATTTACATGGGTGTTCTTTCTAAACTCTAAAGATGAAACAAGCTCTCAACTCATCAAAATGTTCAAACTGGTAAGGAGTGATCATGGTAGAGAATTTAACTTCTCTGAGATGGATCAGTTTTGCACAGACAATGGTATTAGTCACAACTTCTCAGCTCCACGAATTCCACAGCAAAATGGAGTAGCTGAAAGAAAGAATAGAACACTGATTAAAGCTGGAAGAACTCTACTAGCAGAAGCTCGTCTGCCTGAATACTTCTGGGCAGAAGCTGTCAACACTGCGTGCTACACTTAGAATATGTCTCTTGTTCACTCTACGTTAAAGAAGACTCCCTACGAGATATGGATAGGAAGAAAGCCAAATGTCAGTTACTTACATGTGTTTGGCTGTGCATGCTATATTCTCCACAATGGAAAATAATATCTGACTAAGTTTCAACCCAAGTCAGAAGAAGGAATCTTTCTCGGATATGCCACAAACAAGGAGGCCTATAGAGTGTTCAACAAGAAGACACTAAGTGTTGAAGTCTCGATTCATTTCATCTTCGATGAAATAGACTTAGACAAATATGTGCCTCAAGACACTACGATCAACAACTCAAACACTACGAACAAGGTGGTCGAGCTCAACACCACGATCATAGCCCCAGAAGATGAAATCGTCAAGCCTGAAGAAGAAATTATAGAGAGAGCTACACCAGACGACGAACCTCTACAATAAGAGACATAGGTTGATCTCGAAGAATTCAGACAAGAAGGCACCAGAACTAATGTCACAACAAGGAACAGATGGGCAAGAGATCACACTCAAGACCTGATCATTGGAGATCCAAATGCAAGAGTCAAGACGAGATCTGCTATTCAGAATGAGTGTTTCTGTCTGAGCTTTCTGTCCCAAATGGAGCCCAAGAAGATAGAAGATGCTATGGAAGACTCGAGTTGTATAGAAGCCATGCAAGAGGAACTAAATCAGTTTGAAAGAAGAAAAGTTTGGAGATTAGTTCCTAGACCAAGAAGTCACCCAGTTATTGGCACAAAATGGGTCTTCAGAAACAAAATGGATGAAGATGGGGTAATCACAAGGAACAAGGCAAGACTGGTGGCCAAAGGTTATTCTCAAGAAGAAGGCATCAACTACGATAAAACCTTCGCACCTGTTGCCAGACTAGAAGCAATAAGGATATTCCTTGCCTTTGTTGCCCACATGAAGTTCAAAGTCTTCCAAATGGATGTCAAGAGTGCATTTCTGAATGGTGAACTTCAAGAAGAAGTATATGTGGAGCAACCTCCAGGTTTCATCAATCAAACTCTCTCTAATTATGTCTATAGATTATACAAAGCCTTATATGGACTTAAACAAGCATCTAGAGCATGGTATGAAACACTAACTAACTTTCTTATTGAAAATGGTTTTACTAGAGGTAGAGTAAATACCACATTATTTCTTAGGAAGCACAAAAATAAAGTCTTATTAGTTCAGTTATATGTAGATGATATTATCTTTGGTTCTACTGATGAAAACCTATGCAAGAGATTTGTCAAGCTTATGCAGAGCAAGTTTGAAATGAGTATGATGGGTGAGCTGAATTTCTTTCTTGGAATACAAGTGAAGCAGACTAATGAAGGTATCTTCATTAACCAAGCCAAGTACATTAAAGACTTACTTAAGAAGTATGGCATGGAATCAGCCTCTCCCATGAAAACACCAATTGCTCCAGCAACTAAGCTCGACAAAGATGAGAAAGGTAAATGTATTGCTATTACTCAATACAGAGGTATGATAGGCTCTCTTCTGTATCTAACTGTCAGTAGACCAGACATAATGTTTACAAGATGTATATGTGCTAGATTTTAAGCTAATCCTAAGGAATCACACTTAACTATTGTAAAGAGAATTTTTAGGTATCTCAAAGGCACACCTCACTTGGGACTTTGGTATCCCAAGGAGTCTTCCTTTGAACTAACAGGATATACAGATGCTGATTTTGCAGGCTACAAGATCGATAGAAAAAGTACCAGTGGCACTTGTCAGTTGCTAGGAAACAGACTTGTGTCCTGATTTAGCAAAAAGCAAAACTCAGTATCTACCTTAACAGCAGAAGTTGAATACATTGCTGCTAGCAGTTGCTGTGCTCAAATCTTATGGATGAAAAACCAACTAGCAGACTATGGGTTTGATTTCAAATCTATACATGTTCATTGTGATAACACAAGTGTCATAGCAATAACACATAATCCTGTCATGCATTTTAGGACTAAGCATATAGAGATAAGATATTATTTTATTAGGGATCATGTCCAAAATGAAACTATATCTTTACAATACATCCCTACTGAAAATCAACTTGTTGATGTCTTTACAAAACCTTTAGATGAATCCAGATTTAATAAATTGATAAGTGAGTTAGGTATTCTAAATCTACAACCATAAACTCTATGCTCTAGTTTGTGCTAACCATGTAGATAAAAAGGCTATGTTAAAATCGTAGAGATGACTAAAGAGAAACCACGATCGTAGAACAGTCTCGACATGGCAGAGAAGCATCTCGTGATGACATCATTCCTATCAAATCCAAGCAACTTTTCTGATAAGCGCCTTAAGGACAAACATGACCCTTAGTTCAGTCAAAGAGGTTGGCCATTCCTGAGCTACCTTAACCCAGAAGGAATGCTAAGTCAGAGTTCATCACAAGGACCAGGACAGACAATGATCGTAGAGTAAGATCAGCAGTGAACTCAAAAATCATAGAGCAGCCTCGACGATTGTAGTCTTCTCAAAGGATACACTAGCTTAGGGGGAGCTAAGGGCAAATTAGTATTTTCCACATTATTTAAAATCGTGGAGTCCTATAGAACTCGACATGTGCCCCACTATGCAGATAGTGAGGAGGGAAGTTATAAATATAGTTTGAAATTGCTTTTTGTAAATTCATCTCAGAATTTCAAAAGTTCATATATCTCTCTCTCACAAAAGAAACCCTAACTTTTAGAACGATCAACCAACCTCTGTTCAAGAAAATCACATCAATCAATGGTTGCTTCCAACGTTATATCTGGCTACCAACTCTGCTTCAAAGAATTCAAGTCAGTTGATCCACAGTTCCACAAGATTCTGACTCTTCTAAAGAAAGCTGGTCTTGAAGAAGCTCTGAGCACCAGCACAAGGATCTACCCGAAGCTAGTGAAAGAGTTTTACAGCAATGGAGTCTTTGAAGATAACATTATCACTATGAGAGTCAAGGGGGAGCAGGTTAAACTCAAAGCTGAAGATATAAACCTAGCCCTAGGTTTTAAATCAAAGGGACTCTCATCTATGAGTGTCATCGACTTCCATGAAGATCTGAAAAAGATGCACCACACAAAGTCTCAGAGTGTCAAGGGGTACAAAAAGAAAGAGTTTCCCCAGAAATATGAATTTCTGGCTGACATTGTTGGAAAATGCATATGCTGTAAAAGCTATGGCCACGAATCTGTGAATGAGGTCCAACTAAAGCTCATGATAGCAATCTGCTTCAGAATTCAACTCAACTATGGGGCTCTGCTCATAGATTGGATCGGGAAGTGGATGCTCAGCTCAAAAAAAATAAGGAGCTCTGGAAAAATGCTCTATGAGAGGTACATAAGCATAATCCTACAATCTGCTTTGGGTAAAAAAATTGGGGACAAGGAAGGAGAACGCATCAATCCTTACAGAAGAATGACTCAGCAGCTGTTTCAAAAATGGAAAAGAAACCCTGTAGAAAATGTAAGGATGATGTTTGAATCCAGTGGAAGGACTGGTGGAGCAAAGATATCTGGGCTACCAAGAAACATGTCAGTTGTGAAAGCAGTCAAAGAAGAAAGAGAAGTCAATCAAAAGGAACCTATTTCTTTGACCAAAAAAAGCAAAGGTAAGAGGAAAGTGAATGTTCAAGCAACAAAAGAGCCACGAGGCTCAACCATTAATGTGCATCAAGAAAGTTCGAGCGCTGAAATTCTGGAGGAAATGAAGAAGAAGAAGAAAAAGAAGAAGAAGCAGTCTGAAGAGGAAGAAGATAGAGCCACCATATCTCAGTTGCTTAAGAAAGAAAAATGCAGCCACAAAACAAAGAAGTCTTCACTCACCTCGATCGTAGAGTCATTACCGATCGTAGAGTCCAGACTTACAATCACTCCAGAGGTGGATGCTGCAGCAGTATCTCAGCCCAAACCAACTGACAAAACTGAAGCTGAAGAAAGTGCCAAGGCTAAGGCTCAGTCCAGAAGGAAAAAAAGAAAGATTGTAAAGAAATACATTCTTGTCAATGAAGAATTCCTGAAGGAAGAAGATAGAAGATTAGCTGCTGAACAAGAGCTGCCAGAAACCTTTAAGGAGAATACAACTCATATTGAGGGGGAGCTGTCTGAAAAATAAATGAATGATCAGATTAAGGGGGAGCCTCCTGAAGTCCCTATGCCAGAAAGTGCTACAGCTGAGGGGGAGATGCAAGAAGATGGGGAAATGGAAGGTGTGGAAGCTATGGAAGTAGAAAGGGCTGAAGAATAGGTAAGAAATGAAGAGATGTTTGAAGTAGTGGAAATTTCCAATGAAGAAAATGAAGACAAAGAAGAAGAAGAGATTGATGAAGTTGAGATAATAGCATTAGGCTGGAATAGATATAGGAGAGCCAACTACAATCAGTTGTTCTCCTACTTACCAATGATGCCCTATCACAGAGCCCAAATTCTCAACTCCTAGGATCACATGTTTTGGACCTTTAAAGCTTATCCAACAATATCAGTTCTAGCTCATGCATTTCCAGGCAACCTCACGTTTGCTTAGAAGCTGATCACTAACCATCCTTCTTTAGAAAATGGGCGTGAGGTACAATCAATTACCATCTCTTTTAGAGTTAATCACTATCCTCCATCAAACTTCAACCAATTCTATGAATTGCCAAGATGGTTAGAAGTGATTCTTCATCCACTAAACCAATTTCCGACTCTGTAATCCCAACATTACAGAATCGATGAACCAAATATGCCTAACTTCATATTAATACAGTCTTCAACCATTTCTCACTCTACGAATATCGATCCTACTCAAATCGTAGAGTCACCTACTCCACTAGCTTCAACAGCCTCTCCTCCCACAACTTAAACCCCCATACCTGCACCTCCTTCGGACATTCCTTCATCATCAACCAGCAATTATTTTGATCTTGCTCTTGCTCTCTCAAACCTACAAAACCAAAATACAAGAGCCTCTCCTCCAGGCACTCAGTAAATACTTGCACTTTTCTCAGATCTCCTCCAGGCACTCAGTAAATACTTGCACTTCTATCACAGAAAGTAAATACAGATATTCAAGAAGATCTTGAAACTCACTCTCTGCTTGTTTATACAAGGCTGAACCACTTGATAGATGCTTCTAACACTCTTCCTAGTAATCTGAGTTCTGAGCTCATAAATAAGCTTAGGGAGATCATCAAGGAAATGATCCACAACATAAATGAAAGGGATCAAATTCACTTTCAATCTACCCAGAAGCATGTTGGTCGGATAACCGATCACTAAACACGCGCAAGTATACGCGATCTAACAAGTAATACAGTGATAAGCAGAGTGTCGTACCCACGAGGAACTGTCACTAATATTTACCAAATACCGACTTTATATCATTTGAAGTCTTATTGACAAAGAATAAATGAAATAGTGATTAATCTAAGCATAACTAATTATCAAAGCAAGTAAATGGATAACGAATGGTAATCTAAAGAATAACAAGCTAAGGTTACAACTTCACTCCACTCAGGCATTCTGTCAAACACCTGGCGTGCTATGTTTCATCAAACTAGCTACCCTTCTCTTTATGGTCTAAATGGTCACGACAATTTGTCGACCGAGAACACACGAGTGCTCATACACCTCTGTCGAGTTAGGGAATAGAATAGAAAAGAACGCCCAAGCTGGATACAATCCTACATATGTCTATGCGAATTGATCAAAACAAGGATTTAAGCTTAAGCTCTCAAAGGTCGCACGTGGTGCTCAGATATATGTCTATTCTACGCACAACTTATGCAGTCGAAACCCATAATCACATGCCAATATATTCAGGTGTAAATCTACAATTCTTCTATCTATATCATGTAAATTACCAAAATCATCGCTAATGTCTTAGCGAGAATCATTAAGCATAAATATATCGAACCAAATCATATGGTGCCAACCAAAGAGATGAGATAGTCAATTTAAATAACAAATGGTTCCATTATAACCTTAGAGCAAATATTCAGTTCATAGCTATTGAATAAAATACAAGTAGCAATAAGGACAACATTTATGGATTACAAAATCAGAGAAAATAAATAGATAAGAATAAACTCTGTCAATGCCCTTCAATCTCTAACTATTCTGCTCGAATCAAGCTCTCCAGTCCGTGTTGCTCATTGCTCTTGATGCTCCAAAGAAACCCAAACTTCTCCCTTAATCTAACTAATCTATATTTACAAACATTTATCAAGAAGAAAGGAGGAGAAAATTACAACCTAAAGCTAAGTTAAAAATCTAATCTAGATACTCTCTCCATTCTCCTCTTCTATTATGCAGCCTCCCTTCCCTTATATAACATCCGCTCCTTTTCTAGGTCAAAAGCAAGCCTTCTCTGCCTGGGAACCGGAGGTGGCGCCGCGGCGCGGGCCACCAAACTTTAGATGGCATTGCAGCGCCACTTTAGTACCATGGACACGGAACAGTGTGCGCGTGGTGGCTGATGATGATGTCAGCAGAGGACAAAGGAGGTCTTCTGCCATGAGACCAAAGCTTTGCTTTAGCCATGCATGGCATGTGTATGTAGGATTTGACTTTTTTGCCCCCTGTATGCTCTAAACACCTGTAAAGCTCTGTAATATATATGTTAAGCGCAATAACACTATAAATATATAAAAACTATATAAAAACTATGAATTCAGGAAAGTATTTAAGTCATAAAGTATCCAATTCGCGGGTATAAATTCCACTCATCAAAGCACAAGAAAGTAGTTATCCGATCCTTCTGCAGAAGACTCGGGAAACTCAAAACAAACTTTTTATGGAAAGTCTCTCAAGCCTACGATCTTCCATTCAAGAATTCAAAGATTACTCTATGAGTCAGATACAACAAACAAACATTGTCTTTGCCATTCTACAAAAGTACAACTCTCAAACTGATTCTCTTATTAAAGAAAAGCGTGAAGACATTACTCAATCCAGGAATCAGCTCCACGAACTTGTCCAAGGCATGAATCGTCTATCAAAAGACATTCGAACCCTTGATGCTGACATAAAGAGGGAGAATAAAGGGGAAGGAGAAAAGGCAAAGGAAGAGGAAAACAAATTGTTTAATCTTCAAGGAGTCCTCCCACCAGACAGCCTCATTATCAGACTCCACAACCTGAACAACAGCAACGCTAACCAATTCTCATGGCTCAACCGCTAAGGAGTCGAGGGCCATCTCCTAGCTCACTAGGGGTAACCACTACTGGCTTAAACATGTCGACTGGAGACCTTGCCTTTATGAATAGATATGATCATGGAGAATGGCTAAGTTAAAGCGAGATGGAAGACATTGTATGGAGAGATGAAGCCAGCAGAAGAAGGAGATCGAGCTGCAAAGCATGCCAATCCTCCAAGAAGCAAAAGGCAAAAGAAATAGAGATAAGTTGAAATTTATTCCTTATTGATGTAACTATGCTTTATTGTAATATCTTTTTTTGCAAACATCAATAAATTCATGTTTATTCTCTAGAGATTTCAGATGCTCACTAAAACACTAAGTCATATTTACTTTCTAGCGTCCTGCATTTAGAAATTGATGATTATGATACAAATCTCCTTGGTTATGTCAACATCAAATAGGGGGAGATTTTTGGGAATTGAATATTCAAATTTGATGTTAAAAGTAAATGAACATGCTTATATATTCCTTTAAAGAAAATATGTACAAGGACTTAGGTGATAGATCAAAATTATTAGGTTGATCTGTACTTTATGTTTATCATTCTATAAATGAATGTATAGAAGAAAAGATCAAAGTTGTTGGGTTGATCTATTTTGAGATGTAATAGATAGGCATCAACAAAATCGTAGTCTGTCGAGCCAGCTGAGGGATTGCAGAACCCAAGGCAGATTCGTAGACTATCGAGAAAGTTGCTACAGAATCGTAGTCTGCTTTGGAGGACCTCACTCAGAATTGTAGAGTTGGTCCAAGCACCTGTCGAGCCAAGTCAAGAATCGTAGTATGCTCTCGTAAGCTTAGAGTCTGCAAAAACAAGTAAGTCAAGGATCGTAGTCTAATAGTGCTTAAGAGAAATCGTAGTGTTCTCCTCTATCATTCTAAATCAAGCACGAATGTGACAAGATACCACGATCATGATCGTAGTGTATCTCCTGACAGCATCAAAAGCATCGAGCCTTGTCCATTAGTTGAAGAATAAAATACTAAAAATGAAGAATGGATTATAGATGTTGAGACATTCAGGAATCCCAATGCTCATCCTTAGTATGTATTGAAGAAGCGTATTGAAGAAGCTAAAGAAAAGGACTGCATGCTTGCTGAAAAAGTTTTTTCAGGTGTTAGGTGAGATAGCAGTCTGCCGTACCAGTGAGTCAGACAGCTGAACAACAAATTTCTAGGTAGTCACCATCAGTGCTCAGAAATGTCTGATGCATTTAATGCTTCAACGGACGCCTTCAAATGGACATATTTCAAAGGCTCCTTTATATACAAATCAAACACAGATGCAACAAAAAAAACAAGTACAGAACAAAAAACTGAAAAACACTCAACGCTCAACTCTACTATCAATCAAGAAAGCTTGCTCAGCTACTCAGTTCTTTCGAACACATGCTTAATAAAGAATCGAGTAAGACTACCCAAGAACTCAACTCTCATCAAGTGTATTCCAAGTCTGCTGGACTTGAAGAGTTCTAAGTGAACTAAGAAGTTCCAAGACTGCTGGTCTTGAAGGAATCTAAGTGATTCAAATATTGTTAAGACAATCTTAGTGGATTTCCTACTCGAGGAGTAGAATAGTGGACTAGGAGCCTTGAGTTCTCTGAACCACTTAAAAACACTATGTTTTTTATATTCTTGCTATAACTGCTATATCTGTCATAACTGTTTATCATCTATTAACTTGGTTTATCTTAAAGGGGAAAAAAATCTTATATTCCGTTGTGGTTAAATCATTAACAAATCTGACAAGTATTTAAAAAAAATTAAAATATCTATTCAACCCCCCTTCTAGATAACTATTGTGCCTCTGGGAACTAACATAACCTTTTTAATAAAAAAAAATTGTCAACGATATTATCAATTTTAACTATTTAAATACCCGGTGATAAAAGTACAGCAGCACACGACATTCCACAGTATCACACGATTTTGCACAGTTCTTCATATTATTGATTCAATAATTGTTATAGTAGTAATTGCATAGTATTTCATATTATTGAACTCAATAATTGCCAGAGTAGCAAATTCACAATATTTTATATTATTATATCAATAATTGACACGACACAATAACTCATATTATCTGATATAATATTATTAGGTCAGTAAATATTATTGGCAATGTCTAGAAAGTTTTGTAAGTGAAAAGGGTTATTTAATTGCGCGTCGTTTATAAGAAAGGCCCCCTCGTTTCTCAGAATGATCTGGTTGTCAATATTGTGAGTCTATAATATTTATACTTAGTGTTAAATGTTAGCATTAGTCCTGTGACACCCCCAAAATAGGTATACAACACCCATTCTGAGTCGCTAAATACATGGTACAGAAACAACTACAACTTTATTAATACAATTGTCGTGCAAAATACGACAACACATAAACTGTGAGTTTAAATACAAATATTGTCATCTAGACAATATCCACACTCAAATAAGTCCTCATTACAATTATTGATACACTATTTTACAAAATGATGAGGACTACTAAAACAACTTCTAGAACCATCATTCCATACCCCGACTAGTACTCGTTACATTCTCGCCTCCTGAGAAGAAAAATAGAACAAAAAAAAAGGGTCAGCTCAACTAGCCCAGTAAAGAATATTCTGAATAAGATAATATAGAACAAATTATCGTTAGTCTTCAACGAGGAAAAAAATCGATAGAATATAATGACAACAAGTTTGAGATCAATATTAGCATGCAATGAAATAATAATTCATAGAAAAGTTACGTAGAGAATGAAATCTACTATTATCTATGAATTTAAAAGTCCATCATCAATATTTTATCCATGTAACATCAATCAATATACATCATAGATCAAATATTCATCTTTGCACTACAGGCCAAAGATATTCATCAGTTGGTCATGTTCATCTCAACACCTGTACATCTTTGCACTACGGCCAAAGATATTCATAAGAAAATCAACCATCTTTGCACTACAGGCCAATGATATTCAGTAATATCATCATTTAGGAATGAGGATGATGAAAAATATGTTAAAGAAAACGAATCCAGTGAAACAAAAGAACAAATATTAAGGATTCGTACTTTAAACAATCCGAGTTCAAAAATACTTCATAAATAATCATAGTGGAGCAAAATTCAAGAATGATCAAAACATGGATACAATCAAAGCTAGTATCCATAATAGATATTTTGGACAAAAAACAAAAATTTAATTTTTCTGTGAATAGTGTCGTATTCGCGAATAGTGACGTATACGTGAATAGTGACGTATACGTGAATAGTAACCTCGACACTAAAAGACAAGAATTTCACAAGAAAAATCTTACCAATATTCTGGCAAAATGATATTAGAAGAAATAATATCATTTAAAAAAAATAACATCCCTTACCTCGAAATAACAGTACTTCTGACTGGAATACTGGATATATTGCTGAAGGGAACTTGTAGCGTATAGCAACACTCAAAGTATCAAAATACTCACAAGAATACGCTCGATAATATAGAGAGAGAAAGAGAGGGAAAACTTGTTTCTGGTGTGATTTTCAATTCTAACCTAAGCACCCTATTTATAGGAAATTGCTTAGAACACCAAAGCAAAAAATTTAATAAAATATTAATATATTTATTATAAATTCCTACGCACACCAAAGACATCTGATTTCAGCCATTAACATGTGCAAGTGGGGACCACCCAAGTGTAAAAAACGTTTTACTTAAATAAAACAATTAAAACTTCCAAAAATCAATTATTTCGAAACTTCGGAGCTTCAATAATTCATAATAAGTAGCCCTTTTATCAGAAAAAATTCAAATCTTATGTTCATTCCATAGGAAATTTAATTCTCTACAACTTTGTATGTTTAAGTTTTTCCAAATTCCAAACAGAAATTAACCGAAATCCACATACGGACGATTTTACAGGCTATAATCAAATTTCAGTCAAGAAATGGGGTCTACAAACATGTTTTAAATATTTTTAGTAACAAAAATACTCTTCCTCCTCATTTATTTATATATCCCATATTCATTGTAAAAATATCACCATTATTATATTATTAAAATATAATAATATATTTAAATGAATTATTTTATCAGAAAAGATAAAATATCAATTTTTCAACAATTGTCACTTTAAAATTTTCTCCATCTATATCCACATAAAATGAATATTTTCTTTATCATATAAATCAATAATTAATTATTCACAAATAATATTGAGAATCACAATATAAACAACCGGTAGTTCCGGGAGAGGGGGCTTTCCAATAAGGATTTCTCCTTACTGGCGCGCAATTAGGTAACCAAACCTCTCCTTAGACATAACTTTCTAGACATTGTCAATAATGCTATCTAATAATATTATTCAAATAATATGAATTATTGATCTGATAATGAAAAATATTATGTAGTGACAATTATTGAAACAACAATAATATAAAATATCAACGTAGCAATTATTGAATCAATAAAATAAAATATTGAACCGTAATTACTGTAACAATTATTGAGTAGTGCCTTCTTACGTAAGAATCAATAATTGGTGCAATACCGTGTGCTACTGTGTTTTAACCACCGGGTATTCCAATAGTATTAACGGTAACAACTATGCCGCTATTTATAAACAACTTATACTTGTTGTTTTCTTCATCCAATCACTTTTCGTTATGGGGCCCACACAAGACTGCGTCGTCGTATGAATATTCCCCAACAGCAAGAATATTCCACGACCAAACGAATATTCCCCGACAACAATGAATATTTTATAACCACTTGCTTATTTGAAATATTTACGCATTTTACCCATAACTAACCACATTAATCAAATCAACCCTTACTATTTCAAAATAATAAATAGAGAAAATTCAATTTCATTTATAATAAGTTTGGGGTCTTATAAGTCCATTATAGTAAATACATGGATTTAGGAATGTTTAAATAATTGTCACAATATCTCATATTATTAAACCAATAATTATCATCGTAACAAGGGTAGTAATGGAAAGTTACATAAAGTCAGGGGTATTAAACTGTTAGACATACTCATTATTTGAATATCACTAATATCTGTGATAGTGATGCATTAAGTCAGTAATGAAGAAGATGGATAATATAATAATAATTGTGAATAGTAAAGATTAAATGAAATCTTGGAATGTGAATAATTAATGTATGAGGTAATTAATATGTAGTAGAATAAAGATAGTTTTTTGAATGGTAGAAATTAAAGGTAAAGATAATGGATGGTTAATACATTGAAAAGATATGAATAATGGGTGAATAATATATCTTTAGATGTTTAATATATTGAAAAAGATAATGAATAATGAAATAATAGATTTATCTTTTGATAATGGATAATTTAATCTTTTGAATAAATAAATAATTATGAAAATGGATTAATCATTTTTTTTGAATAAATAAAGATAATTGATGAAAATGGGTAATCATTATTTTTAAAGTAAAGATAATGGATGAAAATGAGTAATCATTATGTTTAAAGTAATGATAATGGACGAATAATATATTTATAAAATGTGGGAGATTTTGGCTATAAATAGGACGTCTTAGTATAAGAAAATTCACAACTTCCTTACTTATACTTTCTTCCTCTCTCTAAAAATTTCTTAGTGCAAGTTTATCTCTAAGTATGCTAGCCTACCTCAAGTATTAGTAAATATCAACTAGAGTACTAAATATGTATTCCGAGCCATTCCAAGCTAAGTCTGTGTTGCATTCTTATTTGAATTCCCGAGTGGAATTTTCTTATGTACAACAGCTCTTTAGAAACATCCTTTGTTGGAATTAAGTAATTCCAAAGCATGTTTTCATTAGGATTTTGTCCTCTACAACTTTGAAGAAGGAAGAAAAGTCATCTGATATCATTTTCATATCTTAATATTCTAAAAACTGTAACCTGATCTAATTTTTGTCATTAATTTCTGCCCAAATTTAGAAAGTTCATAACTCAGTCATATTAATTCTGAATTGAGTGATTCTTGAGTCTATTTCGTATATCTTTTCGAGAGCTACATTTTTGTAAAAATATAAAGAGATTTTTAAAACCTTAGAAGACCCAAAAGTCAAATTCTTTAATGCTACAAAGATAAACATGAAAAGATTTGATCGGTTATTAATTTTATGTTTCACAATATCGAGGTAAAGGGTATCATTTTTTTTATACTCGTAAATGGATATCATTTTCCTTCTTACACATAAAGTATGTCATTTTCTTAATACTCGCAAAGGGAGATCATTTCTTTAATACTCATAAAGGAGATCATATTCTTTCATACTCCATATTATGATAAGAAAGTATTATTCATTTTATAGTTTTATAATTAAATGTGAAAATTCCTGTGATGATTAGAATATCCTTAATAGTTTGTGTTTCATCTAATATCTTTGACCTGAATCTTTCTATTAAATTTTTAATCGTTATATTTGAATTGAGAAGCGTACATTTCTTGAACTTTATATTTTATCAAGAGCTTTAATCAATTTTCTAGATGTCTTAGCAGTTTGGACTCCAGATAAATTAAATTGCAAATCTCTAATGCTTATCCTTGATTTATTGTTCTTATTATTTTTATTTATCATATATATCATTTTTATAATAATGGTAATGAAAGGTCTCTTTGATTTGAGTGCAAAGATGGGTATATGATTGGTATGATCATGACTATGGGTTCTGTTCGACCAAGGATGCAAAGATGAATTGTTGATTGGTATGATCATGACCATTGATTTTACAATTGAATATCTTTGGCTTAGGTGCAAGGATGAATTGATCAACATGGTTATAAGTATTGCTTCTATAATTCTTGAAATAATTAGAAATTCCTTTGAGGTTTGCGTTTCATCTAATATTATTTCACTTGAATTTTTATTTACTAAAATCTTCTTATTAAATTTTAATCGTTATCTTTGAAATATGAAACTTGAATATCATTCTTGAATTTAACTCCACATTTTGGTTACCATGTTGACAATTTGGATATTACTGGACTCCTTACAAATTAAATGCCAAATCTCGAATGTTTATTCTTCTATCTTATTATTATTACAACTTCTGTCTATCCTTTATATTACTGTTATTTGTACTAATCCTCAAATAATCAAGTTGTTATGAATATCTTCATCTTTTGCCTGAGAGGAAAGATAATTTGATTGGTGAACGTCTTTGGAGTAGGGTGTAAAGATGATATGATTGTTGAGTGTTTTTGGTCTGTATAGCAAGGACACATAGTAAAAATTCTCTTTGACCTTTGTGGCAAAGATGAATTAATTGATATGATCATAACTATTATTGTTACATTTGAATGTCTTTGGTGTAGGGTGTAAAGACGATATGCTTATTGAGTGACTTTAGCCTTTGTGGCAAGGACATTGAGTGAAAGTTCTATTTAGCCTTTGTGGCAAGGATATGTGGTGAAAGTTCTTTTTAGCCTTTGTGACAATGAGAAACTGTTTACTAACATGATTATGAACAGAACTATGAATTAATATAACCATAATCTTTGGTGTTACAGGTAAAGACAGGTGGTGAAAATTCTCTTCGGCCTGAGTGCAAAGATGAATTAATCAACATAATTATGATTATGAACTATTGATTGGCATGATTATGAACATGAACTATTGATTGATGTTACAGGGATAAAATATTTTTGGCGAACTTTTAAATTGGAGAAGATAATAGACATTATGGTCTATTTGTCTCTTCTAATGGATTACTCGTTCCACTGTAATTGTTGATCTAGAACTAGTTGTCTATTATATTCTATCATATTTTTTGAAGGCTAAGGATAATTTATTCTTCATTATCATTATCTTAGTCATGATATTCTTTACTGGGCTAGTTGAGCTCACTCTTTTCCTTTTTGTTCTATTGTTCTTATTAGGAAATGGTCCGAGTTAGTAACCATAGTGTTCTGAGTTAGTGACTGTTCTTATCAAATTATAAGATAGTGTGACAATAATTGTACTGAGAACTTAAAGCGTGTGTTTCCACTATCATACAAGATGTCTAACCACATACAAATTCATGTTACTATAAGATATGGTTGTGTGCATCCACTTGCTGACTATATCTATGAGCATTACCTATATAATCTTAGAGTATGGTTGGAATATAATCCTCAGTTTAACACAATGGAGATAATTATATGGCAAGAAGATACACACCATTGAAATGAACAGGATAGTATAGTAATCTTCTCGTTCTTCTTTAGGGTCTATTGGGTCAACCAATGTTAATTCTCAAGTCCTATGATATCTATTATAACTTAGAAGCATGGTCTCCCATGCACAAAGGTTTCCTTGGGAATTTTCCAAATATTTTAATTCCTAAAATAGTTATTGATTGTACCTTTATGTAGAGTGTTATTGGTTTAGAGTGTGAATATTGTTGTTATAATAATAGTTATAAATAAAAACAATCGTGTTTGTCTGTAATGTTGTTTTTTGCAACCCAAGTTTTGGGCGTGGTTTAGAAGCAAATTTGGGGGCGTCACATGTTGTGAAATGGATTTTTCATTATCTAGAAGGTACAACCAATTATGGTCTTATGTTTGATCGTGATACCGTAAGAAGTGAGGTTATAAGGTTTGTTGATTCGGATTATGCTGGAGACCTAGATTCAAGGAGATCTACAATAGGGTTTGTATACACCTTTTGCGGATGATGTATATGTTGGAGATTAGTGTTGCTGTCTACGGTAGCATTATCAACGACAGAGGCTGAGTATATGGAATTGACAGAAGCAGACAAGAAGACTTTGTGGCTAAAGGGACTAGTTAAGGAATTAGGTTTCAAGCAGGGTAGTATCTATATACATTGTGATAGTGAACAAAGTGTTATTCATTTAGCGAAGAACCATGTGTTCCATGCCAGGACCAAACATATAGATGTTTGGTATCACAAGATTGTTGAGTAGCTGAACAGTGATGATATTGCAGTTTACAAAGTTCTCACAAAAGAGAATGTCGTAGATATGCTCACAAAGTTAGTTACAGCAAAAAAGTTCAAGCATTTCTTGGACTTAATTCACTTCGTTGAATGTTGAGTTCGTGGTGGAGTATGCAAGGAGAGGGATACATTCACAGACACAAACAAGTTCACAATATTTGAAAAATGCAAGTCAAGAAGGAGATTGTTGAAAAAAGTTGTCTTGCATTATTGAAGAATCACGTAGCTCGAGGTTTGAAATTGGTTGCTTGAAGATTGGTTTTTTCTCTTGTGGGACCCATTTGTCAAACTTTGGTTCTTTAGATTTATGGAGTCTGTCTCCCGAGTTTTGCACTATAAATATAATGTTCGGATGAGCAATTACACCATAACAACGAAAAGCAGAAAAGCTCAGTTAGAGCAAATAGAGAGAGTGAGGGTGTAGAGAGAAAATAAATAGTTAGTTTATTTCTCAGTTGAAATTTTATATTTTTCATATTATTTTCAAAGTGGATTTCTGAGATCTCTCCCCGTAGTTTTTCCTAATTGAGTTTTCACGTAAAATTTTGGTGTTAATATTTTATCTCATATAATAGTGGTTTGTATTTATCTTAATTTATTTGTGTGAGCTTGATTTCTTAACACCTTCTATTTTGAACGGTGATATGGCTCATCATTTAAAGACTTTGGTAGCACCTTAGGTATATTTAATTTAACATTTTTTAGGTAAGAATTTAGTAATAATTTTTTTGATATAACATTGTTGCAAAGGTTTACCAAGTCCTTTTTTTAATTATTTCATTAAAGTGTATAGTTGTCATTTTAAGGTAAAACAAGCTCGTTGTTATGGTGAAATTACATAAAGAAAAAAGGTTTCTCATAATAATATCCTTAACTGTCATGGTGGTCTATACATCATATTTGCTGTTTATCTCTCTCATAACTCATCAGAGAGAAAAACTATTAAATTATGCCCCAGAAGTTGCTGACTGATGGTGTTTGAGTTGTTAATGTTTAATAAAAACACATTGAAGTTGTCAAAGTCTGTTAGACTTGATCAATTATTCTATTTATTTTCTTTGGAAGTTCGCTATGTAATCGCAATGAGACGAATGCGCATTCTTTATGTTTTTTCTGTTTTCAGAAGTTGTATAAACAAGTGCTTTGATGATCAATAAAAGTATACTTCAGAAGTCTCAAAATAAGTTTGTTTTGTTATCTTTTACATTTTATTTATGTCATAAACCATTAATCTGGTATCAGAGCTATAAATTATTGAGAGACCTATAAGATTGAGTGAGCCTAACCACTTACCTTAAACACTTACCATCTCTCCTATCCAAAACACAAAGCCTACAACTAATGTAGGATGAGTTCCGGAGCTTCATCGAATGCATTAGCGCCTTCTGTGTTTGATGGAACGAATTATCAAGTGTGGGTTGTCCAAATGGAAGCCTATCTTAATGCTAATGATCAGTGGGAAGCTGTTGAAAATACGTACGAAATTCTTCCCTTGCCCAACAATCCAACTATGGCTCAAATAAAAAATCACAAGAAGATTAGGCAAAGGAAGTTAAAGGCAAAAGCTAGCTTATTTGTAGCTGTTTCATCTTCAATTTTCACCAGAATCATGACATTGAAGGCAACAAATGGAATTTTGGACTTCTTGAAAGGAAGTATGAAGGAAACGAACAAGTCAAAGGCATGCAAGTTCTGAATCTGATAAGAAAATTTGATATGCAAAGAATGAAGGAATCAGAAACAATCAACGATTACTCAGACAAACTACTTGATATTGTTAACAAAGTAAGGCTTCTTGGTACTGATTTTTTTGATTCTAGAATAGTTCAAAATATCCTTGTAACAATTCCTAAAAAATTTGAGGCTACAATATCATCAATAGAAAACTAAAAAGATGTGTCGAGTATTACTTTGGTTGAACTATTGAATGCACTATAGGCTCAGGAACAAAGGTGACTTAAGAGGCAAGAAGGATTTGTGGAGGGTACATGTCAAGCTATATTAGAGAACAATATGTACGAGAAAGAAAAGCAACGCAACAACAATAACAGCAACAAAAACACTAAATTTCCACCATGTCCTTACTGCAAAAAATCCAATCATCCACGGAAAAGGTGTTGGTGGAGGCCGGATATAAAATGTCAGTAATGCAGTCAGTTAGGGCACGTGGAAAGGGTATGCAAATCTCAACAATAGAAAGGAAAAGTTAAAACTATTGTTGAACAACATCAAGAGGAGCAACTATTTGTGGCATCATGCTTTGCTACTAGTAGCCCCACATAAAGTTGGCTTATAGACAGCGGTTGTACAAGCCACATGACTTATGATCAAGAGCTTTTTAAAGAGCTTGACAAAACTGTCATTTCTAAAGTTCAAATTAGAAATGAAGCATATCTTGAAGTAAAAGGCAAAGGAACAGTTTCAATCAAAGGCCACACAGGTTTGAAATTAATTTCTAATGTCTTATATGTTCCTGAAATTAATCAAAACCTTTTGAGTGTTGGTCAATTATTGGAAAAAGGATATAAGGTGTTGTTTGAGGATAATCATTACTTGATTATGGATGCACAAGGCAGAGAAGTGTTTAAAGTCCAAATGCAAGGTAAAAGCTTTGCTTTAAATTTGATGGAAAAAGAGTAGGATGCAGTACACAAAATACAATGCTTTGGCATAGGAGATTGGAGAACTTTCATCATACAACCTACTTTTTATGAAGAAGAACAATCTTGAAGGCTTACCTAAATTATAAGAGGAGCTTCCTACTTATGCAGCCTATTAGTATAGAAAGCAGGCAAGGCTTCCTTTTCCACAAAACAAGGCTTGGAGGGCTACACAAAAACTACAGTTAGTACACATAGATGTGGGAGGACCTCAGAAAACGCCATCATTAAATGGAAGTAAGTTTTACATTGCTTTCATTGATGATCACACAAGAATGTGTTGGATTTATTTCATGAAACTTCAATATGAGGTTGTTGATATCTTCTGGAAGTTTAAAGTTTGGGTGGAAAATTAGAGTAGATGTAAAATGCAGGTAATCAAATCTGATAATGGAACTGATCATAAACCTTAGAAAATTGAGCACCAGCTAACAACACCTTATACCCCTCAATAGAAGGGGGTGGTTGAGAGGAAAAACAAAACACTCATGAAAATGACAAGATGTTTAATGCATGACAAAGGGCTGGGAAAGAAACTCTGGGTTGAGGCTACAAACACACCAATTTTCGTACTAAACAGATAGCCAACAAAAGTTTTGCAACAAAGGACTCCATTTGAAGCGTAGTATGGTTATAAACCAAGGTTGAAAAATTTAAAAACATTTGGTTGTCTTTGTTTCTCTTATATTCCTCAGGTTAAGAAAGACAAATTGGATTAGAAGGCAGAACTTGGGATTTTTGTAGGCTACAGTTTAGTTTCAAAAGCCTACAGGATTTATCTTCCACAAAATAATAAAGTAATTTTTAGCAGGGATATCCAATTTTTTGAGTCCGATTGCTGGAGCTAGGAGAATGATAAGAAGCTTGACCTCTAGGAGGAGAATTATGATATTGATGACAAACCTGTTAGGGGAACCAAATCACTCTCTAACATCTATCAAAGGAGAAATGTTGCTATAATAGAACCTACAGGATATGAAGAAATTGCATCAGATCAAAAATGGATGGTTGCAATAAAGGAGGAGCTTAAGATGATTGAGAAAAATTAGACTTAGATGCTAGTGGATAGACCTACACACAAAAAGGCGATAAGAGTCAAGTGGGTTGACAAGACCAAACTCAATCCTGATGGTTCTATAAATAAACACACAAGGCAAAGTTGTGAGTCGTTAAAGGATATGCTCAAATGTTTAGGGTGGATTTTTTGAGACTTTTTCCCCGGTTGCTAGATTGGATACCATAAGAATGTTGTTGGCCCTGAGAAGATTACTATCATGTTCTTTCAAATGGTGAGTCTTCTTCTTGACATATATTTCAACCAAACTCGAGATTATATAGCTCATAGATATAAGGTGGACCTTGTCTTATGATAACACGAATATATTAGACATCTTGTATGATAATGGCAAAACGCCTCCTTCAAAGTTGGGTTCACCTCACCCTATTCGGTTCACCAAAATCAACGGTTAAAATGACGATAAAATACGACACACTTATCTATAATTCTCAATAAAATTATTTTTATACTATTTTAGGGAAACCTCAACAACTATAGACCATCGTTCTATTCTCCTCGTTATCCCCACTCAACCCTTGACTACACTCTTATTACCGAAAGGAATTGTGAAGCAAAAGGGTGAGCCTCAACTAGCCCGAAGAAAAGAATATCATGACTAAAGATAATTAAATTATCAATATCAATAGCCTTCACAAGAATAAATTAAAGATTTAGAACATATGGTAGATGATAAAACTTTTTAACCATAGTGGCAGCGGAACAAGCAATCTATTAAAAGAGTCAAATAGACCATAAAGTCTATTATCTTCTCTATGTTAAAAGTCCGCCAAAAATTATTTATTCCTGTAACATCAATCAACAGTTCATGTTCACAATCATGTGAATAACTCATAATCATAATTGTGATTCTAAATTCCTCTTCGCACTCTAGGATTTAAGATAATTTTTATCATATATCTTTACACGAAACATCAAATATCATGGTTATACCAAATCACAGGTTCATGTTCATAATCATACTAATAAATTCATCTTTGCACTACGGGCCAAAGATATTCATTAACAGTTCATCTTTGCACTACATGCCAAAGACATGCAACTACATTTTAGAAGAGTCAAGTAGAGCATGATATCTACTATCTTCTACGAATTAAAAGTTTATTATCAATATTTTATCGCTGAGACTCAGCTCAATACATCACTGAATTATCCATGCACTACGGCCAAGTATATTCGTTAGTATCACATCCATGAATTATCCGTGCACTACGGGCCAAGGATATTTATTAGTATCACGACCACGAATTATCTATGCACTACGGGCCAAGGATATTCGTGTTTTCACCAATGGTCATGATCATGCCAAATAACAATTCATCTTTTCACCCTTAGCCGAAGAGAACGCATGGTTATGATCATACCAACATATGTCCATCAATGCACTACGGGCCAATGAGGACTTTTACCACATCATTTGTAACATTACGGTCATGATTATACCGAATAATCCATGGTCATAATCATACCAAATAATAGTTCATCTATGCACGTAACCCACATATGACTTTCATTACAATATAAGCATAAGGATGATGACAATGATATAAGCATTAACGAAATCAAGGATAAATATTAAAGACTTTAAATTTATCCAGAGTTTAAAAATATCCAAATTGTCAACATGATACTGCTTTGTGGAGTAAAATTCAAGAATAATATTGTATCAAAAATGATTTGGACAAAGAAAGAAATTAATTTTTATCATGAATAATTCCCGGGTGAATAGTACCCGTGAATAGTACTTTGTGAATAGTACCCATTAATAGTACTTTGTGAATAGTACCCGTGAATAGTATTCCCGACATGAAAAGATCAATAATTATCAAGAATGCTCGTAAAAATATTTCCATGAAAAGATATTGGATGAAGCACAAATATCAAGGATTGTAAATTATATTGTTTAACTTTTATGGAACATTAGCTTATATTTGTAATTGGTTAGCTTATAATACGTTTTGGTGGATATTTGAATGTGAATGTGAATGATAATGAGTTGAAGATTACGTTTTAGTGCTACGTTGCATATTTGAATGTGAGATACATGTTTATATTACTGTGTATTGGGTTGTGACAGGTTACATGTACATTAATGGGTTTAAACACCTGGAAACTGAACTTTTAAAATCTGCATTTAAAAAAAATAGTTAATTCCGACGGAATAGGGTATTCTCGACGGACCTTCCCTCGGAGGTAATAAATAACCAATTTTTAATAAATGTCGAAATATTCTAATTTCAGTCGTAAATACGTTACCTTCGATGGAACGTATCCGTCGTAAATACTCTATCTCAAGACGCAAAATTCGTGAAGTTAATAATTAGTCAATTTTAATAAATAATGAATTATTTTAGTTTTCAAATCGAAAATAGGATAATTATGAGTGCAAAACTTTTAGTTATTTTTATAAAAGATATTTTCGTCATTTTCTAACTCACGATATAATACTTTCGTTGTGGGGTCCAATAATAATGGTAAATGCATACGAATATCCCCTGACAAAAAAGAATAACCAAACGTAATATTTTATATTAATTTGCTTACTTTGCAAAATTTTCAAATATCACCCTTAACTTTAACCTTTTATCAATTTAACCATTTACTAAATAGAATAACAATTATCAGAAAATTGAATACTTTTATTTTATAAAATTCAGGGTCTTACAAAAATCTGTCTTCTTAAATGGATACTTGGAGGAAGAAATTTTTGTGGAGCAACCTAAAGGTTTTGTTGTCCAAAGAAAAGAGGAAAAGTATATATGTTGAAAAAGGCCCTATATGGTTTAAAGCAGGCACCAAGAGCTTGGTACAGCAGGATTGATGCACATTTGTTAGACTTAGGCTTCACAAAAAGCCTAAGTGAATTTACTTTCTATCTTAGAACGAAGGTTAGTGATGAAATACTTGTAGTATCCCTATATGTTGATGATTTGCTTGTGATAGGAAGCAGTATGGAGTAGTTTGACACTTTCAAAAGGGAAATTAAGGATGTTTTGAGATGAATGATCTTGGGAAGATAACATGTTTTCTTGGCATGGAAGTTAAACAAAGGCAGAATGAGATCTTCATATGTCAGCATAAATATGCCAAGGAGATTCTAAAAAAATTCAACATGGAGGAGTGCAAGCCAACTGCAACTCCAATGAATCAAAAGGAAAAGTTTTGCAAGGATGATGGAGCTGAAAAGGTGGACGGAAGGTTATACAGGAGCGTAATAGGTTGCCTAATGTATTTAACTATAACTAGGTCAAATATCATGCATCCAGTAAGTTTGCTATCAAGGTATATGCATTGTGCTAGTGAAATTCATTTTTAATCAGCAAAAAGAATTCTTAGATATGTTAGGGCACAATTGATTATGGAATAAGGTTTATTCCAGTTAAAAAATTCAGTCTCCATGGTTATTCTATTGGGAATTGATGCTATGCTAAGCACCTCATGTTACTGTTTTAGCTTTGTTATGAAATTTTTTCATGATGTTCTAAGAAACAAAATCAAGCTCAATTTGGATCAGAAAACTCAAGATTTGATCAGAAAACTCAGATTTGCATATGGAACAACAAGAAGGCACACATATATTTGTGGACAACCAAGCTACAATTTCAATTGCTAATAATCCAGTGTTTCATGACAAAACAAAACACTTCAATATAAAACTTTATTTTCTATGAGAGGTACAAAGGGAAGGAGAAGTGCAGCTAATCTATTGCAAAACAAAAAATCAAAGTGCTGACATCCTAACAAAGTCACTTCCAAAGATTAGTTATGAATTCTTGAGGCAAAAGCTTGGAGTCTGTAGCTCCAGAGCCAAGGAGGAGTGTTGAATTATGCCCCAGGAGCTGCTGACTGCTGATGTTTGAGGTTGTTAATATTTAATAAAACACATTGAAGTTGTCAAAGTATGTTAGACTTGATCTATTCTTCTGCTATTTTGCTGGAAGTTCTGTTATGTAACTGTAGCAGATTTAGCTGCATTCTTTATGTTTTTCTTTTTTCAGAAGTTGTATAAATAAGTGCTTTGATGATCAATAAAAGTATGTTTTAGAAGTCTCAAAATAAGTTTATTTTGTCAGCTTTTACATTTTATTTCTGTCATAAACCATCAAAAACACACGCACACTGAAAATGCTATCTCCGCCATGTTGTATATTCTCCCCCTAAACATCGAGTGGAGCAAAGTTTAAATTTGGAGCAAAGTTTAAATTATTTCAATCAAATAAGTTGTTTTCAGATACATTGGCAGGTACCCTATATTATCTAATCAAATGGCAGTATATTTTCAGCCAGTAACATCTACAATAAATACATTGGCAGGTACCCTATATAAGGTATTTTGTGCCTCACCTGATCAAGCAAGGAATGAAATGCGTCAAGCAAGTTTTGATTATTTGAGCCTTGGAGGCATTTTTTTCAAATGGACCAGTGGCTCTGGTCTAAATCCCCAGCCATTGAGCTTGGTGCTCCATTTCTTTTCTGTAGCTATGTATGGCGTTGGCCGCTTGTTACTTCCATTTCCCTCTGCCAAACGTGCCTGTCTTGGGACTAGATTGATCTCGGTGCGTAGTTCTTCAGATTTCGTTGTAAAAAAAAAGTTTCAGGAGAGGAACAAATATATTATGCTTTCTTCACAGGCAGCGCATTGAACTTATTAATTGAAAATTTTATGAACATATTCATGTAAATAACATGTAATATAATAACCAAAAAAATAAAAAAGAACTTCCATGTTAATAGAAAATAAAAGAAAACAACTTGCATATTCAAAAATAAAAGAAAAAATAAAGCTGACATGCTTATAAGTGTAATCTTGGACTATATATTCACAACGTGTGCATTGTTATGAAACTAGTGCTACTTAAATTTATTGACTTTCAAAAGTCAATTTAATGCATTTTAAAATTCAAAATTAATACGATTTCTTAAAAATTACAAAAAAATAAATAATATAATTAGTGGTACTTTTTAATACTCTTTCTATCCCAAATTAAATGACTAATTTTAACTTTTTAAAATCAAACTGACTGTTTTTAAACTAAATTTTGTATCATTTTGGCCAAAATATCCCGTTTGTCGATTTTTGTTTTAAGGGAAAGACCTAGTTGAGCTACTGACTATTTTTAAACTAAATTTTGTATTATTTTGACCAAAATATCCCATTTGTCGATTTTTTTTTAACGGAAAGGACTTAATTGAGCTAAGTTTTATAACATCAGGGGTATCTAAGGACAAAAAAAAAATTCAGGACTAAATGGGACCAACGCGATACACGTTTGCCCTCGCTTTATATTGATAGTTATTCTCACTTCATGTTGGAGCTTGTTATCCCCTTTTTTGTGGGATTTTGTTTCTCCATAAATATTTGATTTCTTTCCCTTACGAGATGTTGCTTTCTTTAAATGTTTTTTCTTTGCTTGTGAGAAATATTTTCCGCTGTGCTGATTACATGTGGGGTTTTTCAGATTTACGCGTGGGGTTACACAACTTGTTATCCCGTTATTCGTGTTAAAAAGCTGCTCGAACTCGTATATTGAAAGTAATTTCAATTTGTGGATCCGACAGCAATGGCTGATGGAAAGCACAAGAGAATAAAAATAATCCATGTACTGAAAAATTCATCCCAAAGAGCAGCCATAAAAATCATCCACAAACCATTATCTAAATAGCAGATCCTCTCATCAACCTCAACAGATACAAAATAAGAAGATAAAAGAGCATTACTTGAAGCAGACATCACTAAGATTCAGTTTTGTGTAAAGGATATAAACATCTTCACTCAATAATTACCTAAACTTTAAGAGCTTCACATTTTGATGTAGTGCTGCACACTTTAAAGGATACAGAGAAAATCCTATATCAGCCAGGCAATGTAGCTCAAGTTTGTTCCAAGTCAAAGCAACTACTTTCACATCAGAATTTAGCACCAGCTTTTAGTAAGCTTAGCTATGCAAAATCTATACCATGGATCAACAAGTAACTTCTGAAAGGAGGCCAAGTTTGCGAAAAAGTTGTCACGTCATTTTCCTCCTGAAAGAAGAAATTTTATTGCCATGTCAATTGCAGCCTTGAAGGAAATTTCATGTGAGAAACAAGCGCACACACAGATTATATATATATATAGAGAGAGAGGGGGGGCACTCACCTGAAATTATGAGCAGAATCACTACCATCTATCAAATATCATTCTTTTCTATGATGAAGAACAGCAGCTGAACTTGCTCCTCCTGATACTGGCTCCGCTCTGGGTACAACAATATTGGTTCCCTTGAGAAGTGCTGAATTCCCACCAGACTCCGATTCATTGGCAACAAGGGCCTTCTTGCTGACAGTTCGATATATTTCTGTCAGGACAGTGTTAAAAGATTCTTCAACGTTGGTTGCCTCCAGCGCTGATGTTTCCATAAAGTAGAGATTCTCTCTTTCGGAAAATTCTCTGGCATCCTCAGTGGGAACATTCCAAGGGTCCCTAGGTCAGACTTGTTGCCTACAAGCATAATTACAATATTCTTGTCAGCGTGGCGCGTAATTCTTCTAACCACCTTGCCACGTGATCAAATGATTGACGCTTGGTAATGTCGTAGACCAGCATTGCCCCCACTGCACCTCTGTAATATGCACTGGTCACAGCCCGATATCTGAAATCACCAGGTGTTGGTCAGAGCAGAAAAAAGACGGTTGTAGTAGCAACAGAAATTAGGGATACATGAAAGTCTCTCACACACACAAAAGCATACAGACACACACATAAATTTCCTAGTTGAGTTTGTTATCCCATTTTTTATAATTAAACAAGTAATAACCAAAACAAAGATGATTTCTGGCATTCCTTTACTATGAATTTTTATTACCTTCTGACCTGACCACTTGGTCTGTAAACTATTCTCAGCTGTTCACACAGGCAAACAGAGTCCACAAAGAGCACCTAATAACACCCTAACAAGCACAAACATGGATGCGCTACTTTTATGTCAAATGGAAACAGTATATGGCTCCGGCTTGCTTCATTGATAAATTAGTGCTGAAAACATGAGAGCAATTCAAGGATCGCTTTGGATACTATTTTTTTACGTTTCCTTTTCTACCTAGTATATCTAAAAACATCATCACTTCTTATGCACCGACTTATTTAGGAATAAAGGTTTTGTTTTTGGTAGGTCAATCTATGAATAAAGTTGACCAGATATTTAACTTAATTACTTAAATAGATCCGTTCAATATAAATCCCAATATTACTTTTCTACCGTGTCATTCTTGGTGCATCTGGCCTTTTGTATCATCTCCAATATGTATTTCACAAAATAATGAACTTGACTTAGAGCACTATAAGATAAATGGCTGTATTATTTCACACACAGTGTCACTCTTGATGCATCTAGCCTCTTGTATCATCTCCTATCTGTACTCTACCCATAAGATAGTTATGAGTTTTTATTGTTTTTCTTTTTTTAATTTTCCTGGACAATGACCTGCCAATTCTTTCTGTTTTCCAAACTTTTATTTATTTATAGTATTCATAATTCCTAGCCTGTGTTACTTGTATACAACAATAGGGAAAATTTTACATAAGCTGTTATGCTCTCCTCAAGTCCCTCCTTATCTCTTCCTGTGCATTAAAAATTAAAGGAATTTACTATAATGATTATTAGGGTGAATACGATTTCTTTCCCTTCATGAATTCTATCAACATAATCAACCATTTATAAACATCATTATTGGAATTCAATGCAACGGCCCAATATCATTCTTCTTGTTTTACCTTTCCCCCCAACGGCTGACAGTCGCACTGTGTAACCCTGCAAAAACAAAACACACCTACTGTAACACCCTCAAATCCGAGTATCCATTACCACGGACCTGGTGCATCACGATACAACCTTCATTTTGATCATTTATAACTTCCATTCATATATTAATGAATACTACTTAGCTTTGTTACCAATAAATATATTAATTCCTTTCGTGTCCAAGATCTATGTAACAATCCTAAAACCTTAATGAGAAAATTATCAATCTTGATTATTAACCATTCATGTCTTTACATCATATTCGATGTTATACTTAATAAGAGGCGGAATAATTACAACTTTTCTGAATTCACTATTTATTTCCCTGAATCACAACTTTCATTATTTTACATAACTATGAATCAAATATATTCTATAATTCGATTCGTCAAAGTTATATTATAACACTTTACATCCAAATTCGATATCCGTATATACCAAGAAATTTCGACTTTACAACTCTACATGAGTTAAACATGATAAACAACTATCAGATACATCATCTAAAACTTTAAACATGATTCATAATCATCACTTCAACTAAACAAATAAATCTTCTTGAACTTTATCAATCAAATAGTACGTAACTTTACCATGAGTCCTTAATCTGCAAAAGTGGTTATTTACAAGAGTGAGCTCGACAACTCAACAATTTTAACAGTTTTCATGCATCAAATAGCATATGATATCATACTCAGTTTATATAATTATAATCATTTAAATTCAATAAGCATGAGGCTTCTCACATAACAAGTATAGAATAATCTTCTTAAACACACAGTCATAGATAGGCTTCTCACATAACAAGTATAGAATTATCTTCTTAAACACATAGTCATAGATAGACTTTCAATTACACAAACTTATCCTGAATCATCTGCAAACCGGCGCGGCCGCGTTGGTCTAAGGCTTGAGAGTGGCGCGGTCGCGCCACCTCAAGTTCAGACGCTGACATGTTCTGCTTCAACAGAAACGGAACTTAACTCAAAAATCCTTTAACATACTTCCTATATGCTAACTTATTATACTAGCTAACTAAAATCAATCTCTTCTTTGATTTTACCATATCAATTACTACATTCTTCAATAATTTAGAGATTAAACTACAAGTTTAAACTCTACTTTCTTTAATAATTTAATTAACTATTAAAATCTCACATATATATAATTCTTTCTCACCAAACCACATAATCCAAAATATATAACGCATATATACTCTTATTTGAACCCGACACATGCCATAATAAGAATTTTATTTACTAAATTCTTATTTTAATAATTTCTGAAAATTTTGATTATCACACCTACCATCCACAACACAAAACTCCCACATCCCTCCCCCGTACGCGTGCACCGAGGAAAAAAAAGCGATGACATAAGTGGCAGGAGAAGGTGGGAGTGGGGCTGAAATTATATTTCAAGTCTACAGTACAATACTCAGATCCTTCTTTTTTTGTTGATAAGTTATTAAAAAGAATACAAAGGTACCATTCAACAAACATCAGTACATTTATGATGCCAAATAATTTTGTGGCCCAACATTGTAATTATACAGGAGCAGGAGACTCTTCTATATCTCCATAGCTTCTAGCTTTCTACCACCAACTTTATCGCACTTATCTCTGTTGTTCACCCTATACTTTCGCCATTGCAAAAATGGCCCTTTCTGACCAACTTTTGTGCACCAAATCAGTTACGCAAACACGATTTAAAGTTTAAATCATTGGTGAAAATCCCTCCGTCGTATCCAAACAAAGTAGTAGCGGTTAACAAGCTCTCTCAATGCAATCGACAGTCACTTTAAGATACTCTGCGGGGAAAAGACAAATTTTCAGGAAGTCCATCAACTAATCTAAGTCATTAACTATTGAAGATAAATGTAATAACCATAAGAGTATTAGTGAGCTGGTTACAATGGAAGGAAAGATAATATAAGTCACCAAAAATATTTATGTCATTATCCCTCATGATATATGACTTTTTTCAGTAAATCTTTAGCTCTCAACTTACAAAAGCTTTCCCCAAATTTCTACCAGAGACACCAGTTACATGGTTTAATAAAGGAACGATCTAAATTACAAAGTTCCTGGATTAGTAAATATTTTATGTGCATCTTTCTCCTAGATAAGAAAGATGTTGGCACCCTAAGGTAGGTTACCTGCTGTTCATAAGAATTATCTTTTAGATAAAACATATATTTCATAACATCATTCCTAGAAATTTAAATTTACCACTACTACTCGTACCAATATAAGGTAACTATAAAATGAAATAAGTGGATACAAATATATTGTCAAGTCAAGCCAACCTAGAAATGTGAAAAAGATTCTTTCGTTATTTATAGCACAAAACTTGTTTGCATATCTGGTCATGGTGAGATAACAAGTAGGGGAAACACTTTATACGTATTTGGTCATGGTGACGTTATGGCCAGAACTGTACCAGGACTTCACAACCTTATAATGAGACCAATAATCTAAGAAATATTATCGTATAACAGCATGGTTTTCCATACTGCAACTGTTTTTCTCCCATCATCATCTCTTTCATGCTATTTGAGTCATGATCTAAATAGTAAGCCAGATTAATTTCATGGATAGCATTTAACCTTACTTGGGTTTTATATCTTATTTGTTAAGTAGATCATATAATGAATTGTTTGAAGAATTTAGGTCATACATGGAATTCTTTTGGGGCCTTTTTTTTCATTTGAGAATCCTGCGCTAAAAGAATATTCTACTTGAGATGATTTATTTCCTTTAAAACTCAACGCTAAGTGGTCTCTATAGAGTAACGGTATTAGAAACCAGGCCCCAAAAGATCCAAGAATTTGCTGACTGACATGAGAAGGAGAATTTGATGCAATCGAACAAGAAGTGGACTTCTTAGCTTAAAAGCTAGACAATTAATGTTTTTATTGTCAAGGGGAAAAAGACATTATCTAGATTCTAGAATGAATACGAGGTTGAATTTCTCTAGAGAACTTCAAAAGGCACATGCAAAACTTTGACAATACGGCGAAATAATCTTTTATGAGGAAAGTATTCTTATTTGTAAAATCTTACCTAATTGGATAGCGACTTATTTGTAAAATCTTACCTAATTGGATAGCATTCCCCTTAGATCTTCAATGACTATTTAGATAAGAGTTCTCTATAAGAAGGTGAAATTGATATATACAGTTACTTAATAGACATGGAGCTTCTATGAGATACCAGCTTGCACACCTGACCTTATATAAAATGGAATTGATTTATGTTTACTATATTAGGCCCTTTCACTTATAATAAATGTTCAAAGATTACTAAAAGAATACCACGGAGCTTATCAAGGCGCAACGACTTGTCGTCTAGGCGCTGGACAAGTCGCAAGGCGAGGTCACGCCTTGATGACAGTTAGCTCAAAACATGAGAACTGTCCAAAAACATCACCAAACAAAGTTAACAATATTCACGGAACCCATAAATGGATAGATCCAAGAAATCCGACTGCAGTAGAAGAAGTCCGGTGACGATCGGAGATCTCACGCGCCGGCGTGAGTTGAGCGATACATTGCTGGCGATCTTTATGTTGTTTCACGTCCTCGCATGGGTGGTTCTTCCATGTCGGCGAACCAACCACCAACCTCGCCTGGTGAAGATGTCCTTGTAGCATATTCATTTAGCAGCTAGCTGGGATTTTGTTTTGTTTTACTTTGTATTTAGGTGTCTGGTTAGTGGAGAGTAACACTAATACTACATGTGGGTGATGAAATTTGTGTATTGTGGTGCCTTTTATATTAATAAGGCTTGGTTACTTTAGCAAATGACTTCTGATGGAAGACAACTAGCTGCCACTTACTTATCTTAGGGCTTGTTTGGCTATTTGGCAATGACCTTTAATAACTTAAAAGAGTACTAATATCTATCCTTGTTGATATCTTTATTTTTTCTTTTATCCTTTTGTTTGTTTTTAATAATTAAATGTACTAATTCATACACATACTTTTGTATTAAATAATTAATGTATATTTTGTTTTTCATAATATTTAATAGTCTTAATATATATGAGAATAATTTCATAATTATAAATGTATAAATTATTTATTGTTAACGCCTTATCGCCTTATGGACGCCTTATTGCCTAGGCGTCTTGGCGGTCTGCAACTGCCATGACTCGTCGTGGCGCCGTGACAACTATGCCACGGAGTACCAAAATTAGCTTCAGATGAGTAAACTCATCAGGAAGACAAGGAAGTGGAAAAAACAAGCCATTAACAATGGAGAGCCCGCATCCTATGGACATCTGAAATAGCTACCCCCCTCCCCCCAACAAAAAAAAAGGGGAAAAAATCCCATCGTGAAGCCTAAAGAGACGCCAAACAACACCCTATCTTTTTAACTTTTCGTATTCAGATAGGGTTTGACTTTGATCATTCATCATAAGGCAATGCTTTCCATAAAAAGATTCAGCTTTGAAAAGGGGCTCCAATTACGAGACAGATGGAAATATGGCATACATTAGACAGCGACCTATTATTAGGTCGTCTCCTTTCTGTATATGATGCTTTAACAATAGCACAAAGGTACGATACATCATCAGAACAGGCTTATCAGCTGGAAACCGAAGAACATTATGCAACCAAAATAATTGTATCCCAATTTCCCAATCTAGTTTACCCTTGATACTTCTCTTTTATCCCTTTCTGCACGACTATCATGGTGATATCACTCTTTCAGATAATAAGTTAGCGCCGACCAAATTAATCAACCCAAAGAGTGACAAATTTCTTCAAAATTCGATAATAGGCAACGAATTTAGTAACAAAACAATGTTGTTTCAATAAGGAAATAGTGAAACACCACTCAGCCATTTTAATACATCTCCAGATAACTTACACCATTCTTAAATGTAAAGTCAGATTAAACTATGCACCAAAGCTCATCTCATAAATTCAAGGCAACAAATCACAATATCTTAATTCACTATGTTTCCAAACAACTTCATTTCCTACTCATCAGTATATATATATATATATATATATATATATATATATATATATATATATATATATATATATATATATATATATAAAACTTAAAAATAGATTTACAAACTTATAATTAGAGAGATTACCTTTCTTGACCAGCGGTGTCCCAAATCTGAGCCTTGATGGTCTTATGATCGATAACGAGCGTTTTGGTCTGAAATTCAACCCCAATTGTAGCCTTAGAATCCAAACTAAATTCATTTCTAGCAAAACGAGCCAATAATTGGGATTTACCGACTGCGGAATCTCCAATTAATACTATCTTGAACACATAATCGATCTTCTGATTGAAATCTCCATGAAAATTCGACATTTCTCCTCCTAATTCACAGAATCTCACCCAATCGATGGTAGATCGGGTGGTCAACTTAGCGATGAATGAAAGTAAAAACCCTTTGATTGCTACTGGCGAATAGTCAAATACCCAATAAAGCAAAACAAAGAAAACAGACCTTGAGATTTTATATTTGAGTTGAAAAGGTTAGGGTTTTGGCGAAGAAAAATGGAGGAAAAGTGATGAGAGAGATCAACTCATCAGTACTTTGATTGAACTAGAAGTGAAACTTATTAAGAAAAAAAGAAATAAATTTGAATTTGACTATGAAAGTATGAATACTTCTCTCTCTCTCTCTTCTTTTCTTTTTTTATTTGTATTTTAAAACCACCATTTTTGAGTTTGGA
The DNA here is from genome assembly GCA_020205605.1 of Panax ginseng. NCBI lineage: Eukaryota > Viridiplantae > Streptophyta > Magnoliopsida > Apiales > Araliaceae > Panax > Panax ginseng. Next base: position 118,158,192 of record CM035133.1, on the reverse strand, counting down.
TTATGTCAAAATAAATTTAAGGCAAATTTCACTTCATTACCTCAGGTTTTGAGGTGGAATAAAAAAATTATATTTTTCTGTCAAACTAACTGTGCGTACAAGTTACTCGCCTAAAAGCGTGATGCATCTATATGGAAGGTGCTACTAAACACTTGTTGAAGGAGTCCAACTACAGTTCTTATTCTTTAACAAAACTTGCTCTTGTTTACTTAGGTGTTGTTTGTTTATATTTGATTGTCTCTTAATGGACTGTCTTTTATTCGCTAAGAGGCATAATATTATTTGTTTTTGTTTTTGTTACCTCTGAATGCCTTTTAATCGGTAAGATAAAAAATGAAATCTTAATAATTAAGAGGTACCTCTTAATGAATTTTTTTTTATAATTTTTTTATATAAATATATTCAACAATATTATGCACTCATTTTTATTAAATTGAATATTTAAAATTATTAAATAAAATTTTATCCTTTAAAATGGTAAAATAGTGTCATTAAGAGACAACTTACTTTTTAGTTATCAAACAATTTTTTAAATTTAGACCTCATAGCCATTTAGATGATCTAATTTATTAAGACATCATAATCATTCAGATCTTAATTCTCAGGTTTATCAAACACAACCTTAGTAGTCTGCTGCTATTTGTTCCTATTTTTTAGCCATTATGTAGTTTACCGCTCTTTCCATTATTTTCTCTATTTTAGTTATTGCACTTATACTTCCCGTTGTTGTATTGGCTATAAATATAACCACATGAAACCCAATAAATTATCAGATAATTAGTTCCAATTCTTTTCTCCCTCTCTTCTCTTTTCCATGTTGTAGACTCTCAAAATTTTACATTCATGTTACTAGCCATGAAGGAGGGCAGAATCGTCTTCCAGAGATAACTCTGGAAGTCAAATCAAGTCCAACCCCGGAGATAATCCCGAGAGATTCAGTTTTTAACCTCGGAGATAACCCCAAGAGATTCAGTTCCAACCCTAGAGATAATCCTGGGAGATCAAGTTCAAGTCCCAGAGATAACCCCTGGAGATCCAGTTTCCAACTCTGGAGATAACCCCGGGAGATCAAGTTCCAATCCCGGAGATAACCTCAGAAGATCTAGTTTCCAACCCCGGAGATAACCCCGAGAAATTTAGTTTCCAACCCCGGAGATAACCCCGGAAGATCCAGTTCCAACCCCGGAGATAACCTCAGAAAATCAAGTTCCAGTCCCGGAGATAACCCCAGGAGATCCAGTTTCCAACCCTGGAGATAACCCCGGGAGATCCAGTTCTCAACCCTAGAGATAACCTTGTGGGATCCAGTTCCTGTAACGACCCCAAAATTCATACAATTTAATTCTCGACTTTGGTCGTTAACAATACATTCAACATCTAATTTTTACATCATTAAACTATAATACAACCATTGAAATTTGCGGAATAATTAAAATTTTCTATTACAAACTATTCTCGTTCCCAGAACTTTCAACCTTTACATCTAAATATCTCAGAATCATTGTAATATTACAAGAGTTTACATCGCAAAACGATATTACAATTCAACATTAATACATTATTTGGAACCTTAAACATGGTTCAAATAATAATAACACAACCAAAGTGTATAAATCTTCAAGTATCACATCTGATTCATGTCTTTCAAGTAACACATAACTTTACCTTGAATCTTGAACCTGCAAAAGTGGTTATTTACAAGGTTGAACTCGACAGCCCAGCAAAATCTAACAGTTTTCATGCATCACATAGCACATAATAACATGTTCAACATATAGCATACATGCTACAATTCATATAACAAGTATAAAGATTGAGTCCTTACTCAATTAGCATGCTTTAATCAATCAACATTGTCATAAATTAACTTTAACATTTCATACTTTCAACATATATATAACACATCATGCTCTTTGCAATAAAGATTTAAAACAGTAAATCATCAAGTTCACATAGCAAATAGGAACTGAAAGACTTGTCTGATCCGTAGTTTATGAACTATGACTTAACTGCTTAACGCTTATCTGCACTTCGTGTATTCCTACTAAGTTATATAATCATGGATTCACATCCATTAGTCATATATTTCATACATTCTTAATATAATAGTAATGTTACATTGTTTCCTAACTAGGTTTGTAAAACCTTCATTTCACTTTGTCATCATACTCTTAGAATAGCTAGGCATGTATAAGTATACCTTAACCATCCGTACTTGACATCAAATAGGTTGTGATCTATTTTCAAGTTCACATTCAAATTACTTAGCTCCATAATGATTTATTTCAATCAATAAGGCTTAACACTTTCTTTAACAAGATTTGATGTTATAAGCTTTTAAACCATATATTTGTACTAATAAGCCTCTAATAGCATGCTCACATGTATCTATCTCATTTACATGGACATAGCATAGTTCATACTTTTAAAACATGCTTAATAAGACTAGTTGAGTGCACATATCATTCATGTTTTAATACTTAGTTTACAAAAGATAATGGAGTTTGTCCTTGAAATCATTTTATCATTAATGATGTAGTATATTACATATAAGACAACTTTTAAAAACTCTTATCATAAGTAACTAAGTCATGATAACGTCTTCTCAAGTTCAAAACCTACCTCATGTAGCATTTATGCACCTTAGTTCTATTATATCAAGTTTCTCTTGAAAACTTTTCTAACACAAGGTCTAACAAGTTTTATCATGAACAAGACACTATAAACACCATATCATGCTCATTTATATTTGAACTCAATCATGTATATAAACCACTAAGTTCAGAACTTATAGAACATTAGTTTCCACAAGGTTTGTTTTTTTTTTCAAAATCTTTAAGTTTCTTTTCAAAACACATACTAAGTCATGCCAATACTTTCTATTATGAGCAAGAAAATTTTATATGTCATGTATAATATCATGCATTTACATGTTACATCACTTAGAATAACATATTCTGTGAGACCCCAGATTTTATGAATAAAGATTTAATTTTCTCAAAATATTTTTTTCAAAATTTTGGTGTGGATTTGAGATAACAGAGTTATTAATATTATTATTTGCAATATTAACGATGTCTAGAAGTTCTGCCAATGAGAGGTTTGGTTACTTAATTGCGCGTCAATATGGAGAAATCCTTATTGGAAAGCCCCCTCTTTCCTGGGAATGATCTGGTCGATTAATAGTGTGAATAATAATAATGATGATGAAGTTTTGTTTTATTAGTATTATTAATGTAATAAAACAGAAAAGCTTTTTATATAAAACAAAAAACTTTTATAAAGTTATTCGTTTTATTAGGCTAATAGTAAAATCTTTTTATATAAAACAGAATACATTTATAAAGTTATTTGTTTTATTAGACAATAATTAGAATATATTATATTTTATTATGCATAATGTTTGCATAGTGCCTGCATAGTGTTTGCATAGTAAAATCTTTTTAAAAGTTATTCGTTTTATTAGATTATAAATAGAATATATTATATTTTATTGTAAACCAATACGGACCGTCCGTTTAAAGTAAATCGATGCGGATAGTTCATGGATTGGTTTATTATTCGATCCATTCTTCTATAAATAGAAGCTCATTCCTTCATTATTTCTTACGAATTCACTGAAACTCTAGAGAGAGAAACTATAGAGAGAAAGAAGAAAATTATTCTGCTACTTCACTATTTCTTTATCCAGTTCTTCTTTATAAGGTAAGGGGTATTATTTCTTTTGTATTCATGAAGAGAACTTCTGTTATTCCATTCCTTATTATTATGTTGGAATAACCTGTATATGTGAAGTACCGCATACATGGTGATATTCTTCTGTTATTCCATTCCTTATTATTATGTTGGAATAACCTGTATATATCTAAATACCGCATACATGGTGATATTCTTACATTATTCCATTCTTTATTATTATGTTGGAATAACTTTGTATATGCACAATACCGCATACATGGTGAAATTCTTCTATTATTCCATTCTTTATTATTACCGCCGGAATATCACATGCTGCAGCGTTCTGTGGGACCGATTCCATCATTTATTATTACATTGGAATAACACATCTATCTAAATACCGCATGGATGGTGATTTCATTGTTATTCCATTCTTTATTATTACGCCGGAATATCACATTCATCCATTTACGCCGGACTGGTTCCATCATTTATTATTCATTGGAATAACTCGTCTACATCTGCAATACCGCATGCATGGTGATTTTGTTGTTATTCCATTCTTTATTATTACATTGGAATATCTTATCGGTCGCATGACACGCCTAACTAACAGTTTCGTTAATTATTATTACATTGGAATAACTCATACATATCAAGTACCGCATGTATGGTGATTTCTTTTATTATTCCATTCTTTATTATACTCGGTTGGTTAAAGTTTTGACTTCTATACTCCATGAAATTAGTGGAATATCCTTGATATTTGCGCTTCATCCAGTATCTTTTCATGGAAATATTCTTCTGAGCATTCTTGAATTTTACTCTACAAAGAAGTGTCATGTTGACAATTTGGACGTTATTAGTTCTTGGATAATTTAATTCTTGAACTTGTTTTATTGAATTATTATATCATTGTCATGATGAGTTATGTTGGTTATTATGTGAAAATATGAAAGTTTCTTAGAAATCACAAATGGTTGAAAATCCGATTTTGGTGAAAATAGAACATGAAATTCAATTGTCCATATCTCCTATTATATTTTAAATTTTTGAGTGTGGTCAAGTCCTAGAGTTAGATCTATGATTTTCCTAACTTATCCAAGTAGAATCACTGGAAAAGGTGTTGTAAATTTTCGTGTGGCCTGATTTTAGTAAAGTACGAAAAACTACAAAATATGAAAAAGGTTGTTGCCATGGTTTTAAAAGGGTTGTTTCGGCCACTTAATTTGTGAGAAAAATTCCGGCCTTTTGGGACATGAATTTATATGGTATAAAGTACCTCCTGTTCAAAAATGAGCTCATTCCGACTTAAAATGAGCAAGTTATGACCATTTCAATATTTAGGTTTTTTCGACGAAAAACGCTATAACCAGAGTTTTATAACTCTGATGACCATGAAATTTAAACTGGAAGATCACGTTAACATGTGTAAGATCCTTCCATGATTTGGGAATATCTGGAGTTAAACTTGAGGTAGCTAATTTCTTAAGGAATTAATTAGAATTTGATTTTTGAAAAATAGTAAATAAATTTTAAAAATTCCGAGAAAAATATATGTTCATTATGGGACTATATTCTGCTAAATCCCAGAAAAGAAATATTTTTGGGATTGATTTGGTATTTTTCATGAAAATGCACTAGTTATGAGTATATGAGTAATATATGTTATGTAATGTAACAAAATTAAAAAATAGGATTTTATGGCTTGGGAATCCTATATAAGGTATATGCAGATTTTTGATAAGGGATTTGATCATTGGTGATAAAATCTTATGAGTATGACATTCTTTGGATGATTAAATGCATTATCTGGTAAAGTGTAAACAATTGAAATAAATTGTTTATAAGTTTAGAGGTGCTTAAAATATTGTTATAATATTAATAATATTAGATTATGAGTTTATTAAGTGATTGATAATATTTGGATAAATTTAAAGTCTTTAATATTTATCCTTGTTTTAGTTTGATTAATGCTTATATCATTGTCATCATCCTCATGCTTATATGGTGATGAAAGTTATCTTTGGCTTACGTGCGAAGATGGACTGTTGTTTATGGAATTATATATCTTTGGTTTACGTACAAAAATAGATTGTTGATTATTGGTTTTATTGTTGTATATCTTTGGTTTACGTGCAGAGATGGACTTGGTATGATTATGACCATGGATTATTCGGTATAGTCATGACCATTGATGATTTAAAGAATATCCTTGGCCCATAGAGCAGGGATGATTCGATGATGTGGTTTATTTATTAAGCTGAGTCTCAGCGATAAAAATTGATGAAAATATTTTAAATCATAAAAGATAGTAGATTTTATTCTCTACTTGACTCTTCTAATAGATTGCTTGTTCCGCTGCAGTTAAACTTGATGTCTAGTGTATTTTATCAGTTTAACATTGTTGAAGACTAATGATAATTTATTCTGCATTATCTTAGTCATAATATTTCTTACTGGGCTAGTTGAGCTCACCCTTTCTTTCACTGTTCTTTTCAGGAAATGAGAATATAGCTGGGACGAGTCGGGGAAAGGAGTGACGGTCCAGATGATAGCATTAGTAGTCCTCACTATATTACGATTAAATAGTGTGACAATAAATGTAATGAGGACTCCTTTGAGTTTGTATACTGTCTAGATGACAATATACGTATTAAAACTCTTAGTTTATGTTTTGTCGACAGTTGTGTTATTAAGTTGTATTTGAATTTTGTACCATGTATTTGGCGACTCAAGATGGGTGATGAATACCTATTTTTGGGGGCGTCACAGTTGGTATCAAAGCTTAGGGATATGATCCCTGGCTGAGATGTGAGACAAGAACTACGAGGGGAGAGACGGGGAATTCCTTCGCTAGTATGACCTACCTAAGTTTATTTGGTATTTAATTAGTCGGTCAAAGTATAGAGATAATATGTGATATGTTAATTAACTTTTGTTTTGTGGCAGTGTTTGAAAATGGCAGTTGAAAATGTTAGCAATGGAGTGAATGAGACCATTGAGACACCTTTAATCACTAACTAGGTTAATGTGATGTCAGATGAAGAAGAAATTAGAGATATCTACATGGTGAGTGAAGAACTAATAGTTGCACCTTTGAGCTAGTCTATGAGAGGTAGCAAGGTGAGAGTGAGGAAGAAGAGGAACATGAGGAAAATTTATTAGAAGAATTTTATGATCAAAATTTAGAATTACAAAATCGTATTCATGAGTTAGAAGAGCAGGCGGAAGAACGACAACAATTCAAAATTGTTGCAAAGAGATGCAACAATTCAAAATTGTGTTACCCGATGTGCGATGCTTGAACAGAAGCACTATTTGGAAAAGTATAAGATATTAGAGCTAGAATCTGAGAATGCTTTGATCAAAGATCTGATGAAAGCAGAAACAACTGAACGAAGGAGAATAGATGATGCGTGGGTAAAAGCCGCACGACGCGTTGATATTGTCGAAAAAGACGTCCGATCCAATAAAGTCAAAATAGATGAAATAGATTTTGCTTTTTGGACAACAAATGGGAGAATCCAACATCGAATTCGGAATTACACTGTACAGAGCGGTCAACCCCAATTCGATATGGATCAGAGAGTAATGATTCAAATCATGGATCAGGAATATGACGAAGCAACTAAGGGTGGAATGTACTCTATAGCAAAGCCAAATCCGGTAGTTTAACTGAGAGTGTTTGTCAAGAAACCCGAACGAAGTTATTACGGGTAAGTTAATTATAAACTCTTGCGAAGTCTATATCATATTCGATACTAGTTCTACCCACTCTTGTATTTCACCTAGTTGTGTTCAATGTTTAAATTTGACTTCGAAGAAATTAGACTTTGATTTATCTGTTAAAACTCCATTGGTAGAAACCTTCGTTACCTCCACTGTTTATAAATCTTGTTGCTTCAAATCGACACTTTCACGTTACATGTCGATCTTATCTCTTTGAAAATATTTGCCTTTGATGTGATTTTAGGAATCGATTGATTAACTACTCATCATGTTTATATTTTGTTGAAAGTCATATGTGGCCTGTAGTGCATTGATGGACCTGGTATGATTATGACCAGGGATTATTCGGTATAATCATGACCGTAATGTCACAAATGATGTGGTAAAAGTCATCTTTGGTCCGTAGTGCATAGATGGACTTGGTATGATTATGACCAGGGATTATTCGGTATAATCATTAAGTAATGTTACAAATGATGTGGTAAAAGTCATCTTTGGCCCGTAGTGTATAGATGGACTTGGTATGATTATGACCAGGGATTATTCGGTATAATCATGACCGTAATTGAAAACACGAATATTCTTGGCCCGTAGTGCATGGATAATTCGTGGTCGTGATACTATTAAGCTGAGTCTCAGCATTATTGGTTATATAGTTGGCCTGTAGTGCAAAGATGAATTGTTAATGAATATCTTTGGCCGTATTGTAAAGATGAATTTAATGTTTTCGACGATAAAGGTATTCAAGGTATCCTCACCTCTTAAATCATACCAGAATGCGACGTAAATTTCGAGGGCGAAATTTCATAAGGAGGGGAGATTGTGAGACCCCAGATTTTACGAATAAAGATTTAATTTTCTCAAAATAATTTTTTCAAAATTTTGGTGTGGATTTGAGATAATAGAGTTATTAATATTATTATTTGCAATATTAACGATGTCTAGAAGTTCTGCCAAGGAGAAGTTTGGTCACCTAATTGCGTGCCAATAGGGAGAAATCCTTATTAGAAAGCCCCCTCTTTCCTGGGAACGACTTGTTCGATTAATAGTGTGAATAATAATAATGATGATGAAGTTTTGTTTTATTAGTATTATTAATGTAATAAAACAGAAAAGCTTTTTATATAAAACAAAATACTTTTATAAAGTTATTCATTTTATTAGGCTAATAGTAAAATCTTTTTATATAAAACAGAATACTTTTATAAAGTTATTCGTTTTATTAGACAATAATTAGAATATATTATATTTTATTATGCATAGTATTTTCATAGTGCCTGCATAGTGTTTCCATAGTAAAATCTTTTTAAAAGTTATTCATTTTATTAGATTATAAATAGAATATATTATATTTTATTGTAAACCAATCTGGACCGTCCGTTTAAAGTAAATCGATCTGGACCGTTCATGGATTGGTTACTATTCAATCCATTCTTCTATAAATAGAAGCTCATTCCTTCATTATTTCTTACGAATTCACTAAAAGTCTAGAGAGAGAAACAATAGAGAGAAAGAAGAAAATTATTCTGCTACTTCACTACTTCTTTATCCAGTTCTTCTTTATAAGGTAAGGGGTATTATTTCTTTCGTATTCATGAAGAGAACTTATGTTATTCCATTCCTTATTATTATGTTGGAATAACCTGTATATGCGAAGTACCGCATACATGGTGATATTCTTCTGTTATTCCATTCCTTATTATTATGTTGGAATAACCTGTATATGCGAAGTACCGCATACATGGTGATATTCTTCTGTTATTCCATTCTTTATTATTATGTTGGAATAACCTGTATATACGAAGTACCGCATACATGGTGAAATTCTTCTATTATTCCATTCTTTATTATTTTGTCAGAATATCACATGCATGCGTTTCATGGGACTGATTCCATCATTTATTATTACGTTGGAATAACTTTGTCTATCTGAAATACCGCATGTATGGTGATTTCGTTGTTATTCCATTCTTTATTATTACGCCGGAATATCACATGCATGCGTTTACAGGACTGGTTCCATCATTTATTATTCTATTGGAATAACACATACATCATAAGTACCGCATGCATGGTGATTTCTGTTGTTATTCCATTCTTTATTATTACGTTGGAATATCACGTCCGGTGCGTATTCGCTTTGACGACCGGTTCCGATTAATTATTATTCTGTTGGAATAACTCAATACATCTGAAGTACCGCATGCATGGTGATTTCTTTTATTATTCCATTCTTTATTATACTCAGTTGGTTAAAGTTTTGACTTCTATACTCCATGAAATTAGTGGAATATCCTTGATATTTGCGCTTCATCCAGTATCTTTTCATAGAAGATAGTAGATTTTATTCTCTACTTGACTCTTCTAATAGATTGCTTGTTCCGCTGCAGTTAAACTTGATGTCTAGTGTATTTTATCAGTTTAACATTGTTGAAGACTAATGATAATTTATTTCGCATTATCTTAGTCATAATATTTCTTCTTGGGCTAGTTGAGCTCACCCTTTCTTTCCTTTCGTTTCTCTTGAAATGAGAATATATATTTGGGAATTTAGTCTGGGAAAGGAGTGACAATCCAGATGATAGCATTAGTAGTCCTCACTATTCTGATTAAATAGTGTGACAATAAATGTAATGAGGACTCCTTTGAGTTTGTATACTGTCTAGATGACAATATACATATTAAAACTCTTAGTTTATGTTTTGTCGACAGTTGTGTTATTAAGTTATATTTGAATTTTGTACCATGTATTAAACTCAAGATGGGTGATGAATACCTATTTTTGGGGGCGTCACATATTCCATCGTCGGGAGCACTATACTTGCGTATGTGCTCGTTCGACGCCCTCCGATTGCCTATGATTATGTAACAGTCACAAAGATGACTATTTCGACCCTTCTTAAAGACCTCAAATTAAAAAACTAAAGAGCAAAAGTTGTTGGTCTATTCGTCCTCGTTTCGGATCATCTTGAATCACCTCAATCGGAGTTCGTATGAAAACGTTATGGCTGTTTTAGTAAAACATGTCCTGTTAGATTTTTTTTCCAAAATTGGCTAGTAGACTATCCCGTAGGGTGGGTTTTTACACTAGGGGGTTCGCCAGAAGCGGGGTCCCTTCCGCTAACTTCATAATTTTGATCTCGAACACTACAGAAAGCCAAATTCTACAAACTCCTTTCTAATCATCATAACATGAGTTATACTCATCCAAATGAGTTCATTTTCGATTCTATGGGTTTGTAACTCATAAAACTACAACATACCAAATATCCAACAATTAACATATACATTAACTAACCCAAATATGAATTTAAAGCTCATGTTCATACTAATTTTCATGTTTTGACAATTTAGCGAATTCGTTCAATACGAATTCGTTTCTCAACCATTTCGATTCATTCAACTTTCGTTGTTTTCGTTTCTTCACATACTAACATAATCCAACATCAATTTACAAATTATAACACATATTAGACATAAAATTTTGCAATTTCTTAAGCCATTTTCATACATAACCACTGTTATTTCAATTTCTTCCTACAAATCAATTTCTTGTAACCTAATCATCAAATATCACTCACAAATGATGATTAACAGATTATAAACCACATACATACATGTATAACTCCCATGTGGTAAACAATTTATAGAAGATGATCATAAGAATTCAAACTGTAAACATTAGAAGTAAAGTATACCTTCAAACCCTAGTTGTAGGCTTAGCAAGAGATGGTGAACTCTCTTTCCTCTTGGCAAAATCACAGAAAACTCTCTCTCTATCTTGAAACCTCTGTATTTCCTCTCTTCCTCACCAAGTTCAGTACTAGCCTTAGGAAAAAGAACGCGTAACATATAACTGACTCCCTCTCCTCCCCAACGTACGTCAGGTGAAGAAAATAAAAGGCGTCAGTTACAATAAGTCATAAGGCTGCGTTTGGTTACACACAATTTCTCCCATACTACATTATTTTAATAATATTATATTATATAGTTTTTATTTGCTACACCTGTAACCAATTTACATAACTTACAATGATAATTATAATTTTTTTATTATAATTCTTCTGATGATTAATAAATAATCATATATCTAATTTAATTAATAAATTAGACTTAAACATCGCTTTATTTAATTTACTTATTTTCTTTAATATTAAACAACTCATTTAATTTAATTAATTCATTAAATTAAATCTTCAAAGAATAAAACTTACCTTTGCTTTAACTTAATTATCATACACACGTAACTAAATTATTATACCACAATTTCATAAATTATTTATTTTTCTCAATAAATAAATTATGTAAAATATTTATTCAATTCAATAAATATTTAAGATTAATTACAAAATTTATTTAATTCCTTCAATAGTTAACTCAACTATTAAACCTCACTTTTCCAATATATGAATATATATTTCTCTTTACACCAGATCACATATTTCAAAATATATATGCGTATATATACATACTTAAACTCAAAACATCTCATAATAAAAATTTTAATTATTAAATTCCTATTTTAATAACTTATAAAAATTCGGGTTGTCACATCTTCCCTCCTTATAAGGATTCCGTCCTCGGAATCACTGAAACCCTACCTTACTACGGTTTTCACAAAATCTCTTTCACAATTATTGTTGAATAACTTCAACACGTTAACTTAGCAAAAAGTTTTACATATATATATACTTCATTCATTTCTTCAACAACTTTTAGGTTTTATTACATAACCTTCAATTAAACACAGTCATATATCAAATATTATATATTCTTTAACCCATTCATTTCATTTTCTAAGGATTGTTATCATAAACACTCGGAATATTACATTCACCCTTTCTTCTAAGAATTTCGTCCTCGAAATTTTATTTATTAATCTTTATTCATTCAATCTATCAAAATAGATTTTACGTTAATACTTTATTCATTCATTGGGTTCTGCAACCAAATTCTTTCTCCAAGAATCTTTCTAAGATCATCATATTCCTCACCTCTTTCTCTTCTAAGAGTTTCACATTTCTCTTCTTTCTGGAGTTTCAATTCTTTCTTGAAATTATTATGTTTTGTTTAATTTTCTCATCCTTTCGACTTTCACCTTTCAGAATAATAAGAATCTTCCCCAATTGCTCAATAATTGGGAAGCGATATGAATAACAGGAACTTAAAAGAATCCAAATCATGCTGAGGGTCGTAAGACCTTGAACTGCGTCTACGGTTATAAGTACTCTTTCAACTTAAACCTTAACAGTCATTAGACTATAGGGACTCCCGTACTTAAGGTGTTAAGCCTTTCGTACGATGTATTGTGCACAAACATCTAAACGCATCGCATATAAAAATAATTCCCCATAATAGGGTTGTTCTTCGAGTTTTTTAGAGATGTAAACTTCTATAATTATACATCAACACCCATTATGATGCCCCCAAAATAGGCCAAATACATGAGTTGCCAAATACATAGTAAAAAAACTACAACTTCAATAATACAATTGTAAATGCAAAATACGACAACACATCTTTGTGAGTTTAAATACAAATATTGTCTTCTAGACAATATCACACCAAATAAAGTCCTCATTACAATTATTGATACACTATTTTTACAAAATAGTGAGAATTTGCTAAAAACATATTTCTAGAACCATCACTCCATACCCGACTAGATCCTGCTATAATTCTCACCTCACGAGAAGAAAAATGGAACAAAAAGGAAAAGGGTGAGCTCAACTAGCCCCGATAAAGAATATTATGACTAAGATAATATACAAAAAATTATCCTTAGTCTTGAGCGAGGAAAAAATAGACGATAGAATACAATATAATAGACAACAAGTTTTAGATCAACAAGCTGCGTGTGAAACAACAATTCATTAGAAGAGTTAAGTAGAGAATGAAATCTACTATCATATGAATTTAAAAGTCCATCATCAATATTTTATCCTGTAACATCAATCGATATACATCTTTAATCAAATATTCATCTTTGCACTAGAGGCCAAAGATATTCATTTATATCACCCGGTTGGTTATATTTCATCTCAACTTTGTTCATCATCTTTGCACTCTGGGCCAAAGATATTCATCGAGTAATCATTCATCTTTTACTTCTGGGCCAAAGATATTCATCGAAATATCACCATTAAAGGTGAGGATGATGAAAAATATTTTAAAGAAAGCGAATCGGTGAGGCGGAAGGACAAATATTAGGGATTAAGTATTTGGTTTATCAAATTCAATAATACTTCATAATAACCAAGTGTGAAGTAGAATTCAAAAATAAAGATCAAAACATGGATCTGATCAAAGATAGTAACCATAAAAGACATCGGGACGAAAAAAGAAAATTTCATTTTTAGGTGAATAGTGTCGTATTTGTGAATAGTGTATAGTATCGTGAATAGTGTGTATCGTGAATAGTAACCCCCAACACACAAAAGTTCCAAATTTGATTAAAAGTTCAAACCAATATTTCGGCATAATGATATTGAAGAAAATAATATCATTTAAGAAGAAAATAACATCCCTTACCTCAAAAGAATCGAGTACCCGGAATGAAAGGTCGGAAGTGATCTTTGAATGAAACTTATCTTGAACAACAACTCTCAAAGTATCTAAATACTCACAAAATCGCTCGATAATATATAGAGAGAGAAAGCTTATGTTTACGGTGTGATTTTCAATTCTAACTTAGCCCTCTATTTATAGGAAAATGTTAGCACGCTAAAAGCGAGACTTGACTTTGCTACGATGGCTTTACGCTACTATTGCCACCCACCACATTTGAAATAAAATTAGCACATTTCTTCACCAACCACAAGTGGGGCCCACTCAATTCTAGAATTTTCTACCAAAATCATTTATAAACCTAATTTACGAATCGGTCACCTCTTAAAATTCATAACAAATCATCGTTCATTTTTAGCGGTTCAAAATTTGTGGACATATACTCAACTTATATATGTATAACATATCCAAAAATCACAACGATCAGCGGTCGGATTAAAAATTATAACTCACATGATATATATCGTAAAAATATTGATTTGATTTTTAATACCTCCATTCAAAAAAAAATCTTGATAAAACACCTCAACATTAAATCCTTCAATTATAACCACATAAAATAAATAAATCCATCATTTATATCCACATCAAATAAATATTTCCTTATCATATAAATCAATAATTAATTATTCACAAATAATATTCTGAGAATCACAATTATGATGACGGTAGTAGTTCGGAAAGGGGCTTTCGATAAGGATTTTCTCCTTCTTTGGCATGATTAGGTGACCAAACCTCTCCTTAGGCGAGAACTTTCTAGACATTGCCAATAATGTTATCTAATAATATTATTCAAATAATATGAATTATTGATCGATAATGGGAAATCTTATGCGGTGACAATTATTGAAACAACAATAATATAAAATATCAATATGACAATTATTGAATCAATAAAATAAAATATTGAAAAGTAATTCTTTGTAACAATTATTGAGTAGTGCCTTCTTACGTAAGAATCAATAATTAAAAAAAAATCTTTATGCAATCTGGTGTCTTCTCTTTGTGCTGACCACGCGTATTATTATATTTTAACCACCAGGGTATTCCAGCAGTGTTACTTGGTAACAACTCTGTCGATTATTTATAAAAACTCAAACTTGTCGTTTTCTTTCATAAGAGCAGTTATTACATTATGAGGGCCCACGAATGGTTTGCTTGGCGTAAATACGAATATTCCCAAACAACAAGAATATTCCACGACGAAGCGAATATTCCCAGACAAAAAAATGAATATTTTATAACCACTTGCTTATTTTGTAAAATTTGCACATTTCACCCATAACCAAAGTATTATATCAAATTAACTCCTTATTATTTCAAGATAATAAATAGAGAAAATTTAATTTTATTCATAATAAGATGGGGTCTTCTGACCTCCCCTCCTTATGAAATTTCGTCCTCGAAATTGGCGTACGTACACAGTGTTTGAAAAGGTGAGGGTACCTCGCTTTCATTTACGATTCAACTCCCAAGTCATTTCCTCGATAGCATGGTTCCTCCACAAAACCTTGACTTGTGGTATAACCTTTGTTAAGTAGGATATCTTCTTTTCTATCAATATCTTGTGGTACCTCTCTCGTACGTTAAATCTTGACTATCTAAATGCGGTTCTAACGTAATAATGTGGTTTGGGTCTTTCACATATTCTGAAGCATAGATATGTGAAAAACATTATGAACACGAGACATACTTGGAGGTAATCGAGTCTATAGGCCACATTTCCTATTTGGTCAAGAATCTCAAATGGACCAACAAATCGTGGATTGAGCTTTCCTCTCTTCCCAAATCTTGTAACTCCCTTCCATGGAGCAATACGTAACGATACATGATCTCGATATTAAACTCCCGTCCTTTCGATGAAGATCGGCATAACTCTTTTATCGATCTTGTGAGGTCTTTATCGTTGGGATCATTTGAATCTTTTACGTAGTCATGCGTACTAATTACGGTCCCAACAACGTTGCTTCTCCCACCTCGTCCCGACATATCTTTGGAGAGCGACACTTTCGTCCATATAACGCCTCGAATGGAGCCATGCCTATACTTGCTTGATAAGCTTGTTGTTGTAGGAGAATTCCCACGATGGCAAGTACTTATCAACTTCCTTTAAAATCTAGGACCACGAGTCTTAATAGATCTTGAGGGTTTGAATAGTCCTTTCGATTGCCCGTCGTTTGAGGATGGTATCTTGAAGCCAGATAAATAAATCCGTGCCCATAGCTTTTTGCAAGCTAACCCAAAATCGTGAAGTGAATCTTGGGTCGCGATCGAAACTATGGATCTTGGCATGCCATGCAATCTCACAATCTCATTCACGTACATACTAGCAAGGCGTTCAAGGGAATAAGTCTCACGTATGGGCAAGAAATGAGCCGACTTGGTTAATCTATCAACAATAACCCAAATCGCATCTATACCTTGAGAAACCTTGGGAAGACCCATAATGAAATCCATAGTAATGTGTTCCCACTTCCATTTTGGAATCTCAAGTGGTTGCTGATGGACCCTTTGGCACTGATGATGCTCGCCTTTACGTTGACAAGTTAAACACCTCGAGATAAACTCGCGATCTCTTTCTTCATATTGCTCCACCAAAATGTATGTCGAAGATCGTGATACATTTTGGTACTCAGGATGGATTGCAAATGGTGTGTTGTGTGCCTCCATCATGATTCTATGCTTCAAGTCAAAATCGTTAGGAGCATGCAAAAGTCTGGAGTTGACTCTAAGTATTCCTTCTTCATCATCGATTCTTGCCTCGGAATAGCACCTTCTTGCACTTTTTTTTTCATGCGCATCGGCTCAGTGCGTAGCTTGGCGACTTTAACTTTATCGATTAAAAGTCGGTTTCTACTCGTATATTTGCCATCATCACGTGGGTACTTGGAGCCTTTAACTCTATCTCCATCCTTTGTAAGTCATACAAAATGGGCCTTTGTGTTAACAACATTGCACTTTCGTGCCGCATCGATCTTACTACTCGATAAATCGTCGACTCTGCGTTTGCTTTTCAGGATGATATTGAATCTTTATATGGTCGTAATCCTTCAATTGCTCGAGCCAACGTCGTTGCCGCATGTTTGAGTTCCTTTTGGGTGAAGAAATATTTGAGGCTTTTATGATCGTATAAATCTCCACTTTCTCCCCATACGGGTAGTGTCTCCAGATTTTCAGCATAAAAGCATTTTGCTTGACTCGGATCATGAGTAGGATAATTCCTCTCATATTCTTTGAGTTGTCGCGAGGCATAGGCTATGACTTTCCCATGTTGCATGAGAACACATCCTAACCCTTTGCACGAAGCATCATTTGTAGATAACAAATCCATCAAGAACGGATGGTATTGTCGAGCAGTGCGAAATGAGTCTCCTCTTGAGCTCTTGGAAACTCTTCTCGCATTCCTCGCTCCATCATACAATTTTGCATCTTTAAGAGTCAATTTGAGTTAGCGAGTAGCGATTCGAGAAAATCCTTCCACGAATCTCGATAATAACCATTAAGCCCAAAAGCTCTCGCGCCGGTCGTGACTTTGGTTGCTCCCAACTTTGGATTGCTTGATCTTTCTTGGGTCAGACAGATACTCCATGTTTTGACACCACGTGCCCAAGGAATGCTACTTCCTTAAGCGAACTTCGCATTTCTTGACTTGGCATATAGCTTGTTGTCACGAAGTCTTTGAAGTACCGACTTCAAATGGTGCTCATGATCTTCACGGCTTTTGGAATAGATGAGGATGTCATCAATAAAAACAACAACGAATTGATCCAAATATTCCTTGAATACGGTTCATCATATCCATGAAAGCGGCGGGGAGCATTAGTCGATCAAAAGACATGACTAAGAATTCATAATGCCGTCTGAGTTACGAAGGCGGTCTTTGGAATATCCTCGGTTTTAATCTGATTTGATGATATCGAGCGAAGATCGATCTTTTGAAAAGTATTGTGCTCCTTTATTTGGGTCAAGCAGGTCATCAATGCGAGGTAGTGGATACCTATTCTTGATGGTGACATGGTTTAATTCTCGATTAGTCAATACAAAGTCGCATACTCCGTCTTTCTTCTTTACAAATAAAATAGGAGCACCCCGAGGAGATGTCTTGGGGCCAGAATGAAAGCGATGTCTAACAATTCTGTAGTTGGACTTTTAACTCACTGAAGTTCAATAGGAGCCATTCGATATGGGGTTTTAGAAATGGGCTTTGTGCGGTTCAAGATCAATAAAGAATTCAACTTCACGCGCTACGGGGTAGACGGGAAGTTCTTGAGGAAATCGTCGGAAATTCATTAACAACGGGAATATTATTCAAATCGGCGTGTTTTTGTTCAAGTCCATAATATGGGCTAAGAAAGCTTGACATCAGTTTTTCAATAAGCGAATAGCTTTATGGCTTGATATGATAGTGATTGATTTTAGTGGTTTAGTTGCTTGAATTACGTAGTATATGAGGTTGGTTAGGAATATGAAAACTAATGACCTTACGAAAATAATCAATTTTGGCATGATGGTGGTTAACGATCAATCCCTAAAATCACATCAAATGCAAGTATCTTTAAAGAAATAAGATCAGCAGGTAATGTGATTGTGCCAACTTGGATCAAGCAAGATTTATAAGCGTAGATGTGTGAAGGTTTTTCCCAGCGGAGTTTCAACGAGATAAGTTAAAGTCCAATTTCTCGAGTCAAGTTTAAGCGTTGAGCAGCTGGCGGGGAGAGATAAAAGAATGGGTAGAAGCGGTATCTAGTAAGGTATAAACTTCGCAAGAGTTCAAGATTAGCTTTACGTGATCACCTCATTCGGGTTTCTCGCGTTTTTGGCGATCACGACAAAGCGCCCTTCCTTGAACCCAAACTTTTGTTTTGTCAGTGAGTCGCCTTTGGTGCCGTAGTCGAGTTGGACTTGACTTTGCTCTGGGAAAAATCGGGCTATATGTGACCATCTTTTCCATAATTAAAACACACACCTTGGAAATTTGTGAGCAGTTTGGACTTATGTGTCCCTCCTCTCTCGCATCTGTAGCATCTAGCTGGCGGCGGTCGTTCTCCTCCCCTAGAATTTTTGTTTTGTTGTTGGTGTTGGTCTTTGGTCTTTGATGTCTTTTCCGTCATTGTTGAATCTCCTCTTTTGAAATTTCCACTTGACTCACCTCTCCTATTATCATGGCCACGATGATGACCACCCGAGTGGTTCTCGCTTTTTTCAAGTATTTTTCCTCCTCATTTGGTTATCATCGCTCAGATGGTATTTAACATCACCAGTATGACCACAGTTGTGGTCCCTCGGTTGAACATACTCGTTATCACGCTCTAATAATTGAGCCCTATTTACAACATCTGAATATAAAGAAAATTTATGAGAGATAAGATATTGTCGAATCTCGGGTTTTAGACCTCTCGAAACATCGCGTCATCGTTCCTCATTTTCTACCAAATGAGGTCTGAACTGGATAACTCATGAACTTACGCCTCGTCTTTGGGACACGTCATATGTTGTTACATTTCGGTCTAATAAACTCTACCTCCTTCGTATGATGAATACTTTCGAGGAAAGTACTTGTCATTGAAAAGTTTCTGAAATTTTTCCCAAGACATGTTGAGTGCGGTTTGGTGGTGAGTGCAGCTTTCTGATTCCCACCGATGTCTGCCTCACCACGGAACATAAAGGTGGCGAATGGAACCTTACATTCCTCTGTGCATTGAGACATCGAATATCTTGGTCATTTGCTTAACCCACGTTTTTCGCGCCTTAATCGGATCGGGCTTCCCCCGAAATCTGGTGGTCCCAACTCCTTGAAGCTGCTTGTTTTTGTGACAGATGGCGTAGCGTTCTTATCATTTCCACCGTATTTTTGTACGAGTCTCCTAAATCGATTTTGCATGAAGCAAAAAGCTTCTAAACATCGCATCATTCATCGTTTGCTCGGTAGTGTTGTTTACGGGAGGAATATTGCCCTTCATTGTTTGCGTTCTCTTGGTTGGTAATCAAAGGTTGTTCCACAGTCTCATAGACTCCATTGTTAACGTTCTCATTTGCCATTCTAAAAAGCGCCATAAAAGCAGGGGTTAATTAAACAAATTAACATATCACATAATATCCCTATATTATGATAATGAGCCAACAAATAAGCTTAGGTAGGACACCTTTAGCGAAGGATTTACTCATCTCTCCCCTCTAGTTCTATTCCCGATCTCTCACTTGAGAGACCATATCCCTAGCTACGATACCAATTGTGGCGCCCCCAAAATAGGTATACATCACCCATTACGAGTCGCCAAATACATGAGTGCGAGAAAAAAAACTACAACTTTATTAATACAATTGTCGTGCAAAATCGACAACACATCTTTGTGAGTTTAAATACAAATATTGTCTTCTAGACAATATCAACACCAAATAAAGTCCTCATTACAATTATTGATGCACTATTTTTTACAAAATAGTGAGGACTACTAAAACATCTATCTAGAACCATCACTCCATACCCCATTTAGTTCTGCTAAATTCTCACCTCACGAGAAGAAAAATGGAACAAAAAGGAAAAGGGTGAGCTCAACTAGCCCGATAAAGAATATTATGACTAAGATAATATACAACAAATTATCCTTAGTCTTGACGAGGAAAAATCGATAGAATATAATAGACAACAAGTTTTAGATCAACAAGCTGCGGTGAAAACAACAATTCATTAGAAGAGTTAAGTAGAGAGAAATCTACTATCATATGAATTTAAAAGTCCATCATCAATATTTTATCCTGTAACATCAATCAATATACATCTTTAATCAAATATTCATCTTTGCACTACGGGCCAAAGATATTCATTTATATCACCAGTTGGTCAGTATTCATCTCAACACTTGTTCATCTTTGCACTCTGGGCCAAAGATATTCATCGAGTAATCATTCATCTTTACTTCTGGCCAAAGATATTCATCAGAAATATCACCATTTAGGAATGAGGATGATGAAAAATTTTAAGAAAAGCGAATCGGTGAAGGCGGAAGGACAAATATTAGGGATTAGTATTTTGGTTTATCAAATTCAATAATACTTCATAATAACCAAGTGTGAAGTAGAATTCAAAAATAAAGATCAAAACATGGATCTGATCAAAGATAGTAACCATAAAAGACATACAGGACGAAAAAAGAAAAAGGTGAATATTTTTAGTTGTGAAAGTATAGTGTATCGTGTGAATGAATAGTCTAGTATCGTGAATAGTAACCCGACACAAAAGTTCCAAATTTGATTAAAAGTTCAAACCAATATTTCGGCATAATGATATTGAAGAAAATAATATCATTTAAGAAGAAAATAACATCCCTTACCTCGAAAAGAATTAGTGCTTGAATGAAAGGTCGGAAGTGATCTTTGAATGAAACTTATCTTGAACAAACAACTCTCAAAGTATCTAAATACTCACAAAAATCGCTCGATAATATAGAGAGAGAGAGAAGAGAAAGCTTATGTTTACGGTGTGATTTTCAATTCTAACAGCCCTCTATTTATAGGAAAATGTTAGCAGCGTGAAAGCAGACTTGACTTTGCTTTACTTGATGGCTTTACACTGCTACTATTGCCCACCACCACATTTGAAATAAAATTGACACATTTCTTCACCAACCACAAGTGGGGCCCACTCAATTCTAAATTTTCTACCAAAATCATTTATAAACCTAATTTACGAATCGAGTCACCTCTTAAAATTCATAACAAATCATCGTTCATTTTTAACGGTTCAAAATTTGTGGACATATACTCAACTTATATATGTATAACATATCCAAAAAATCACAACGATCAGCGGTCGGATTAAAAATTATAACTCACGCATATATATATCGTAAAAATCTTGATTTGATTTTTTAATACCTCCATTCAAAAAAAAATCTTGATAAAACACCTCAACATTAAATCCTTCAATTATAACCACATAAAATAAATAAATCCATCATTTATATCCACATCAAATAAATATTTCCTTATCATATAAATCAATAATTAATTATTCACAAATAATATTACGAGAATCACAATTATAACAACGGTAGTTCGAGGGAAGAGGGGCTTTCGATAAGGATTTCTCCTTCTTGGCGCTTGATTAGGTGACCAAACCTCTCCTTGAGCGAGAACTTTCTAGACATTGCCAATAATGTTATCTAATAATATTATTCAAATAATATGAATTATTGATCGATAATGGAAAATACTCGTAGTGACAATTATTGAAACAACAATATATATAAAATATCAACATAACAATTATTGAATCGATAAAATAAAATATTGAAAAGTAATTCTTTGTAACAATTATTGAGTAGTGCCTTCTTACGTAAGAATCAATAATTCAAAAAATATTATGCAATCTGGTGTCTTTCTTGTGCAACCACGCGTATTCTTATATTTTAACCACCGGGTATTCAGCGGTGTTTACTTGGTAATAACTTCTGTAGTTATTTATAAAAACTCAAACTTGTCGTTTTTCTTCATTAAAGCGATTATTACATTATGAGGCCCACGAATGCATTTGCTTGCGTAAATCTGAATATTCCCAAACAACAAGAATATTCCACGACAAGCGAATATTCCCGACAAAAAATGAATATTTTATAACCACTTGCTTATTTTGTAAAATTTGCACATTTCACCCATAACCAAAGTATTATATCAAATTAACTCCTTATTATTTCAAGATAATAAATAGAGAAAATTTAATTTTTATTCATAATAAGATGGGGTCTTCTTCAACTTATAATCCTCTTATATCCCCAATATAGTTCATCAAACTTACCGCACATTGGAAGTTCAGGAACTTGCCACAATAATATGATTTTAAGAATTTATCCTAGTCAGACCATATGCATCCATTTGCTGAGGGGTTCAAAACATACCGTATTATTATGAGTCACGAACTTACCATATGCTTTAGTTTTAAGAACCGCACCTAATCCTAATATTATTTGACTAATCTTAATAGTTTTTAACTATCAAATATACACATGAGAAAAGAATCACCTTTTTACCTCATATACATTGATAGCGCAGCACTGACATTCCAATGATTATCAATGTGATAAACTGAGTGCAAGCACAAAACCCTCGCCCATACAAAGGTTTGTACAACTCAGCCATCACATGAATCCTCAATTGAAATCCCACCTAACTCTATCTTGCTCATAACTTGCTCAATACGAATTCCTCGTGTCACATTATCTATAACTCCTCGTGAGTTTATCTCGTACTATATTATAGTACATTAACTTCATAGCATCAAGCTATAATTATTCAAACATTATAGACTTTGTCTATTCATCGTTTTGTTTTAAAATCCTCTTTCTTTCTTTTTTCATCATTTACAATTTTGTTTATGCTTTTAATCTTCCAGACTTTGTTTATTCATCATTATTCGTTATCTTGGCTATTGGAGTTAGGCAACTCCCATATCTTATCTTTATCTCTTCAAGATTCTTCTTTGAATTTTCTTGTTTATATAACAATTCTTCCTTTAAGAATTTCTAACTTCATTTACATTGCTCAACATTTCATTTAAGTTCCACATTTTCATCATACGTATCCATTTCTATACTTGGTACACATCGAGTCTCTAATAGTTTCAATATGGTACCTTCGAGTGGCTTCCCACAAACAACCAACAAACTAGGTTAGAGTTGCTAGTTCAGTATATACCTCGCTCTATGAAGGAATCGTTTAGTCCAGATACCATACATCAACTATTAAAGAGTAC
This sequence comes from Panax ginseng, assembly GCA_020205605.1. Classification (NCBI taxonomy): domain Eukaryota; kingdom Viridiplantae; phylum Streptophyta; class Magnoliopsida; order Apiales; family Araliaceae; genus Panax; species Panax ginseng. Next base: position 118,134,467 of record CM035133.1, on the reverse strand, counting down.
AATTATACCATACTTAAATATAACTTTTTGATTCTTAACTTCTTTATCATCTTCTCCTTTATTCTCTAAGGTTATAGCCTAGGGTACTCTTACCTAAGGTTTATAACCTACAGCTTTGATACCAACTGTAATGATCCCAAAATTCATACAATTTAATTCTCGACTTCGGTCGTTAACTATACATTCAACCTCTAATTTACATTATTAAACTATAATAAACCATTGAAATTTGCAGAATAATTAAAATTTTCTATTACAATTAAAATTTTCTATTACAAACTATTCTCGTTCCCAGAACTTTCAACCTTTACATCTAAATATCTCAGAATTATTGTAATACTACAAGAGTTTATATCGCAAAACGATATTAAAATTCAACATTAATACATTATTCGGAATCTTAGACATGGTTCAAATAATAATAACACAACCAAAGTGTATAAATCTTCAAGTATCACATCTAATTCATGTCTTTCAAGTAACACATAACTTTACCTTGAATCTTGAACCAGCAAAAGTGATTATTTTCAAGGTTGAGCTCTACAGCCCAGCAAAATCTAACAGTTTTCATGCATCACATAGCACATAATAACATGATCAACATATAACATACATGCTACAGTTCATATAACAAGTATAAAGATTGAGTCCTTACCCAATCAACATGCTTTAATCAATCAACATAGTTGTGACGCCCCCAAAATAGGTATACATCACTCATCTTGAGTCGCCAAATACATGGTACAGAATACAAATACAAACTTAATTATACAACTGTCGTGTAATATACGACAAAACATAGCTGAGAGTTTAAACAGGAATATTGCCTTCTAGACAATATCCACTGTCAAATAGAGTCCTCATTACATTTATTGTCACACTATTTTATAGAATAGTGAGGACTACTAATACACCATCTTGGACCATCACTCCATTCCCCGACTAGTCCCGACCACGTTCTCATTTCCTGAAGAGAACAATGAAAGCAAAAGGGTGAGCTCAACTAGCCCAGTAAGAAATATTATGACTAAGATAATGCAGAATAAATTATCATTAGTCTTCAACAATGTTAAACTGATAAAATACAATAGACATCACGTTTAACTGCAGCGGAATAAGCAATCCATTAGAAGAGTCAAGTAGAGCATGATATCTACTATCTTCTATGATTTAAAATATTTTCATCAATTTTTATCGTTGAGACTCAGTTTAATAAATAAACCACATCATCGAGTCATCCCTGTAGTACGGGCCAAGGATATTCATTAAATCATCAATGGTCATGACTATACCGAATAATCTCTGGTCATAATCATACCAAAAACTGTCCATCAATGCATTACAGGCCATTGAGGACTTTTACCACATCATTTATAACATTACAGGTCATGATTATACCGAATAATCCCTGATCATAATCATACCAAGTCCATCTATGCACGTAAGCTAAAGATGACTTTCATCACAATATAAGCATGAGGATGATGACAATGACATAGTAATTCAATAAAACAAGTTCAAGAATAAAATTTAAAGATTTATAAGTTAATTTATCCTGAAATCAATTACGTCCAAATTGTCAACATGATATTGTTTTGTGGAGTAAAATTCAAGAATGCTCAGAAGAATATTTCCATGAAAAGATACTGGATGAAGCGCAAATATCCAGGATATTCTACTAATTTCATGGAGTATAGAAGCCAAAACTTTAACCAACTGAGTATAATAGAATATATGAAACTGCAAATCATGGATTTTCGCCCACCATGCGGTAATCCACGTAGACAGATCATTTCCACAATTTAATAAGGAATGAATACGAAGGATCATTCACCATGCATGCGGTAATCCACATAGACAGGTTATTCCAATAGAATAATAAAGAATGGAATAACAGAAGAATTAACCAGGCATGCGATAGACCGTATAGACAGGTTATTCTCAACAGAATAATAAAGAATGGAACCAGGTCATGCGTAATCTGTACAGACAGGATATTCCAATAGAATAATAAAGAATGGAACAAGGTCATGCGGAATCCTCACAGACAGGATGCTCCAACAGAATAATAAAGAATGGAACCAGGTCATGCGTAATCCGCACAGACAGGATGTTCCAACAGAATAATAAAGAATGGAATAACAACAGAATTCACCAGACATGCGATAGACCGCACAGACAGGTTATTCCAACAGAATAATAAAGAATAGAGTAACAAAATAATTTCACCATGTATGCGGTACTTTGCATAAACAGGTTATTCCAACATAATAATAAAGAATGGAATAACAACCCTTATGAGTATTGAAAGAAAATAATTCTCTTCATGAATACGAAAGAATAATACCCCTTACCTTAGAAGAAACCAGATATTAGAATAGTGAGGTAGCAGACTTCTCTTCTTCTTTCTCTCTATAATTTTTCTCTATAATAATTGCTCTAAAGCTTTAGTGAATTGGTGAGAAATGAAGGAAGAATGAGCTTCTATTTATAGGAAAATATAGTTTCGATAATTTCACGTTTTGGGGCTCGAAATATTACAGTATAATACCTTCCTCTTTTTCTTCATTTTTAATTTAGTCCTGCAAGTATTATCAAACTTGCACCACCTCCGCTAATAGTAAATAATGTGAATCAATAGTTCAATCATGTGAATCAATAGTTATAATCATGTGAAAATATGAATTACAGTATAGTACCTCCATTTTTAACTTAGTCATGCAAGTATTATCAATCTTGCACCAACTCCCCTAATAGTACAAAAATGTGAATCAATAGTACACACATTTGAATAAATAGTTATAATCATGTGAATTAATAGCAATTAATTGCTCATTTATCTGATTAATTACCCACATTGGTCGATTATAACTTTCAGACATCAATTAATATCGAAATAAATGTCGATTTCCACTAACACTAATAATTCCAACACAATGGAACTATCAATTTCATCTTTAATCAACATGAACTTATTCGTCATTAATATTATAACTCACAATATTTAACAACCAGGTCGTTCCCAGGAAAGAGGGGGCTTTTCGATAAGGATTTCTCCTTATTGGCATGCAATTAGATGACCAAACCTCTCCTTAACAGAACTTCTAGGCATTGTAAATATTGTAATTTAATAATATGAATAACTTTGTCATCTCAATTATTGATTTAATAATATATCATATTATGCAGATGATACTGTGACAATAATCGAATCAATAATATGAGAGATATGATGCAACAATTCATCGTAGCAATAATTGAGTATAAGCGAGTGACTTCTCACGTAAGCATCAATAACCAATACTGGTGTGCTCTTATGCAACCACGCCGTATTATTGTACTTTTACTACTAGGGTAGTTTAACGGTTTTAACGGTAACACTTCCACCGTTATTTTTATAAAAGATAATTATGTCGTTTTTTCTAACTACGACAATACTTCCGTTAATGGGGTCCACTAATGATTGTGCCAGTCGTCACGAATATTCCCTATTAAAACGAATATTCCCAGAACCAATCGAATATTATATAACCACTTGCTTACTTTGTAAAATTTGTAAATATTACCCACAACTATAACATTATGTCATATCCACACCATAATATTCAAAAGTATATTTCGAGAAAATTATTCTTTATTCATAAAAGTTGGAGTCTTATAACCTCCCCTTCTTATGAAATTTCGTCCTCGAAATTAGGGTGCGTACCTGGTATGTCGAAGAGGTGAGGATACCTTCATTTCATTTTAGATTCTAACTCCCAGGTCATTTCCTTAACATCGTGGTTTCTCCACAAAACTTTGACTTGAGGTATAACTTTAAAGCGTAGAATATGATCCTTCTTATCCAAGATTTTAACAGGTACCTCTTCATACGTTAAATCTTCCTCTATCTCGTCTGGTTCTAATTCAATAATGTGGTTCGGGTCTTTCACATATTTATGTAACATAGATATGTGGAAAACATTATGAACATGAGACATACTTGGCGGTAAGGCGAGTCTATAGGCCACAGTTCCTACTCGTTCGAGGATTATAAATGAGCCAATGAATCGAGGATTGAGCTTTCCTCTCTTTCCAAATCTTGTAACTCCTTTCCATGGAGCAAAATGTAACAACACATGATCTCCAATATTGAATTCCACGTCCTTTCGATGAAGATCATCATAACTCTTTTGTCGATCTTGTGAGGTTTTTATACGTTGTCGGACCGTTTGAATCTTTTTCGTAGTCATACGTACCAAATCCGATCCCAACAATGTTGCTTCACCCACCTTATCCCAGTATACTGGAGAATGACACTTTCTTCTATACAACGCCTCAAATGGAGCCATGCCAATACTTGCTTGATAACTATTGTTGTAGGAAAACTCCACCACTGGTAAGAACTTGTCCTAACTTCCCTTGAAGTCAAGGACACAGAGTCTTAATAAATCTTCAAGAGTTTGAATAGTCCTTTCCGACTGCCCATCTGTTTGAGGATGATATGCCAAACTAAATCGTAAAATTCGTGCCCATAGCTTTTTGCAAACTAACCCAAAATCTTGAAGTGAATCTTGGGTCTCGATCAGAAACTATGGATACTGGCATACCATGTAATCTTACAATCTTGTTTATATACATACTAGCAAGACGTTCAAGTGTATAAGTTTCTCGTATTGGTAAGAAATGAGCAGACTTGGTCAATCTATCAACAATGACTCAAATCGCATCTATGCCTTGAGAAACCTTGGGAAGACCAGTAACGAAATCCATGGTAATGTGCTCCCACTTCCATTCTAGAATTTCAAGTGGTTGCAATGGACCTTTTGGCACTTGATACTCCGCTTTAACTCGTTGAAAAGTTAGACACCTTGAGATAAACCCCGCTATCTCTCTCTTCATATTCCTCCACCAAAATGTATATCGGAGATCACGATATATTTTGGTGCTCCCAGGATGGATTGCAAACGGTGTGTTGTGTGCCTCCAACATGATTTTATACTTCAAGTCAGAATTGTTAAGAACACAAAGTCTGGAGTTGACTCGAAGTATTCCTTCTTCATCAATTCTTGCTTCCGGAATAACACCTTCTTGCACTTTCTTCTTCATACGCATCAGCTCCAGGTCTGTAGTTTGAGTGACTTTAACTTTATCGATTAAAGTCAGTTCTACTTGTATATTCGCCATCATCACATGGGTCCCTGGAGTCTTTAACTCTATCTCCATCCTTCGTAAGTCATACAAAATGGGTCTTTGCATTGACAATATTGCACTTGTACTAGCATATAATCTTCTACTCAATGCGTCAGCTACTACGTTCACTTTTCCAAGATGGTATTGGATGGTATGATCATAATCTTTCAACAACTCAAGCCATCGTCATTGCCGCATGTTAAGTTCCTTTTGAGTAAAGAAATATTTGAGGCTTTTATGATCCGTATAGATCTCCACCTTCTATCCATACAGGTAATGCCTCCAAATCTTAAGCGCAAAAACTACTGCTACCAACTCTAGATCATGAATAGGATAATTCCTCTCATATTCTTTGAGTTATCGAGAGGCATAGGCTATGACTTTCCCATGTTGCATGAGAACAAATCCTAACCCTTTGCCTGAAGCATCACTATAGATGACAAATCCCTCCGAGCCAGATGGTATTATCAGAACAGGTGCTGAAATGAGTCTTCTCTTGAGTTCTTGAAAATATTCTCACATTCCTCGCTCCAACCAAATTTTGTATCTTTTCGAGTCAGCTGAGTTAATGGAGTAGCGATTCGAGAAAATCCTTCCACGAATCTCTGATAATAACCAGCTAAGCTGAGAAAGCTATGTACTTCGGTTACTGACTTAGGTTGTTCCCAGCTTTGAATTGCTTCGGGTCAATAGATATTCCATGATTTGATATTACGTGCCCAAGGAATGCAACTTCCTCAAGCCAGAACTCACATTTCTTTAACTTGGCATAAAGCTTGTTTTCATGAAGCTTTTGAAGTATCAGCCTCAAGTGTTGCTCATGGTCTTCACGGGTTTTGGAGTATATGAGGATGTCATCAATAAAGACGACCACAAAGTGATCCAAATATTCCTTGAATACTCGGTTCATCATGTCCATGAAGGCATCAGGAGCATTAGTCAATCCAAAAGACATGACTAGGAATTCATAATGCCCGTACCGAGTTCTGAAAGCAGTCTTTGGAATGTCATCAGTTTTAATCTTCAACTGATTATATCTGGAACGAAGATCAATCTTTGAAAAGAATTTGGCTCCTTGCAACTGGTCAAACAGGTCATCAAGGCGAGGCAACGGGTAACTATTTTTGATGGTGAAATGCTTCAACTCCCGATAATCAATACAAAGTCGCATACTTCCATCTTTCTTCTTTACGAATAGAATAGGAGCACCCCAAGGAGACGTACTAGGACGAATGAAACCGATGTCTAACAATTCCGTAGTTAGGTTTTTAATTCCTGAAGTTTAATAGGAGTCTTTCGATATGGGGCTTTGGAAATGGGTTTTGTACCGGATTTAAGGTCGATACAAAATTCAATTTCACGCTCTGGGGGTAGGCCAGGAAGTTCTTCAGGGAATATGTCAGGAAATTTATTAACAATAGAAATATCATTCAAATCTGACGTATTTTTATTTTAAATTCGTGACACGGGCTAAGAAATCTTGACATCTATTTTTTAATAAACGAATATCTTTATGGCTTGATATGACAATGATTGATTTTAGTGGTTTGGTTGCTTGAATTCGCATAATAGGTTGGTTAGGAATATGAAAGCTAACAACCTTACGAAAACAATCGATTTTAACATGATGAGTAGTTAACCAATTAATCTCTAAAATCACATCAAATGCAAGTATTTTCAAAGAAATAAGATCGACAGTAACGATGTGTTCTGGATTTGAATCAAACAAGACTTATAAACCGTGGATGTAATGAAGGTTTCTCCCAACGGAGTTTCAACATATAAGTCAAAGTCTAATTTCTCCAGAGTCAAATTTAAACGTTGAGTACAAGTAGGAGAAATAAAGGAATGGGTAGAACTGATATCAAATAAAGTATAAACTTTGCTAGTTTATGATTAGCTTACCCGTGATCATCTCGTTCGGATTCCTCGCTTTTTGGGAGGTTACGACAAACGCTCTCCCTTGAACTACCGGTTTTGTCTTATCTGGGACACCCTTTGATGCCTCCATCCCAGCTGGACTTGACTTTGATGCACGACAAAATGGGGCTAGGTGACCTTCTTTTCCACACTTGTAACATGCTTTGGACTGCATCGTGCAGTTTGGACTTATGTGTCCTTCCCCTCCACATTTGTAACATACGACCGATGGTCGTTTTCCTTCCTTAAAAATAGGTGCTGGTGATGACGTCTTTCCATCATTATTGAATCTCCTCTTCTTGAAATGTCCACTCTTATTATCATGGCTATGATTACCACCGAAGTGATTACCATTTCTGGCATGTTGATTCCCTCCACATTTGTTGTCACCACTTCGATGACTGCTACCATTGGTATTATCGACTTGCCGGCTGCTCTCTCTTGGTTGGGTTGACTCATTATCGCGCTCTAATAACTGAGCCATATTCACAACATCTGAATACCAACATAGTTTATGAGAGATAAGGTATTGATGTATCTCGGGTTTCAAATCTCTTAGAAACATCCGCGTCATTCTCTCCTCATTATCGACTAAGTGGGATGCAAACCGAGACAACTCGGTAAACTTAGCTTCGTACTGTGCCACAGTCATATTGTTTTGCTCAAGCTTGATGAACTCTACCTCCTTCATCTGACAAATACTTTCAGGAAAGTACTTGTCGTTGAACAGTTCTTGGAACTTCTCCCAAGACATCTTCAGTTCGGCAGGTTGAGTACGTTTTACAGATTCCCACCAGTAAACTACCTCTACTCGCAACATGAAGGTGGCAAAGGGAACCTTTTGCTCCTCGGAGCATCCTAAGACATTAAATATCTTGTTGATCTTCTTTATCCACGTCTCTGCCTTAAGTGGTTTTGGCTCTCCAAAAAACTCCGGTAGTCCCAGCTCCTTGAACTGCTTAGCGATGACCGTCCGAGAGTTATCAGTGTTTCCACCTGTATTTTGGACAGGAGCCGCCTTCGCCTGATGTTGCATGAATTGCATAAAACCTCTGAACATCCCATCGTTTATCATTTGATCGTTATTGTTTACCTGAGGATTATTGTCTTCCTGTTGCACATTATCCTGGGTATTAATCTGTGGTGATTCAACGGTCTCATGTGCTTCATTGCTTATCTCAACATTTTTGGATGCCATTTTCAAATCTCGCCATAAAACAAGGGTTAATTATCATATCACATATTATCCCTATACTAAATGAGACCAATTAAATACTAAATAAACTTAGGTAGGTCATACTAGCGAAGGAATTCCCCGTCTCTCCCCTCCTAGTTCTTGTCTCACATCTCAGCCATGGATCATATCCCTAAGCTTTGATACCAACTGTGACGCCCCCAAAATAGGTATACATCACCCATCTTGAATCGCCAAATATATGGTATAGAATACAAATACAAACTTAATTATACAACCGTCGTGTAATATACTACAAAACATAGCTGAGAGTGTAAACAGGAATATTGCCTTCTAGACAATATCCACTCTCAAATAGAGTCCTCATTACATTTGTCACACTATTTTGTAGAATAGTGAGGACTACTAATACACCATCTCGGACCATCACTTCGTTCCCTGACTGGCCCTGGTTACTTTCTCATTTCCTGAAGAGAACAATGAAAGCAAAAGGGTGAGCTCAACTAGCCCAGTAAGAAATATTATGACTAAGATAATGCAGAATAAATTATCATTAGTCTTCAACAGTGTTAAACTGATAAAATATAATAGACATTAAGTTTAACTGTAGCGGAATAAGCAATCCATTAGAAGAGTCAAGTAGAGCATGATATCTACTATCTTCTATGATTTTAAATGTTTTCATTAATTTTTATCGCTGAGACTCAGCTTAATAAATAAACCACATCATCGAGTCATCCCTTGTGACGCCCCCAAAATAGGTATACATCACCCATCTTGAGTCACCAAATACATGGTATAAAATGCAAATACAACTTAATAATACAGTTGTCGTGTAAAATACGACAAAACATAAATTGAGAGTTTTAATAAGAATATTGTCATCTAGACAATATCCATACTCAAAGGAGTCCTTCTTACATTTATTGTCACACTATTTAATAAAATAGTGAGGACTACTAATACTATCATCTGGACCATCACTCCGTTCCCCGACTAGTCCCGGCTACGTTCTCATTTCCTGAAGAGAACAGTGAAAGAAAGGGGTGAGCTCAACTAGCCCAGTAAGAAATATTATCACTAAGATAATGTAGAATAAATTATTATTAGTCTTCAACAATGTTAAACTGATAAAATATAACAAACATCAAGTTTAACTGCAACGGAACAAGTAATCCATTAAAAGAGTCAAGTAGAGAATAAAATCTACTATCTTTTATGATTTAAAAAGGTTTTTCATCACTTTTATCGCTGAGACTCAGCTTAATAAATAATCCACATCATCCCCACTTTACTGACGATAATATTCATTAGTATCACGACCACAAATTATCCATGCACTATGGGCCAAGGATATTCGTGTATTCATCAATGGTCATAATCATGCCAACAACTGTCCATCAATGCACTACGGGCCAATGAGGACTTTTACCGCATCATTTGTAACATTACGGTCATGATTATACCGATTAATCCCTAGTCATAATCATACCAAGTCCATCTATGCACTACAAGCCACAGATGACTTTCAACATAATATAAACATGAGGATGATGACAATGATATAAGAATTCAATAAAACAAGTTCAAGAATTAATTTATCTAGGAACTAATAACGTCCAAATTGTCAACATGATACTTCTTTGTAGAGTAAAATTCAAGAATGCTCAGAAGAATATTTCGATGAAAAGATCTTTGGATGAAGCGCAAATATCAAGGATATTCCACTAATTTCATGGAGTATAGAAGTCAAAACTTTAACCAACTAAGTATAATAAAGAATGGAATAACAAAAGAAATCACCGGGCATGCGATATCAAGCACAGCATAAAAGTTATTCTGAGAATAATAAATAACGGAACGAGGTAAAAAAGAAATTCTCACCAAGCGGGATATTTCAATAGAATAATAAAGAATGGAATAACAACAAAAATCACCATGCATGCGATAGACAGGTTATTCCAACAGAATAATAATTAATGGAACCAGGTCAGGCGTAATACGCACCGACAGGATATTCCAACAGAATAATAAATAACGGAACCAGGTCATGAGTAAACGTACAGACAGGATGTTCCAACAAAATAATAAAGAATAGAATAACAGAAGAATTTCACCATGTATACGGTACTTCGCATAGATAGGTTATTCCAACATAATGATAAAGAATGGAATAACAGAAGAATTTCACAAAGTATAGGGTAGCCCGCGTATACAGGTTATTCCAACAGAATAATAAAGAATGGAATAACAAAAGTTCTCTTCATGAATACGAAATAAATAATACCCCTTACGAGTACAACAAATAATATCTCTTACCTTAGAAGAAACTGGATATAGGAGTAGTGAAGTAGCAGAATACTTTTCTTCTTTCTGTCTATAGTTTCTCTCTCTAGAGTTTCAGTGAATTCGTAAGAAATAATGAAGGAATGAGCTTCTATTTATAGGAGAATGGACTGAATAGTAACTAATTCATGAACGATCCATATTGAATTACTTTTAAACGAACGGTTCATATTGATTTACTATGCAGTATTAATAAAATATTCTAATAAAACAAAATCTTTTAAATAAAATATAATATATTCTATTTGTAGTCTAATAAAACAAATAACTTTATAAAAGTATTCTATTTTATATAAAAAGATTTTACTATACAAATACTATGCATAATAAAATATAATAAATTTTAATTATTGTCTAAAAAAATAAATAACTTTATAAAAGTATTACATTTTTATATAAAAAGATTTTACTATGCAAAAATACTATGTATAATAGAATATAATATATTCTATTTATAGTTTAATAAAACAAATAACTTTATAAAAGTATTACATTTTTATATAAAAAGCTTTTTTGCATTTTATTACATTAATAATACTAATAAAATAAAATTTATATATATATATATATATATATATATATATATATATAAACTTTCGTGACTTCATAAAAAATACATCTCGATCAATATATTTAACAACATTTATCATCATTATTATAATTCACAATATTAATCGACCAGGTCGTTCCCAGGAAAGATGGAGATTTCCAATAAGGATTTCTCCCTATTGGCGCGCAATTAGGTGACCAAACCTCTCTTTGGCAGAACTTCTAGACATCTTTAATATTGCAAATAATAATATTAATAACTCTGTCATCTCAATTATTGATTTAATAATATATAAAATATCGACAATAATTGAATCAAATAACGTGAGATACTATGCAACAATTACTGTAGCAATAATTGAACAAAACTGAGTGACTTCTCACGTAAGCATCAATAATCAATACCGTGTGCTACTATGCAACCACACGTATTATTGTACTTTTACTACCGAGTAGTTCAACAGTTTTAACGGTAAAACTTTCGCCGTTATTTTCATAAAAATATTTTTGTCATTTTCTCAATCCGATAATAATTCCGTTGTGGGGTCCACCAATGATTGTGCCATCGTACGAATATTCCCTATTAAAACGAATATTCCCCGACCAATCAAATATTATATAACAACTTGCGTACTTTGCAAAATTTATAAATATTACCCACAACTATAACATTATATCAAATTTACTCCATCATATTAAAAAAAATATTTCGAGAAAATTTAAATCTTTATTCATAAAATTTGGGGTCTCACATCCCTGTAGTACGGGCCAAGGATATTCATTAAATCATCAATGGTCATGACTATACCGAATAATCTCTGGTCATAATCATACCAAAAACTGTCCATCAATGCATTACAGGCCACTGAGGACTTTTACTACATCATTTATAACATTACAGGTCATGATTATACCGAATGATCCCTGGTCATAATCATACCATGTCTATCTATGCACGTAAGCCAAAGATGACTTTCATCACAATATAAGCATGAGGATGATGCCAATGACATAATAATTCAATAAAACAAGTTTAAGAATAAAATTTAAAGATTTATAAGTTAATTTATCCTGAAATCAATTACGTCCAAATTGTCAACATGATATTGCTTTGTGGAGTAAAATTCAAGAATGCTCAGAAGAATATTTCCATGAAAAGATACTGGATGAAGCGCAAATATCCAGGATATTCTACTAATTTCATGGAGTATAGAAGCCAAAACTTTAACCAATTGAGTTTAATAAAATATATAAAACTGCAAATCATGGATTTTCGCCCGCCATACGGTAATCCACATAGATAGATCATTTCCACAATTTAATAAAGAATGGAATAACAGAAGAATTCACCAGGCATGCGATGAAGCACCGCATGCAAAGTTATTCTCAACGAGAATAATAAAGAATAGAACCGAGTCTGCGTAATTCGCATATGCAGACGAGGATATTCCAATGCGAATAATAAAGAATGGAACTGGGTCATGCGTAATCCGCATGCATGAGGATGTTCCAACAGAATAATAAAGAATGGAATAACAATAGAATTCACCAGGCATGCGATAGACCGCACAAATAGGTTATTCCAACAGAATAATAAAGAATAGAATAACAGAAGAATTTCACCATGTATGCGGTACTTTGCATAAAAAGGTTATTCCAACATAATAATAAAGAATGAAATAACAACCCTTACGAGTATTGAAAGGAAATAACTCTCTTCATTAATACGAAAGAATAATACCCCTTACCTTAGAAGGAACCGGATATTGGAATAGTGAGGTAGCAGACTTCTCTTCTTCTTTCTCTCTATAATTTCTCTCTATAATAATTGCTCTAAAGCTTTAGTGAATTGGTGAGAAATGAAGGAAGAATGAGCTTCTATTTATAGAAAAATATAGTTTCGATAATTGCATGTTTGGGGGCTCGAAATATTATAGTATAATACCTTCCTCTTTTTCTTCATTTTTAATTTAGTCCTGTAAGTATTATCAAACTTGCACCACCTCCCCTAATAGTAAATAATGTGAATCAATAGTTCAATCATGTGAATCAATAGTTATAATCATGTGAAAATACGAATTATAGTATAGTACCTCCATCTATACCTCTATTTTTAACTTAGTCATGCAAGTATTATCAATCTTGCACCAACTGCCCTAATAGTACAAGAATGTGAATCAATAGTACACACATGTGAACAAATAGTTATAATCATGTGAATTAATAGAAATTAATTGCTCATTTATCTGATTAATTACCCGACTGGTCAGTATAACTTCCAGACATCAATTAATATCGAAATAAATGTCGATTTCCACTAACACTAATAATTCCAACACAATGGAACTATCAATTTCATCTTTAATCAACATGAACTTATTCATCATTAATATTATAACTCACAATATTTAACAACCAGGTCGTTCCCAGGAAAGAGGGGGCTTTCTGATAAGGATTTTTCCTTATTAACGCGCAATTAGATGACCAAACCTCTCCTTGACAGAACTTCTAGACATTGTTAAGATTTCGATTTAATAATATGAATAACTTTGTCGTCTCAATTATTGATTTAATAATATATCATATTATGCAGATGATACGGTGACAATAATCGAATCAATAATATGAGAGATATAATGCAGCAATTATTGTATCAATAATTGAATATAACTGAGTGACTTCTCACGTATGCATCAATAACCAATACCGTGTGCTACTATGCAACCACGCGTATTATTATACTTTTACTAATGGGTAGTTCAACAGTTTTAAGGGTAACACTTCCGCCGTTATTTTTATAAAAAGATAATTATGTCATTTTCTAACTACGACAATACTTCCGTTTTGGGGTCCACCAATGATTGTGCCATCGTACGAATATTCTCTGTTAAAATGAATATTCCCCGACCAATCGAATATTATATAACCATTTGCTTACTTTGCCAAATTTGTAAATATTACCCACAACTATAACATTATGTCAAATCCACACCATAATATTCAAAAATATATTTCGAGAAAATTATTCTTTATTCAGAAAAGTTGGGGTCTTACAATAGTCATCAATTAACTTTAACATTTCATACTTTCAATATATATATATAACACATCATGCTCTTTGCAATAAAGATTTAAAAACAGTTAATCATCAAGTTCACATAGCAAATAGGAACTGAAAGACTTGCCTAATCCATAGTTTATGAACTATGACTTAACTGCTTAACACTTATCTGCACTTCGTGTATTCCTACACAGTTATATAATCATGAATTCACATCCATTAGTCATATATTTCATACATTCTTAATATAATAGTAACGTTACATTATTTCCTAACTAGGTTTGTAAAACCTTCATTTCACTTTCTCATCATACTCTTAGAATAGCTAGGCATGTATAAGTATACCTTAACCATCCGTACTTGACATCAAATAGGTTGTGATCTATTTTCAAGTTCACATTCAAATTACTTAGCTCCATAATGATTTATTTCAATCAATAAGGCTTAACACTTTCTTTAACAAGATTTGATGTTATAAGCTTTTAAACCATATATTTGTACTAATAAGCCTCTAATAGCATGCTCACATGTATCTATCTCATTTACATGGACATAGCATAGTTAATACTTTTAAAACATGCTTAATAACTTATGTCATGCTTGACTAGTTGAGTGCACATATCATTCATGTTTTAATACTTAGTTTACAAAAGATAATGGAGTTTGTTCTTGAAATAATTTTATCATTACTGATGTAGTATAGCACATATAGGACAACTTTTAAAAACTCTTATCATAAGTAACTAAGTCATGATAACATCTTCTCAAGTTCAAAACCTACCTCATGTAGCATTTATGGACCTTAGTTCTATTATATCAAGTTTCTCTTGAAAACTTTTCTAACACAAGGTCTAACAAGTTTTATCATGAACAAGACACTATAAACACCATATCATGCTCATTTATATTTGAACTCAATCATGTATATAAACCACTAAGTTCAGAACTTATAGAACATAAGTTTCCACAAGGTTTTTTTTTTCTTCAAAATCTTTAAGTTTCTTTTTAAAACACATACTAAGTCATGCCAATAATTTCTATTATGAGCAAGGAAATTTTATATGTTATGTATAATATCATGCATTTACATGTTACATCACTTAGAATAACATATTCCATCGTCGGGAGCACTATACTTGCGTATGTGCTCGTTCGACGCCCTCCGATCGCCTCCGAATACGTAACAGTCACAAAGATGACTATTTTAACTCTTCTTAGAGACCTCAAATTAAAACACTTAAAGAAAAAAAGTTGTAGGTGTATTTCATCCTCATTCCAGATCATCTTGAATCACCTCAATCGGAGTTCGTATGAAAACGTTATGGCTGTTTTAGTAAAACATGTCTTGTCAAATTTGTTTTCCAAAATTGGCTAGGCAGACTACCCCCCACCGGGGCGGGGTTTTTACACTAAGGACGGGAGATTGTGAGACCCCGAATTTTATAAAATGAAAGTATTCAATTTTTTTATAATTATTCTATTTAGTAAATGGTTAAATTGATAAAAGGTTAAAGTTAAGGGTGAGATGTGAAAATTTTTCAAAGTATGCAAGTTGTTATAAAATATTCGTTTGGTCGGGGAATATTCTTTTTATCGGGGAATATCCGTAGGACGACACAATCATTGGTGGACTCCTGGCGGAAGTATTGTCGTAGTAGTAAAAAGCGACATAATTAACTTTTATAAAAATAAACAAATGAAAGTGTTTAAATTAAAATTGTTGAACTACTCGGTAGTAAAAGTACAGTAATACACGTGGTTACATAGTAACACACATTATTGATTATTGATGCTCATGTGAGAAGTCACTCAGTTATACTCAATTATTGCTACAGTAATTGCTGCATCATATCTCTCATATTATTGATTTAATTATTGTCACAATATCATCTACATAATATTTTATATATTATTAAATCAATAATTGAGATGGCAAAGTTATTCATATTATTATTTTCAATATAGACAATGTCTAGAAGTTCTGTCAATGAGAGGTTTGGTCACCTAATTGCGCGCCAATAAGGAGAAATCCTTATCGGAAAGCCCCCTCTTTCCTGTGAACGACCTGGTTGTTAAATATTGTGAGTTATAATATTAATGATGAATGTTATTAAAAATCGAATTTGAGTTCGGAGTTGAATTTGGAGACGCGGACGTGATATTTGAGTCCAGAACGATGAAATTAGTAGAAATAGACTATAAACATAAAATTTGGCGGGGTTGACTTTTTGGTCAAAAAAAGTCAATAGTTGACTTTTTGGAAAAAGTCAAACTTAAAAATTTCAAAAATGATTTTTTTGAGAAAAATATTTCCATTGTGTTGGGATTGTTAGTGTTAGTGGAAATCGACATTTATTTCGATAGTAATTGATGTTTGGAAGTTATATTGACCAACCGGGTAATTAATCGGGTAAATGAGCAATTAATTGCTATTAATTCACATGCTATTAACTATTTGTTCACATGTGTGTACTATTGATTCACATTCATGTACTATTAGGGGAGGTGGTGCAAGATTGATAATACTTGCATGACTAAGTTAAAATAGAGGTATTATACTGTAATTCGTATTTTCACATGATTATAACTATTGATTCACATGATTGAACTATTGATTCACATTATTTACTATTAGGGGAGGTGGTGCAAGTTTGATAATACTTGCAGGACTAAATTAAAAATGAAAGAAAAGTTGAAGGTATTGTACTATAAGATTTCGAGCCCCAAAACGTGCAATTATCTAAACTATATTTTCCTATAAATAGAAGCTCATTCTTCCTTCATTTCTCACCAATTCACTAAAGCTATAGAGCAATTATTATAGAGAGAAATTATAGAGAGAAAGAAGAAGAGAAGTCAGCTACCTCACTATTCCAAAGATCCGATTTCTTCTAAGGTAAGGGGTATTATTTCTTTCAGATTCATGAAGAGAGCTTCATTATTCCGTTTCTTTATTATTATGTTGGAATAACTGCATCTATGCAATCTTGCATACATGGTGAAATTCTTCTATTATTCCATTCTTTATTATTTTGTTGGAATATCACATCTGCATGCGTAATTACGCATGACACCGTTCCGTTCTTTATTATTACATTGGAATATCACATGCATGCGGATTACGCATTTGACGGTTCTATTATTTATTATTCATTGGAATAACTTTTATGCATGCGATTTATCGCATGCCCAGTGAATTCTGTTGTTATTCCATTCTTTATTATTCTGTTGGAATATCCTGTTTGTGCGGATTACGCATGACCTGGTTCCATTCTTTATTATTCTATTGGGAATAACCTGTCTGTGCGGTCTATCACATGCATGGTGAATTCTTTTGTTATTCCATTCTTTATTATTCTGTTAGAATAACCTGTCTATGTGGATTACCGCATGCATGGTGAATGATCCTTTGTATCCATTCCTTATTAAATTATAGAAATTATTTGTCTACGTGGAATACCGCATGGCGGGTGATAATCCATTTGCAGTTTCGTAATTTTTCTGACCCTCAAAAATTCTGGAAAATTTTGAAATGATATTTTGATGAGTTTTCTATATTGTGTCCAAAGGTGGCGATTTTTGGATGTATAGATTAAGAGTTATGGATTTTATGGGAAAAGACTATTTTAAAAGTAAACCCTTATAACTCCTTGTGGTTAACTCCAAAATTGGTGAAATTTTTATTGGGAGTACATGTATATAACATGAGTATACCCTGTAAATTTCAGAATTTTTGGACAAAAGTACAATTTATGTTAAATGTCTTAATATTCGGCAATTTTGGCCATATGAAAAATAGTAAATGAATTTTAAAAATTTTGAGAAAAATATATGTTCAATATGGGACTATATTCTGCTAAATCCCATAAAAGAAATATTTTTGGGACTGATTTGGTATTTTTTTCATGAAAATGAACTAGTTATGAGTAAATGAATTAAATATGTTATTTGAAGTAACAAAATTGGAAAATAGGATTTTATGGCTTGGGAATCTTATATAGGGTATATGCAGATTTTTGATGAGGGATTTGATCATTGGTGATGAAATCTTATGAGTATGGCATTTTTGAATGATTAAAATGCATTATTTTGGTAATAATGTAAACAATTGAAATAAATTGTTTATAAGTTTAAAAAGTGATTAAAATATTGTTATAATATTAATAATATTAGATTATGAGTTTATTAAGTGATTAATAATATTTGGATAAATTTAAAGTCTTTAATATTTATCCTTGTTTTCGTTTATATCATGGTCATCATCCTCATGCTTATATTGTGATGAAAGTCATCTTTGGCTTACGTGCAAAGATGGACTGTTATTAATTGGTTTTATAGTTGTATATCTCTGGCTTACGTGCAAAGATGGACTGTTGATTATTGGTTTTATAGTTGTATATCTTTGGCTTACGTGCAAAGATGGACGGTTGATTATTGGTTGTATATCTTTGGCTTACGTGCAAAGATGAACTGTTAATTATTGGTTTTATAGTTGTATATCTTTGGTTTACGTGCAAAGATGGACTGTTGATTGTTGGTTTTATAGTTGTATATCTTTGGCTTACGTGCAAAGATGGACCGTTGATTATTGGTTGTATATCTTTGGCTTACGTGCATTGATGGGTAGTTGTTGGTATGATTATAACTAGAGATTATTCGGTATAATCATGACCATTGTTGAAAACACTAATATCCTTGGCCCGTAGTACATGGATAATTCGTGGTCGTAATACTAATGAATATTCTTTGGCCGTAGTGCAGGGATGATTCGATGATGTGGATTAATTATTAAACCAAGTCTCAACGATAACATATTGATAATACACTTTTAATTCGTAGAAGATAGTAGATATCATGCTCTACTTGACTCTTCTATATACAATTGTATGTCTTTGGCTTGTAGAACAAAGATAAATTATTGATGAATATCTTTGGCCCGTAGTGCAAAGATAAATTTATTAGTATGATTAAGAACAAGAATTGTGATTTGGTATAACCATGATTTTTGATGTTTCAGGTAAAGATAGGCGATGAAAATTATCTTCGTCCTGGGTGCAAAGAGGAATTTAGAATCACAATTATGATTATGAGTTATTCATATGATTGTGGACAGGAATTGTTGATTGATGTTACAGGGATAAAACATTATTGGTGGACTTTTAACATGGAGAAGATAATAGACCTGATGGTCTATTTGACTCTTTTAATGGATTGCTCGTTCCGCTGCAACTATGGTTGAAAAGTTTTATTATCTACCATATGTTCTAAATCTCTAATTTATTACTGATAAAGGCTATTGATGATGTAAATGATATTCTCTACTGGGCTAGTTGTGCTCACCCTTTTTGCTTCATAATTCCTTTCAGGTAATAAAAGTGTAGCTGGGTCGAGCGGGGGTAACAGGAGAATAGAACGGTGGTCTATAGCTGTTGAGGTTCTCCCTAAATAGTATGGAAATAATTTTATTGAGAACTTTAGATAAGTGTGTCGTATTGTATACGTTATTTGATATTTAATTTTGGTGAACCGAATAGGGTGAGGTGAACCCAACTTTGGAAGGGTGTTTTTCCACTATCATACAAGATGTCTAATGACATACAACCTCGTGTTATCATAAGACATGGTTGTGCACTCCACTTACTGAGTATATCTACGAGCACTACCAATATAATCTTGGAGTTTGTTTGAAATATGATTTTCAATTGGAGACAATGGAGATAATTATAAGTCAAGAGAAGACTCACCATTGGAAAGAAGATGATAGCAATCTTCTTGTTTTTCTTTTGGGGACTATTAGGGTCAACCAAGGATAATTCTGTGGACATATGATATCTATCATAACCTAGACGCATGGCCTCCTATGTACAAAGGTTTCCTTGAGTATTTTTCAAAGATTTTAATTTCTAAAATAGTTATTGACTGTAGTTTTATGTAAAGTACCATTGTAAGGTTGTGGTCGAGGCACCATGAGAGTTACATACATTTGTATTAAAACTGTGACGCCCCTAAAATTGGTATACATCACCCATCTTGGGTCGCCAGATACATGGTACAGAATACAAATACAATCTTAAATATACAACAAAAGCTGTGAGTTTTAATATAAATATTGTCTTCTAGACAATATCCACCCTCAGAATAAGTCCTCATTACAATTATTATCACACCATTTCATAGAATAGTGAGGACTACTAATGCTATCATCTGGACCATCACTCCGTCCCCCGACTAGTCCCCTCGCTTACGTTCTCATTTTCAAGAGAAAAAAGTGAAAGAAAGGGTGAGCTCAACTAGCCTAGTAAGAAATATTATGACTAAGATAATGCAGAATAAATTATCATTAGCCTTCACCAATGTTAAACTGATAAAATACAATAGACAACAAGTTTAACTACAGCGGAATAAGCAATCCATTAAAAGAGTCAAGTAGAGAATAAAATCTACTATCTTTTATGATTTAAAAGATTTTTCATCACTTTTATTGCTGAGACTCAGCTTAATAAATAAACCACATCATCGAATCACCCCTGCACTACAGCCAAGGATATTCTTTAGTATCACGACCACAATTATTCATGCACTACGGGCCAGGAATATTTGTGTATTCATCAATGGCCATGATCATGCCAACAAGCTGTCCATCAATGCACTACGGGCCAATGAGGACTTTTATCACATCATTTGTAACATTTACGGTCATGATTATACTTAGAATAATCCTCGGTCATAATTATACCAAGTCCATCTATGCACTACAGTGCCATGAGATGACTTTCAAAAATATAAACACGAGGATGATGACAATGATATAAGAATTCAATAAAACAAGTTCATAAATTAATTTATCCAGAACTAATAATGTCCAAATTGTCAACATGATACTTCTTTGTAGAGTAAAATTCAAGAATTCTTAGAAGAATATTTCCATGAAAAGATCTTTGGATGAAGCACAAATATCAAGGATATTCCACTAATTTCATGGAGTATAGAAGTCAAAACTTTAACCAACCGAGTATAATAAAGAATGGAATAACAAAAGAAATCACCATGCATGCGGACAGATAAACAGGATATTCCAATGTAATAATAAGTAGCGGAACCAGTCAGGAGTAAAACACACACAGATGAGGATATTCCAACAGAATAATAAAGAGCGGAACCGGTCGGTGTAAAACACATGCACAGGATATTCCAAATGAATAATAAAGATGTAAACCCGTGTCGGTGTAAAACACACAGACATGATATTCCAACTGAATAATAAAGAATGGAATAACATAGGATTTCACCAAGTATAGGGTATGCCGCGTATACAGGTTATGTATAGGGTATGCCGTGTATAAAGGTTATTCCAACAAAATAATAAAGAATGGAATAATATAAGGATTTTACCAAGTATAGGGTATACCGCGTATACAGGTTATGTATAGGGCATGCCACATATACAGGTTATTCCAACAGAATAATAAAGAATGGAATAATAGAAGTTCTCTTCATGAATAAGAAAGAATAACACCCCTTACCGTAAAGAAACTGGATATCGAAGTAGTGAAGTAGTAGAAAACTCTTCTTCTTTCTCTTTATAATTTCTCTCTCTCTAGAGTTTCAGTGAATTCGTAAGAAATAATGAAGGAATGAGCTTCTATTTATAGAAGAACTGAGAGTGGCTTTTGGTTTTAACGAAGGGTTAAAATGACTCTTGGTCATATTGAAGAGACAACTACAATTAACTCTTGGAACACCGAAGAGTCAAATAACTCTCGGAAAGCTGAAGGGTCAAATAACTCTTGGAAAACTGAAAGGACAAGTTACTATTAAAACTTTAAATCAAAGATCCATATTGATTTACTATTATAATTTCAATCAACGGTCTGAAAAATTAGCACATCTCCTCATGGAATAATATTGTACCCAAATACCTGAATGCATAATACTAGAGTGAATAGTAATCAGGTGAATAGTAACTCATGAATAGTAACTTGTGAATAGTAACTTATGAATAGTAACTCCAACACAAAAAGTGCCCCAAATAATTCGATTGAACAATATAACCTCCAGACATCAATTATTATCGAAATAAATGTCAATTTCTACTAACATAAATAATCTCAACACAATGAAACTATCAAATTCATCTTTAATCAACACGAACTTATTCATCATTAATATTATAACTCACAATATTTAGCAACCAGGTTGTTCCCAGGAAATAGGGGCTTTCCAATAAGGATTTCTCCCTATTGGCGTGCAATTAGGTGACCAAACCTCTCCTTGACAGAACTTCTAGACATTGTAAATATTGCAATTTAATAATATGAATAACTTTGTCGTCTCAATTATTTATTTAATAATATAACATATAATGCAGATGATACTGTGACAATAATCGAATCAATAATATGAGAGATATGATGCAGCAATTATTGTAGCAATAATTGAGTATAACTGAGTGACTTCTCACGTAAGCATCAATAATCAATACCATGTGCTACTATGCAACCACGCGTATTACTGTACTTTTACTATCGGGTAGTTCAACAGTTTTAACAATAACACCTCCGCCGTTATTTATAAAATATTTTTGTCATTTTCTCAATCCGACAATAATTCCATTGTGGGGTCCACCAATGATTGTGCCGTTGTACGAATATTCCCCGACATAAAGAATATTCCCCGACCAATCGAATATAATATAACAATTTGCATTCTTTGCAAAATTTATAAATACTACCCACAACTATAACTTTATCTCAAATTCACACCATAATATTCAAAAAAATATTTCGAGAAAATTAAATCTTTATTCGTAAAATTTGGGGTCTCACAATCTCTTCTCCTTATGAAATTTGGCCCTCGAAATTTACGTGCATTACTGGTATGCCAAGCGGATGAGGACACTTCACGGATCCTATCTCTTGAGGTATAACCTTTAAGCGTAGAATATATTCCGAGATTTTAACAGTACATCTTCATACGTTGAATTATCCGCTATTGATTCAATTATTGTCACAGTATCATCTACATAATATTTTATATATTATTAAATCAATAATTGAGACACAAAGTTATTCATATTATTATTTGCAATATTGACAATGTCTAGAAGTTACGTCGAGGAGAGGTCGGTCACCTAATTTGGCATAATAAGGAGAAATCCTTATCGAAAACCCCCTTTCTCGGGAACGACATTGGTTGTTAAATATTGTGAGTTATAATATTAATGATGAATGTTATTAAAAATCTAATTTGAGTTCGGGTTGAATTTGGAGACGCGGACGTGATATTTGAGTAGGAACGATTAAATTAGTAGAAATAGACTATAAACACAAAATTTATCGGGTTGATTTTTGGTGAAAAAAGTCAATACTTGACTTTTTTGGAAAAAGTCAAACTTTGAAATTTAAAAAATAATTTTTTTGAGAAAAATATTTCCATTGTGTTGGGATTGTTAGTGTTAGTGGAAATCGACATTTATTTCGATAGTAATTGATGTCTGAAAGTTATATTGACCAACCGGGTAATTAATCGGGTAAATAAGCAATTAATTGCTATTAATTCACATGCTATTAACTATTTGTTCACATGTGTGTACTATTGATTCACATTCATGTACTATTAGGGGAGGTGGTGCAAGATTGATAATACTTGCATGACTAAGTTAAAAATGGAGGTATAAATGGAGGTACTATACTGTAATTCGTATTTTCACATGATTATAACTATTGATTCACATTATTGAACTATTGATTTACATTATTTACTATTAGGGGAGGTGGTGCAATTTTGATAATACTTGTAGGACTAAATTAAAAATGAAAGAAAAGTTGAAGGTATCAGATTGTAAGATTTTGAGCCCCAAAACGTGCAATTATCTAAACTATATTTTCCTATAAATAGAAGCTCATTCTTCCTTCATTTCTCACCAATTCACTAAAGCTATAGAGCAATTATTATAGAGAGAAATTATAGAGAGAAAGAAGAAGAGAAGTCAGCTACCTCACTATTCTAGTATCCAGCTTCTTCTAAGGTAAGGGGTATTATTTCTTTCGTATTCATGAAGAGAGCTTCTGTTATTCCGTTCTTTATTATTATGTTGGAATAACCTGTCTATGCGAAGTACTGCATACATGGTTAAATTCTTCTATTATTCCATTCTTTATTATTTTGTTGGAATATCCCGTCATGCAAGTAATTACGCATTTTTGGTTCCGCTTCTTTATTATTCTCATTGGAATATCACATGCATAAGTGATTACGCATGACACCGGTTCTATTATTTATTATTCATTGGAATAACTCGTCTGTGCGCTTTATCGCATGCTTGGTGAATTTCGTTGTTATTCCATTCTTTATTATTATTCTTTGGAATATCCTCATTTGTCTGCGGATTACGCGCATGATTCGGTTCCATTCTTTATTATTCTATTGGGAATAACTCATGCATGCGGTCTATCATCACATGCATGGTGAATTCTTTTGTTATTCCATTCTTTATTATTCGTTAGAATAACTTTTGTCTATGTGGATTACCGCATGCATGGTGAATGATCCTTTGTATCCATTCCTTATTAAATTATAGAAATTATTTGTCTACGTGGAATACCGCATGAAGTGTGATAATCCATTGCAGTTTCGTAATTTTTCTCGACCCTCAAAAATTTCGGAAAATTTTGAAATGATATTTTGATGAGTTTTCTATATTGTGTCCAAAGATGGCGATTTTTGGATGTATAGATTAAGAGTTATGGATTTTATGGGAAAAGACTATTTTAAAAGTAAACCCTTATAACTCCTTGTGGTTAACTCCAAAATTGGTGAAATTTTTATTGGGAGTACATGTATATATGAGAGTATACCACTGTAAATTTAAATTTTTGGACAAAAGTACAATTTATGTTAAATGTCTTAATATTCGCAATTTTGGCCATATGAAAAATAGTAAATGAATTTTAAAAATTTTGAGAAAAATATATGTTCAATATGGGACTATATTCTGCTAAATCCCATAAAAGAAATATTTTTGGGACTGATTTGGTATTTTTTTTCATGAAAATGAACTAGTTATGAGTAAATGAATTAAATATGTTATTTGAAGTAACAAAATTGGAAAATAGGATTTTATGGCTTGGGAATCTTATATAGGGTATATGCAGATTTTTGATGAGGGATTTGATCATTGGTGATGAAATCTTATGAGTATGGCATTTTTGAATGATTAAAATGCATTATTTGGTAATGTGTAAACAATTGAAATAAATTGTTTATAAGTTTAAAAAGTGATTAAAATATTGTTATAATATTAATAATATTAGATTATGAGTTTATTAAGTGATTAATAATATTTGGATAAATTTAAAGTCTTTAATATTTATCCTTGTTTTCGTTTATATCATGGTCATCATCCCCATGCTTATATTGTGATGAAAGTCATCTTTGGCTTACGTGCAAAGATGGACTGTTATTAATTGGTTTTATAGTTGTATATCTCTCGCTTACGTGCAAAGATGGATTTGTTGATTATTGGTTTTATAGTTGTATATCTTTGCTTACGTGCAAAGATGGATGGTTGATTATTGGTTGTATATCTTTGGCTTACGTGCAAAGATGAAGCTGTTAATTATTGGTTTTATAGTTGTATATCTTTGGTTTACGTGCAAAGATGGATTTGTTGATTGTTGGTTTTATAGTTGTATATCTTTGGCTTACGTGCAAAGATGGACCGTTGATTATTGGTTGTATATCTTTGGCTTACGTGCATTGATGGGTAGTTGTTGGTATGATTATAACTAGAGATTATTCGGTATAATCATGACCATTGTTGAAAACACTAATATCCTTGGCCCGTAGTGCATGGATAATTCGTGGTCGTAATACTAATGAATATTCTTTCGTCAGTAAAGCGGGGATGATTCGATGATGTGGATTAATTATTAAACCAAGTCTCAACGATAACATATTGATAATACACTTTTAATTCGTAGAAGATAGTAGATATCATGCTCTACTTGACTCTTCTATATACAATTGTATGTCTTTGGCTTGTAGAACAAAGATAAATTATTGATGAATATCTTTGGCCCGTAGTGCAAAGATAAATTTATTAGTATGATTAAGAACAAGAATTGTGATTTGGTATAACCATGATTTTTGATGTTTCAGGTAAAGATAGGCGATGAAAATTATCTTCGTCCTAGGTGCAAAGAGGAATTTAGAATCACAATTATGATTATGAGTTATTCATATGATTGTGGGCGAGGAATTGTTGATTGATGTTCTGAGGATAAAACATTATTGGTGGACTTTTAACATGGAGAAGATAATAGACACGATGGTCTATTTGACTCTTTAATGGATTGCTCGTTCACCGCAACTATGGTTGAAAAGTTTTATTATCTACCATATGTTCTAAATCTCTAATTTATTCTTGATAAAGGCTATTGATGATGTAAATGATATTCTCTCATTGGGCTAGTTGTGCTCACCCTTTTTGCTTCATAATTCCTTTCGGTGTAATAAAAAGTGTATTTGGGTTGAAGCTGGGTTATGAGGAGAATAGAGCGGTGGTCTATATTTGTTGAGGTTCTCCTAAATAGTATGGAAATAATTTTATTGAGAACTTTAGATAAGTGTGTCGTATTGTATCGTTATTTGATATTTAATTTTGGTGAACCGAATAGGGTGAGGTGAACCCAACTTTGAAGGGTGTTTTTCCACTATCATACAAGATGTCTAATGACATACAACCTCGTGTTATCATAAGACATGGTTGTGCACTCCACTCATCGAGTATATCTACGAGCACTACCAATATAATCTTGGAGTTTGTTTGAAATATGATTTTCAATTGGAGACAATGGAGATAATTATAAGTCAAGAGAAGACTCACCATTGGAAAGAAGATGATAGCAATCTTCTTGTTTTTCTTTGGGGACTATTGGGTCAACCAAGGATAATTCTGTGGACATATGATATCTATCATAACCTAGACGCATGGCCTCCTATGTACAAAGGTTTCCTTGAGTATTTTTCAAAGATTTTAATTTCTAAAATAGTTATTGACTGTAGTTTTATGTAAAGTACCATTGTAAGGTTGTGGTCGAGGCACCATGAGAGTTACATACATTTGTATTAAAACTGTGACGCCCCTAAAATTGGTATACATCACCCATCTTGGGTCGCCAGATACATGGTACAGAATACAAATACAATCTTAAATATACAACAAAAGCTGTGAGTTTTAATATAAATATTGTCTTCTAGACAATATCCACCCTCAGAATAAGTCCTCATTACAATTATTATCACACCATTTCATAGAATAGTGAGGACTACTAATGCTATCATCTGGACCATCACTCCGTCCCCCGACTAGTCCCTGCTACGTTCTCATTTCCTGAAGAGAACAGTGAAAGAAAGGGTGAGCTCAACTAGCCTAGTAAGAAATATTATGACTAAGATAATGCAGAATAAATTATCATTAGCCTTCACCAATGTTAAACTGATAAAATACAATAGACAACAAGTTTAACTACAGCGGAATAAGCAATCCATTAAAAGAGTCAAGTAGAGAATAAAATCTACTATCTTTTATGATTTAAAAGATTTTTCATCACTTTTATTGCTGAGACTCAGCTTAATAAATAAACCACATCATCGAATCACCCCTGCACTACAGCCAAGGATATTCTTTAGTATCACGACCACAATTATTCATGCACTACGGGCCAGGAATATTTGTGTATTCATCAATGGCCATGATCATGCCAACAACTGTCCATCAATGCACTACGGGCCAATGAGGACTTTTATCACATCATTTGTAACATTACGGTCATGATTATACCGAATAATCCCTGGTCATAATTATACCAAGTCCATCTATGCACTACAGGCCACAGATGACTTTCAAAAATATAAACACGAGGATGATGACAATGATATAAGAATTCAATAAAACAAGTTCATAAATTAATTTATCCAGGAACTAATAATGTCCAAATTGTCAACATGATACTTCTTTGTAGAGTAAAATTCAAGAATTCTTAGAAGAATATTTCCATGAAAAGATACTGGATGAAGCACAAATATCAAGGATATTCCACTAATTTCATGGAGTATAGAAGTCAAAACTTTAACCAACTGAGTATAATAAAGAATGGAATAACAAAAGAAATCACCATGCATGCGGTGATTGCACAAAGCAGGATATTCAATGTAATAATAAGTAGCGGAACCAGTGGGAGTAAAACACATGCATGTGATATTCCAATGAGAATAATAAAGAGGCGGAACCGGTCGGTGTAAAACACATGCATGAGGATATTCCAATGAATAATAAAGACAGTAACCAGTCGATTGTAAAAACACATGCACGAGGATATTCCAACTGAATAATAAAGAATGGAATAACATAGGATTTCACCAAGTATAGGGTATGCCGCGTATACAGGTTATGTATAGGGTATGCCGTGTATAAAGGTTATTCCAACAAAATAATAAAGAATGGAATAATATAAGGATTTTACCAAGTATAGGTATATCGCAGATACAAAAGTTATGTATAGGGCATGCCACATATACAGGTTATTCCAACAGAATAATAAAGAATGGAATAATAGAAGTTCTCTTCATGAATAAGAAAGAATAACACCCCTTACCGTAAAGAAACTGGATATCGAAGTAGTGAAGTAGTAGAAAACTCTTCTTCTTTCTCTTTATAATTTCTCTCTCTCTAGAGTTTCAGTGAATTCGTAAGAAATAATGAAGGAATGAGCTTCTATTTATAGAAGAACTGAGAGTGGCTTTTGGTTTTAACGAAGGGTTAAAATGACTCTTGGTCATATTGAAGAGACAACTACAATTAACTCTTGGAACACCGAAGAGTCAAATAACTCTTGGAAAGCTGAAGGGTCAAATAACTCTTGGAAAACTGAAAGGACAAGTTACTATTAAAACTTTAAATCAAAGATCCATATTGATTTACTATTATAATTTCAATCAACGGTCTGAAAAATTAGCACATCTCCTCATGGAATAATATTGTACCCAAATACCTGAATGCATAATACTAGAGTGAATAGTAATCAGGTGAATAGTAACTCATGAATAGTAACTTGTGAATAGTAACTTATGAATAGTAACTCCAACACAAAAAAGTGCCCCAAATACCCGATTGAACAATATAACCTCCAGACATCAATTATTATCGAAATAAATGTCAATTTCTACTAACATAAATAATCTCAACACAATGAAACTATCAAATTCATCTTTAATCAACACGAACTTATTCATCATTAATATTATAACTCACAATATTTAGCAACCAAGGTTGTTCCCGGGAAATAGGGGGCTTTCCAATAAGGATTCTCCCTATTGGCGTGCAATTAGGTGACCAAACCTCTCCTTGACAGAACTTCTAGACATTGTAAATATTGCAATTTAATAATATGAATAACTTTGTCGTCTCAATTATTTATTTAATAATATAACATATAATGCAGATGATACTGTGACAATAATCGAATCAATAATATGAGAGATATGATGCAGCAATTATTGTAGCAATAATTGAGTATAACTGAGTGACTTCTCACGTAAGCATCAATAATCAATACCATGTGCTACTATGCAACCACGCCAGACATCTTTGTATTTTTTACTATCGGGTAGTTCAAGCAGTTTTAACAATAACACCTCCGTAGTTATTTATAAAATATTTTTGTCATTTTCTCAATCAAATAATAATTCCATGTGGGGTCCACCAATGATTGTGTCATTGCATTTAATATTCCCCGACATAAAGAATATTCCCCGACCAATCGAATATAATATAACAATTTGCATTCTTTGCAAAATTTATAAATACTACCCACAACTATAACTTTATCTCAAATTCACACCATAATATTCAAAAAAATATTTCGAGAAAATTAAATCTTTATTCGTAAAATTTGGGGTCTCACAATCTCTTCTCCTTATGAAATTTGGCCCTCGAAATTTACGTACGTACCTGGTATGCCAAACAGATGAGGACACTTCGTCAGATCCTATCTCTTGAGGTATAACCTTTAAGCGTAGAATATATTCCAGGATTTTAACAGGTACATCTTCATACGTTGAATTATCCGCTATTGATTCAATTATTGTCACAGTATCATCTACATAATATTTTATATATTATTAAATCAATAATTGAGACACAAAGTTATTCATATTATTATTTGCAATATTGACAATGTCTAGAAGTTCTGTCAAGGAGAGGTCTGGTCACCTAATTGCGCGCCAATAAGGAGAAATCCTTATCGAAAACCCCCTCTTTCCTGGGAACGACCTGGTTGTTAAATATTGT
This sequence comes from Panax ginseng, assembly GCA_020205605.1. Lineage (NCBI taxonomy): Eukaryota > Viridiplantae > Streptophyta > Magnoliopsida > Apiales > Araliaceae > Panax > Panax ginseng. Next base: position 118,103,873 of record CM035133.1, on the reverse strand, counting down.
GAGTTATAATATTAATGATGAATGTTATTAAAAATCTAATTTGAGTTCGGAGTTGAATTTGGAGACGCGGACGTGATATTTGAGTCCGGAACGATTAAATTAGTAGAAATAGACTATAAACACAAAATTTATCGGGTTGATTTTTTGGTCAAAAAAAAGTCAATACTTGACTTTTTTTGGAAAAAGTCAAACTTTGAAATTTAAAAAATAATTTTTTTGAGAAAAATATTTCCATTGTGTTGGGATTGTTAGTGTTAGTGGAAATCGACATTTATTTCGATAGTAATTGATGTCTGAAAGTTATATTGACCAACCGGGTAATTAATCGGGTAAATAAGCAATTAATTGCTATTAATTCACATGCTATTAACTATTTGTTCACATGTGTGTACTATTGATTCACATTCATGTACTATTAGGGGAGGTGGTGCAAGATTGATAATACTTGCATGACTAAGTTAAAAATGGAGGTATAAATGGAGGTACTATACTGTAATTCGTATTTTCACATGATTATAACTATTGATTCACATTATTGAACTATTGATTTACATTATTTACTATTAGGGGAGGTGGTGCAATTTTGATAATACTTGTAGGACTAAATTAAAAATGAAAGAAAAGTTGAAGGTATTGTACTGTAAGATTTTGAGCCCCAAAACGTGCAATTATCTAAACTATATTTTCCTATAAATAGAAGCTCATTCTTCCTTCATTTCTCACCAATTCACTAAAGCTATAGAGCAATTATTATAGAGAGAAATTATAGAGAGAAAGAAGAAGAGAAGTCAGCTACCTCACTATTCTAGTATCCAGTTTCTTCTAAGGTAAGGGGTATTATTTCTTTCGTATTCATGAAGAGAGCTTCTGTTATTCCGTTCTTTATTATTATGTTGGAATAACTCATCTATCATGCAATCTTGCATACATGGTTAAATTCTTCTATTATTCCATTCTTTATTATTTTGTTGGAATATCCCGTCTGCATGTAATTACGCATGACACGGTTCCGCTTCTTTATTATTCTGTTGGAATATCCCATCTGCAATGGATTACGCATGACTGGGTTCTATTATTTATTATTACGTTGGAATAAACTGTATGCATGCGATTTATCGCATGCTTGGTGAATTTCGTTGTTATTCCATTCTTTATTATTCATTGGAATATCCTGTTTTTGTGCGGATTACGCATTTGACACGGTTCCATTCTTTATTATTCTATCGGGAATAACTCGTCATGCAATGGTCTATCACATGCATGGTGAATTCTTTTGTTATTCCATTCTTTATTATTCTGTTAGAATAACCTGTCTATGTGGATTACCGCATGCATGGTGAATGATCCTTTGTATCCATTCCTTATTAAATTATAGAAATTATTTGTCTACGTGGAATACCGCATGGCGGGTGATAATCCATTTGCAGTTTCGTAATTTTTCTGACCCTCAAAAATTCTGGAAAATTTTGAAATGATATTTTGATGAGTTTTCTATATTGTGTCCAAAGATGGCGATTTTTGGATGTATAGATTAAGAGTTATGGATTTTATGGGAAAAGACTATTTTAAAAGTAAACCCTTATAACTCCTTGTGGTTAACTCCAAAATTGGTGAAATTTTTATTGGGAGTACATGTATATAACAGGAGTATACCCTGTAAATTTCAGAATTTTTGGACAAAAGTACAATTTATGTTAAATGTCTTAATATTCGGCAATTTTGGCCATATGAAAAATAGTAAATGAATTTTAAAAATTTTGAGAAAAATATATGTTCAATATGGGACTATATTCGCTAAATCCCATAAAAGAAATATTTTTGGACCTGATTTGGTATTTTTTTTTCATGAAAATGAACTAGTTATGAGTAAATGAATTAAATATGTTATTTGAAGTAACAAAATTGGAAAATAGGATTTTATGGCTTGGGAATCTTATATAGGGTATATGCAGATTTTTGATGAGGGATTTGATCATTGGTGATGAAATCTTATGAGTATGGCATTTTTGAATGATTAAAATGCATTATTTGGTAATGTGTAAACAATTGAAATAAATTGTTTATAAGTTTAAAAAGTGATTAAAATATTGTTATAATATTAATAATATTAGATTATGAGTTTATTAAGTGATTAATAATATTTGGATAAATTTAAAGTCTTTAATATTTATCCTTGTTTTCATTTATATCATGGTCATCATCCTCATGCTTATATTGTGATGAAAGTCATCTTTGGCTTACGTGCAAAGATGGACTGTTATTAATTGGTTTTATAGTTGTATATCTCTGGCTTACGTGCAAAGATGGACTGTTGATTATTGGTTTTATAGTTGTATATCTTTGGCTTACGTGCAAAGATGGACGGTTGATTATTGGTTGTATATCTTTGGCTTACGTGCAAGAGATGAACTATTAATTATTGGTTTTATAGTTGTATATCTTTGGTTTACGTGCAAAGATGGACCGTTGATTGTTGGTTTTATAGTTGTATATCTTTGGCTTACGTGCAAAGATGGACCGTTGATTATTGGTTGTATATCTTTGGCTTACGTGCATTGATGGGTAGTTGTTGGTATGATTATAACTAGAGATTATTCGGTATAATCATGACCATTGTTGAAAACACTAATATCTTGGCCCGTAGTACATGGATAATTCGTGGTCGTAATACTAATGAATATTCTTTCGTAGTAGTGCGGGGATGATTCGATGATGTGGATTAATTATTAAACCAAGTCTCAACGATAACATATTGATAATACACTTTTAATTCGTAGAAGATAGTAGATATCATGCTCTACTTGACTCTTCTATATACAATTGTATGTCTTTGGCTTGTAGAACAAAGATAAATTATTGATGAATATCTTTGGCCCGTAGTGCAAAGATAAATTTATTAGTATGATTAAGAACAAGAATTGTGATTTGGTATAACCATGATTTTTGATGTTTCGAGGTAAAAGATAGGCGATGAAAATTATCTTCAATCACAGGTGCAAAGAGGAATTTAGAATCACAATTATGATTATGAGTTATTCATATGATTGTGGGATGTGAATTGTTGATTGATGTTACGAGGATAAAACATTATTGGTGGACTTTTAACATGGAGAAGATAATAGACACGATGGTCTATTTGACTCTTTTAATGGATTGCTCGTTCCGCTGCAACTATGGTTGAAAAGTTTTATTATCTACCATATGTTCTAAATCTCTAATTTATTACTGATAAAGGCTATTGATGATGTAAATGATATTCTCTACTGGGCTAGTTGTGCTCACCCTTTTTGCTTCATAATTCCTTTCAGGTAATAAAAGTGTAGCTGGGTCGAGCGGGGGTAACAGGAGAATAGAGCGGTGGTCTATAGTTCATTGAGGTTCTCCTAAATAGTATGGAAATAATTTTATTGAGAACTTTAGATAAGTGTGTCGTATTGTATACGTTATTTGATATTTAATTTTGGTGAACCGAATAGGGTGAGGTGAACCCAACTTTGGAAGGGTGTTTTTCCACTATCATACAAGATGTCTAATGACATACAACCTCGTGTTATCATAAGACATGGTTGTGCACTCCACTTACTGAGTATATCTACGAGCACTACCAATATAATCTTGGAGTTTGTTTGAAATATGATTTTCAATTGGAGACAATGGAGATAATTATAAGTCAAGAGAAGACTCACCATTGGAAAGAAGATGATAGCAATCTTCTTGTTTTTCTTTGGGGACTATTGGGTCAACCAAGGATAATTCTGTGGACATATGATATCTATCATAACCTAGACGCATGGCCTCCTATGTACAAAGGTTTCCTTGAGTATTTTTCAAAGATTTTAATTTCTAAAATAGTTATTGACTGTAGTTTTATGTAAAGTACCATTGTAAGGTTGTGGTCGAGGCACCATGAGAGTTACATACATTTGTATTAAAGCCGTGGCGCCCTAAAATTGGTATACATCACCCATCTTGGTCGCTTGGATACATGGTACGTAATACAAATACAATCTTAAATATACAACAAAAAGTTGTGAGTTTTAATATAAATATTGTCTTCTAGACAATATCCACCCTCAGAATAAGTCCTCATTACAATTATTATCACACCATTTCATAGAATAGTGAGGACTACTAATGCTATCATCTGGACCATCACTCCGTCCCCCGACTAGTCCCTGCTACGTTCTCATTTCCTGAAGAGAACAGTGAAAGAAAGGGTGAGCTCAACTAGCCTAGTAAGAAATATTGTTATAATATTAATAATATTAGATTATGAGTTTATTAAGTGATTAATAATATTTGGATAAATTTAAAGTCTTTAATATTTATCCTTGTTTTCGTTTATAGCGTGGTCATCATCCTCATGCTTATATTGTGATGAAAGTCATCTTTGGCTTACGTGCAAATATGGACTGTTATTAATTGGTTTTATAGTTGTATATCTCTGGCTTACGTGCAAAGATGGACTGTTGATTATTGGTTTTATAGTTGTATATCTTTGGCTTACGTGCAAAGATGGACGGTTGATTATTGGTTGTATATCTTTGGCTTACGTGCAAAGATGAACTGTTAATTATTGGTTTTATAGTTGTATATCTTTGGTTTACGTGCAAAGATGGACTGTTGATTGTTGGTTTTATAGTTGTATATCTTTGGCTTACGTGCAAAGATGGACCGTTGATTATTGGTTGTATATCTTTGGCTTACGTGCATTGATGGGTAGTTGTTGGTATGATTATAACTAGAGATTATTCGGTATAATCATGACCATTGATGAAAACACAAATATCCTTGGCCCGTAGTGCATGGATAATTCGTGGTTGTAATACTAATGAATATCCTTGGCCGTAGTGCAGGGATGATTCGATGATGTGGATTAATTATTAAGCTGAGTCTCAGCGATAACATATTGATAATGCACTTTTAATTCGTAGAAGATAGTAGATATCATGCTCTACTTGACTCTTCTATATACAGTTGTATGTCTTTGGCTTGTAGAACAAAGATAAATTGTTGATGAATATCTTTGGCCCGTAGTGCAAAGATAAATTTATTAGTATTATTATGAACAAGAATTGTGATTTGGTATAACCATGATTTTTGATGTTTCAGGTGAAGATAGGCGATGAAAATTATCTTCGTCCTAGGTGTAAAGAGGAATTTAGAATCACAATTATGATTATGAGTTATTCATATGATTGTGGGATGTGAATTGTTGATTGATGTTACTGAGGATAAAACATTATTGGTGGACTTTTAACATGGAGAAGATAATAGACACGATGGTCTATTTGACTCTTTAATGGATTGCTAGATTCTCACGCAACTATGGTTGAAAAGTTTTATTATCTACCATATGTTCTAAATCTCCGATATATTACTGATAAAGGCTATTGATGATGTAAATGATATTCTCTACTGGGCTAGTTGTGCTCACCCTTTTTGCTTCACAATTCCATTTAGGTAATAAAAGTGTAGCTGGGTTGAGCAGGAGTAACAGGAGAATAGAACGGTGGTCTATAGCTGTTGAGGTTCTCCTTAAATAGTATGGATATAATTTTATTAAGAACTTTAGATAAGTGTGTCGTATTGTATACGTCATTTGATATTTAATTTTGGTGAACCGAATAGGGTAAGGTGAACCCAACTTTGGAAGGGTGTTTTGCCACTATCATACAAGATGTCTAATGACATACAACCTCGTATTATCATAAGATAGGGTTGTGCACATCCAGTTGCTGAGTATATCTACGAGCGCTACCAATATAATCTTGGAGTTTGTTTGAAATATGATTCTCAATTGGAGACAATGGAGATAATTATAAGTCAAGAGAAGACTCACCATTGGAAAGAAGATGATAGCAATCTTCTTATTTTTTCTTTGGGGACTATTGGTTCAACCAAGGATAATTCTGTGGACATATGATATCTATCATAACCTAGACGCATGGCCTCCCATGTATGAAGGTTTCCTTGAGTATTTTCTAAAGATTTTAATTTCTAAAACAGTTATTGACTGTATTTTTATGTAAAGTACCATTGTAAGGTTGTGGTCGAGGCACCATGAGAGTTACATATATTTGTATTAAAACTCACAATTTAACTGTGGTTGTATTCTGCACGATAGTTCAATAGTTGTATAAATGAAGTTTGTATTTGATTTTTATAGTGTGATATCTGGCTACTCAGAATGGGTCGTGTGGACCTATTTTGGGGGCGTCACACGGTAGATCCAGTCCAACCCCGAAGATAACCTCGGGGTATCCAGTTCAATGCCCGGAGTCAACCCCGGGAGGTCAAACCAACCTTAGAGACAACCTTGAGGACTGTCAAAGTCAACAGCAAGCCAATCTCAGAGATAACCCTGAGAAAAGACCGCTACAACTGCATCAAAGCCGGAGACAACCCCAGGAAGGGAAAAATGATCATTTTGCCAACTTAACATCATTTCAACTCATTTTAACTCAAACTGCTTCAAAAGAAATCTCACAAGAACCATAGCTTAAATCCTGTGTGAAAATTGCACAAAATAGCTCAACGGATAGATTGTGAAGACTTGGAGATTTGGTCATGGACCCATTATCCCGGATTCAGAAAATGTCTAATCATATGTCATTGTGTAGCTCTCGTTAACGACTTTCGGGAAAGGTACAACACACCTCCATCGGATGCCCAGATTGAAAGTTTTGAAGGTTCGAGCTAATAATGCATCGTCCGAGTGCATGTACATCGAGATGATAGGACCCGCTAAGCCCGGGGCAACCCAAGCAGCCGCGGGTTGACCGATGGCCAACTTGGTCTATAAATAGACCCCCCACATCAGCACATTTGAAAAAAAAAAGAAAAGAGAGAAAACTATGTCCATTTCAGCCCTTAACCTCTTTTAGAGTGCTCCAAACTTTGTGATTCTTCTTTCTAAACACTTGTAAGATCGTATTCTACAACATATCAAAATTTAATCGGTGGAAATCGAGTTTTCAAGCTCCAAAAGTGATATGAAGTCTTCTTGGCAAAATTTCACTTATAAGATTTTTAGATTTTTATGCTTTCTCTGCTTTGATATATATATATATATATATATATATATATATATATATATATATATATATATATACACATCAAGATTATCATAGATTAGTTACGCATGGGATCAATCAATCAGTAGCTTGTGATAAAAAAGTTACTAAGTGAACTCGAGTTAAACAGAAAAATGTAAATATATATATATATATATATATATATATTTCCATTCCATAGTCGTGCCTGGATTTCCAATTCGTGACAGTTGATTGTCTTTATATATATATATATATATATATATATATTTACTTCTTTTAAATATCTACTTGAACTGCTTTTGCAATGTAGATATTTAATATTCCAGCCTGTGGACTAGATTTATCAAAATCTAGCAATCTCTAACTTTTAACCGGTTCAAATTGACTAAACTAGAACCGTTGAAGCTAGAATGGTTTAGATTTATTTAAATCTAGTTTTCTTTCTAGTTTTTGTAAATATTTATCAATCGTGTGAGCCTAGGAGCCATGAGGATTACGATTCAGCTTGCGAATCTAGATCTGGTTCCCACGATGAACACTTTTCAGCTGCAGCGGGCTTGTAAATTATTTATGGTGTCTGGACATCCTTGGATGGCTTTCATGCCCATAATGGGCCCGACATTGCTATGCATCTTATTTTCTCGAAGATGCTTCGCATCTCAAAAATAAAATCAATCGAGCTGAATACGGAATAAAATGAAGTATCAAAGGTCTCAATTACTATTGAGCATAAGGGTTTGAAAACATGTTTTCCAAAACATCATTGCTATATCTTGCTTAAAATTGAAATTTTATACAAATCAAACACTTTGTGTATAGGTGCAAATGAGGCATAGCACTACTTCTAGATAAATGCACATAGGCCCAATAAACACACAAACACACATGCAGATTAATTAGGGAAATTAAAAAGTTGTGGTAACCGTGTTTTCACGGAAGTCGGGGGGTGCCTAACGCCTTCCCCCCGCTTAATAATGCCCCCGAACTCTATGAATCTTGGTTTCCAAGGTTTGCTAAACAGAGTCCAATCATTGGGCCTTTGTGTAAACCTTTTCAAAAATCGGTTGAGCTGGTACAACCATTTCAAATCTACCAACTGGCGACTCTGATTTTCAAATCATCGACATTTATATGTCGGACCTTTTTCAAACTCGCCTTTTCAAACAAAACTCAACAAAATAGAGAACAAAAAAGGGCAAGAACAGAAAGAGGGTACAATTTTCCCGATGTCGACAGGTGGCAACTCTGCTGGGGACAATAGAGGGCTTAAGCCGCTGTTCAACATTTTCAAAAACCCTTTTTAATCTGCTTGTGTGTGAATGCTGCATTTACATTGAATGGATGTGTATGAATGCTTTATTTACTGCATTTTAGTGCCTCGCACAATATCTGCCTGTGGTATTAGTGCTTCACAAAATGTCATCATTTCATACGGTGAGACATGATGTATGTGAATGTATGTTATGTGATTCCTCCACCAAGAGGCAAACCCGTCGGTGTTTGATTACTGGACTTAAGGGTGACTAATCCCGCGAGGCTCAAGAAAGGCACTACCTAGATCCGCTCCAATTGAAAGATCGGATTAATTTCCCATCCAGTAAATTGCAATGATCTGGGAACCTTCATGCAAAAAAGCCGTGAGAGTAGCCTAAGATAGGTCAGTCTCTGATAAACCAAATGCAAAGGGAAGTCTCTTCATGCCTTTCCCTTTCATTTCCATGTAAATTACATGTAAATCCCAGTGTAATGTAAAATATAGAGGAAGATGTAAATATGCATTCCTTTCCCTATCAAGACCTGTTATGCTATCCTGTCATCAAAATAACTGGCATCTATTTTGTAGGAGAATATTAGAAAAACTCCTAAAACAGACACATTTCATAACATACAACCTCTTAATGTTTATCCAGACTAAACTACATAGTCTTTTTGTAGGGAAACAATTGGTCTTGTTACCCGTTCAAAGTCCAAAAAGGCACTAAGCCCACTTTTAAATATGGCTACAAGTGCCCAGCCTGAACCTACTCCTGTTTCCCTAGAAGAGTTCGAGGGATTAAAAAATTAGATATCAGAATTGGTTGTCTTTCTGAAAGAAGTAAACAAGCAAACTCAAGGTCCACAAATACCCATTCAAACAGAATTCTCTGTACATGGAGGAATCCAGGGTCCTGACAAAGAAGTTTAGATACCTGAGTATCAGACTGAAAAATCCAACAAAATCCCTGAAATCACCCATCTTAAAGAAGATCAAGAAACTGGTGATATTCGGAAGAAAGTCCAACAAATGGAAGAAACCATCTGGTCAATCAAAGGGACTGGAGCACATGGAAGCGTGACTTATTCAGACCTTTGCATCTTTCCAGGGGTTCATTATTCAGACAAGTTCAAAACTCCCGATTTTGAGAAATATGACAGATTGAGAGATCCTTACACTCATTTAAAAGTGTTCATTGGAGACTTGGATTCTATGTCGAGGATCTAAAACTGAGAATGCAATTATTTCAAAATAGTCTAACTAGAGAAGCCATAACATGGTATGCCAGATTAGACAATTTCAAAATCCATAGCTGGGAGGAACAATCCCATGCTTTTTTAAACTAATATAGTTTCCAAACAAAAATGGCTCCAGATAGATATCAAATCACCAAAGTCAAAAAAACAGAACATGAGTCATTCAGAGAGTATACCCAAAGATGGAGGCATTTGGCTGCTTAAGTAATCCCATCCATGACAGAAACTGAGATGGTAATGACCTTCATAGACATTCAAGAAGCTCCATTTTATGAGAGGGTCCTAGCAAACATAGGAAAATCATTCTTAGAAATGATCAAACACAGAGAAATGGCTGAGATGGGGTTAAAATCTGGGAAGATTCAAGACCTCACTACTTTAAAAGTCATGGCTGAGCACATTCAAGCTGGAAATTATGGGAATAACCCCTGGAGGGCCCAGAAAAAGAAAGAAGAGGATGTCTCATTAGTGTTGCAAGGAAAAACTCAAAGAGGAAATCAAAACTTGCCCATTCAAATGAGAAACTATTCCCCTTTTCAAGCACAATCCTCAAACCCTCCATTGTAAAAAGGTAGAGAAGTCAGACATCCAAGAGTTTTCACACCCTTAGGGGACTCATTGGAAAACATATTCAAGCTTCTGACAGCGCAGAGGAAAATTTTCCAGCTCCTTCCACCATCCAATCTAAGTGGAAAGAATTTTAATACAAGCAAGAAATGTGCTTATCATTTTGGAGCTTCGGGTCACGACACCCAAGATTGTTGGGCCCTCAAACATAAAATTCATGATTTGATAGATAGTGGTGAGATCATGGTAATAAAGCCAGAACAACCACATGTGCAAGATAACCCTTTCCCTCAACACAAGAAAGAAAATGTTAACATGATCAACAGAGGGAGTGGATAAAGTTCCAATTACCTCAGATATGTGGGTGGTTCTCCCCAAACCAGTAAAGATAATTTTGATAAGTGAGATTATTTAGAATTCTAATTTATGATAGAACGGGAAATGAAGTCTATCAATGATGGGTTAATCAACTGGTCGAACTGGAGATACATCAGCACCAAGTTACACGGCAGCTGCTCAGTTAGGAGCATACAAGCCTCCTCTCCCTTATCATAAAGAATCAATAACAAGCCAAAGAGAATGAAACCTTGGAGGAAAAACTTGCAAGAAAAGCAAGATCACAGACCCGTCGGGACTATGCGAACCAAAGGGATTTCACCCCTTTGGGCCAACCGATGGAGGAAATTTTGCAGATGTTGATCAATGAAGGGAAGATCACAACACTGTTACCCCCAATCAATCCACATTCAAAGAGATTTGATGCTACCGGGGTCTGTCAATACAACTCCAATACTCGTGGTCATAGCACAGAAAGTTACTAGGCACTTCGTCATCTCATCCAAAATATGATTGACATCGATGACCTGCAAATGGCAGACAATGTCACCGTATTGCCTGAGGGTGGGAAGATATTTCCTCCAGGAACACAGAGATGGAGGGAAGTCATAACAGTCATATCCTTTTAAGGAGACTTGTCTACAACACCTCTTACAATTCAAGCAATGAAGCTCAAAGGAGTGAAAAACCCTTTGAAGGTGGTGACACTAGAACCACTAGTATTGTCATTCAAGCCACATTATCCTATCATCAGCTTGAAAAAAGTCTCATGGAACTATGGGGAGGTTGAGGGATTAACGTCAAATCAAACTGTTGTAGTATTAAAAGAAAACCTGTTGTATCTACCTCAGCGAGTGATGAAACTAGTCATCAAGTCCAAGGGGAAAGTGCCCAAGGAGAAAATTAAAGATTTCCTCCGCAAGATGGGGAATAATGAAGCCAAGGTGGTGCAAAGCTTAAAAGAATCACCTCAACAAATATCCATTCTGGAATTAGTATTCTCTTATGAAGATCATCGCAAGGTCTTAATGAAGATACTAGAAGAATCCTACCTGCCAAAGACAGTGGAAACTGAAAAGTTTCATCATTTGGTAGATCACATGTTTAACAACAATGTGATATTTTTTACTGATGATGACATACCCCCCGAAGCGATGGGTCATTACAAGCCACTGCACATAGCAGTGATGTCTTCAGGATATGTGGTCGGAGGTGTTTTAATAGATGAATGATCTTCTTTAAACCTCTGCCCTTATGCCACGTTAGAAAGAATGGAGATTAATCCCAACCGGATCTGAAGCAGCCACATAATCATAAGAGCCTTCAATGGGTCTCGGTAAAATGTTGTAGGAGAGATTGAACTGCCAGTGGAGATCGGTCCACATACCTTTTACATATCCGATCCTTTCAAGTGCTCAACATCACCACAAGATATAATTTGTTGTTGGGAAGGCCATGGATCCATATGGTAGGAGTCGTTCAATCCACTCTTCATCAATAGGTCAAGTACATCATCAACGGTAATGTAGTCATTGTCAATCCTGAACCAGAATATCCTGTCCATGTTCAATGTGATATGTCTTTAATCAGTCTCAATGAAAGAGTTGAGCTTGTCAGCTTCTAAGCCCTCGAGGTGAGCAAAACTCACTATCAACCTATCGGGGCTCACGCTCTGAAGCCCAAATTTTCCACCAAAGTAATGTTGGCAAGTCAGGAAATGATATCCTTGGGTTTCTAGCCTGAACAAGGGTTAGGGAAAAATCAGTAAGGAATCAGAAGCCCAATTCAAATTCCCAGTCAAACAGGGAAGGCCGATTAGGCTATTCCTCTGGATCAAATCATCAGAACCCACACAAGCATCCATCGATTCATCCCTCTTCAATTTTGCTACCTAATCTTATAGACGCAAGATCTGTAAGGCCTCTTAGGAAAATTCATGTTTCCGTGGCGGGTATGCTGATTCCTAGGCCCAGATCGGCTAGTGGAAAGAAGTCCTAATTCCAGACCCAGACATTAAGGAAAGGAATTAGAGACTCAAACAAGAAGTAAAGAGCCGATTGTCAAAGATGTACTTCCTGGTACATACCGAGGGTATGAACGAGGATATCTCAGATAATGACTGCTCAGAAAATTAGATCCTGATCCCTCGCATCAATAGGGATAAGGAGAACCGATCAAAGTAAAAAACTGACCTTGATATGGACTCAATCATGGTCATCATCTAAGAGGAGGAGGATGACAACCACCCCTTCATCACAACTTTCCACCATAACTTGACCCTAGGCAATTGGAGCAGCACTCCTTGCATTTGCTGAAAAGGGTAAAAAGGGCAGAAAATCTCTCTGTCCTGCTATGTAGATATTATTAACTGCTTACTTTTGTTGCATAGTACTTGCAGTTACTTTTGTCCTACTTTTGCTAACATTTTGTATGATCAAATAATCTCATATATTGAGTGAAAGCATTTTGTTTTCAAGACTCCAGAGTTAGGTTTGTCTAGCCTTGCTGATGGAATGCCAAATCTCCCCAATGACTATAACTTTGATGTAAAGTTAGACTTAGGCTTAATGGAGATTGAGAAAGAGGACTATGAGGTGCCTGAGAAGATCAAAGAATGGGTCGAAGATAAACCCAAACCAAACCTTGATCAAACCACCTCTGTCAACATCGGAGCCTCAGAAAACCCTAAACAAATCTAGATTGGCATGGACCTTACCCCAAGCCAAAGGAAAGACCTGGTTGCTTTACTGATCCAGTTCTAGGATGTGTTTGTATGGTCTCATGAAGACATGATCTGGTTGTCTATTGATATTGTCATTCATCACCTGCCCATTAAAGAGTTATTCAAGCTAGTCAAATAGAAGGAGATTGAAACCTGAGTGGAGTTTGAAAGTTAAAGAAGAAATTGTCAAACAATTCAAACCCAACATCACCATGGTATCAACTTACCCCGAGTGGCTATCCAATATAGTTCCCGTACCTAAGCCCGGAGGAAAGGTACGCGTGTGCGTGGATTACAGGGATTTGAACAAAGTTTGTCTCAAAGACAATTTCCTAGTACCTTTTATCCAAATACTCATAGACAACACGACTCAGTATGTCATGTACTCTTTTGTTGCCTGATTCGTTGGGTACCATCAGATCATGGTTGCTGAAGAGGACCGGGCCGGAGAAGACATCCTTCATCACTCCCTAGGGAACCTTTTGCTACATACGGTTATCATTCAGCCTTATCAATGCCGGTGCTACCTATCAGCGAGCCATGATAGCTCTCTTCCATGATTTAATGCACAAAGAAATAGAAGTCTATGTGGATGACATCATCGTCAAACCCAGAGGGAAGAGGACCACATAGACCATTTCAAAAAGATTTTCAACCGGTTGCGTAAATGCAACTTGAAGCTGAATCCGGCCAAGTGTGCCTTTGGTGTCAAGTCAGGCAAGTTGCTAGTATTTCTAGTGAGCCACAAAGGCATTGAGTTGGATCCTGCCAAAATAAAAGCCATCACTGAGATGTCCATGCCCCGGACAGATAGCGAAATACAAGGATTTCTGAGGAGAATCAATTTCATAAATAGATTCATCTCCCAACTCACAGCAACGTGTGAGCCCATCTTCAAGCTGTTAAGGAAAAACTCCTTCAAGAAGTGGAATAAAGAGTGTCAAAAAGTCGTGGATCGAACAGTTGAGCCTGGATCGAATATCCGTGGCTTTTATTGCTTATATATATATATATTTACTTTTTCTGTCTGTCTTGGAGTTCACTTCGTGTCCTTTTACCGCTTATATATATATATTTACATTTCCAGTTTGGCCTGGAGTTCACTTCGTGGCCTTTTATTGCTTTTATACATATATATATTTTCATTCCATAGTCCTGCCTGGATTTCCAATTCGTGGCAGTTGATTGTTTATATATATATATATATACTGCTTTTAAATATCCACTTTAACTGCTTTTTCAATATAGATATTTAATATTCTAGCCCATGGACTAGATTTATCTAAATCTAGCAATCTCTAACTTATAAATTTCGTCCTCGGAATCACAATACTGAACCTTTCCCACTCAGTTTAAGTATATTTTTTCTTGATCATGTTAATTCCCTCTTAGTAGCCTTATTTTGTAATAGTGAAATATATTATTTTTCCACATATCATAACACATATTAACATACATATAAATATGTATCTCCAAATATTTAATAGCTTTCGCTATTTTATACATAATCTCTTGTTATTGTGGAAGGTCCTAAAATTTTTGGACTTATCCTTTTATCTTTTGACCCTCTTCGAAGTCTACTTCCTTTTATCACTATCAATGTCTATCCATTTTTGACATCATCTATATCTTAATTTTGACATCCCTTATGCCTTTCTTATTATCATAACACCATCTGTGTTTATTTTTGTTATAACACATTATCAGTGACTAGCTTCTTACGACATATCACCCATGTCTATAACACAACACCAGTGTCTGACTTTCTATGACACATAACCAGTGTCTACTTTGTTATGCGAAAATATTTATTCCTCATAATTTTACTTTTTTTCTTCTTCAAGGATTTATAAACCATCGTTGTATTCTACGACCTACTTCCTCTTAAGGAAGTTCATTCTTTCTATACCCAATCTCCAAAATAGAAATTGCCCACAATTGATTAATAATTGTGATGCAATATGAATAATTCTAGAATTCAAAAGATTCACTTAAAAAGAGATTTTCTATATCATGATAAAGGTCATAAAGACCATAAACTTTGTTTCCGAAAAGGTTTCAATAGAAATATATCTGCAAACTGACATATCTTACTGACATATAGGTGATCATCCTGTTTATGCACTGTGTTGATCAATAATATCTTTGCCGCTATTTCGCGCAAACAAAATTCCTAATTTAAGGGTATTTTGTGTTGATCAACACTATCTTAATGGAACAATTTCTTTCAATTCCTCTTTATCGTCCCCAGGACGTAATATAAATCTTAACGACATTTGCGTTCATCATTTATCTTTAGCATATAGAACATCTTGTCCCAATTTAGGGATGTTCATATCCAGTCTAGAGTCCATACTTAATCAATTTAGTTGGACAATTCAAAAGCTTAATATAAAAGAAATATCTGAATCTGTGTCTAGCCGATTCAAATGGCATTTGACACTTCTTTAATTAGTTAACACTGAAAATCATTTTATGACTTTGTCATACTACATCATACCATAGTGGGCTGACGATCCATAGATTACACCTAACACTAGATTAAGCTGTATTGATGACTTCATCATTTGTCATATCTATATCATATTAATGATGGATTGATGACTATATAAATATATTTTGATATTTTCAACTATTGTCTAGCCAAAACAATTAGCGTAAACTCTTCTTTAAACGGTTTAAAACCATTGAAAATCATTTTTGGTGTTATCATGTCGCAACAGGTAACGATGTGGTTAGTGGCTTGAAGTCCACATCCAAACCCTTGTCATCGTGTGTTGCTGATAACAAAAATTCATTTGTATTTCTAAATGCACATCAATGTGAATTTAGCTTGATTTCAAAAATTTCGAGATCTAGCATAGCTAGAAGATTTGGAATATCATCCATTTCTCCTTTATCAGCTTCAACATCTTCCATTGTCTCACTATGAAACAATTCTATCTAACTCTAGCACCATCGATACTCAATCTACTATAATTAATTAGCTCTTATTCCATAATATTCCTATACCTTAGTACAATTCATCAATATTACCACATATTATGTGTTTAGGAACTTGCCATAAAAATATGAGATTAAGAACTTGTCCTAGCAATATGTAGTCCAAGAACCAATCAAGGACTGTCCATACGCTTAGGGGTTCAAAAACATGTCATATGATTATGAGTCACAAACTTATCATACATATGAGTTTAAAGAACTCGCACCTAATCTTATATCCTATAATTATTAAATATACATATGAGAAAAGAATCACATTCTCACCATAAATACACTGATAATGCGACACCAACATTTCAACAATTATCAGTGTGATAAACTAAGTGGTTGTTAAACCAAACACAAAACTCCAGCCCATACAAAAGTTTGTACAACTCAGCTACCATATGAGTCCTCAATTGAAATCCCACTTAATCCCATCAAATCTTATCTTGTTCTTTGCTCAATATAAATTTTATTTAATTTGTATTTCATCATCTATAACTCTTTTCGAGTTTTATTCTTGTACTATTACATAGTACCATTTCCATATAGCCATTCTGCTATAAATTTTCAATCATTCGATTGATTACCTATCCTTCATTGACTTAATCAGATCACGTCGTGATCTTATCTTATAATCGTGTTATATTACGATTCTTTCTCATTCTATGATCATTTCATTTTTACGATCTTCTTATCTTCGTTCCAATCATATTATTTTATGATTATTCGAATCAGGTGTCCCCTGATCCTCTATTTCTTGCCTTTTAAGATTCTTCTTTGAATCTGTGCATATTATATTAATGCATTCTTTATGAATTTATGCATTCATTTAATATCATTTAAACCGCATTCAAGTTTATGCTTAACATCTTTTTCCTTTTCATCTATCTTGTTTATGGTTATAGCCTAAGGTACGCTTACCTAAGGTTTATAACCCATAGCTCTGATACCAACTATAACGATCCCAAAATTGGGACTATTTCTCTCCCCGATCTTGGGCGTTAATATTATCTTGTTCTAGCTTTAAAACATTATTTATTGTTAAAATAGTTAAAAATGCTGAATAAATATTTTTTTTTGTCATTCATCGTTCCCTGAATCACAACCTTTACGATTCTTCTTTGTACTAAAATCATATTTATGATATGATTTGTATAATCTAAGTAAACGTATTAAAAACTTAAGTCTCACTACTTAATATCTTTTCTATTGATGATTCACTTATTTCAAAATCATATTTATTCTCATTTCAGAATAAACATTCTTTATCCATTCAACATTTCAAACTATACATAACTGCCAATTACATTTAACAAAACTATTAATCATAGCTTTATACCATTTCTAATTCAAGGAAATGTATTCATTTTGCACATCGTTCAATCTTCATCATCCATATAACAGGTAATATTGCTTAACATCATTAACCTACAAAAAAATTGTGTTTGCAAGATTGTGTGACAACCCGAGAATTTAGACCATTTATTAAAATCTTAAATGATTGATTTAAGGTCAAATATTAGACCTAGATAGAAAATAAGTGTATGCGTTTGATGTTATTGGGATTGAATTTTGAGAATTTCAAAAATTCGGTGAAGGATATAGGTGAATTATTCAGGATTAAGTGTTTATATGATTAAGTTCTGTGTATATGGTTAATGATGTGTTCAGAATGTGGTTAAGGGTCGAGGTTGACCGGATAAATTATATCGTGTCAAACCCTAAAAATATATTAAAACGACAATGTTCGATTAGAAAACCCTAACGTCGATAAGAAACCCTAGAAAGCGGTTCGAAACCCTAGTTTGGTTTAAAGAATCAAACCCTAATTGGTGCTTGAAACCCTAAATCCGGGAACTTAATGGCATAAGTGTAAATAACTATAAGATTAATTAGGGTTAATCTTAACAATTTGATTACAAAACCCTAATTCCAAATCTGAAACCCTAATACTTGATCTGAAAACCCTAGTTTCAGATTCTGATAAATTGAAGCCCTAATCTGGGAAATTAATGGAGAATTATAATGCTCTACTGCTATTAAGTACATATTAATTAGGGTAACGCTTAATTAATTAGCAAACCCTAATTTCAAATTATCGAACTTAAACTTTAAAAGTGAAAACCCTAATGATGGATTTGAAACCCTAATTTATAATTAGGAAAAATGAAAGTGTTAATTGAATATTTTAATGTTAATTAGGATATATTAATTCTAATTTAATGTTAAGTAATTAGAAAACCCTAATCTAATTACGAATATTTAATTTCTATTTTAGAAAAATTTTTCTATTTAGAAACCCTAAATTGTGGGTTGAAAACCACAATGACCATTTGACCCTACTTGCGTCTTAGCAATTTTAATTAGGAATTATTAATCCTAGTTAGTAAGATTTAAAGTTTAATTAAGAAATTGTAATATAATTAGAAAATTCTAATTATAATTTAGAAATATTAAATTTTATTTTGAAAAATCGAAACTAGGAAAATGTTAGAAACTAGTTTGGAAGTTAAGGGTTAAAACTTAAACCCTAAATGCTCCAAACCCTAAACCCTAACAAACCCTAAACCCTAAGGGTTTGGCCAATTCCAAGAATACCATTAAAAATAATTAGACAATGACTAAAGTGCCCTTTTAGTGTATTTTATTATGTAACTTGCAAAAATTGCTATAACTTTAGTAGGTTACCAAATATTTTGACTTTGCAACTTGAAATCTCAGCAAATCAGCCCAACTCAGCCGAAATTGAAGCAACATGCATGAATCAAAGCATTATAAATTGATTTGGAGAGAGAAAGTGCACAAAAATTTAACCAATTTCATTTTTGCTCTCACCAACTCCCATTCTCTCTCAAACCCACGAAATGTAGTTCTAGATTAGTCACAATATCAAGCCCCACGTTTACTAATAACAGATCAAGGATCAAAAATCAAAAATCAAAGCATAAAGGTAAAGAACCTAAATTTTTGAAATCTATGATTACGATGTTAAATGTTGTAATTGATTGGTCAAAGTTGTGTAATAAGGTGTCAATTGATGATCTGGGTTGATAAATCCATGACCCATAACATCAAAGTGCTCGGATTTGGCATTTTAAGAAGTCTGGAAAATGGGAAAAATATGGTCTGACAGCCTAATGTCAGGGCCTGTAGATCCTTTCTTGTTAATTATTTTTGTGTTTTGAATGTTGTAACATGTAGTCTGTTATGTGGTCATTTAGATGCAAAAAGAATCAAAGTCAGATCATGTGTAGATCGAACGGAACAAGCGGTCAAAGGTCGTTGACCGTTCACAGAAACTAAAAATCTGGGCAACCCAGAATTTCCAGAAAGCTCTGACAAGGTTTTTAAGGCCATGAATCTAGCTGTGGTTTGCTTGTTTGGCCACGTTGTTGTTTTCATGTTATAGGTGGTATAGGAACTTCACGGTATGCCTTTAGATCACCTAGATCCAGTATCATAATGATAGAAATATGAGGTCAAACCTCGGTTAATGATTCTTTCGAATAAAGATTCTGGAAAACCCAGAATCTTCAAGAACCAACACCTGACCTGTAGTTTGACTGGATTAAAATCTCAACTCTTGTTGTTGTTAGTCAGATCTGTTAATGGGATGTTGTACCCTTACATCATTACTAAAATCATGAACCTTAATATCACTCATAACAAGCTCAGAACGCAAAGTATAAAGATCCAAAGTGGGTACCCTCGAATCTGGAAAACCCAGAAAGTTAAGAACAGTGTCTGACATGAACTTCAAAGGCTTAGATCTTGCAGTTTTAATATGATTTTGGATATGAAACTTGATGGAAATTATATTATTACATCAATACAACAATCCTATTATATTATACTTCCCAGAAACCTTAGGATAAAGGAATTAATGATGGTCAAACCAAGCCCATCGGCCTCTGACAAGAATTTCTGGGCAGGCACCAAGAACACTTATAGGGCCTCTTTAGCGACAGTTTATTAATATTATTTCCGAAAATTAATTATAATTAAAAAAAATGGTTTTTAATTATTAAAAATACATATTAAATTCTGAAAAAATTATTTTAAAGCTTGAAAAATAGTTTTTAATTATTTTGGATATATTTCAAAAATATTTAATATTTTTGGGAATATAAAAGGTATTTATTTATTTAATTATAATATTAAATAAATTATTTAAAATAGTTTTAATTCATGAAAAATCATGAAAAATAATATTATGGTAAAAGAAAATATTTTAAGTTATTTTTGATGACTTTTAATATTTTATGATAAATTTCATTAATAATTTATTATTAATGGTAATTAGTTTATTTAATAAATATATTAAATAAATTAAGGAAAAATAGAATTAATATTTTAAAAATCATTTAAAAATGATTTAAGTGTTATAAAAATATTTTAAGTTATAAAATATAACTTTTGATATTTTGGCATGAAAATATTAATATTTTAATATTAATATTAATTATCGGATAATGGATTTAAGTGTTTAAAAATCAAATAATTATGATTTTAAGATATTAAAATATTTTGATATATTATAATTACATTATAATATTATGTTATGAATTTCATTAATATTTTATATTAAATGAATATTAATGATTAAGGAATTATGCGGTATTTAATTCATTTAAATACGATATTAATGATTGAAAAATCATGATAAATGGTAATAATTATCTGAAAATTATTACGAGCCTAGGAAAAATATTTTGATCGATAAGAAATTTTTCTGTGATAATTGTTAGGGTTAGCGAGAGTTTAAGCTGAACTTAAACTCGAGTATTGTCCGACTAGATCGTCGGGATGATAGGATGGTGTCAGTTTTAAGTCAGACTGAAATAGTTTGACTTGATGCTAATTCTTATGTGTTGTAGAGGTGATGAAGCTTATGTGTTATGTGTTTAGGTTATTACGTGTATTTAGATATAATGTAATTATCTTTGATGATGATATTATTCTAATATTGGAGATCTATATTATTAATATTAGGTCTTGGCAAAGCGTTATAAATTGTGTTGCGGTAATCAGCGGTTCGTGCAAGTTTGTTCTTACTTAACTCTAATAAGAGTGTTTTATTCAAGCTTATGGTTAAATCATTCTTTGATTGCCATGAAAATTGTACTCTGTACATATCTTGCATGTATAAGTCGGTATGAAAGGTCGATCACCTTCATTACCAGTTGGTTCGTAAATGTTTGTTCATGTTTAAAACTTGTTCGATCAAAAGTTTGTTCTCGCTAGTTCTCAATTATATTGATGAATTATAGCGATTTATTATTCATACTCTTCAATCATGATATATCCTTATATTGTTGTATTTAAACTTGCTGGGCAACTTTCATGCTCACCCTTGCTATATCATGATAAAACATTGCAGATAAGGTGAATGCGTTCGGATATAGGAAAAGGTTAATGCCAAGTACAGCTTGGGATAAATTGTGCGGCTAGTTTGTAATAGTATAGTTTGATAAATGTTAGATCATTTATGATTGATGTATAAGTTAAGGTTACTCGATTTTGGGGGAAAAGTGTGTAAATTTAATGTATAAACAATTTATGTTTATATCTTCCGCAACAGTAATAGAAATAGCGAACCGAATCCGCGGTGATTTGGAGCCCGGGTTCGGGGACGCTACAGTTGGTATCAAAGCTGTTGGTTATGAAGCTTAGGTAGGAATACCTGAGACCAATAACCGCAGTGATTAGGATAAGATCTAACTCACATAGAGTTAGTTGGTTGGTAAGATTCAAAGACGAATCTCGGTAAGTTGTAAAGATACAGAGTTCCCTAACTCTGGTAATAAGGTTGAACAGAAGTGGTGAATAGATAAAGTCTAAAAGACTAAAAGTTCAGTGATAGGAGATCGTAAAACAAAACGATCATAGTCATAGAATTGAATCGTAATATATACGATGAGATCACCCCGTGATCTATTAAGTTATGACAACCAGAAAGAATCAATCGGATGATTGAAAAGTTTAAAGCATGATTGCTGTGTGAATGGTACAGATTCAGAAAAGGATTATGAATACGGATTAAATGAAATTCGTATTGAGAAGGGGGTTAAGTATTAGGTGGGGATTTCAATGAGGACTCGTGTTGCAAATCGAGGTTGTATGATTTCTTGTATGGTAAGGAATCATACTTTGTGTAAAAACTACTTAGTTGGTGGCATTGGTAATAATTGAAATGTTGTGTCACGCTTAGTTGTTATATCTGAGATAAATAGGTCATAGGTAGAGAATATAGGATTAAGTACGAGTTCTTAGAACTCATACTTATGTGACATTCTTGACTCATAGTTATATGAAATGTTTATGAGCCCCTCAGCGAACGGACGCCAAAGGTCAGACTAGGGTAAGTTCGTAAACTCATATAATTGTGGCCAGGTTATGAACTCATAAGTGTGGTTTTATGAACTGGGTATAGTTGTGTGAATGGAGTGTTAAGGATAATAGGAATAGATAGAATGTTTAAGCAAATGATCATTAGTGGAGATTTAGGTTTTCCTAAACCCCTAGCTTTGCTAAACTTCAATTTTTGACATCAAGCTAAATACGCACTATGTGCCTTTTAAAAAAAAAAAATTGTTTTTATTTATCACTTATGTACCATGTGACCTGGTGCAGAGATGATAAAAAAAAATGATGGAGTTATCAATGCAGAATTACTTGGTGTTGAATGTGATCTAAGGATCGTCAGCCCACTACAGTATGATGTAGTATAACAAAGTCACCAAATGACGAAATCCTCAACGGACTGTTAAATACAGTGCGGCATCATGACGTCATTCTCAAAAATGTTTTTATTGAAAGAAATTTTCTAAACCAAATTGTTTTGCTGCGGAATCAAGTAAGACTGAGCAAAATAACCTTTTATATAAAGGGAATATTTTAATTTGAGTATTTTTGATAGATACCCGAGAAATTTGAGTATCTTTGATAGATACCCGAGAAATTTGAGTATCTTTGATAG
This sequence comes from Panax ginseng, assembly GCA_020205605.1. Lineage (NCBI taxonomy): Eukaryota > Viridiplantae > Streptophyta > Magnoliopsida > Apiales > Araliaceae > Panax > Panax ginseng. The sequence continues at coordinate 118,080,712 of CM035133.1, read as the reverse complement.
ATACCCGAGAAAATAAATTCATGATCTTATATGACCCCACAAAGAAAATTTTAAACCTTTTACTCTTGTGAGTGGTGAATTGGGTAGTATGTGATATGTGTGAATGGTGTAAGCTATTTGGTATGATTGTAAGGTGTAAGGTGAATTTGGGGACGAAATTCTTTGAAGGAGGGTGAATGTGACAACCCGAGAATTTAGACCATTTATTAAAATCTTAAATGATTGATTTAAGGTCAAATATTAGAACTAGATAGAAAATAAGTGTATGCGTTTGATGTTATTGGGATTGAATTTTGAGAATTTCAAAAATTCTATTGAAGGATATAGGTGAATTATTCAGATTAAGTGTTTATGTGATTAAGTTACGTGTATATGGTTAATGATGTGTTCGAGAATGTGGTTAAGAGGGTCGAGGTTGACCGGATAAATTATATCGTGTCAAACCCTAAGAACATATTAAGAACGACAATGTTCGATTAGAAAACCCTAACGTCGATAAGAAACCCTAGAAAGCGGTTTCGAAACCCTAGTTTCAGGTTTTAGAGAATCCAAACCCTAATTAGGTGCTTGAAACCCTAAATCGAGAACTTAATGGCATAAGTGTAAATAACTATAAGATTAATTAGGGTTAATCTTAACAATTTGATTACAAAACCCTAATTCCAAATAAAACCCTAATACTTGATCCGAAACCCTAGTTTGATTACGATAAATTGAAGCCCTAATGGGAAATTAATGGAGAATTATAATGCTCTCATCGCTATTAAGTACATATTAATTGGGGTAACGCTTAATTAATTAGCAAACCCTAATTTCAAATTATCGAACTTAAACTTTTTCCGTCGAAACCCTAATGATGGATTTGAAACCCTAATTTATAATTAGGAAAAATGAAAGTGTTAATTGAATATTTTAATGTTAATTAGGATATATTAATTCTAATTTAATGTTAAGTAATTAGAAAACCCTAATCTAATTACGAATATTTAATTTCTATTTTAGAAAAAATTTTCTATTTAGAAACCCTAAATTGTGGGTTGAAAACCCTAATGACCATTTTGACCCTACTTGCGTAGTTAGCAATTTTAATTAGGAATTATTAATCCTAGTTAGTAAGATTTAAAGTTTAATTAAGAAATTGTAATATAATTAGAAAATTCTAATTATAATTTAGAAATATTAAATTTTTATTTTTGAAAAATCGAAACTCGGAAAATGTTAGAAACTAGTTTGGAAGTTAAGGGTTAAAACTTAAACCCTAAATGCTCCAAACCCTAAACCCTAACAAACCCTAAACCCTAAGGGTTTGGCCAATTCCAAGAATACCATTAAAAATAATTAGACAATGACTAAAGTGCCCTTTTAGTGTATTTTATTATGTAACTTGCAAAAATTGCTATAACTTTAGTAGGTTACCAAATATTTTGACTTTATGACTTGAAATCTCAAAAAAATCAAATTTCAACTCGGTAGAAATTGAAGCAAAGATGCATGAATCAAAGCATTATAAATTGATTTGGAGAGAGAAAGTGCACAAAAATTTAACCAATTTCATTTTTGCTCTCACCAACTCCCATTCTCTCTCAAACCCACGAAATGTAGTTCTAGATTAGTCACAATATCAAGCCCCACGTTTACTAATAACAGATCAAGGATCAAAAATCAAAAATCAAAGCATAAAGGTAAAGAACCCTAAATTTTTTGAAATCTATGATTCTGATGTTAAATGTTGTAATTGATTGGTCAAAGTTGTGTAATAAGGTGTCAATTGATGATCTAGGTTGATAAATCCATGACCCATAACATCAAAGTGCTCGGATTTGGCATTTTAAGAAGTCTGGAAAATGGGAAAAATATGGTCTGACAGCCTAATGTCAGGGCCTGTAGATCCTTTCTTGTTAATTATTTTTGTGTTTTGAATGTTGTAACATGTAGTCTGTTATGTGGTCATTTAGATGGAAAAAGAATCAAAGTCAGATCATGTGTAGATCGAACGGAACAAGCGGTCAAAGGTCGTTGACCGTTCACAGAAACTAAAAATCTGAGCAACCCAGAATTTCCAGAAAGCTCTGACAAGGTTTTTAAGGCCATGAATCTAGCTGTGGTTTGCTTGTTTGGCCATGTTGTTGTTTTCATGTTATAGACTGGTATAGGAACTTCATAGGTATGCCTTTAGATCACCTAGATCCGTATCATAATGATAGAAATATGAGGTCAAACCTCAGTTGACCGACTGCTCGAATAAAGATTCTGGAAAACCCAGAATCTTCAAGAACCAACACCTGACCTGTAGTTTGACTGGATTAAAATCTCAACTCTTGTTGTTGTTAGTCAGATCTGTTAATGGGATGTTGTACCCTTACATCATTACTAAAATCATGAACCTTAATATCACTCATAACAAGCTCAGAACGCAAAGTATAAAGATCGAAGTGGGTACCCTCGAACACGGAAAACCCGAAAGTTAAGAATTATGTCCACATGAACTTCAAAGGCTTAGATCTTGCGGTTTTAATATGATTTTGGATATGAAACTTGATGGAAATTATATTATTACATCAATACAACAATCCTATTATATTATACTTCCGAAACCTTAGGATAAAGGAATTAATGATGGTCGAAACCAAGCCTTATGACCTCGACAAGAATTTAAAGGCACCAAGAACACCTATATGCGGTTACGCTCTGCCGCTAGAGGCCTCTTTAGCTTGACGGTTTATTAATATTATTTCGAAAATTAATTATAATTAAAAAAAATGGTTTTTAATTATTAAAAATACATATTAAATTACGAAAAATTATTTTAAAGCTTGAAAAATAGTTTTAATTATTTTGGATATATTTCAAAAATATTTAATATTTTGGGAATATAAAAGGTATTTATTTATTTAATTATAATATTAAATAAATTATTTAAAAATAGTTTTAAAATTGTTAAGGGTTAAGCAGAGTTTAACTGAACTTAAACTCGAGTATTGTCCGACTAGATCGTCGGGATGATAGGATGGTGTCAGTTTTAAGTCAGACTGAAATAGTTTGACTTGATGCTAATTCTTATGTGTTGTATAGACTGATAGGCTTATGTGTTATGTGTTTAGGTTATTCTGTGTATTTAGATATAACAGAATTATACTGTGATGATATTATTCTAATTTTGGAGATCTATATTATTAATATTAGGTCTTTGGGTAAAGCGTTATAAATTGTGTTGCGGAAATCAACGGTTCAGGCAAGTTTGTTCTTACTTAACTCTAATAAGAGTGTTTTATTCAAGCTTATGGTTAAATCATTGCTGATTGCCATGAAAATTGTACTCTGTACATCTTGCATGTATAAGTCAGGTATGAAAGGATGATCACCTTCATTACCAGTTGGTTCAGAAATGTTTGTTCATGTTTAAAACTTGTTCAGTCAAAAGTTTGTTCCTGCTAGTTCTCAATTATATTGATGAATTATAGCCAGCTTATTATTCATACTCTTCAATCATGATATATCCTTATATTGTTGTATTTAAACTTATTTGGGCAACTTTCATGCTCACCCTTGCTATATCATGATAAAACATTGCGAGATAAAGCGAATGCGTTCGGATCTACGAGGAAAAGGTTAATGCAATCTGACTTGGGATAAATTGTCTTGACTAGTTTGTAATAGTATAGTTTAATAAATGTTAGATCATTTATGATTGATGTATAAGTTAAGGTTACTCGATTTTGGGGGAAAAGTGTGTAAATTTAATGTATAAACAATTTATGTTTATATCTTCCGCAATAGTGATAGAAATAGTATACCGGATCCGTGGCGATTTGGGACCCGGATTCGGGGATGCTACAGATTGAGCTCGACAGCCCAACAAATTTAACAGTTTATCATGTTTCACATAGCACCTAATTCCATATGCACCATATGTTTTTTACTATGCATATCCACAAGCAACATATTTTTTTTACTATGCATATCTGCATGCAAGTTATATTCTTTACTATGCATATCCTACATGCATCAATAATTCCTTGCAATGCATACATTCATGCATTATACATTTCTAATTCATCGAGTTACATCATACAACATGTGCTATCATATATCACATATAAATTGAGTTCCATAACCCAATTAACTTAGTCATATTTTGACTTTAACAATTCATAAAGCATGGTATGTAACTCACCACAGAATCACATTTAATCCACAAACATAATAGAACTGAAAAACTTGCATTGATTGTTGACTATTGTAATAAAGTTCAGCTTAACTTTCTTGCACGGATCTTATACAATCATATTCACAATATATGAATGTAGTAGCCACATATCCATAACATATAACTTGTACAATTATATATTAAATATCTATATTAACCACATCACTAGCTTACCCTGTTGTTTTAGAAAAACTTTTATATCCTTTCTAACTCTTTTATCCTTTTACTAACAGAAATCATTTTTCGCATTAATATCTCTTGTCATGACCTTTGAATCTAAATATTCTACGATTTCGATTTTTAAATTATTCACAAACCAATATGTCAGGAATAAGCATGTGAATGATATTCCTATTTACATATGATTTGATTATGATATATATGAATGAATATGCAAGTATGCTTGCATTAAGAAAAGCTATAAAGACCTTTGATAGATAATAGAAACATATATACAAGGACTTAGAATGAATTGATCAAATGTGTTAGGTTGATCCTACATAAACAAAACAACTTTGTAAAGTCCTTAAAAGGAAATGATGTACAACAACTATAAATGTAGGAAGATCAAGCATGTTAGGTTGATCTTATGATGTAATAGATAGGCTTCATTCGATCGCCGAGATCTTGTATCGAAAAATCGTGATCTGCCAGAAGAGTCAAGGAAAACTCGAGAGCTAGCGAGGCAGAATCGTAGTCTGCAAGATAGTAGATCTCGGAGTTTATAGACTGTCAGGAGAGACGAGGAAGGATCGTAGTGTGTCAAGTAGAGCTTCCTCGGAGCCGTAGTCTGCTGAGGAAGTTATGTTCAGAATCGTAAAGGCAGCCTGCCTACGAGCCGTCCGAACATCTGCCAAAGCCAAGTCAAGAATCGTAGACTACACTCGTGAGTCGTAGAGTCTCTTGATCATATCGAGTAGGAGATCGTGAAGTCGAGCAAGATCAGATGAAGACAACAAACAAAAAGTCGAGAAATCGTAGAGTGTCAAGATCTCGATCTCGAGTCGTAGTGTCTAAATCAAAATTTGAATCGTGAGAGTGTAAAACTAAGACTTCAAGCGGATGTGCTCACAACGCCAAGGTAGAATCGTAGAGCAAATACGATTCTCAACAAATGAGCACTCCCAGAATATCCAAAGGAATGAAGCCTCTGGTTGATACTGCAAAGATACATCCCACCTAAAGGAAACCAGAGAACACTCAACGAATGGCATACAAGCTAACAAAAAATCTAAGCATCAACCCAATCAGCATCCAGATTGAGTTGTGAAGCCATTCGAGATGAAGCCTTCCACAAGTTGATCATAAGAAGACTTTAGTAGCTGACTAAGGAAAGTTAGCGAGTGCAGTAGCTGTCATATGGTAAGATGACAATGATCTTGGAAGTAACCATGATCGTAGTGTTTGCTAAACAAAGAAAGAACTGATGGAGTGTACACAGAGATACTGGTCAGCTTCTGAAGAATGAGACTAAAGTGATTAAGCATTGGGTTAGTCCATTGATGATAAATGAACGAGAGATCACAAGGAGAAAGCGAGCTGAACATGCCACAAATCTGAAGTGTCTTGCTATTCAGAAGGGGCCAGAACAAAGAGTCAAGCCATCGAGATTCGAGAGCGGTGAGGCAAAAGCGAAGTGTTGAAGCACTGCACAAGAAAAGGAAGAGGTGTTCCACATTAGAGAGCTTATGAACACTCTTCAAAGATCTCAGTGTTAACTCTATACGTCAATGAGCAACAGTCAACAAGACACTACGATTAGGTTCAAGAAGACATGTATCAAAATCATAAAGTTCGAACAGCTGAAGATTGAAGCATTAGCAATGGTTCAATCTGAAGATTGATATTCAAATAGAGCTTATTGAGAGCATCGCTGCAAAAGGACAATCTTTGATCAAGCAATCAGAAGGGGTAAATAAAGTTAACTCCCTGCCCAAGACATCAAAGTGACGTCTCTGACGGGTTAGGTGAAACAGTAGACTGCAGTGTCAGAAAGTCAGAAAAGGGGATGTCATGTCACATTTGCAGTCTACACCAAATAACTCGAGATATGCGAAGCAATTCAAAAGCTTTCAACGGCTACTTTCCAACGGGAAGATTGCGAACGAGTATAAATCAACAGAGCTTCAAAGATCAAGAGTTGCTGATGATTGCTATGTTACAGAATCTTTGAGTTGTTGAATGCTATTGTTGACTCTACGAGTTCCACGAAAGACTAACAGATCAAGTCTCAGTGATAGTGAGACTACATAGGTGGAAGTGAAGCAACTTTGTAGAAGGACTTAAACAGTCTAAAGCTTCACTCAACAAAGATGAGAATGCCACTGAAGATGACAGCTAAGCTGAGAGCTGAGAAGGACAAAAAGATAGCATTCAGAAGAGTGGCAAAGCACAAAGAAGATCTGGAGAGCCACTCTATGAATCACCATGAACCTAAAGCTGAAACTGAACAAGTGCAGAACCATGTCTGCAAAACATTAAAGAAGGGTTCGGGGATTGCTAAGTGCCAGACGAAGTCTACCAAAAGCTCAGAGACTTAGCAAATCCAGATGGTGATGGTGCCCAACTGACATCAGATGAAGATAAGCAGAAAAAAGTGAAGGTTAGCTACACAAGAGAAGATGTGGTCCAGACTCGAAGCAGAATGTAAAGAGGACCACACCAAGCTGCTAAGTACAAAAGATGTTCAAGCTTAAAGACATCTTAGAAAATTTCAAAGACTAACAACAACAACAACAACTACAACAACAAGAAGCCAGGGCCTGAGGGGTCCTTGTCCGGAGGGACTAAACGAAGTTCCAAGCCTGCTGGGCTTGAAGAGTTCCTAGGGAACTAGAGGAGTTCCAAGGCTATTGGCCTTGAAGATTTCTTAGTGAACTGAAGTCCCAAGGCTGCTGGCCTTGAAGGAATCTTAGTGATTCAGGGTGCTGCCCTTCCTTAGTGGAAATCCTGCTAGTTGAAAGCAAAATAGTGTATTAGGAGTTTGAGTCTCTAAACCACTTAAAATCCCTTGTGTCTTTTACTTTATGTCATTTACATTATGTACTTAACTGCTATATCTGCTATGTATGTATTAACTACTTACAACTTAACTAACTCTAAGAACAATGTATGTATGATTATGAATATATCAATGAAGGGGATCTTCACTTATTCTGCTGTGCCTGAAAAGATTCGTATGTTTGTTATATGCTAATTTATTAGCAATAATCAAATAAAAGGGAAAAGTATTTGGAAAGAAAAAGGATCTATTCAACCCCCCTTCTAGATCTATTGTGTGCCTACTGGGAACTAACAATTGTTATCAGCAGGTTCTCTTACTATAATCAAAAGCTAATCGCTTTGAGTCTGATCATAGGCACACACATTTTTCTAAACTTGGTTTAGTAGTAAGTCACTTGTTATATGCAGATGAGCTCACACATTGGAAATACTGTGTACAGGTAAATGTGCATATACCCATGAAGCTGCCCAGATTGGTCCATGCTCTTGATTGTCATATCAACAAGACCAATCCTCGCCTGTGGTCAATGTTGTAGTCTGAAGACCAGGCTAGAAAGCTCAAGAGATATCAACAGAAAAGAGTCAAACATCTAGCAGCCTGAAAAGATGAAAAGACCACACATGCTGAGAAATGCCTATTTAGAAAAGAAAGAAAAAATTCTCAAACATGTGTTTGGCCAACCAGCTGCTGGAAGTAGACCTTGTGAACTCAAGGATGTCAAAAAACTAAAGATGTTGAAAGTCTCTTAGCTTGCATCTTCAAGACCACGACTGATTGATCGAAAGTCAACTGGAGCAACAAGCTGTCAGGAGCAAATGAGAAACTATGCACATCAATGCCTAATCTCAGTATATCAAAGATAAATGACTGTTAAGAAACTGATAGCAGAAAGGTACGGTTCCTCACTAATATAATTGTGTACATCATGTTGCACCTCCTTATGAACTATAACCGTATTCTTTAAAGGAATCATATTCTACCTAAAAAGGTGAAGAGAGAAAGTAAACTAAGGGTGGAAACTCAAATGCTTACAAACTTTCTCTCCATCCAAGTTTTAAGTTGAAGATGACATCTTGAAAGAAATCTGAAATGGGTCATAAGAATATCAAAGGTTAAATTAATCTAATGTGGAGTAATCTTTGCTGATGGGCTAGTATGTATGGATAAACCCATGTTCTAAGTGTTTGATAACACACAGAATATGATCAGTTCTACAAGAGTATCTTGAAGATTCATAGAAACTGATCATCTCTATGAATCAACCAGATACACATAAGTAATAGTGTTGATTCTTATTCTATGAACATTTAAACTCTGTGAACATAACCAAGCAAATGGTGAAACCATCAAAGAAAAAGAATGTTTTATTAAAATGGAAAATCTTACACACACTCACCATCATGCATCTCAAAATGTATTATCTAAATTAGTTACATTCATGAATATGACTGATGGTGATCAATATGATGATTATCCAAATACATGAGGAATAGGGATTTAGAAAACTAACCTAGGATGACCCATTTAATTATGGGTACCAAAAATAGAAATATATCTAACCTGCAGGTGCCTGGTCTATCTGACCACACTAAGGACTGTTGAAGCAGAATACTTCAGTTAAGAAGATTAAACCAGCAGAAGACTTAAGACTGTTCAGAAATGATTCTGATAAAATTCCTATATGTCAAAACCTGACCTTGAAGACTTGCTGAGCTAATCTGATCCTTATAAGGAAGAAGGCCATTCAACCAAAGATATAAAGGGTCATATATGCTGAATCATGCTAAGCATATCATATGAGAAGAATCCTTAAGGAAGCTCACATCAGAGGATCATCGAGCATCAAACATGAGGAACTCATTACAGGAGCAGAACTCCACAAGTACAAGCTGATAAGGAAGACTACGTTCGTAGTGCTGTTAAATGATCGTAGAATGATCAACCCTGAAGATGCCCATTTCTACGATATAAGAAGATTAAATGACTTCAGCCAGAATGAAACATGCATGGCTGCCTTCCGCTACACATGAAGAAGAAGAACTTATGTCTCTCTGAGAAGACAGTTTCAACTATGGAGGAACAATAATCGCTAATGATTGAAGCTCTAAAACATCAGAGATATACGATGAAGAAATGTACCAGCTATAGAGTCCCAAAACTTTGTGGCTGATGAACCAAATGAAGATCAATAGTCAGTAGGAACGTCTCAAAACGTACTACTGATAACCTATCAGCCACCCAACTCAAATCATGGAGTGCCTACGATCAAACATCTGATCGAAGTGTAAGAGCAGAAGGACACCACAATTACAACAAATGCAATTGCCTAAAATTGGTAGAGGACCTCCCCAGCTAAAAAGGTCAAATGAGATATCAGTGCAAATCACTTCTAAAGTATTTCATCTGGAAAGCACCTCAGGGACAAACCTGACCCTTAGCTCACTCTAAGAGGTTGGCCCTTCCCGAGCTACCTTTGTTGTGAGACCCCAGATTTTATAAATAAAGATTTAAATTTCTCAAAATATTTTTTTATATTATGGTGTGGATTTGAGATAGTGTTATAGTTATGGGTAGTATTTGAAAATTTTGCAAAGTATGCAAGTTGTTATAAATATTCGTTTGGTTGGGGAATATTCTTTTTGTCGGAAATATCCGTACGACGACACAATCATTGGTGGACCCCACAATAGAAGTATTGTCATAGTTAAAAAACGACAAAAATATTTTATGGAAATAATGGCGGAGGTTTTACCATTAATACTATTGAACTACCCGGTAGTAAAAGTACAGTAATACGCGTGGTTGCATAGTAGCACACGGTATTGATTATTGATGCTTACGTAAGAAGTCACTTCGGTTATCTTTGCATTATTGCTACTGATAATTCTTTGCATCATATCTCTCATATTATTGATCTAATTATTGTCACGAAGATCGTATGCATAATATGTTATATTATTAAATTAATAATTGAGACGACAAATTTATTCATATTATTAAATTGCAATATTTACAATGTCTAGAAGTTCTGTCAAGGAGAGGTTTGGTCACCTAATTGAGCGCCAATAGGGAGAAATCCTTATTGGAAAGACCCCTCTTTCCTGGGAATGACCTGGTTGTTAAATATTGTGAGTTATGATATTAATGATGGATAAGTTCGTGTTGATTAAAGATGAATTTGATAGTTCCATTGTGTTAAAATTATTTGTGCTAGTGAAAATTGACATTTATTTTGATAATAATTGATGTCTGGAGGTTATATTGTTCAATCGGGTATTTGGGGAACTTTTCGTGTCAAAGTTACTATTCACGAGTTACTATTCATGAGTTACTATTTATGAGTTACTATTCACGAGTTACTATTTATGAGTTACTATTCATGAGTTTTAATAGTAACTTGACCCTTCAGCTTTCCAAGAGTTATTTGCCTCTTCGGTGTTCCAAGAGTTAATTACCCCTTCGCAAATAGTAGTTGCCTCTTCAATATTACCAAGAGTCATTTTGACCCTTCGTTAAGACCAAGAACCACTCTTAGTTTTTCTATAAATAGAAGCTTATTCCTTCATTATTTCTTACGAATTCATTGAAACTCTAGAGAGAGAAATTATAGAGAAAATTATAGAGAGAAAGAAGAAGAGTATTCTGCTACTTCACTACTTCTATATCCAATTTCTTTTACGGTAAGGGGTGTTATTCTTTCTTATTCATGAAGAGAACACATTATTCCATTCTTTATTATTACATTGGAATAACTTTGTAAAAGTGGCATACCCTATACATAACCTGTATACGCGGCATACCCTATACTTGGTGAAATCCTTATGTTATTCTATTCTTATTTATTCTGTTGGAATAACATGTATACGTGGAATCCCCTATACTTGGTGATCTTCTCTACATTATTTCATTTTTATTATTACATTTGGAATATTACATACGTGTGTTTTACAACAGGACACAGTTAGATTGTTTATTATTCTGTTGGAACATCACATGATTGTGAATTTCACGACACTGGTTAAGATTATTATTATTCTGTTGGAATAACTTTGTCTATCTGAAAGCACCGCATGCATGGTGATTTACATTGTTATTCCATTCCTTATTATTCTGTTGGAACATCCCGATTGTGAATTTCACCTTTACAGGTTCCGTTATTATTATTCATTGGAATAACACATCATATCTGGCACCGCATATATAGTGATATCTTTTGTTATTCCATTCGGTATTATACTCAGTTGATTAAAATTTTGACTTATATACTCCATGAAATTAGTGGAATATCCTTGATATTTGCGCTTCATCCAGTATCTTTTCATGGAAATATTCTTCTAAGCATTCTTGAATTTTACTTTACAAAGAAGTATCATGTTGACAATTTAGACATTATTAGTTCCTGGATAAATTAATTCTTGAACTTATTTTATTGAATTATTATGTCATTGTCATCATCCTTATGTTATATTATGTTGAAAGTCATCTTTGGCTTACATGCATAGATGGACTTAGTATGGTTATGACCAGGGATCATTCGGTATAATCATGACCTATTATAAATAATGTGATAAAAGTCCTCAGTGGCCTGTATTGCATTGATGAATAGTTTTTGGTATGATTATGACCAGGGTTTATTCGGTATAGTCATGACCATTGATGATTTAATGAAAATCCTTGACCGTGATACAAGGATGATTAGATGTGGTGGTTTATTTATTAAGCTGAGTCTCAGCGATAAAAATTGATGAAAACCTTTTAAAACCTAAAAGATAGTAGACTTTGTTCTCTACTTGACTCTTTTAATGGATTGCATATTCCGCTGCAGTTAAACTTGATGTATGTTGTATATTATCAGTTTAACATTGTTGAAGACTAATGATAATTTATTCTATATTATCTTAGTCATAATATTTCTTACTGGGCTAGTTGAGCTCACCCTTTCCTTCACTGTTCTCTTTAGGAAATGAGAATATAGCTGGGACGAGTCAGGGAATGGAGTGACGGTCCAGATGATAGCATTAGTAGTCCTCACTATTCTGTTAAATATTGTGACAATAAATGTAACGAAGACTGAATTTGAGTTTGTATACTGTCTATGAGGACTCCATTGAGAATGGATATTGTCTAGATGACAATATTCTTATTAAAACTCTTAGATTATGTTTTATCGTATTTTACACGACTGTTGTATAATTAAGTTGTATTTGAATTTTGTACCATGTATTTGGTGACTCAAGATGGGTGATGTATACCTATTTTGGGGGCGTCACAAATGTGATGCCCCCAAAATTAGGTATTAATCACTCATCTTGAGTCGCCAAATACATGGTACATAATACAAATACAAATTTAACTATACAGCTGTCGTATATAATACGACAAAACATAAACTGAGAGTTTAAACAAGAATACCGCCTTCTAGACAATATCCACACTCAATGGAGTCCTCATTACATTTATTGTCACACTATTTAAAAGCAGAATAGTGAGGACTACTAATGCTATCATCTCGACCGGCACCCGCTCCCGACTAGTCCCGCCACGCTTCTCATTTCCTAAAGAGAACAAAGGAAAGAAAGGGTGAGCTCAACTAGCCCAAGAAGAAATATTATGACTAAGATAATGCGTAATAAATTATCATTAGTCTTCAAAATGTTAAACCGATAAAATACAATAAACATCAAGTTTAAACACAATGAATAAGCAATCCATTAGAAGAGTCAAACAGAAAGCATGATATCTACTATCTTCTATGATTTAAAATGTTTTCATCAATTTTTATCGAGACTCAAACTTTAATAAATAAACCACATCATCGAAGTCATCCTCGCACTACGGGCCAAGGATATTCATTAAATCATCAATGGTCATGACTATACCAAATAATCTCTGGTCATAATTGTGACGCCCCCAAAATAGGTATACATCATCCATCTTGAGTCGCCAAATACATGGTACAAAATTCAAATACAACTTAATTATACAACAGTTGTGTAAAATACGACAAAACATAATCTAAGAGTTTTAATAAGAATATTGTCATCTAGACAATATCCACACTCAATGGAGTCCTCATTACATTTATTGTCACACTATTTAAGCAGAATAGTGAGGACTAATAATGCTATCATCCGGACCGCCAATCACTCGGTTTCCGACTAGTCCCTAGTCCCGCCACGTTCTCATTTCTGAAGAGAAAAAGTGAAAGAAAGGGTGAGCTCAACTAGCCCGAGAAGAAATATTATGACTAATATAATGAAGAATAAATTATCATTAGTCTTCAACAATGTTAAACTGATAAAATACAATAGACATCAAGTTTAACTGTAGCAGAATAAGCAATCCATTAGAAGAGTCAAGTAGAGCATAATATCTACTATCTTCTATGATTTAAAATGTTTTCATCAATTTTTATCGCTGCGACTCAGCTTAATAAATAAACCACATCATCGAATCATCTCTACACTACGGGCCAATGATATTTATTAAATCATCAATGGTCATGACTATACCGAATAATCCCTGGTCATAATCATACCAAAAACTGTCCATCAATGCACTACCGGCCAATGAGGACTTTTACCACATCATTTGTTACATTACGGTTATGATTATACCGAATAATCCCTGGTCATAATCATACCAAGTCCATCTATGCACGTAAGCCAAATATGACTTTCATCACAATATAAGCATGAGGATGATGACAATGATATAAGCAATAATCAAACGAAATCAAGGATAAATATTAAAGGCATTAAATTTATCCAAATATTATCAATCACTTAATAAACTCATAATTTAATATTATTAATATTATAATAATATTTTAATCACATCTTAAACTTATAAACAATTTATTTCAATTGTTTACACTTTACCAAATAATGCATTTTAATCATTTAAAAATGTCATACTCATAAGATTTCATCACCAATGATCAAATCCCTCATAAAAAATATGCATATACCCTATATAGGATTCCTAAGCCATAAAATCCTATTTTTTAATTTTGTTACTTCACATAACATATTTAATTCATTTACTCATAACTAGTTTATTTTCATGAAAAATACAAAATCAGTCCCAAAAATATTTCTTTTCTGGGATTTAGTAGAATATAGTCCCATATTGAACATATATTTTTCTCGAAATTTTTAAAATTCATTTACTATTTTTCATATGGCCAAAACTGCCGAATATTTAGACATTTATCATAAATTGTACTTTTGTCCAAAAATTTCAAAATTTACAGGGTATACTCCTGTTATATACATGTACTCCCAATAAAAATTTCACCAATTTTGGAGTTAACCACAAGGAGTTATAAGGGTTTACTTTTAAAATAGTCTTTTCCCATAAAATCCATAACTCTTAATCTATATATTCAAAAATCGCTATTTTTGGACACAATCTAGAAAACTCATCAAATTATCTTTTCAAATTTTTCCAGAATTTTTGAGGGTCAGAAAAATTATGAAACTGCCCCTGGCAGAAACCCCTTTTGAATGTAAAATACTATTCATATGAGTACAAAGGATCATTCACTATGCATGCGGTAATCCACATAGACAGGTTATTCCAACAAAATAATAAAGAATGGAATAACAGAAGAATTCACCATGCATGCGATAGACCGCACAGACAAGTTATTCTCAACAGAATAATAAAGAATGGAACCAGGTCATGTGTAAACCGCATAGACACGATATTCCAACAGAATAATAAAGAATGGAACAAGGTCATGCGTAAACCGTACAGACAGGATATTCCAATAGTATAATAAAGAATGGAACCAGGTCATGCATAAATCGCACAGACAGGATATTCCAACAGAATAATAAAGAATGGAATAACAAAGAATTCACCATGCATGCGATAGACCGCACAGATAGGTTATTCCAAAAGAATAATAAAGAATGGAACCATGTCATGTGTAAACCGTACAGACAGGATATTCCAACAGAATAATAAAGAATGGAATAACAAAGAATTCACCATGCATGCGATAGACCGCACAGATAGGTTATTCTAACAAAATAATAAAGAATGGAATAACAAAGAATTCACCATGCATGCGATAGACCGCACAGATAGGTTATTCCAAAAGAATAATAAAGAATGGAACCAGGTCATGCGTAAACCGCACAGACAGGATATTCCAACAGAATAATAAAGAATGGAATAACAAAGAATTCACCATGCAGGCGATAGACCGCACAGATAGGTTATTCTAACAGAATAATAAAGAATGGAACCAGGTCTAGCGTAATCCGCACAGACAGGATATTCCAACATAATAATAAAAAATGGAATAACAGAAGAATTTCACCATATATACGGTACTTTGCATAGACAGGTTATTCCAACATAATAACAAAGAATGGAATAACAGAAGCTCTCTTCATGAATACGAAAGAAATAATACCCCTTACCTTAGAATAAAACTGGATACTGGAATAGAGAGGTAGCAGACCTCTCTTCTTCTTTCTCTCTATAATTTCTCTCTATAATAATTGCTCTTTAGCTTTAGTGAATTGGTGAGAAATGAAGGAAGAATGAGCTTCTATTTATAGAAAAATATAGTTTCGATAATTGCACGTTTTGGGGCTCGAAAAATTATAGTACAATACCTCCAACTTTTCTTTTATTTTTAATTTAGTCCTGCAAGTATTATCAAACTTGCACCACCTCCCCTAATAGTAAATAATGTAAATCAATAGTTCAATCATGTGATTCAATAGTTATAATCATGTGAAAATACTAATAACAATATATAACATCCATCTATACCTCCATCTTTAACTTAGTCATGCAAGTATTATCAATCTTGCACCAACTCCCCTAATAGTACATGAATGTGATTCAATAGTACATACATGTGAACAAATAGTTATATAAGCATGTGAATTAGTAGCAATTAATTGCTCATTTATCCGATTAATTACCCGATTTATCAATATAACCCCAGACATCAATTATCATCGGAATAGATGTCAATTTCCACTAACACTAATAATCCCAACACAATGGAACTATCAATTCATCTTTAATCAACACGAACTTATTCATCATTAATATTATAACTCACAATATTTAACAACCAGGTCGTTTCCAGGAAAGAGTGGGCTTTTCGATAAGGATTTCTCCTTATTGGCGCACAATTAGATGACCAAACCTCTCCTTGACAGAACTTCTAGACATTGTAAATATTGCAATTTAATAATATGAATAACTTTGTCGTCTCAATTATTGATTTAATAATATATAAAATATTATCGCGAGATGATCTTTGTGACAATAATCGAATCAATAATATGAGAGATATGATGCAGCAATTACTATAGCAATAATTGAGTATAACTGAGTGACTTTTCACGAAGCATCAATAATCAATACCGTGTGTTACTATGCAACCACGCGTAATACTGTACTTTTACTACCGGGTAGTTCAACAGTTTAAACGGTAACACTTTCGCCGTTATTTTTATAAAAAGATAATTTTGTCATTTTCTAACTACGACAATACTTCCGTTGTGGGGTCCACCAATGATTGTGCCGTCGTACAGATATTCCCCGATAAAAAGAATATTCCCCGACCAATTGAATATTATATAACAACTTGCATACTTTGCAAAATTTATAAATATTACCCACAACTATAACATTATATCAAATCCACACCATAATATTCAAAAAAAATATTTTGAGAAATTTAAATCTTTATTCATAAAATTTGGGGTCTCACAATAATCATACCAAAAACTGTCCATCAATGCACTACAGGCTACTGAGGACTTTTACCACATCATTTATAATATTACAGGTCATGATTATACCGAATAATCCCTGGTCATAATCATACCAAGTTCATCTATGCACGTAAGCCAATGATGACTTTCATCACAATATAAGCATGAGGATGATGACAATGACATAATAATTCAATAAAACAAGTTCAAGAATAAATTTTAAAGATTTATAAGTTAATTTATCTTGAAATCAATTACATCCAAATTGTCAACATGATACTGCTTTGTGGAGAAAAATTAAAAAAATCCTTAGAAGAATATTTTCATGAAAGGATACCAGATGAAGCGCAAATATCCAGGATATTCTACTAATTTCATGGAGTATAGAAGCCAAAACTTTAACCAAATGAGTATTATAGAATATATGAAACTGCAAATGGATTTTCACCCGCCATTCGGTAATCACGTGAGCGAGATCATTTCCACAATTTAATAAGGAATGAATACGAAGGATCATTCACCATGCATGTGATAATCCACATAGGCAAAGTTATTCCAACATAATAATAAAGAATGGAACCAAGTCATGCGTAATCGCTGGACAGATAGGATATTCCAACAGAATAATAAAGAATGGAATAACGGAAGAATTCACCATGCATGCGATAGACGCGCATAGGCGAAGTTATTCCAGCGAGAATAATAAA
The DNA here is from genome assembly GCA_020205605.1 of Panax ginseng. Lineage (NCBI taxonomy): Eukaryota > Viridiplantae > Streptophyta > Magnoliopsida > Apiales > Araliaceae > Panax > Panax ginseng. The sequence continues at coordinate 118,063,042 of CM035133.1, read as the reverse complement.
GAATGGAACCCAGTCTAAGCGTAATCGCATGCAGATGAGGATATTCGGTGAGAATAATAACGAATGGAATAACAGAAGAATTTCACTATGTCTGAGGTACTTCGCATAGACAGGTTATTTCAACATAATAATTTAGAATGGAATAACAGATGAATTTCACCATGTATGCGGTACTTCGATGTAGCGAGTTATTCTAACATAATAATAAAGAATGGAATAATGAAGCACTCTTCATGAATACGAAAGAAATAATACCCTTACCTTAGAAAAAGCTGGATCTTTGGAGTAGAGGTTGCAGACTTCTCTTCTTTTTTCTCTAAATAATTTCTCTCTATAATAATTGCTCTATAGCTTTAGTGAATTGGTGAGAAATGAAGGAAGAATGAGCTTCTATTTATAGAAAAATATAGTTTCGATAATTGCACATTTTGGGGCTCAAAATATTACAGTACAATACCTTCAACTTTTCTTTTATTTTTTATTTAGTCCTGCAAGTATTATCAAACTTGCACCACCTCCCCTAATAGTAAATAATGTGAATCAATAGTTATAATCATGTGAAAATATAAATTACAGTATAGTACCTCCACCTATAGTTCAATCGTGTGATTCAATAGTTATAATCATGTGAAAATACTAATAACAATATATAACATCCATCTATACCTCCATTTTTAACTTAGTCATGCAAGTATTATCAATCTTGCACCAACTCCCCTAGTAGTACAAGAATGTGAATCAATAGTACACACATGTGAACAAATAGTTATAATCATGTGAATTAATAGCAATTAATTGCTCATTTATCCGGTTAATTACCCAACTGGTCAGTATAACTTCTAGACATCAATTAATATCAAAATAAATGTCGATTTCCACTACCACTAATAATTCCAACACAATAGAACTATCAATTTCATCTTTAATCAACACGAACTTATTCATCATTAATAATATAACTCACAATATTTAACAACCAGGTTGTTCCCAGGAAAGAGGGGGCTTTCCGATAAGGATTTTTCCTTATTGGCGCGCAATTAGATGACCAAACCTCTTCTTGACAGAACTTCTAGACATTGTAAATATTGCAATTTAATAATATGAATAACTTTGTCGTTTCAATTATTGATTTAATAATATATCATATAATACAGATGATACTGTGATAATAATCGAATCAATAATATGAGAGATATGATGCAGCAATTACTGTATCAATAATTGAGTATAACTGAGTGACTTCTCACGTAAGCATAAATAATCAATACCGTGTGCTTCAATGCAACCACGCGTATTACTGTACTTTTACTACCGGGTAGTTCAACTGTTTAATGGTAAAACTTCTGCCGTTATTTTTATAAAAAGATAATTATGTCATTTTCTAACTACGACAATACTTCCGTTGTGGGGTCCACCAATGATTGTGCCGTCGTACGAATATTCCCTGTTAAAACTCCGGTTATAGCATTTTTTGTCGAAAAAACCTAAATATTGAAATAGTCTTAACTTGCTCATTTTAAGTCGGAATGAGCTCATTTTTGGACATGAGGTACTCTATACCATATATTTTCATGCCCCAAAAGGCCGGAATATTTCTCACAAATTAAGTGACCAAAAATGCCCTTTTAAAGTCCTGGGTAGTAGCTTTTTGGTACTTTGCAGTTTTTGACTCCTTTGCTAAAATCAGTCCATATAAAAATCTACAACACCTTTTCCAATGACTCCACTTGGATTAGTTAAACAACTCATAGATCTAACTCTAGAACTTGACCACACTCAAAAATTCAAAATATAATAGGAGATATGGTCAATTGAATTTCATGTTCCATTTTCACCAAAATCTGATTTTCAACCCTTTGTGATTTCTAAGAAACTTTCATGTTTTCACATAATAACCTACATAACTCATCATAACACTTACTAATACTACATATACCCATGATTTTCATCAGTCCAATTCTTTTATTATGACTTTCATCATAATCAACAGTCCAATGCTTGTATTATGACTTTCTAGAATTTTTGAGGGTCAGAAAAATTACGAAACTGCAAATGGATTTTCACCCGTCATGAGGTAATCCATGTATACAGATCATTTCTATAATTTAACAAGGAATGAATATAAAGGATCATTCACCATGCATGTGGTAATCCACATAGACATGTTATTCTAACAGAATAATAAAGAATAGAATAAAAGAAGAATTCACCATGCATGCGATAGATTGCACAGACAGGTTATTCCCATCAGAATAATAAATAATGGAACTAGGTCATGCGTATACGCACAGACAAGATATTCCAACAGAATGATAAAGAATAGAATAACAATAGAATTCACCATGCATGCGATAGACCGCACAGACAGGTTATTCTAATAGAATAATAAATAATGGAACCAGGTCATGCGTAAACGCACAGACAGGATATTTCAACAGAATGATAAAGAATTAAATAACAACAGAATTCACCATGCATGCGATAGACTACACAGACAGGTTATTCCAACAGAATAATAAATAATGGAACCAGGTCATGCGTAAGCGCACAGATAGGATATTCCAATAGAATGATAAAGAATGGAATAACAGAAGAATTTCACCATGTATGCGGTACTTTGCATAAACAGGTTATTTCAACATAATAATAAAGAATGGAATAACAGAAGAATTTCACCATGTATGCGGTACTTTGCATAAACAGGTTATTACAATATAATAATAAAGAATGGAATAACAAAAGTTCTCTTCATGAATACGAAAGAAATAATACCCATTACCTTATAAAGAAGAGTACTCCGACGGGTAGGGAAAGGATATACTTGAAGAAAACTTGCACTACGCTCAAAGCTTTCTTAAACTCTAAAGAAATACGCTCAAGATTATAGAAGAAGAATTCTCTGAACTTCTAGTGTGATTTCAATTCTAACTAAACATCTTATTTATAGGAAAAATATAAAGGATACTATGCAATAAAATATAATATATTCTATTTATAATATATATATATATATATATTATTTAAAATCTAATAAAATAAATAACTTTATAAAAGTATTATGTTTTATATAAAAAGATTTTATTATACAAAAACTATGTAGGCACTATGCAAACACTATGCATAATAGAATATAATATATTCTATTTATAGTTTAATAAAACAAATAACTTTATAAAAGTATTACATTTTTATATAAAAAGATTTTACTATATGCAAACACTATGCAAGCACACTATGCAAACACTATGCATAATAGAATATAATATATTCTATTTATAGTCTAATAAAACAAATAACTTTATAAAAGTATTATGTTTTATATAAAAAGATTTTACTATGCAAACACTATATCGAGCACTATGCAAACACTATGCATAATAGAATATAATATATTATATTTATAGTCTAACAAAACAAATAACTTTATAAAAGTATTACATTTTTATATAAAAAGTTTTACATTTTATTACATTTATAATAATAATAATAATAATAAAACAAACTTCATCATCATTATTATAATTCACACTATTAATTGATCGAATTAGTTTCCGAGAAAGAGGGGCTTCAATAAGGATTTCTCCCTATTGGCGCGCAATTAGGTGACCAAACCTCTCCTTGGCAGAACTTCTAGACATCGTTAATATTGTAAATAATAATATTAACAACTTTGTTATCTCAATTATTAATTTAATAATATATAAAATATCGACAATAATTGAATCAAATAACGTGAGATACTATGCAACAATTACTATAACAATAATTAAACAAAACTGAGTGACTTCTCACATAAGCATCAATAATTAATACCGTGTGCTACTATGCAACCACGTGTATTACTGTACTTTTACTACTGAGTAGTTTAACAATTTTAACGGTAAAACTTTCGCCATTATTTTCATAAAAATATTTTTGTCGTTTTCTCAATCCGATAATAATTCTGTTGTAGGGTCCACCAATGATTGTGCCGTCGTATGGATATTCTCCGACAAAAAGAATATTATACAACAACTTGCATACTTTTCAAAATTTATAAATATTACCCACAACTATAACATTATCTCAAATCCACACCATAATTTTGAAAAAAATATTTCGAGAAATTTAAATCTTTATTCATAAAATTTGGGGTTTTACAATCTTTCCTCCTTATGAAATTTTGCCCTTGAAATTTACGTACGTACCTGGTATGCCAAAGAAATGAGGACACTTCGTCAGATTCTAACTCTTGAGGTATAACCTTTGAGTGTTGAATACGATCCTTCTTATCCTAGATTTTAACACGTATCTCCTCATATAATAAATCTTTTGCTATCTCTTCCGGTTATAAATCAATAATGTGGTTCGGGTCGTCCACATATTTACGTAACATCGATACATTAAAAATGTTATGAACATGATACATACTTGGCGGTAAAACGAGTCTATAAGCCACTGTTCCTACTCAATCGAGGATTTTAAATGGGCCAATTAAATCGAGGGTTGAGATTTCCTCTCTTCAGCAACTCTTGCTTTTAAAATAACGCCCTCTTGAACCTTCTTCTTTGTATTCATCAGCTCCGGGTATGTAGCTTTAGCAGCTTTAACATTATCGACTAAAGTTAGTTCTAATCATATATTCATTATCTTCACGTGGGTTCGTATATTCGCACTTGTAAACACATACGATCTTCTACTCAATGCGTCAGCTACCACGTTCGCTTTTCCACAATGGTATTGAATGGTATGATCGTAATCTTCAACAGCTCAAGCCAACGTCTTTGGCGCATGTTACGTTCATTTTAGTTGAAGAAATATTTGAGGGTTTTAGAAATGGGTTTTGTACCGAGGTCAATACAAAATTCAATTTCACGCTCTAGGGGTAGGCTAAGAAGTCTTCAAGAATACGTCAGGAAATTTATTAACAATAGAAATATCATTCAAAACTATGACTCTCATCCAAGACTTGGATAGTACGTCACATTGATACCTATCAACTTGCCATCGTCATTCACAACGTCCCCTACGGATAGTCTGGCTTCGGTGCCTTCCACACAAGGAAGTCACCAGCGAAAGGCTCGGGGCTCTTTACTTATGGCTTGATATGACAGTGGTTGACTTTAGTGGTTTGATTTCTTGAATTCACATAACAGGTTGGTTAGGAATATGAAAGCTAACAACCTTACGAAAATAATCGATTTTAGCATGATGAGTAGTTAACCAATCAATCCCTAAAATTACATCAAATGCAAGTATTTTCAAAGAAATAAGATCGACAGGTAATGTGAAAGTGTCGATTTAAATTAAACAAGATTTATAAACAGTGGAGGTAATGAAGGTTTCTCTAACGGAGTTTCAACAGATAAGTCAAAGTCTAATTTCTCAAGAGTCAAGTTCAAACATTGAACACCACTAGGTGAAATAAAAAGTGGGTAGAAGCCGGTATCGAATAAGGTATAGACTCTTGAGAGTTTATGATTAACTTACCCGTGATAACTTTGTTCGGAGTTCCTCGTCACAAAAAATGCTCTCTCTTAAACTACCGATTTTGACTTATGCAGGACATCCCGGTTGGACTTAACTTTGTTGTAGAGTATATTCCACCCTTAATTGCTTCGTCACATTCCTGATCCATGATTCGAATCATTATTCTTCGATCCATATCGAATAGGGGTTGACCGCTCTACACAGGGTAATTCTGAACTCGATGTTGGATTCTCCCAATTGCTGTCCAAAATGCAAAATCCATTTCATCTATTTTGGCCTTATTAGATCGGACGTCTTTTTCTACAATATCAACACATCGTGCGGCTTTTACCCATGCATCATCTATTCTTATTCGTTCATTTGCTTCTTCTTTCATCAGAACTTTAATCATAGCATTCTCAAATTCTAACTCTAATATCTTATACTCTGCCAAAGAGTGCTTCTGTTCAAGCATCGCACATCGGGTAACACAATTTTGAATTGTTGCATCCCTTTGCTCCACGACTGCCTGCCGTTCTTCAGACTGCTCTTCTAACTCATGAATACGGTTTTGTAATTCTAAATTTCGATCATAAAATTCTTCTAACAAATTCTCATCAGGTTCCTCTTCTTCCTCACTCTCAGCTGCTACCTCTGCAACTAGCCCGGGTGCAACTATTAGTTCTTCACTCACCACATAGATATCTCTAATTTCTTCTTCGTCTGACGTCACATTAACCTGATTAGTGATTAAAGGTGTCTCAACGGTCTCATTCACTCCATTGCTAACATTTTCAGCTGCCATTTTCAAACACTGCCACAAAACAAGGGTTAATTAACATATCATATATTATCCCTATACTCTGACCAACCAATTAAATACCAAATAAACTAAGGTAGGTCATACTAGCGAAGGAATTCACCGTCTCTCCCCTCCTAGTTCTTGTCTCACATCTCAGCCAGGGATCATATCCCTAAGCTTTGATACCAACCGTGACACCCCCAAAATAGGTATACATCACCCATCTTGAGTCGGCAGATACATGGTACAAAATTCAAATACAACTTAATTATACAACAGTCATGCAAAAATACGACGACATATATACTGTGAGTTTTAATACAAATATTGTAACGTATATAATATGACAATATTCATACTCAAATTAATACATGCCATATAAAGTACAACACCAAATATTTCAAGTCTCCAAAGGGACACGAGAAGATTTTTGTTCTCATCATTTTACTGTGGTGCACTTTTGACGCTTTCAGGGTCGGGTTCTCATCACCCTATTGTTGTTCACCAAAATCAATTATTAAGTGACGTATAAAATAAATACACACACATCTTGGAGTCCTCAATACAATTATATATTGCATGTCATGCCATAGTAAGGACTACTAATGCTATCATCTGGACCGCCACTCCATTCCCCGACTAGTCCCAGCTATATTCTCATTTCCTGAAGAGAAAAATAAAAAAAAGGGTGAGCTCAACTAGCCCAGTAAGAAATATTATGACTACGATAATGCAGAATAAATTATACTTAGCCTTCAACAATGTTAAACTCATAAAATACAATAGACATCAAGTTTAACTACAGTGGAATAAGCAATCCATTAGAAGAGTCAAGTAAAGCATGATATCTACTATCTTCTATGATTTAAAATGTTCTCATCAATTTTTATCATTTGAGACTCGACAATAAATAAACCACATCATCGAGTCATCCCGCACTACGGGCCAAGGATATTCATTAAATCATCAATGGTCATGACTATACCGAATAATCCCTGGTCATAATCATACCAAAAACTGTCCATCAATGCACTACAGGCCACTGAGGACTTTTACCACATCATTTATAACATTACAGGTCATGATTATGCCGAATGATCCCTGGTCATAATCATACCAAGTCCATCTATGCACATAAGCCAAAGATGACTTTCATCACAATATAAGCATAAAGATGATGACAATGATATAAGCATTAATTAAACGAAAACAAGGATAAATATTAAAGACTTTAAATTTATCCAAATATTAACAATCACTTAATAAACTCATAATCTTATATTGTTAATATTATAACAATATTTTAATCACTTCTTAAACTTATAAATAATTTAATTTAATTATTTACACTTTACCAAATAATGCATTTAATCATTAAAAAATACCAGACTCATAATATTTCATCACCAATGATCGAATCCCTCATCAAAAATCTGCATATACCATATATAGGATTTTCAAGCCCTAAAATCCTATTTACCAATTCTTCAACTTCACATAACATATTAAACTCATATGTTTGTAACTAAACCATTTTCATGAAAAATTACCAAATCAACTTATTAAGTGGCCGAAAATGCCCTTTTAAATTCCTGGGCAGTAGCTTTTTGGTACTTTGCAGTTTTTGACTCCTTTACTAAAATTAGTCCACGTGAAAATCTACAGCATCTTTTCCAGTGATTCCACTTGGATAAGTTAGAAAACTCATAGATCTAACTCTGGAACTTGACCACACTCAAAAATTTGAAATATAATAAGAGATATGGTCAATTGAATTTCATGTTCCATTTTTACCAAAATCTGATTTTCAACCCTTTGTGATTTCTAAGAACCAACATAACTCATCATATCACTTACAAATACTACATATACCCATGATTTTCATCAGTCCAATGCTTTTATTATGACTTTCATCATAATCAACAGTCTAATGTATGACGCCCCTTAAATAGGTATACATCACCTATTTTGAGTCGCCAGATATCACATTATAAAAATTAAATACAAACTTTATTTATACAACTGTTGAACTGTCGTATAGAATACGACCACAGTTAACTGTGGGTTTTAATACAAATGTATGTAACTCTCATGGTGCCTTGACCACAACCTTACAATGATACTTTACATAAAAGTATAGTCAAAAACTATTTTAGAAATTAAAATCTTTGGGAAGTGATCAAGGAAACCTTCGTACATGGGAGGCCATGCGTCTAGGTTATAATAGATATCATATGTCCACAGAATTATCCTTGGTTGACCCAATAGACCCCAAAGAAAAACGAGAAGATTACTATCATTTTCTTTCCAATGGTGAGTCTTCTCTTGACATATAACTATCTCCACTGTCTCCAAGTGAAAATTATATTTCAAATAAACTCCAAGATCATATAGGTAGTGCTCGTAGATATACTCAACAAGTGGATGTGCACAACCCTGTCTTATGATAACATGAGGTTGTATGTCATTAGACATCTTGTATGATAGTGGCAAAACACCCTTCCAAAGGTGGGTTCACCTCATTCTATTCGGTTCACCAAAATTAAATATCAAAAAATGACGTATACAATACAACACACTTATCTAAAGTTCTTAATAAATTTATTTCTATACTATTTAGGGAGAACCTCAACAGCTATAGACCACCGTTCTATTCCCCTGTTATCTCCGCTCGACCCAGCTACACTCTTATTACCTGAAAGAAATTGTGAAGCAAAAAAAGGGTGAGCACAACTAGCCCAGTAAAGAATATCATGACTAAAGATAATTTACATCATCAATAACCTTCATCAGAAATAAATCAAAGATTTAGAACATATGGTAGATGATAAAACTTTTCAACCATAGTTGCAGCGGAACGAGCAATCCATTAGAAGAGTCAAATAGACCATCAGATCTATTATCTTCTCTATGTTAAAAGTCCACCGATAATGTTTTATCCCTGTAACATCAATCAACAATTCCTGTCCACAATCATATGAATAACTCATAATCATAATTGTGATTCTAAATTCCTCTTCGCACCCAGGACGAAGATAATTTTTATCCCTTATCTTCACCTGAAACATCAAAAATCATGGTTATACCAAATCATAATTTTTGCTCATAATAATACTAATAAATTCATCTTTCCACTACGGCCAAAGATATTTATTAACAATTCATCTTTGTACTACAGGCCAAAGACATACAACTGTATTTTAGAAGAGTCAAGTAGAGCATGATATCTACTATCTTTTACGAATTAAAAGTTTATTATCAATATTTTATTGCTGAGACTACGCTTAATAAATAATTCACATCACCGAATCACCCTTGCACTACAGTCAAGATATTCGTTAATATCACATCCATGAATTAATATTTCATTGCTGAGACTCAGCTCAATAATTAATCCATATCATCGAATCATGCCTGCATTACATGCCAATGATATTCGTTAATATCACATCCATGAATTAATATTTCATTGCTGAGACTCAGCTCAATAATTAATCCATATCATCGAATCATCCCTGCACTACATGCCAAGGATATTCGTTAATATCACGACCACGAATTATCTATGCACTACGGGCCAAAGATAATCGTGTTTTCATCAACGGTCCTGATCATGCCATAAAATAATTCATCTTTGCACCCTTGGACGAAGAGAATCCATAGCCATAATCATACCAAAAACTATCCATCAATGCACTACGGACCAATGAGGACTTTTACCACATCATTTGTAACATTACGGTCATGATTATACCGAATAATCCCTGGTCATAATCATACCAAGTCCATCTATGCACGTAAGCCAAATATGACTTTCATCACAATATAAGCATGAGGATGATGACAATGATATAAGTAATAATCAAACGATGCACATACTCATATGATTTTCATCTATGCACTATGATTTTCATCATAATATAAGCATGAGAATAATGACAAAGATATAAAGAATCAATCAAATGAGATAAATGATAAATATTAAACATTTATAATACAATTTATCCAGCGTTCAATAATAACCAAATGTTATTAATCACTTAATAATCTCATAATCTAAAAATCGCCATTTTTGTACACAATCTAAAAAACTCATCAAAATATCATTTCAAATTTTTCCAGAATTTTTGAGGGTCATAAAAATTATGAAACTGCCCCTGGCAGAAACCCCTTTTTGAATGAAAATACTATTCATATGAATACGAAGAATCATTCACCATACATGCAGTAATCCACATAGACAGGTTATTCCAATAGAATAATAAGAATGGAATAACAGAAGACTTCACGATGCATGCGATAGACTGCACATACATGTTATTTCCAACAGAATAATAAAGAATGGAATAACAATGGAATTCACCATGCATCGACATGCAGCCATGCTGACGAGTTATTCCAACGAGTAATAATAAAGAATGGAACCGGTCATGCGTAAACGCCACAGACGAGGATATTCGGCGAATAATAAAGAATGGAACCGGTTAAATGCGTAAACACAGACATAAGATATTAAGCTGGAATAATAAAGAATGGAATAATGAAGAATTTCACCATGTATCGGTAGTCGCGTGATACTGAGTTATTCCAACAGAATAATAGATAATGGAATACCGGAAGCTCTCTTCATGTATATACAAAAGAAATAATACCCTGCTACAGTACAACAAATAATATCCCTTACCTTAGAAAAAAGCTGGATATAGGAGTAGTAAAAAAATTTGAATACTTTTCTTCTTTCTCTATAGTTTCTCTCTAAAGTTTCAGTGAATTCGTAAGAAATAATGAAGGAATGAGCTTCTATTTATAGGAGAATGGACTGAATAATAACTAATTCATGAACGGTCCATATTGATTTACTTTTAAACGGACGGTCCATATTCAATTACTATGTAGTATTAATAAAATATTCTAATAAAACAAAATCTTTTAAATAAAATATAATATATTCTATTTATAATCTAATAAAATGAATAACTTTATAAAAGTATTCTGTTTTATATAAAAAGATTTTACTATACAAACACTATGCATGCACTATGCAAACACTATGCATAATAGAATATTATATATTCTATTTATAGTCTAATAAAATGAATAACTTTATAAAGTATTCTGTTTTATATAAAAAGATTTTACTATGCAAACACTATGCAATCACTATGCATAATAGAATATTATATATTCTATTTATAGTCTAATAAAACGAATAACTTTATAAAAATATTACATTTTATATAAAAAGATTTTACTATGCAAACACTATGCATAATAGAATATAATATATTCTATTTATAGTCTAATAAAATAAATAACTTTATAAAAGTATTCTGTTTTATATAAAAAGTTTTCTATTTTATGACATTTATAATAATAATAAAACAAACTTTATCACCATTATTATAATTCACAATATTAATCGACCAGGTCGTTCTCAAGAAAGAGGGGGGGTTTCCAATAAGGATTTCTCCCCATTGGCGCGCAATTAGGTGACCAAACCTCTCCTTGGCAGAACTTCTAGACATCGTTAATATTGCAAATAATAATATTAATAACTTTGTTATCTCAATTATTGATTTAATAATATATAAAATATCGACAATAATTGAATCAAATAACGTGAGATACTATGCAACAATTACTATAGCAATAATTGAACAAAAGCCGAGTGACTTCTCACGTAAGCATCAATAATCAAAGCTGTGTGCTACTATGCAACCCGCGCCAGACATCGTACTTTGTACTTTTTACTACTGAGTAGTTCAGCAGTTTTTAACGGTAAAACTTCCATAGTTATTTTCATAAAAATATTTTTGTTATTTTCTCAATCAAAATGATAATAATTCCGTTGTGGGGTCCACCAACGATTGTACCGTCGTACGGATATTCCCCAACAAAAAGAATATTTTATATCAACTTGCTTACTTTGGAAAATTTTCACATATTACCCTTAACTTTAAACTTTTATCAATTTATCTATTTACCAAAATAGAAAAATTGAATATTTTTATTTCATAAAATTCGGGGTCTCACAATCTCCCCTCCTTATGAAATTTTGCCCTCGAAATTTACGTACGTACCTGATATTCGAAGAGATGAGAATACCTTGCTTTCTTTTCGGATTGTACCTTCCCGGTTATATCTTCTATATCATGATTTTTCCATTGCTCATCTTCTGTATTTCAGATATCATTCTAGAATATCTCTTCAAAATAAAGGTTAATTGACATATCACAATTTGTCAACTTATCAAGAAAATTTTTTAGCTTAGGTAAGTCACACACTAGCGAAGTATATTACTCGTCTCTCCCCTCCTAGTTCTAGACTCATATCTCCGCCAACGACCATATCCCTAAGCTCTGATACCATTTGTGACGCCCCCAAAATAGGTATATATCACCTATTCTGAGTCGCCAGATATCACACTACAAAAATTAAATACAAACTTCATTTATACAACTGTTGAACTATCATATAGAATAGACCAAAGTTAACTGTGAGTTTTAATACAAATGTATGTAACTCTCATGGTGCCTCGACCACAACCTTACAATGATACTTTACATAAAAGTATAGTCAAAAACTGTTTTAGAAATTAAAATCTTTGGGAAGTGCTCAAGGAAACCTTCGTACATGGGAGGCCATGTGTCTAGGTTATAATAGATATCATATGTCCACAGAATTATCCTTGGTTGACCCAATAGACCCCAAAGAAAAATGAGAAGATTAATATCATCTTCTTTCCAATGGTGAGTCTTCTCTTAACATATAACTATCTCCACTATCTCTAAGTGAAAATTGTATTTCAAATAAACTCCAAGATCATATAAGTAGTGCTCGTAGATATACTCAGCAAGTGGATGTGCACAATACATCTTATGATAACATGAGGTTGTATGTCATTAGACATCTTGTATGATAGTGGCAAAACACCCTTCCAAAGTTGGGTTCACCTCACCCTATTCGGTTCACCAAAATTAAATATCAAATGACGTATACAATACGACACACTGATAAGTGGGTTTTATACCTACTTATTGGATATCAATTCACGTGAACTATGCCCATCTCAAGTATATTTTAGTGTGTTTTTAGTTGCATTTCATGTTATTTTGCATTTCATGTACTGAGAACTCCTTTGGTGTAAAAGTGCAGGATATAGTATAATTTGGTGATGTTAGATGGCATGAGGTTAATGGATGCATGGCGTGAGGATCGAGTGGAGTAAAGAAACCATGCATTGGTGGACAATTGAACTAGAGCAGCTTGACAAGGATGAACAACATGATAGAGTCAGTAGCAGTAGTAGAACTAGAATCAACACTGCAGAAGCCGCACGGCCGCGTGGCTAATTAGGCTTACATCGCGCCGCTACCGTGCGATCACTGGTGGACGAATTTACACTCATGGCGCCATGCGCGACAATGAAAGCTCTTGACCTTTTTTATTTCAATTTTTAATTTTAAGAGTTTGTAATGGGTTAAAACAATTCTGACTGGTGTCAGACGTATCATTGAGTAGTTTTACATTTTTTTCATATTGGAACTAGGGTTTTAAACTTTGGGAGATTTCCAATGTAGAACTAAGCCTAAACTTCATATTTTTCTACTTCTTCTTTGGATTTTCAATCATTGTGGAAGACTACTATTTCTTTGTTGGATTTTAATTGAGGATTTGAACTTTACTATTAGATTATAAACAACAATTGGGTTTGATCGATTGTATCCTTTCTCTTTCAATTGTTTATTTAGTCTCCATGTTTTTCTTTGATCCCATAATGGCTTTTGGTTCAGTCATGAACTAAACTCTATTATGGGATTCTAACGGATTTTAATATGTAGTTTAATTGCATGCTTGACTGCTGCACTGTTTTACATATCATAAGGAATTTCTATCATGGTTGATTTGCATGCATGAATGATTGATCACCATTCGTTTTAGGTACTTGTATGGAATTGAAAAATAACATGCGAGTATGAATTGTAATCATGATAGCATGCGTATATAAGGCTGTTTTGTGTAGCTTTATATTTCGTGAACCAGATAGACATATATTGTTTAACCATATGAGTTAAATAAGGGATTGTGCTTAAATTCAATATGGTTGCAATTTCACATAGACATATAGTGATTTTGGTTATATTGATGATTATATGGTGTCTATTGCATGTGGATGTTGTGTAAGTAGGTCATAATGCATTGAAAAATGGTTATGTCTACATTAGTGCTCTTGGCTACTTTCCTGTGATATGTGAACAATCTTGCATGATGGTGGTAACTAGATGAAGTATTAAATGAAGTTAGAATCCCATTATTTCTAGATTTGATTTATTTCATTATTATTCTTATTTTAGTTATTATTTGATTCTAAAGTAATTTTCAATCATAATCATAATTATTAGTTTAAGCATATAAAAATAGTGATAGAGTTGATGCATAATAATTAGATTTAGCAACTTTCTCCGTGGATCGATAGTCGACTTAGTCTGTATTGCTTGTTGACACATGTATACTTGCATGAGTTAGAGCTTTTTTGTTAGAACTAAAAAAGAGGCAACACACACTTATCTAAAGTTCTTAATAAATTTATTTTCATACTATTTAGGGAGAACCTCGAAAGCTATAGACCACCGTTCTATTCCCTTGTTATCCCCGCTTGACCCAACTACACTCTTATTACCTGAAAGAAATTGGGAAGCAAAAAAAGGGTGAGCACAACTAGCCCAATAAAGAATATCATGACTAAAGATAATTTACATCATCATTAGCCTTCATCAGAAATAAATCAGAGATTTAGAACATATGGTAGATGATAAAACTTTTCAACCATAGTTGCAGCGGAACGAGCAATCCATTAGAAGAGTCTAATAGACCATCAGATCTATTATCTTCTCTATGTTAAAAGTCCACCGATAATGTTTTATCCCTGTAACATCAATCAACAATTCCTGTCCACAATCATATGAATAACTCATAATCATAATTGTGATTCTAAATTCCTCTTCGCACCCAGGACGAAGAAAATTTTCATCACCTATCTTCACCTGAAACATCAAAAATTATGGTTATACCAAATCACAATTTCTGCTCATAATCATACTAATAAATTCATCTTTGCACTACGGCCAAAGATATTCATTAACAATTCATCTTTGCACTACATGCCAAAGACATACAACTGTATTTTAGAAGAGTCAAGTAGAGCATGATATCTACTATCTTTTATGAATTAAAAGTTTATTATCAATATTTTATCGCTGAGACTCAGCTTAATAAATGACATCATCGAATCATCCCTGCACTACGACTAAGGATATTCATGTAATCATCAATGGTCATGATTATACCGAATAATCCTTTATTATAATCATACCAATAACTGTCCATCAATGCACTACGGGCCAATGAGGACTTTTACCACATCATATATTCGTTAATATCACATCCATGAATTATTATTTCATTGCTGAGACTCAGCTCAATAATTAATCCATATCATCGAATCATCCCTGCACTACAGGCCGAGGATATTCGTTAGTATCACGACCACGAATTATCTATGCATTACGGGCCAAAGATAATCGTGTTTTCATCAACGGTCCTGATCATGCCATAAAATAATTCATCTTTGCACCCTTGGAAGAAGAGAATCTGTAGCCATAATCATACCAAAAACTGTCCATCAATGATCTATGGGCCAATGAGGACTTTTACCACATCATTTGTAACATTACGGTCATGATTATTATCTAGAATAATTCTGGTCATAATCATACCAAGTCCATCTACCATGCACTCTGAATACGAGATGACTTTCATCATAATCTAAGCATGAGAATAATGACAAAGATATAAAGAATCAATCAAATGAGATAAATGATAAATATTAAACATTTATAATAAAATTTATCCAGCGTTCAATAATAACCAAATGTTATTAATCACTTAATAATCTCATAATCTAATATCATTAATATTATAACAATATTTTAATTATTTCTTAAACTTATAAATAATTTATTTCAATTGTTTAAACTTCATCAAATAATGCATTTAATCATTCAAAAATGCCATACTCATAAGATTTCATCATCAATGATCAAATCTCTCATCAAAAATCTGCATATACCCTATATAGGATTTCCAAGCCATAAAATCCTATTTTCCAATTTTATTACTTCACATAACATATTTAATTCATTTACTCATAACTAGTTCATTTTCAAGAAAAATACCAAATCAGTCCCAAAAATATTTCTTTTCTGGGATTTAGCAGAATATAGTCCCATATTGAACATATATTTTTTTCCAGAATTTTTAAAATTCATTTACTATTTTTTATATGGCTAAAACTGCCGAATATTTAGACATTTATCATAAATTGTACTTTTATCCAAAAATTCCGAATATTACAGGATATACTCCTGTTATATACATGTACTCCCAATAAAAATTTCACCAATTTTGGAGTTAACCACAAGGAGTTATAAGGTTTTACTTTCCAAATAGTATTTTCCAATAAAATTCATAACTCTTAATCTATGCATCCAAAAATTGCCATTTTTGGACACAATCTAGAAAACTCATCAAATTATTATTTCAAATTTTTTCAGAATTTTGGAGGGTCAGAAAAATTACGAAACTACCCATGGAAGAAACCCCTTTTTGAATGAAAATACTATTCATATGAATACGAAGAATCATTCACCATGCATGCGGTAATCCACATAGACAGGTTATTCCAACAGAATAATAAAGAATGGAATAACAGAAGAATTCACCAAGCATGTGATAGACCGCACAGACAGGTTATTCCCAATAGAATAATAAAAAATGGAATAACAACGGAATTCACCATGCATGCGATAAACCACACAAAGAGGTTATTCCAACAGAATAATAAAGAATGGAACCAGGTCATGCGTAAACGCACAGACAGGATATTCCAACAGAATAATAAAGAATGGAACCAGGTCATGCGTAAACACACAGACAGGATATTCTGACAGAATAATAAAGAATGGAATAACAGAAGAATTTCACCATGTATACGGTAGTCCGCGTATACATGTTATTCCAACAGAATAATAGATAATGGAATAACAGAAGCTCTCTTCATGAATACAATAGAAATAATACCCCTTACGAGTACAACAAATAATATCCCTTACTTTAGAAGAAACTGTATATAGGAGTAGTGAAGCAGCCGAACACTTTTCTTCTTTCTTTCTATAGTTTCTCTCTCTAGAGTTTTAGTGAATTCGTAAGAAATAATGAAGGAATGAGCTTCTATTTATAGGAGAATGGACTGAATAATAACTAATTCATAAACGGTCTAGATTGATTTACTTTTAAACGGACGGTCCATATTCAATTACTATGTAGTATTAATAAAATATTCTAATAAAATAAAATCTTTTAAATAAAATATAATATATATTCTATTTATAATCTAATAAAACGAATAACTTAATAAAAGTATTTTGTTTTATATAAAAAGATTTTACTATGCAAAACACTTATCAGAAGCGTATGCAAATACTATGCATAATAGAATATTATATATTCTATTTATAGTCTAATAAAACGAATAACTTTATAAAAGTATTATGTTTTATATAAAAAGATTTTACTATGCAAACACTATCTGAGACCTTTATGCAAACACTATGCATAATAGAATATAATATATTCTATTTATAGTCTAATAAAACAAATAACTTTATAAAAGTATTATGTTTTATATAAAAAGTTTTCTGTTTTATTACATTTATAATAATAATAAAACAAACTTTATCACCATTATTATAATTCACAATATTAATCGACCAGGTCGTTCCCAGGAAAGAGGGGACTTTCCAATAAGGATTTCTCCCTATTGGCGTGCAATTAGGTGACCAAACCTCTCCTTGGCAGAACTTCTAGACATCGTTAATATTGCAAATAATAATATTAATAATTTTGTTATCTCAATTATTGATTTAATAATATATAAAATATCGACAATAATTGAATCAAATAACGTGAGATCTTATGCAACAATTACTATAGCAATAATTGAACAAAAGCGAGTGACTTCTCACGTAAGCATCAATAATCAAAGCGTGTGCTACTATGCAAACCCAGCGTATTCTTTGTACTTTTACTACAAGAAAGTAGTTCAACAATTTTAACGATAAAACTTCCATAGTTATTTTCATAAAAATATTTTTGTTGTTTTCTCAATCAAGATAATAATTCCGTTGTGGGGTCCACCAATGATTGTACCATCATACGGATATTCCCCACAAAAAAGAATATTTTATATCAACTTGCTTACTTTGCAAAATTTTCACATATTACCCTTAACTTTAAACTTTTATCAATTTAACTATTTATCAAAATAGAAAAATTGAATACTCTTATTTCATAAAATTCGGGGTCTCACACAATCCTTCCAAGGTATGTTTTAGTTATGGAAAAGACGGTCACGTAGCTCGATTTTGTCCTATAGCAAAATCAAGTCCAGCTGGGATGGTGGCACCAAAGGCGGATACGGACAAAACAAAGTCAGTGGTTTCAGGAAGAGCGTTTTTGACTTTTCAAAAAGCGAGTAACCTGAACGAAGTTAGCATGGGTTAGTTAATTATAAATTCTTGCGAAGTTTATTCATTATGAGATACCGGTTCTACCCATTATTTTATCTCTCTTGCTTGGGCTCAACATTTAAATTTAACTCTAGAGAAGTTAGACTTTGACTTATCGATTGAAACTTTGTTAGGAGAAACCTTTATTTCATGTGCTATCCAAGTCTTGGATGAGAGTCATAGTTTTTAAATGATATTTCTATCGTTAATAAATTTCCTGACGTATTCTTGAAGACTTTCTAGCCTACCCCTAGAGCGTGAAATTGAATTTTGTATTGACCCCAGTACAAAACCCATTTCTTCAACCCTTAAATATTTCTTCACCTAGAACGAATGTATTATGCGCCAAAGACGTTGGCTCGAGCTGTTGAAGATTACGACTATACCACTCAATATCATCGTTGAAGAGCGAACGTGGTAGCTGACGCGTTGAGTAGAAGATCGTATGCGTTTATGAGTGCGATATTGTTAACACAAAAACCCATTTCGTATAACTTACAAATGATGAAGATAGAGTTAAAGACTCTAGGGACCCACGTGAAGATAACGAATATACGAGTAGAATCGACTTTAATCGAGAAAGTTAAAGTCGTTCAAGCTACACACCCGAATTTGATGAATGTGAAGAAGAAGGTTCAAGAAGACGTTATCTCAACCCTTGATTTTATTGGCCCATTTGAAATCCTTTATCGAGTAGGAACTGTGGCCTATAGACTCATTTTACTGCCAAGTATGTC
Organism: Panax ginseng; assembly: GCA_020205605.1. Classification (NCBI taxonomy): domain Eukaryota; kingdom Viridiplantae; phylum Streptophyta; class Magnoliopsida; order Apiales; family Araliaceae; genus Panax; species Panax ginseng. The sequence continues at coordinate 118,043,429 of CM035133.1, read as the reverse complement.
GCGTGTTCATAACATTTTTTACGTATCGATGTTACGTAAATATGTGGATGACCCAAACCACATTATTAAATTAGAACTAGACGAGATAGCAGAAGATTTAACGTATGAGGAGATACGTGTTAAAATCTTGGATAAGAAGGATCGTATTCAACACTCAAAGGTTATACCTGAAGAGTTAGAATCTGAAATGAAGTCAAGGTATCTTCATCTCTTCGGCATACCAGGTACGTACGTAAATTTCGAGGACAAAATTTCATAAGGAGGGGAGATTGTAAGACCCCAACTTTTATGAATAAAGATTAATTTCACTCAAAATATATTTTTGAATATTATGGTGTGGATTTGATATAAGGTTATAGTTGTGGGTAATATTTACAAATTTTGCAAAGTAAACAAGTGGTTATATAATATTCGATTGGTCGGAGAATATTCTTTTTGTCGGGGAATATCCGTACGACGGTATAATCATTGGTGGACCCCACAACAGAAGTATTGTCGTAATTAGAAAATGACATAATTATCTTTTTATAAAAATAACGGCGAAAGTTTTACCGTTAAACTATTGAACTACCCGGTAGTAAAAAAATACGATGAATGTCGTGTGGTTGCATAGTAGCACACGATATTGATTATTGATACTTACGTGAGAAGTCACTCAGTTATACTCAATTATTTATACAGTAATTGCCGCATCATATCTCTAATATTATTGATTCGATTATTGTCACAGTATCATCTGCATTATATGATACATTATTAAATCAATAATTGAGACGACAAAGTTATTCATATTATTAAATTGTAATATTTACAATGTCTAGAAGTTCTGTCAAGGAGAGAGGTTTGGTCATCTAATTGTAATGCAATGAGGAATCCTTTATCGAAAAAGCCTCTTTTCCCGGAACGACACAGTTTGTTAAATATTGTGAGTTATAATATTAATGATGAATAAGTTCGTGTTGATTAAAGATGAATTTTATAGTTCCATTGTGTTGGGATTATTAGTGTTAGTGGAAATCGACATTTATTCCTATGATAATTGATGTCTGGGGGTTATATTGATAAATCGGGTAATTAATCGAATAAATGAGCAATTAATTGCTATTAATTCACATGTTTATATAACTATTTGTTCACATGTGTATACTATTGAATCACATTCTTGTACTATTAGGGGAGTTGGTGTAAGACCCTAAATTTTATGAAATAAAAGTATTCAATTTTTCTATTTTGGTAAATAGTTAAATTGATAAAAGTTTAAAGTTAAGGGTAATATGTGAAAATTTTGCAAAGTAAGCAAGTTGATATAAAATATTCTTTTTTTCGGGGAATATCCGTGCGACGGTACAATCGTTGGCGGACCCCACAATGGAATTATTGTCGGATTGAGAAAATAACAAAAATATTTTTATGAAAATAACGGCGGAAGATTTACCGTTAAAACTGTTGAACTACTCGGTAGTAAAAGTACAGTAATATGTGTGGTTGCATAGTAGCACACGGTATTGATTATTGATGCTTACGTGAGAAGTTACTCAGTTTTGTTCAATTATTGCTACAGTAATGTTGCATAGTATCTCACGTTATTTGATTCAATTATTGTCGATATTTTATATATTATTAAATCAATAATTGAGACGACGAAGTTATTAATATTATTATTTGCAATATTAACGATGTCTAGAAGTTCTGCCAAGGAGAGGTTTGGTCACCTAATTGCGCGCCAATAGGGAAAAATCCTTATTGGAAAGCCTCCTCTTTCCTGGAAACGACCTGGTCGATTAATATTGTGAATTATAATAATGGTGATAAAGTTTGTTTTATTATTATTATAAATGTAATAAAACAGAAAATTTTTTATATAAAACAGAATACTTTTTATAAAGTTTTGTTTTTTTGATTATAAATAGAATATAATATATTTTATTATGCATAGTGTTTGCATAGTAAAATCTTTTTATATAAAATGAATACTTTTATAAAGTTATTTATTTTATTAGATTATAAATAGAATATATTATATTGTATTATGTATAGTGTTTGCATAGTAAAATCTTTTTTTATATAAAGCAGAATACTTTTATAAAGTTATTTGTTTTATTAGATTATAAATAGAATATATTATATTCTATTATGCATAGTGTTTGCATAGTTACTGTATAGTAAAATCTTTTTTATAAAAAATGAATACTTTTATAAAGTTATTCGTTTTATTAGACTATAAATAGAATATATAATATTCTATTATGCATAGTATTTTATATAGTACGCATAGTATTTGCATAGTTAAATCTTTTTATATAAAATAAAATACTTTTATAAAGTTATTCATTTTATTAGATTATAAATAGAATATATTATATTTTATTTAAAAGATTTTGTTTTATTAGAATATTTTATTAATAATCTTGCATAGTAAATTAATATGGACCGTCTAGTTTAAAAGTAAATCAATATGAATATGTTCATGAATTAGTTACTATTTAGTCCATTCTCTATAAATAGAAGCTCATTCCTTCATTATTTTTACTTAATTCATGAAACTCTAGAGAGAGAAACTATAGAGAGAAAGAAGAAAAGTATTCTGCTACTTCACTACTCCTATATCCAGTTTCTTCTAAGGTAAGGGATATTATTTGTTGTACTCGTAAGGGATATTATCTCTTTCGTATTCATGAAGAGAGCTTCTGTTATTCCATTATCTATTATTCTGTTGGAATAAATACACATGATCACTGTGATTCTTCTCGTTATTCCATTCTTTATTATTACGTCGAATATTCTTCTGCGTTTATTTCCATTCTTTATTATTATCGTCGAATAATATCATATGCATGCGTTTACGCATATCCTGGTTCTATTCTTTATTATTCTGTTGGAATAACATGTCTGTGTGGTTTATCGCATGCATGGTGAATTCCATTGTTATTCCATTCTTTATTATTCTGTTGGGAATAACCTGTCTGTGTGGTCTATCGCATGCATGGTGAATTCTTCTGTTATTTCATTCTTTATTATTATGTTAGAATAACCTGTCTATGTGGATTACCGCATGCATGGTAAATGATTCTTCGTATTCATATGAATAGTATTTTCATTCAAAAAGGGGTTTCTGCCAGGGGCAGTTTCGTAATTTTTCTGACCCTCAAAAATTCTGGAAAAAATTGAAATGATAATTTGATGAGTTTTCTAGTTTGTGTCCAAAAATGATGATTTTTGGATGTATAGATTAGGAGTTATGAATTTTATAGGAAAAGACTATTTTAAAAGTAAACCCTTATAACTCCTTGTGGTTAGCTCAAAAATTGGTGAAATTTTTATTGGGAGTACATGTATATAAGAAGAGTATATCCTTTAAATTTCAGAATTTTTGGATAAAAGTACAATTTATAATAAATGTCTAAATTTTGGCAGTTTCAGCCATATGAAAAATAGTAAATGAATTTTAAAAATTCTAAGAAAAATATATGTTCAATATGGGACTATATTCTGCTAAATCCCAGAAAAAGAAATATTTTTGGGACTGATTTGGTATTTTTCATGAAAATGAACTAGTTCTGAGTAAATGAATTAAATATGTTATGTGAAGTAAGAAAATTGAAAAATAGGATTTTATGGCTTGGGAATCCTATATAGGGTATATGCAGATTTTTGATGAGGGATTTGATCATTGATGATAAAATCTTATGAATATGCCATTTTTGAATGATTAAATGCATTATTTGATAAAGTGTAAACAATTGAAATAATTTTTTTATAAGTTTAAGAAATGATTAAAATATTGTTATAATATTAATGATATTAGATTATAGGATTATTAAGTGATTAATAACTTTTGGTTATTATTGAACGCTGGATAAATTGTATTATAAATGTTTAATATTTATCATTTATCTCATTTGATTGATTCTTTATATCATTGTCATTATTCTCATGTTTATATTATGATGAAAGTCATCTGTGGCCTATAGTGCATAGATGAACTTGGTATGATTATGACCAGGGATTATTCGGTATAATCATGACCGTAATGTTACAAATGATGTGGTAAAACTCCTCATTGGCCCGTAATGCATTGATGAAGAGTTTTTGGTATGATTATGGATATGGATTCTCTTCGTCCAAGGGTTCAAAGATGAATTGTTTTATGGCATGATCAAGACCGTTGATGAAAACACGATTATCTTTGGCCCGTAGTGCATAGATAATTCGTGGTCGTGATATTAACGAATATCCTTGGCCTGTAGTGCAGGGATGATTCGATGATGTGGATTAATTATGGAGCTGAGTCTCATCAATGAAATATTAATTCATGGATGTGATATTAACGAATATCCTTGACCGTAGTGCAGGGGTGATTCGATGATGTGAATTATTTATTAAGCTGAGTCTCAGCGATAAAATATTGATAATAAACTTTTAATTCGTAAAAGATAGTAGATATCATGCTCTACTAGACTCTTCTAAAATACAGTTGTATGTCTTTGGCCTGTAGTGCAATGATGAATTGTTAATGAATATCTTTGGCCGTAGTGCAAAGATAAATTTATTAGTATAATTATGAGCAGATATTATGATTTGGTATAACCATGATTTTTGATGTTTCAGGTGAAGATAGGTGATGAAAATTAACTTCGTCCTGGGTGCGAAGAGGAAATTAGAATCACAATTATAATTATGAGTTATTCATATGATTGTGGACATGAATTGTTGATTGATGTTACATGGATAAAACATTATCGGTGGACTTTTAACATAGAGAAGATAATAGATCTGATGGTCTATTTGACTCTTCTAATGGATTGCTTGTTCCGCTGCAACTATGGTTGAAATGTTTTACCATCTACCATATGTTCTAAATCTCTGATTTATTTCTGATGAAGGCTATTGATGATGTAAATTATCTTTAGTCATGATATTCTTTACTGGGCTAGTTGTGTTCACCCTTTTTGCTTCACAATTTCTTTCAGGTAATTAGAGTGTAGCTGGGTCGAGCGGGGATAACAGGGGAATAGAATGGTGGTCTATAGCTGTTGATGTTCTCCCTAAATAGTATGGAAATAAATTTATTGAGAACTTTAGATAAGTGTGTCGTATTGTATACGTCATTTGATATTTAATTTTGGTGAACCGAATAGGGTGAGGTGAACCCAACTTTGGAAGGGTGTTTTGCCACTATCATACAAGATCTCTAATGACATACACCCTTGTGTTATCATAAGACACGGTTTTGCACATCCACTTGCTGAGTATATCTACGAGCACTACCTATATGATCTTAGAGTTTATTTGAAATATAATTTTCACTTGGAGACAGTGGAGATAGTTATATGTCAAGAGAAGACTCACCATTGGAAAGAAGATGATAGTAATCTTCTCATTTTTCTTTGGGGTCTATTGGGTCAACCAAGGATTATTCTGTGGACATATGATATCTATCATAACCTCAACGCATGGCCTCCCATGTACGAAGGTTTCCTTGAGCACTTCTCAAAGATTTTAATTTCTAAAACAGTTTTTGACTATACTTTTATGTAAAGTATCATTGTAAGGTTGTGGTCGAGGCACCATGAGAGTTACATACATTTGTATTAAAACTCACGATTAAGCGTGGTCGTATTCTATCTATCTGACGCAGTTCAATGATTTGTATAAATGAAGTTTGTATTTGATTTTTATAGTGTGATATCTGGCGACTCAGAATAGGTGATGTATACCTATTTTGGGGGCGTCACAAATGGTATCATAGCTTAGGGATATGGTCGCTGGCAGAGATATGAGTCTAGAACTAGGAGGGGAGAGACGAGTAATATACTTCGCTAGTGTGTGACTTACCTAAGCCAAAATTTTTACTTGATAAGTTGAAAATATATGATATGTCAATTAACCTTTGTTTGAAGAGATATTCTAGAATGATATCTGAAATACAGGAGATGAGCAATGGAAAAATCATGATACAGAAGATATAATCGAGAAGGTACAATCCGAAAAGAAAGCAAGGTATTCTCATCTCTTAGAATATCAGGTACGTACGTAAATTTCGAGGGCGAAATTTCATAAAGAGGGGAGATTGTGAGACCCCGAGTTTAATGAAATAAAAGTATTCAATTTTTCTATTTTGGTAAATAGTAAAATAGATAAAAGTTTAAAGTTAAGGGTAATATGTGAAAATTTTGCAAAGTAAACAAGTTGATATAAAATATTCTTTTTGTCGGGGAATATCCATTTTAACGGGGAATAGTACAATCGTTGGTGGATTGGTGGATCCACAACGAAATTATTGTTGGATTGAGAAAACAACAAAATATTTTTATGAAAATAACGGCGGAAGTTTTACCGTTAAAACTGTTGAACTACTCGGTAGTAAAAATGCGATGTCTGGCGTGGTTGCATAGTAGCAATACACGGTATTGATTATTGATGCTTACGTGAGAAGTCACTCGCTTTTGTTCAATTATTACTACACAATAATCTTTGCATAGTATCTCACGTTATTTGATTCAATTATTGTCGATATTTTATATATTATTAAATCAATAATTGAGACGACGAAGTTATTAATATTATTATTTGCAATATTAACGATGTCTAGAAGTTCTGCCAAGGAGAGGTTTGGTCACCTAATTGCGCGCCAATAGGGAGGAATCCTTACTAGAAAGCCCCCTCTTTCCTGGGAACGACCTGGCCGATTAATATTGTGAATTATAATAATGGTGATAAAGTTTGTTTTATTATTATTATAAATGTAATAAAACAGAAAAGTTTTTATATAAAACAAAATACGTTTTATAAAGTTTTGTTTTATTTGATTATAAATAAAATATATTATATTTTATTATGCATAGTGTTTGTATAGTAAAATCTTTTTATATAAAATAGAATACTTTTATAAAGTTATTTGTTTTATTAGATTATAAATAGAATATATTATATATTCTATTATGAATAGTGTTTGTATAGTGCTGCATAGTGTTTTCAGATAGTAAAATCTTTTTATATAAAAATGAATACTTTTATAAAGTTATTTGTTTTATTAGATTATAAATAGAATATATTATATTCTATTATGCATAGTGTTTGCATAGTGCCTGTATAGTATTTGCATAGTAAAATCTTTTTATATAAAACAAAATATTTTTATAAAGTTATACGTTTTATTAGACTATAAATAGAATATATAATACTCTATTATGCATAGTGTTTGCATAGTACCTGCATAGTGTTTGCATAGTAAATTTTTTTTATTTAAAACAGAATACTTTTATAAAGTTATTCGTTTTATTAGATTATAAATAGAATATATTATATTTTATTTAAAAGATTTTGTTTTATTAGAATATTTTATTAATACTACATAGTAAATAAATATGGATCGTCCGTTTAAAAGTAAATCAATCTGAAACGTTTATGAATTAGTTATTATTCAGTCCATTCTCCTATAAATAGAAGCTCATTCCTTCATTATTTCTTACGAATTCACTGAAACTCTAGAGAGAGAAACTATAGAGAGAAAAAAGAAAAGTATTCTGCTACTTCATTACTCCTATATCCAGTTTCTTCTAAGGTAAGAGATATTATTTGTTGTACTCGTAAGGGGTATTATCTCTTTCGTATTCATGAAGAGAGCTTTTGTTATTCCGTTATCTATTATTCTGTTGGAATAACCTGTATACGCGGATTACCGTATACATGGTGAAATTCTTCTATTATTCCATACTTTATTATTCTGTCGAAATATCCTGTCTGTGCGTTTACGCATATCCTGGTTCCATTCATTATTATTATGTCGGAATATCCTGTCTGTGCGTTTACGCATATCCTGGTTCCATTCTTTATTATTACATTGGAATAACACATGCATATGGTCTATTGCATGCATGGTGAATTCCGTTGTTATTCCATTCTTTATTATTCTCATTGGGAATAACGTCATGCATATATCATCTATCGCATGCATGGTGAATTCTTCATTATTCCATTCTTTATTATTCGGTTGGAATAACCTGTCTATGTGGATTACCGCATGCATGGTGAATGATTCTTCGTATTCATATGAATAGTATTTGCATTCAAAAAGGGGTTTCTGCCAGGGGCAGTTTCATAATTTTTCAGACCCTCAAAAATTTTGGAAAAATTTGAAATGATAATTTGATGAGTTTTCTAGATTGTGTCTAAAAATGGCGATTTTTGGATGTATATATTAGGAGTTATGAATTTTATAGGAAAAGACTATTTTAAAAGTAAACCCTTATAACTCCTTGTGGTTAACTCCAAAATTGGTAAAATTTTTATTGGGAGTACATGTATATAACAGGAGTATATCCTGTAAATTTTGGATTTTTTGGACAAAAGTACAATTTATGATATATATCAAAATATTTGGCAGTTTTAGCCATATGAAAAATAGTAAATGAATTTTAAAAATTCTGAGAAAAATATATTTCAATATGGGACTATATTCTGCTAAATCTCAGAAAAGAAATATTTTTGGGACTAATTTGGTATTTTTCATGAAAATGAACTAGTTATGAGTAAATAAATTAAATATGTTATGTGAAGTAAGAAAACTGGAAAATAGGATTTTATGGCTTGGAAATCCTATATAGGGTATATGCAGATTTTTGATGAGGGATTTGATCATTGATGATAAAATCTTATGAGTATGGCATTTTTGAATGATTAAATGCATTATTTGATAGTGTAAATAATTGAAATAAATTGTTTATAAGTTTAAGAAATGATTAAAATATTGTTATAAAATTAAAGATATTAGATTATGAGATTATTAAATGATTAATAACATTTGGTTATTATTGAACGCTGAATAAATTGTATTATAAATTTTTAATATTTATCATTTATCTCATATGATTGATTCTTTATATCATTGTCATTATTCTCATGCTTATATTATGATGAAAGTCATCTGTGGCCTGTAGTGCATAGATGGACTTGGTATGATTATGACCAGGAATTATTCGGTATAATCATGACCGTAATGTTACAAATGATGTGGTAAAAGTCATCATTGGCCCGTAGTGCATTGATGGACAGTTTTTGGTATGATTATGGCTATGGATTCTCTTCGTCCAAGGGTGCAAAGATGAATTGTTTTATGGCATGATCAGGACCGTTGATGAAAATACGATTATCTTTGGCCCGTAGTGCATAGATAATTCGTGGTCGTGATATTAACGAATATCCTTGGCCTGTAGTGCAGGGATGATTCGATGATGTGGATTAATTATTGAGTTGAGTCTTAGCAATGAAATATTAATTCATAGATGTGATATTAACGAATATCCTTGACCGTAGTGCAGGGGTGATTCGATGATGTGGATTATTTATTAAGCTGAGTCTCAGCAATAAAATATTGATAATAAACTTTTAATTAAGTAAAAGATAGTAGATATCATGCTCTACTTGACTCTTCTAAAATCTGATTGTATGTCTTTGGCCTGTAGTGCAAAGATGAATTGTTAATGAATATCTTTGGCCGTAGTGCAAAGATGAATTTATTAGTATGATAATGAGCAGAAATTGTGATTTGGTATAACCATGATTTTTGATGTTTCAGGTGAAGATAGGTGATAAAAATTATCTTCGTCCTGGGTGCGAAGAGGAATTTAGAATCACAATTATGATTATGAGTTATTTATATGATTGTGGACAGGAATTGTTAATTGATGTTACAGGGATAAAACATTATCGGTGGACTTTTAACATAGAGAAGATAATAGATCTGATGGTCTATTTGACTCTTCTAATGGATTGCTCGTTCCGCTGCAACTATGGTTGAAAAGTTTTATCATCTACCATATGTTCTAAATCTCTGATTTATTTTTGATGAAGGCTATTGATGATGTAAATTATCTTTAGTCATGATATTCTTTATTGGGCTAGTTGTGCTTACCCTTTTTGCTTCACAATTTCTTTCAAGTAATAAGAGTGTAGCTGGGTCGAGCGGCGATAACAGGGGAATAGAATGGTGGTCTATAGCTGTTGAGGTTCTCCCTAAATAGTATGGAAATAAATTTATTGAGAACTTTAGATAAGTGTGTCGTATTGTATACGTCATTTGATATTTAATTTTGGTGAACCTAATAGGGTGAGGTGAACCCAACTTTGGAAGGGTGTTTTGTCACTATCATACAAGATGTCTAATGACATACAACCTCGTGTTATCATAAGATAGGATTGTGCACATCCACTTGATGAGTATATCTACGAGCACTACCTATATGATCTTGGAGTTTATTTGAAATATAATTTTCACTTGGAGACAGTGCGGATAGTTATATGTCAAGAGAAGACTCACCATTGGAAAGAAGATGATAATAATCTTCTCGTTTTTCTTTAGGGTCTATTGGGTCAACCAAGGATAATTCTGTGGAAATATGATATCTATCATAATCTAGACGCATGGCCTCCCATGTACGAAGGTTTCCTTGAGCACTTCCCAAATATTTTAATTTTTAAAATAGTTTTTGACTATACTTTTATGTAAAGTATCATTGTAAGGTTGTGGTCGAGGCACCATGAGAGTTACATACATTTGTATTAAAACTCATAGTTAACTGTGGTCGTATTCTATACAACAGTTCAACAGTTGTATAAATGAAGTTTGTATTTGATTTTTATAGTATGATATCCGGTGACTCAGAATAGGTGATGTATACCTATTTTGGGGGCGTCACAGTTGGTGCAAGATTGATAATACTTGCATGACTAAGTTAAAAATGGAGGTATAGATGGAGGTACTATACTGTAATTTATATTTTCACATGATTATAAATATTGATTCACATTATTGAACTATTGATTCACATTATTTACTATTAGGGGAGGTGGTGCAAGTTTGATAATACTTGCAGGACTAAATTAAAAATGAAAGAAAAGTTTGAGGTATTGTACTGTAATATTTCGAGCCCCAAAACCTGCAATTATCGAAACTATATTTTTCTATAAATAGAAGCTCATTCTTCCTTCATTTCTCACCAATTCACTAAAGCTTTAGAGCAATTATTATAGAGAGAAATTATAGAGAGAAAAAAGAAGATAAGTCTACTACCTCTCTATTCCAGTATCCAGCTTTATTCTAAGGTAAGGGGTATTATTTCTTTCATATTCATGAAGAGAGCTATTGTTATTCCATTCCTTATTATTATGTTGGAATAGCCTGTCTATGCGAAGTACCGCATACATGGTGAAATTCTTCTATTATTCCATTCTTTATTATTACTTTTGAATATCCCATGCATGCGTATATACGCATATTTAATTGGTTCAATTATTTATTACTCTATTGGAATAACCTGTCTGTGCGGTCTATCGCATGCCTGGTGAATCCTGTTGTTATTCTATTCTTTATTATTCTGTTGAAATATCCTATCCGTGCGGTTTACGCATGACCTGGTTCCATTCTCTTTATTATTACATTTGGAATATCCCATGCAATGCGGTTCTGCATTTAATGACGGTTCCATTCTTTATTATTCTGTTGAGAATTACCTATCTGTGAGGTCTATCGCATGCATGGTGAATTCTTCTGTTATTCCATTCTTTATTATTCTGTTGGAATAACCTATCTATGTGGATTACAGCATGCATGGTGAATGATCCATTGTATTCATATGAATAGTATTTTCATTCGAAAGGAATTTCTGTCAGGGGCAGTTTCATAATTTTTCTGACCCTCAAAAATTCTGGAAAAATTTGAAATGATAATTTGATGAGTTTTCTAGATTGTGTCCAAAAATGACGATTTTTGGATGTATAGATTAAGAGTTATGGATTTTATGGGAAAAGACTATTTTAAAAGTAAACCCTTATAACTCTTTGTGGTTAACTCCAAAATTGGTGAAATTTTTATTGGTTGGGAGTACATGTATATAACAGGAGTATACCCTGTAAATTTCAGAATTTTTGGACAAAAGTACAATTTATGATAAATGTCTAAATATTTGGCAGTTTTGGCCATATGAAAAATAGTAAATGAATTTTAAAAATTCCGAGAAAAATATATGTTCAATATGGGACTATATTCTGCTAAATCTCAGAAAAGAAATATTTTTTGGGACTAATTTGGTATTTTTCATGAAAATGAACTAGTTATGAGTAAATAAATTAAATATGTTATGTGAAGTAAGAAAACTGGAAAATAGGATTTTATGGCTTGGAAATCCTATATAGGGTATATGCAGATTTTTGATGAGGGATTTGATCATTGATGATAAAATCTTATGAGTATGGCATTTTTGAATGATTAAATGCATTATTTGATAAAGTGTAAATAATTGAAATAAATTGTTTATAAGTTTAAGAAATGATTAAAATATTGTTATAAAATTAAAGATTTTAGATTATGAGATTATTAAGTGATTGATAATATTTGGATAAATTTAAAGTCTTTAATATTTATCCTTGTTTTCCTTTGATTAATGCTTATATCATTGTGATCATCATCATGCTTATATTGTGATGAAAGTCATCTTTGGCATACGTGCATAGATGGACTTTGTATAATTATGACTAGGGATTATTTGGTATAATCATGACCGTAATGTAACGAATGTTGTGGTAAAAGTCCTCATTGGCCGGTAGTGCGTTGATGGACAGTTTTTGGTATGATTATGTGTAATAACCCGATATTTTCTATATAAATAAATCATAAATTTTGCGTAATTTTTTTTTTATTATTAAAATAAATATGGGTGATATGTGCCAAGATAATATGTATATATTTATGGGTGTGATAAATAAAAATTTATTTATTACATTAATTATTACAGATAATTTTATTTTAGAATTATTGATTATTATCAATTATATGCTTATAATAATTAATTCCATATTGGAAATGTTTTTATCAATTCTTTGTAATGAAAATATAAATAATATATGATATGATTTTTAGAATAATTATAATAATTATATTATTATATGAATTTTGTTCAGGTTATTAAGTTAATTATTTTAACTTAATTAATAAGGTTAATTACGACAGATAAATCAGATATGGCATCTAAACCCTAATTCTGGGTTTTGATTAATGAATGAGAATAATATTATAATATTAAATATATTTTGATTTTTCAGTGCTATAAATATGTACTGTATGTACGTATTGTTGATGGTTGGTCGATTATGGTGTATATTGACCAAACCCTAGCATTAATTTGTTTAACCCTATTTTTCAATTTAAATGGGAAATTTAAGACTGTTATATAAATGTGTTATATGATTGATGTTAAGTGTTACATAACAATATGCTAATTAGGAAACCCTAATTGTAAATTTAAAACCTTAAGTTATATTTGAATTTCTAATAATTATAACCCTACTTTGAAACCTAAACTGGAAAATTGTGATCAGTCAAAAATTATATTCTCGTGATTAATAACATGTTGATAAACTTTAATTGCTAATTAAGGTAAACCTAATTAGTAAATTAAAACCCTAATGATTAGAACCCTAAGTTAATTATTAGAAACCCTAATTGCGTATTAGTAACCCTAATTATCAAAATCCTAAACCCTAATTACTTTATTTGCAAGGTAAATTATAATTAGGGATACTAAACCCTAATGTTCATGTATAATATAATTATTAACCTAATCTAATTAACAAACCTTAATTTTTAAATTTTAGAAACTAAAATTATTTTAGTTTTTGTACAAACCCTAGTTGTTATTTTCTATAAATGCTACATGCTAAACCTTAGGGTTAAACCCTAAGGGTCAAACCCTAAGGGTTTGACAAGTTACAATAATGCCATTAATATGATTTGCCGAAAGACTATTTTGCCCCTAGTTGCATTATTTTGGCTAACTAATAGGTTTTTGACATTTAGGTGAGTTGGTGACTAACTCATACCAACTCCACATGCTCATCATTGACAGCAACAAGCCTCATTTATCAGCCATTCATGCATCATGTACTTCTATTTATAGATTGAAAGAGAGAGAAAATCATTTGCTAGCTTATTTTGCTCAAACAACCAACCAAGACTTTCTCTCACTAAAACCCACGAATTTCCCTTCATTTATCAGTCATAAAAACCCATTACGAAATCCATTAACCAATCAAAGAACTCGAATCAAAATTTTTTCAAAGAAAGGTATAAAACCCTATTCAAGAATCTATCAAAAAATCATGTTGTTAGATGTTATATTTAGGTGTTAAAATATGTTTTTAGTAGTGTCTAATGATGATCCGGGTTGCTAGATGTTGGATCCATAACATTTAGAAGCTCAGATTTGAAGATTTGCAAAATCTGGAAAAAGTTAAATCTGTAGTCTGACAATGAATGTCAGTGACCACAGATCCTTGCTCGATTATGGTTTTAGTTGGTTTTAAGTTGTTATTGGTAGCTTTGTAATGTGGTCTTCAATCTGCAAAAAGAATCAGGGTTATTTGATGTCTAGAATAGAAGTTATTAGCGATTCAAATACCGTTGACCCAAGATTAATAGGAAGAAATCAAGGCGATCGAGAACATGCCCAGATCGTTCTGACAACACGTTTCTGGCCTTTGATCTTTCTGGTTGTTAATTGTTTGTTGTGTTGGTTGCATCTAAATTGTAGTCTTGTATATGAACTTCATTATTATGCCTTAAAATCTCCTTAAAAGTATACGAATCGAAGGTAGTGGATGGTCAAAGTAGACCATCCGGTCATATTTTCGGTTTTTGGGAAATTTCCAGAAATTTTTGAGGCTTATTTCTGACATGGTTTGACCGAGATGGATCTGGCTATTCTGTTGTTGTTATTGTTATGTTTTGTGATCAATCTACTCTTTTACATGTGCTCTAAACATCGCATCTTTTAAATCACTAAAACATATCATATCTTTACAAGTTGTGGAAGCCCAAAGTAGGGCGATCGGCTACATTCTTCATTTTCGGGCAAACCCGAAATGAAGAACGACTCGACGACCACTTTGAAGGCTTATATCTTACGATTGTAATGTTGTTTGATCATGTTTCTTGTTGAATCTTGTAGTGTTACATTTATCTTTACGATCGGACCGAAACATTCAATTAAATATCACGATCGATCTGGAATCTTCGTCAAACGTGGTCACTTTCGATTCATTGGCTTGATGATCCGGGTTTCATGAAGAACACCTAGAAGCGGCAGTTACTGCCTGCCGCTATAGGTGGTCTTTTATGACAATTATTTATAAAAAATAGATTTTATTAAATAATTATAGAAAATTAGTTTTAAGTTATTAAAAATAAAAATAATAAATTAGTAAAAATTATTTTAATGTCCAAAATTATATTTTAATTATTTTGAATATATTTCATATATATTTAATATTTTTGGAATATTAAAAGTATTTAATTTATTTAATTATAATATTAAATAAATTATTTAAAAATGATTTTAATACATGAAAAATCATTTAAAATTATATTATGATATAAGAAAATATTTTAAGTTATTTTAATGACTTTTAATATTTTGTGATAAATTTCATTAATAAATTAATATTAATGATAATTAAAGTTATTTAATAATTATATTAAATAAATTAGTTTAAAAATGATTTTAATATTATAAAAATCATTTTAAATGAAAATAAAGTGTTTAAAGATATTTTAAGTTATAAAATATAACTTTTAATATTTAAAGGATAATTTCATTAATAATTTAATATTAATGATATTAAATTTATTTAATAATTACATTACATAAATAGTTGAAAATGGTTTTATTAATTTAAAATCATTTAAAAGGGATATAAATGAATTAGAAATATTTTAAGTTATAATTAATGACTTTTAATATTTAGATAAATAGTACATTAATATTTTAATATTAATGGTAATTATTTAAAATAATTTTAAATATTTTAAAAATCATTTAAGGGTAATATAAATATTTTAAAAATATTTTTAGTTATTATAAATAACTTTAATATTTTGGCAATGGTTTCATTAATAGTTTAATATTAATTGAATATTAATGATAATAGAATTGTTTAATATTTAAATCATTTAATAATGATTTTGATATTTTAAAAATTATGATAAATGGTAATAATTATTTTAAAATTATTATAAGGCCATGAAAAATAAGTATTTGGTGTTTAAGTTATCTAAATGGATAATAAAATCTTTGTATAGTCTTAGACTCGATATATATACAGATAAAGTTGTCAATATCTGAGCATATTTAGTAAATTGATCTAGACTTAGAAAAATTGGTTTGATGAATGTTTATTTGTGATTCAATGGTTGTTAAACTTACATGACAATGTGTTTAGGTTATGTGCTAACTGCAAATAGCAATACAATATGATATGATATGTTATTCTAATCAAACAAATGATCTATTTAATGATAGGGCTTGATATAAAAGATAAATCTAAGTTGTGTAAGCAGCAGACAAGGCAAGTATCTAACCCTTTGCATTTACTTTATGCAACGGACATGCGTAAGATAATATCTGAACTGTTCATTTCAATTGTTCAAATATTCCAACCTTTGTATATACTTATGCAATGATTCTGTATAAGTAGGTTATTAAATTATAATTGTTGTACAAATTCCTTTATTCTGTTATTGATGATCAAAATATATATTCTGTTCGTTAATTTCTAAAACATGGTTATACAAGTGTCCTCACTTGGATAATCATTATATTTTATCACATGTTGATACATACTTATCGGTATCAAGTATGTATAAGTTGAATTAAAAGTCGTCTAAGCTATTTGATCCAGCTAGACATAAATTTAAAGTTGTTGTTGAACAAGATAAAACTTATCCAACCGAATTGTTTTGGTTTGGATTCAAGACTGTTATGAACATCCCAATTATGGGAAATTAGCGCTAAGGCGGACAAAGGATGAACGATAATATCATTCTAGCAATGTAGTATTAATCAATACATGGCATAACGGGCTGATTACCCCCGTGCCCGTAAGTTATGACGATTTACAGATAAAGTTCTGTTTAACCTTTTCGAAAATAGAAAACAATGTTCATAGTCTGTCAACTTATCCTCATATATAGTCAATACGTAGTTTCAAAAGTTTGAAATCGAAATGACATGTTGTTTATTAATGGTTCAACTTACTTCACAACTGTTGATTCGTTGTAGAAATATCGTTCAAAGAAAACATTTAATCCTTTCAACTAATTGTTATTATTTGCTATTACTTGTTGGGCACTCAAATGCTCATCCGTGCTTAATTTAAATGTTTACAGCTAAGTGTGAACAACCTGAAGGATCTGCCAAGAACAAGGGAAAAGGGAAGGTCGCAGAATAAAAGTTTATGCTATCTTATTGTAATAGTTTGACTTTAGGTTAAGGATGATATATAATATTATTATCATGTAACGAATGTTTAAAGGTTTCGTACTTGGGAACTAAACTCTGATAATATGTAAATTAAATTTGATAATGTATATTATTGTTATTATTAGTAGTATTATTTCGCTCATAGAAATGGTATCGTGAAGCACTGAGTTCGGGTTTCAAGTACCTAAATTTGGGGGCGTCACATTATGACCAAGGATTATTCGGTATAGTCATGACCATTGATGATTTAATCAATATCATTGGCTCGTAGTGCAGGGATGATTCGATGATGTGGTTTATTTATTAAGCTGAGTCTCAGCGATAAAAAAATAAAATTGATGAAAATATTTTAAATCATAGAAGATACTAGATATCATGATCTACTTGACTCTTCTTGTGACACCCCCAAATCCGGGCACCTCAATCCCACAAATTTGGTGTTTACTGTCCAATTAAATCATAACAAACTACCCATAAACAAAGGATATAATTAAACTCAAAAGCTTAAACAATTTTTCATTCGAAAGGAATTTTCATATGAATAGTATTTTCATTCGAAAGGAATTTCTGTCAGGGGCAGTTTCATAATTTTTCTGACCCTCAAAAATTCTGGAAAAATTTGAAATGATAATTTGATGAGTTTTCTAGATTGTGTCCAAAAATGACGATTTTTGGATGTATAGATTAAGAGTTATGGATTTTATGGGAAAAGACTATTTTAAAAGTAAACCCTTATAACTCTTTGTGGTTAACTCCAAAATTGGTGAAATTTTTATTGGTTGGGAGTACATGTATATAATGTGAGAGTATACCCCAGTAAATTTTAATTTTTGGACAAAAGTACAATTTATGATAAATGTCTAAATATTTGGCGATTTTGGCCATATGAAAAATAGTAAATGAATTTTAAAAATTTAGAAAAATATATGTTCAATATGGGACTATATTCGCTAAATCTTAAAAGAAATATTTTTGGGACTAATTTGGTATTTTTCATGAAAATGAACTAGTTATGAGTAAATAAATTAAATATGTTATGTGAAGTAAGAAAAGCTGGAAAATAGGATTTTATGGCTTGGAAATCTATATATAGGGTATATCTTGATTTTGATGAGGATTTGATCATTGATGATAAAATCTTATGAGTATGGCATTTTGAATGATTAAATGCATTATTTGATAAAGTGTAAATAATTGAAATAAATTGTTTATAAGTTTAAGAAATGATTAAAATATTGTTATAAAATTAAAGATTTTAGATTATGAGATTATTAAGTGATTGATAATATTTGGATAAATTTAAAGTCTTTAATATTTATCCTTGTTTTCCTTTGATTAATGCTTATATCATTGTGATCATCATCATGCTTATATTGTGATGAAAGTCATCTTTGGCATACGTGCATAGATGGACTTTGTATAATTATGACTAGGGATTATTTGGTATAATCATGACCGTAATGTAACGAATGTTGTGGTAAAAGTCCTCATTGGCCGGTAGTGCGTTGATGGACAGTTTTTGGTATGATTATGTGTAATAACCCGATATTTTCTATATAAATAAATCATAAATTTTGCGTAATTTTTTTTTTATTATTAAAATAAATATGGGTGATATGTGCCAAGATAATATGTATATATTTATGGGTGTGATAAATAAAAATTTATTTATTACATTAATTATTCTGAGATAATTTTATTTTAGAATTATTGATTATTATCAATTATATGCTTATAATAATTAATTCCATATTGGAAATGTTTTTATCAATTCTTTGTAATGAAAATATAAATAATATATGATATGATTTTTAGAATAATTATAATAATTATATTATTATATGAATTTTGTTCGAAGTTATTAAGTTAATTATTTTAACTTAATTAATAAGGTTAATTACGACAGATAAATCGGATATGGCATCTAAACCCTAATTACGGGTTTTGATTAATGAATGAGAATAATATTATAATATTAAATATATTTTGATTTTTCGATCTTTATAAATATATCTTTGTATATATACGTATTGTTGATGGTTGGTCGATTATGGTGTATATTGACCAAACCCTAGCATTAATTTGTTTAACCCTATTTTTCAATTTAAATGGGAAATTTAAGACTGTTATATAAATGTGTTATATGATTGATGTTAAGTGTTACATAACAATATGCTAATTAGGAAACCCTAATTGTAAATTTAAAACCTTAAGTTATATTTGAATTTCTAATAATTATAACCCTACTTTGAAACCTAAACTGGAAAATTGTGATCAGTCAAAAATTATGTTACTGTGATTAATAACATGTTGATAAACTTTAATTGCTAATTAAGGTAAACCTAATTAGTAAATTAAAACCCTAATGATTAGAACCCTAAGTTAATTATTAGAAACCCTAATTGCGTATTAGTAACCCTAATTATCAAAATCCTAAACCCTAATTACTTTATTTGCAAGGTAAATTATAATTAGGGATACTAAACCCTAATGTTCCTGTATAATATAATTATTAACCTAATCTAATTAACAAACCTTAATTTTTAAATTTTAGAAACTAAAATTATTTTAGTTTTTATCCTACAAACCCTAGTTGTTATTTTCTATAAATGTTACATGTTAAACCTTAGGGTTAAACCCTAAGGGTCAAACCCTAAGGGTTTGACAAGTTACAATAATGCCATTAATATGATTTGCCGAAAGACTATTTTGCCCCTAGTTGCATTATTTTGGCTAACTAATAGGTTTTTGACATTTAGGTGAGTTGGTGACTAACTCATACCAACTCCACATGCTCATCATTGACAGCAACAAGCCTCATTTATCAGCCATTCATGCATCATGTACTTCTATTTATAGATTGAAAGAGAGAGAAAATCATTTGCTAGCTTATTTTGCTCAAACAACCAACCAAGACTTTCTCTCACTAAAACCCACGAATTTCCCTTCATTTATCAGTCATAAAACCAGCCCCACGAAATCCATTAACCAATCAGCAACTCAGAATCAAAATTTTTCAAAGAAAGGTATAAAACCCTATTCAAGAATCTATCCAAAAATCTGTTGTTAGATGTTATATTTAGGTGTTAAAATATGTTTTTAGTAGTGTCTAATGATGATCTGGGTTGCTAGATGTTGGATCCATAACATTTAGAAGCTCAGATTTGAAGATTTGCAAAATCTGGAAAAAGTTGAATCTGTAGTCTGACAATGAATGTCAGTGACCACAGATCCTTGCTCGATTATGGTTTTAGTTGGTTTTAAGTTGTTATTGGTAGCCTGTAATGTGGTCTTCAATCTGCAAAAAGAATCAGGGTTATTTGATGTCTAGAATAGAAGTTATTAACGGTCAAATACCGTTGACCGTGATTGACCGGAAGAAATCTGGGCAGTCAAGAACATGCCCAGATCGTTCTGACAACACGTTTCTGGCCTTTGATCTTTCTGGTTGTTAATTGTTTGTTGTGTTGGTTGCATCTAAATTGTAGTCTTGTATATGAACTTCATTATTATGCCTTAAAATCTCCTTAAAAGTATACGAATCGAAGGTAGTGGATGGTCAAAGTAGACCATCCGGTCATATTTTCGGTTTTTGGGAAATTTCCAGAAATTTTTGAGGCTTATTTCTGACATGGTTTGACCGAGATGGATCTGGCTATTCTGTTGTTGTTATTGTTATGTTTTGTGATCGATCTACTCTTTTACATGTGCTCTAAACACTGCATCTTTTAAATCACTAAAACATATCATATCTTGCAAGTTGTGGAAGCCCAAAGTAGGGCAGTCGAACTGTTCTTCATTTCTGGGCAAACCCAGAAATGAAGAACAGCTCTGACAGCCACTTTGAAGGCTTATATCTTCTGATTGTAATGTTGTTTGATCATGTTTCTTGTTGAATCTTGTAGTGTTACATTTATACTACACGATCGGACCAGAAACATTCACTTAAATATCACGATCGATCTGGAATCTTGGTCAAACGTGGTCACTTTCGATTCTTGGCTTGATGATGATCCTGGGCTTCATGAAGAACACCTATAGCGGCAGTTACATCATATAGGTGATCTTTATGACAATTATTTATAAAAAAAATAGATTTTATTAAATATTTATAGAAAATTAGTTTTAAGTTTATAAAAATAAAAAAATAAATTAGTAAAAATTATTTTAATGTCCAAAAATTATATTTTAATTATTTTGAATATATTTCATATATATTTAATATTTTGGAATATTAAAAGTATTTAATTTATTTAATTATAATATTAAATAAATTATTTAAAATGATTTTAATACATGAAAAATCATTTAAAATTATATTATGATATAAGAAAATATTTTAAGTTATTTTTAATGACTTTTAATATTTTGTGATAAATTTCATTAATAAATTAATATTAATGATAATTAAAGTTATTTAATAATTATATTAAATAAATTAGTTTTAAAATGATTTTAATATTATAAAAATCATTTTAAATGAAAATAAAGTGTTTAAAGATATTTTAAGTTATAAAATATAACTTTTAATATTTAAAGGATAATTTCATTAATAATTTAATATTAATGATATTAAATTTATTTAATAATTACATTACATAAATAGTTGAAAAATGGTTTTATTAATTTAAAAATCATTTAAAAAGGGATATAAATGAATTAGAAATATTTTAAGTTATAATTAATGACTTTTAATATTTAGATAAATAGTACATTAATATTTTAATATTAATGGTAATTATTTAAAATAATTTTAAATGTTTTAAAAATCATTTAAGGGTAATATAAATATTTTAAAAATATTTTTAGTTATTATAAATAACTTTAATATTTTGGCAATGGTTTCATTAATAGTTTAATATTAATTGAATATTAATGATAATAGAATTGTTTAATATTAAAATCATTTAATAATGATTTTGATATTTTAAAAATTATGATAAATGGTAATAATTATTTTAAAATTATTATAAGGCCATGAAAAATAGGGCGACTGGTGTTTAAGTTATCTAAATGGATAATAAAATATTGTATAGTCTTAGACTCGATATATACCCGATAAAGTTGTCAATATACCGACATATTTCAGAAATTGATCTAGACTTAGAAAAATTGGTTTGATGAATGTTTATTTGTGATTCAATGGTTGTTAAACTTACATGACAATGTGTTTAGGTTATGTGCTAACTGCAAATAGCAATACAATATGATATGATATGTTATTCTAATCAAACAAATGATCTATTTAATGATAGGGCTTGATATAAAAGATAAATCTAAGTTGTGTGTAATGAGCAGACAAGGAAGTATCTAACCCTTTGCATTTACTTTATGCACAGCGGACGTCGTAAGATAATATCTGAATATATTCATTTCAATTGTTCAAATATTCCAACCTTTGTATATACTTATGCAATGATTACGTATAAGTAGGTTATTAAATTATAATTGTTGTACAAATTCCTTTATTACATTATTGATGATCAAAATATATATTACATTCGTTAATTTCTAAAACATGGTTATACAAGTGTCCTCACTTGGATAATCATTATATTTTATCACATGTTGATACATACTTATCGGTGTCAAGTATGTATAAGTTGAATTAAAAGTCGTCTAAGCTATTTGATCCAGCTAGACATAAATTTAAAGTTGTTGTTGAACAAGATAAAACTTATCCAACCGAATTGTTTTGGTTTGGATTCAAGACTGTTATGAACATCCCAATTATGGGAAATTTTTATGCTTGTTAAAGTGAATGACAAAGGATGAACGATAATATCGTTCTAGCAATGTAGTATTAATCAATACATGGCATAGCGAAATTTGATTACCCCGTGCTCGTAAGTTATGACGGTTTACAGATAAAGTTCTATTTAACCTTTTCGAAAATAGAAAACAATGTTCATAGTCTGTCAACTGATCCTCATATATAGTCAATACGTAGTTTCAAAAGTTTGAAATCGAAATGACATGTTGTTTATTAATGGTTCAACTTACTTCACAACTGTTGATTCGTTGTAGAAGTATCGTTCAAAGAAAACATTTAATCCTTTCAACTAATTGTTATTATTTGTTATTACTTGTTGGGCACTCAAATGCTCATCTGTGCTTAATTTAAATGTTTACAGCTAAGTGTGAACAACCTGAAGGATCTGCCAAGAACAAGGGAAAAGGGAAGGTCGCAGAATAAAAGTTTATGCTATCTTATTGTAATAGTTTGACTTTAGGTTAAGGATGATATATAATATTATTATCATGTAACGAATGTTTAATGGTTTCGTACTTGGGAACTAAACTCTGATAATATGTAAATTAAATTTGATAATGTATATTATTGTTATTATTATTAGTATTATTTCGCTCATAGAAATGGTATCGTGAAGCACTGAGCTCGGGTTTCAAGTACCTAAATTTGGGGGCGTCACATTATGACCAAGGATTATTCGGTATAGTCATGACCATTGATGATTTAATGAATATCATTGGCCCGTAGTGAGGATGATTCGATGATGTGGTTTTATTTATTAATTTGAGTCTCGTGATAAAAAAATAAAATTGATGAAAATATTTTAAATCATAGAAGATACTAGATATCATGATCTACTTGACTCTTCTTGTGACACCCCCAAATCCGGGCACCTCAATCCCACAAATTTGGTGTTTACTGTCCAATTAAATCATAACAAACTACCCATAAACAAAGGATATAATTAAACTCAAAAGCTTAAACAATCAATCTCCCATTTAAAGGGTTACATAATCTAAAATAAATCCCAGGTCATCTAACCTTTATTACAATCATTAGCGAAAAAATTAAAACATGATCATAAATAAATCTATTACATAAGCTTCATAAATAAAAGATAAATTAAACATTGTCGTCTAATCTAGCACTTTGTCCTTGCCCTTGCTTGGAGAAAGATCATCAAACTTCGTAACCTCATTTGTATTGTTTTGTGCAAGAGTGAGCAAACAATTGCCCACAAGAAGGATAATATACAATAACGTTTTGTAAATGATAATTAACTGAGCTTTCAATGGTAAAGTATTCTTACCGGAACAAGAAACTTTAATTCAACAGCTATGAGTTCAAAGGAATAATGAACGTTTAAGTTAACAATAGATAACAACATCAAAGAATACACTGAGGGTCACAAGACCATGAACTCTATTCTAGGTTTTCAAGTATTTCTACTTTAACCTTTAACAGTCTAAAAGACTATAATCAACATCTATGTCCTAGGTTCATAGGTGTTTTCATCAGTAACCTTTAACGATCTAAACGACTATATGGACCATCATTCCGTACTCCAGGTGATCAGCCCTTTGTACTATGTATTGCACAAACATTTTAACGTTATTGCGTAGCTTTAAAATAATCCCCTGATATAGGGTTGTTCATCTCAGCTTAGATTATCAGGTTCCGAACCAAAGGAAGTTTGGTTGGGAATTAACTTCAAAGGAAGTCTTGATTTTTAGAAGGCTCATCAACCAAGTATGGTTGAATCAGATAGGAATCAATAACTATTCAAGGGTTTGATTATAATGTCCTCGTGAACAAGGTATATCGATGAATCAATAAGAGCTAGAGTATTAACAATTTCTAAGTTGAACAAATGTTATCATCGACAACATTCTTTCAAAGGTATGTGAGTACATAAACAAACCAAAGGAAGTTTGGTTTGGGTTGACTTCAAGGGTAATTTAGAGTTTAGAATATTCATTAACTAAAGATTAGTTGAATTGGTAAAGAATTGCTAAGCAACTTAGAGTTCGGTACAATAAAGTAAGATAGTACAATGATATTGAAGAACGAAGATCAAACAATAGTTATTAGTAGCTGAATAAACACACTTCTTACAATAAAATTACAGACTTTGAATAACCAAGGTAATCTCGATTCGAATAAAGAAACAAAGATAAACTAACTTACTCAACAATAAATGAGGGTTAAAGAACTTGCATGACAATAAATCGTTAAACAAGAGATTAGAGATAAAGAATTTGCATAAGTATAACATAACAGTGAAAAGTAACCTTGCTGAATAATAAAGTAGCAAAGGTTAGGGAACATGCCTCTTACGTAAGCTATACAATTACAACTCACGTACTCCAATGTCCTACACATACCATTAGGATTATCACATCAATTAGCTACATACATTAACCTCATAGATTCACTTATCATCTTAGTTACGTTATAACCTTTAGTTTAAGGTCTAACCATATAAATAAACCACATATGCCATATCTGAAAACTTAGTAACACATACATGAGACTTCTAGCATCCAAATCACATTTTCAACTCTTATTAATCAATACTACATTTCTCCTTAATCGAACTTGAAATTCAATCAAGTGATTAAGTCTTCCCAAGACTCATTGGTTTTATATTAATCACCTTCCATATCTTAAAGTTCATTTTCGAAACCCCAAGTGCTAACATCACAAGACTTAGTCACCCTTCAATTTGTACACTAAGTCCTAACATATCACATTCCTAACTTATAAAACCTTTTACAACTTTGAAATTATCAATGACATGACATGGTTCTGATATAACCTCCATATTCCATGTTTATTAAGTTAACACATCATTAGACCAAGTTATAGTGTCACTATCCCAGGTCTGCAGCAGCAGCAGAAGTCACTGCCTCCGATCAGTGTATGGCGCAGCTGCGCCATACATAAGCTTCTGGGGATCCGTAGCATTGTGCCGTTTTTGCTATGACACTGCGTAGCAATTCTTGCAATTAGTACGTATTGAGGCGTAAACGGCATGAACATAAAGATGCCAACTTTAGCCCAACTAACACAAATTTCACCACCAAACAGTGAAATTAACACAAACAAATGATATAAAACTATTACAAACATGTTTCCTCACATATCAATATATAACAATTTAACAACAACTTTTACTAACTTAATTCCTCACATTCCATGTTTTCAAACAAAAACACCATTTTTGACATCCTTTACAAAAATCATCACTGTGATTTCAATTCTTCAACAAATCACTTCGTTTAAACTACGCTTTCTTCGTTTCTTAACTAACTAGCATAATAAAGCCTCAATTAACAGATTAACGTACAAATTGGCCACTAAAATTGGTACTTTTCACAAGCCATATGTAAAATACATATACTATAATTACTTCTTTCTTTTAAACGTAATTAGCATAAAAATTCTTATCTAAACATTAGTTCTAATCATCACAAACATATACAATAACAAGTAATCAATTGTATATCAATAATTCCAAACAGATGAATTCATAGAACTTGAAGTTATATGTCGTAGAACTCACATATATACATATATATAAACGTATAACATTAAGGTTACGAATAATACCTTCAATTGGCTTGGTAATCACTGAAATTGCTGTAAATCACAGACTTTATCTCAATTCTCTCCCTCGTTTCTCTTAGTTTCTCTGTATTTTCTTTTACGTAAAACACACTAAACCTAACGCACAAAATCAAACGTCTATAACCGACGTTGTAATAAAAACAATAATACGTTATCAATTATAAATATATATTATATTATTTGATTTATTTTAATTCATTTTATTTATAATTCAAATATTAAAAATTCAAAAGCCATAAGGCTTTGTTTGGCAAAAAGTCTTTAAAAATAAAGACTTAATATGTTTAAGCCTTGTTTGGGAAAAACTAAATTAAACTCTTTTAATTTATTTTAATAAACAATTTAGTTCATAATTTATAATCACATATTATTTATTTAGATTTTCATATCCACATTAAATCAAATAAATTAATTACACATTCCATATTTTAAATAAATACTCCACTTAAATAAATATTACAAAATTATAATTTCATTATAATTTTATTTAATAATTCAATATATCATTTTAAATTATTAAATTAAGACAACAATATAACATATCAAAATAACAATATAACATCTCATGTTATGCTACAATTCTCTAAATTATAAATTAATTTAATTTAGAATATTATCTAATAAATTTAATTCACACATCTCCACTAATAACAACCACATAAATAGAATACTTATTCAATTTAAGAAATATTTTAGATTACAAAACAACAACTTCATCAATAAAATATTTACTTAATTTAATAAACATTTTAAATTACAAATAAAATCTTGGATTGTTACACTTCTAGTGGATTGCTTATTCTACTGCAGTTAAACTTGATGTCTATTGTACTTTATCAGTTTAACACTGTTGAAGGCTAATGATAATTTATTCTGCATTATCTTAGTCATAATATTTCTTACTGGGCTAGTTGAGCTCACCTTTCTTTCCTTTGTTCTCTTCAGAAATGAGAACGTGGCAAGGACTAGTCGGGAAGCGGAGTGACGGTCCAGATGATAGCATTAGTAGTCCTCACTATTCTGTTAAATAGTGTGACAATAAATGTAATGAGGACTACATTGAGTGTGGATATTGTCTAGATGACAATATTCTTATTAAAACTCTTAGATTATGTTTTGTCGTATTTTACACGACTGTTGTATAATTAAATTATATTTGAATTTTGTACCATGTATTTGGCGACTCAAGATGGGTGATGTATACCTGTTTTGGGGGAGTCACATAACTCTTCATACGTTAAATCTTTCTCTATCTCGTCTGGTTCTAATTCAATAATATGGTTCGGGTCTTCCACATATTTACGTAACATAGATATGTTAAAAATGTTATGAACATGAGACATACTTGGCGGTAAGGCGAGTCTATAGGCCACAGTTCCTACTCGATCGAGGATTAAAAATGGGCCAATGAATCGAGGATTGAGCTTTCCTCTCTTTCCAAATCTTGTAACTCCTTTCCATGGAGCAACACGTAATAACACATGATCTCCAAAATTGAATTCCACGTCTTTTCGATGAAGATCAACATAACTCTTTTTTCGATCTTGTGAGGTTTTTATACGTTGTCGGATCGTTTGAATCTTTTTCGTAGTCATACGTACCAAATTCGGTCCCAACAACGTTGCTTCACCCACCTCATCCAAGCATACTGGAGAACGACACTTTCTTCCATACAACGCCTCAAATGGAGCCATGCCAATACTTGCTTGATAACTATTATTGTAGGAAAACTCCACCAATGGTAAGAACTTGTCCCAACTTCCCTTGAAGTCAAGGACACAGAGTCTTAATAAATCTTCAAGAGTTTGAATAGTCCTTTCCGACTGCCCATCCATTTGAGGATGATATACCGAACTAAATTGTAAATCCGTGCCCATAGCTTTTTGCAAACTAACCTAAAATCTTGAAGTGAATCTTGGGTCTCGATCAGAAACTATGGATACTGACATACTATGCAATCTTACGATCTCGTTTATGTACATACTACCAAGACGTTCAAGTGTAAAAGTTTCTCGTATTGGTAAGAAATGAGCAGACTTGGTCAATCTATCAACAATGACCTAAATCACAGCTATGCCTTGAGAAACCTTGGGAAGACCAGTAATGAAATCCATGGTAATGTGCTCCAACTTCCATTCTAGAATTTCAAGTGGTTGCAACGGACCTTTTGGCACTTGATGCTCCGCCTTGACTCATTGACAAGTTAGACACCTTGAGATAAACCCCGCTATCTCTCTCTTCATATTGCTCCACCAAAATGTATGTCGAAGATCACGAAACATTTTGGTACTCCCAGATTGGATTGCAAACGGTGTGTTGTGTGCCTCCATCATGATTTTATAATTTAAGTCAGAATCGTTAGGAACACAAAGTCTAGAGTTGACTTGAAGTATTCCTTCTTCATCGATTCTTTCTTTCAGAATAGCACCTTCTTGCACTTTCTTCTTCATACGCATCAGCTCCAAGTCTGTAGTTTGAGCATCTTTAACTTTATCGATTAAAGTTGGTTCCACTCGTATATTCTCCATCATCAATGGGTCCCTGGAGTCTTTAACTCTATTTCCATCCTTTCCAAGTCATACAAAATGGGTCTTTGCGTTGACAATATTGCACTCGTACCTGCATATGATCTTCTACTCAATGCATCAGCTACTACGTTCGCTTTTCCAGGATGGTATTGGATGGTATGATCATAATCTTTCAACAACTCAAGCCATCGTCGTTGCCGCATGTTGAGTTCCTTTTGAGTGAAGAAATATTTGAGGCTTTTATGATCCGTATAGATCTCCACCTTCTCTCCATACAAGTAATGCCTCCAAATCTTAAGCGCAAAACGACTGCTGTCAACTCTAGATCATGAGTAGGATAATTCCTCTCATATTCTTTGAGTTTTCGAGAGGCATAGGCTATGACTTTCCTATGTTTCATGAGAACACATCCTAACCATTTGCCTGAAGCATCACTATAGATGACAAATCCCTCCGAGCCAGATTGTATTGTCAGAACAGGTGCTGAAATGAGTCTCCTCTTGAGTTCTTGAAAACTCTTATCACATTCCTCGCTCCAACCGAATTTTGTATCTTTTCGAGTCAGCTGAGTTAATGGAGTAGCGATTCGAGAAAACCCTTTTACGAATCTCTGATAATAACCAGCTAAGCCGAGAAAGCTACGTACTTCGGTCACTGACTTAGGTTGCTTCCAACTTTGAATTGCTTCAATATTTGTCGGGTCAACAGATATTCCATGATTTGATATCACGTGCCCAAGGAATACAACTTCCTCAAGCCAGAACTCGCATTTCTTCAACTTGGCATAAAGCTTGTTTTCACGAAGCTTTTGGAGTATCAGCCTCAAGTGTTGCTCATGGTCTTCGCGGGTTTTGGAGTATATGAGGATGTCATCAATAAAGACGACCACAAAGTGATCCAAATATTCCTTGAATACTTGGTTCATCATATCTATGAAGGTAGCAGGAGCATTAGTCAATCCAAAAGACATGACTAGGAATTCATAATGCCCATACCAAGTTCTGAAAGCAGTCTTTGGAATGTCATCAGTTTTAATCTTTAACTGATGATATCCGGAACAAAGATCAATCTTTAAAAATAATTTGGCTCCTTGCAACTGGTCAAACAGGTCATAAATGCGAGGCAACGGGTACCTATTTTTGATGGTGACATGATTCAACTCCCGATAATCAATACAAAGTCACATACTTCCATCTTTCTTCTTCAAGAATAGAACAGGAGTACCCCAAGGAGATGTACTAGGACGAATGAAACCAATGTCTAACAATTCCTTTAGTTGGGTTTTTAACTCCTGAAGTTCAATAGGAGCCATTCGATATGGGGCTTTGGAAATGAGTTTTGTACCGGATTCAAGGTCGATACAAAATTCAATTTCACGCTTTGGGGGTAGGCCAGGAAGTTCTTCAGGAAATACATCAGGAAATTTATTAATAATAGAAATATCATTCAAATCTGACGTATCTTTATTTAAATCCATGACATGAGCTAAGAAAGCTTGACATCCATTTTTTAATAAACGAATAGCTTTGTGACTTGATATGACAGTGATTGATTTTAGTGGTTTGGTTGCTTGAATTCGCATAATAGGTTGGTTAGGAATATGAAAGCTAACAACCTTACGAAAACAATCGATTTTAGCATGATGAGTAGTAAACCAATCAACCCCTAAAATCACATCAAATGCAAGTATTTTCAAAGAAATAAATCGACAGGTAACGTGCGGTTACCGATTTAAATCAAACAAGACTTATAAATCGTGGATGTAATGAAGGTTTCTCCCAACGGAGTTTCAACAGATAAGTCAAAGTCTAATTTCTCTGGAGTCAAATTTAAACGTTGAGCGCAAGTAGGAGAAATAAAGGAATGGGTAGAACCGGTATCAAATAAAGTATAAATTTCGCTAGAGTTTATGATTAGCTTATCCGTGATCACCTCGTTCGGATTCCTCGCTTTTTGGGAGGTTACGACAAACGCTCTCCCTTGAACTATCGGTTTTGTCTTGTTTGGGACACCCTTTGATGCCTCCATCCCAGCTGGACTTGACTTTGGTACACGACAAAATCGGGCTAGGTGACCTTCTTTTCCACAATTATAACACGCTTTGGACTGCATCGTGTAGTTTGGACTTATGTGTCCTTCCCCTCCACATTTGTAACATACGACCGGTGGTCGTTCTCCTTCCTTAACAACAGGTGTGGTGCTAACGTCTTTCCATCCTTGTTGAATCTCCTCTTCTTGAAATGTCCACTCTTATTGTCATGGCCATGATTACCACCGAAGTGATTATCATTTCTGGCATGTTGATTCCCTCCACGTTTGTTGTCACCGCTTTGATGGATGCTACAACTGGTATTATCGACTTGTCGATTGCTCTCTCTTGGTTGGGTTGACTCATTGTCGCGCTCCAATAACTGAGCCCTATTCACAACATCTGAATACAAACACAGTTTGTGAGAAATTAGGTATTGACGTATCTCAGGTTTCAAACCTCTTAGAAACATCCATGTCATTCTCTCCTTATTATCAACCAAGTTGGATGCAAACCGAGATAACTCGGCAAACTTAGCTTCGTACAGCGCCACGATCATATTTTTTTGCTCAAGCTTGATGAACTCTACATCATTCATGTGACGAATACTTTCAGGAAAGTACTTGTCATTGAATAGCTCTTAGAACTTCTCCCAAGACATTTTGAGTGTGGCAGGTTGAGTACGCTTTACAGATTCCCACCAGTAATCTGCCTCTGCTCACAACATGAAGGTGGCAAAGGGAACCTTTTGCTCCTCGGAGCATCCCAAGACATCAAATATCTTGTTGATCTGCTTTATCCACGTCTCGCCTTAAGTGGTTTTGCTCTCCAAAAACTCAAATTGAAGCGCTTAGCGGTGGACCGTCCGAGAGTTGTCAGTGTTTCCACCTGTATTTTGCACAGGAGCCGCTTTCACCTGATGTTGCATGAATTGCATAAAGCCTCTGAACATCCCATCGTTCACCATTTCATCGGTGTTATTGTTTACATGAGGATTATTGTCTTCTTGTTGCACATTATCATGGGCATTAATCTGTGATGACTCAACAGTCTCATGTGCTTCATTGTTTATCTCAACATTTTCGGATGCCATTTTCAAATACTGCCACAAAACAAGGGTTAATTAACATATCACATATTATCCCTATATTCTGACCGACCAATTAAATACCAAATAAACTTAGGTAGGTCATACTAGCCAAGGAATTCCTCGTCTCTCCCCTCCTAGTTCTTGTCTCACATCTCAGCCAGGGATCATATCCCTAAGCTTTGATACCAACTGTGACGCCCCCAAAATAGGTATACATCACCCATCTTAAGTCGCCAAATACATGGTACAAAATTCAAATACAACTTAATTATACAACAGTCGTGTAAAATACGACAAAACATAATCTAAGAGTTTTGATAAGAATATTGTCATCTAGACAATATCCACTCTCAATGGAGTCCTCATTACATTTATTATCACACTATTTAACAGAATAGTGAGGACTACTAATGCTATCATCTGCACCGTCACTCCGGTCCCCCGAACTAGTCCCGCCACGTTCTCATTTTTCAAGAGAACAATGAAAGAAAGGGTGAGCTCAACTAGCCCAAAGAAGAAATATTATGACTAAGATAATGCGAGAATAAATTATCATTAGTCTTCAACAATGTTAAAGCGATAAAATACAATAGACATCAAGTTTAAGCTGCAATGAATAAGCAATCCATTAGAAGAGTCAAGTAGAGCATGATATCTACTATCTTCTATGATTTAAAATGTTTTCATCAATTTTATCATTTGAAACTCGACTTAATAAATAAACCACATCATCGAGTCATCCGCGCACTACGGGCCAAGGATATTCATTAAATCATCAATGGTCATGACTATACCGAATAATCCCACGGTCATAATCATACCAAAAGCGCCCATCAATGCACCACAAGCTACTAAGGACTTTTACCACATCATTTATAACATTACGTGGTCATGATTATCTTAGAATAATCCTCGCCATAATCATACCAAGTCCATCTATGCACGTAAGCCAAAGATGACTTTCATCACAATATAAGCATGAGAATGATGACAATGACATAATAATTCAATAAAACAAGTTCAAGAATAAATTTTAAAGATTTAAAAGTTTATTTATCTTGAAATCAATTACGCCCAAATTGTCAACATGATCATCGCTTTGTGGAGTAAAATTCAAGAATGCTCGGAAGAATATTTCCATGAAAAGATACTGGGATGAAGCGCAAATATCCGAGGATATTCTACTAATTTCATGGAGTATAGAAGCCAAAACTTTAACCAAATGAGTATCATAGAATATATGAAACTACAAATGGATTTTTACGCCATACGCGGTAATCCACGTAGATAGATCATTTCCACAATTTAATAAGGAATGAATACGTAAGGATCATTCACCATGCATGTGATAATCCACATATAAAGTTATTCTAACATAATAATAAAGAATGAAACGTGTCATGCGTAATCCATATGCACAAAATATTCCAAATGAATAATAAAGAATGGAATAATGAAGAATTCACCATGCATGCAATAGACCGCATGCATACGAGTTATTCTAACAATAATAATAAAGAATGGAACCAGTCAAGCGTAATCCGTACAAAACAGGATATCCAATGAGAATAATAAAGAATGGAACTGGTCAGCGTAATTACATACAGCATGCGGGATATTCCAACGAGAATAATAAAGAATGGAATAAATGAAGAATTTCACCATGTATGCGGTACTTGCGCATGACAAAGTTATTCCAACATAATAATAAAGAATGGAATAATGTAAGCTCTCTTCATGAATACGAAAGAAATAATACCCCTTACCTTAGAAAGAAACTGGATACTGGAGTAGAGAGGTAGCAGACTTCTCTTCTTCTTTCTCTCTATAATAATTGCTCTATAATTAAGAACACAAACTGTTATTTTATGTTTCGTGTTGAAATAGGCCTGGCACTGCCAAAAATCTGGGCATCTGAGACGGAAAACTTTGTCTCAAATACAGCAAAATCCGTCTCAAAGGTTTGAGACGAACCTAGTCCATTTCAAAATTCGTGTTAGTCGGTCTCGCGCTAATTTGTCCGTCTCAAAAAAAAATTTAGATAAGGAAGATGTCTGTCTCAAATCTGTCTCAAAATATTAGATACAGAGACTATTCATATCAAAACTGACCCATGGGGAGCTGACTTTTGGAACCAATTTTACCGGTTTCAAATTTGCCGGGCTAAATTGGCGCTCTTTTTTAGTACACATAA
This sequence comes from Panax ginseng, assembly GCA_020205605.1. NCBI lineage: Eukaryota > Viridiplantae > Streptophyta > Magnoliopsida > Apiales > Araliaceae > Panax > Panax ginseng. Next base: position 118,008,894 of record CM035133.1, on the reverse strand, counting down.
TTTGAGATGAAAAACTTCGTCTCAAATCCATATCAAAATTACTACCAACTAACTATTTTTCAATGACATTCTGAGACTGGCATCATCCGTCTCAATTTCGTTTCAACTTTGGAATTAATATTTTTCTAGCATGCATATTTTGAGATGGACAACAATCGTCTCAAAATTTGTGTCAACTTTTGCGCTTTGCGCCAATAACACACATTTTTGAGACGAAAAGAAACCGTCTCAATTCCATCTTAATATTTTTATTACAACAAATTACAAATATTTTCATAATTTAATTTCGAAATCTAAAAATAAATATGCTGAGAGTAATAATAATAATTACTAAATTGTTATTTATAGACAGTACAAGATCAAACATATGTCGATGAGTACTATTAAAACTATCCTATAAAAGATAGCGTACTAAGTCTCACAAAATACAACAAAAATAACTTCTGAAAACTATTGCTTTAAAGCTCAAAAATATATACATAATCACAAGTCTTCATCCTCGATGGTAAACACAAATAACTTCTTAAATTTACTACCTACAAGATCACGATGAATATATATAATCAAAAGTCTCCATCCTCGTTACCATCCCCTGAATCTTTATCATGCTCATACTCGACATTAACATCCTACAAGTAGTTGTACATGGAATGCATGTCAAATATATGAAATGAATGCATGCATTCTAAACATAAAATCAAGACAACTGATTTCATACTATGAACAAACATGACCAACTTGCAGATTGCACCTATTTTAAGCAAAGGATGTACAGTTAATTTTATTAGATTGGTTTTTAAACTAATTTGTCGAACCTAAAATCAGAGACGACCCTAATCAAGCATCATCATTCATCAGCATCACTTCCAACTGGGTGACCTTCCTGAATGCCTGAGTAGCTGCTTCCATTAGGATCGAATACTTTGAACCTGCTCAAACAAAGGATCCACAGTTTAAAATGTTGTATACACTTGCAAAGAATCCGAAAAATTACTAAAATTTGGATATGTCTCAAGAATGAATTTTCCTTGTATTTTTTGCTCTTCTCATGCACACACTCCTGTCAAAAACAATTTTTACCACATAACAAATAGGCGAAATTTTTTTAAAAGATAAATGAAGCCATTGAGTTGATGAAAAAGAATCTTACATATTTTCAACCCACAATCGAGCCACATCTCATGCAGAATATGTCAACCACAGTATGCAATCCAGTCATCATCATCCTTTCTTCTTTCTCAGCAACAGTAATATTCACACTGTCGAACATCAAATACGTGTCATCTGTGATTTGACTAAGTTGCAACATTTTATTTATGAAAATGTTTGGCAATTAATTTATATTATAAATTTCCACCAAGATTGAACCCAAAGAAACACAAACAGTTACGTCAGACGTCAGTTGAACATACTTGGGATCAAATAATTGCTGACAATAGAATTCTAGTTATAATAATATAAAAATAACATGTATTAGTGTATAACTCAAAACAGCTCATCTATTGGGAGTATAGGACCATGACTTCAATAACATATTCTACTTGGACTATAAGCTAATAGCTATAGTTTTGTAAGTTTATATAATGAATATAAGTTATTAATATATATAAGTTTTTAATATATATATATATATATATATATATATATATATATATATATATGTGTGTGTGTGTGTGTGTGTGTGTGTGTGTGTGTGTAAGTTATTCAGATACGAATTTCACATACGGATCCAAATCCGAATATCGAATTCCGGATAAATTTACGGCCGGATATTAAACGAATACGAATACACCTATATCCATATTCGTATCCATTTATTCTAAAATATACCTTTAAATCGAATACAGATATATCTATTTTTTTCCGAATGCGAATAATATCTGTTTTTTTTCCAATACAAATGCGGACGAATACGAATTTTTGGGTTACCATTTACAACCCTAGTAGGGAGTATACAGTCAATCCTTATTTATTTGTTTAAGGTTATTTTAGTCTTTTTTTTCCTTTTTTGTTTATATAGTTGGAGGGAAACTAAAAAATTGAGACGGACTAAATCCGTCTCTAAAATACATTTAAAAATCTTTAAAAAATAATCAATTTTTGAGACGGCTATATCCGTCTCTAATTCTGTTTGTAAAATAATAAGGGAATTGGAGACTAATATTTGGAGGGAAAATAAAAGTCTGACACCGAAATTTCAGTCTCTAATCAGTTTCAAACATAAATATTTATTTCTTTTTATTATTATTAATATGAGACGAGCATGGCATTATGAAGGAAAACAAGAATAGTTAATACATTAGTGTGTTGAAATGAAGCTATAAATCATTAGAAAGACTAAAAGTTAACCATACAAGTTGGAAATACCTTCAAAGCATAGAATAAGCTACGAAGACCCCTTATATGCTAGAAATTATGTAAAGGAAGCATGAAATGCTCATGTACTAATTTTCTAATAGGTGTAAAGTATAATTAAGTGTGATGTGTTTGCATATTACAATCATACTAAACCCTATTAACGAGAAAAATGGCTATTGTACGAACATGGATGAGGTATTTGAAAAATATATACACGTATCTCGAAAGTAAAAATCCAAACTAAAAATATAATCAATGTGATTATGTGTTATGTAAGCATACAAGTTATATAACTTGAATACTTGGCTAATGTGTTTATAAATGTAAATATGATTGTGTAGGATCTGAGGGAACAAGTTAAGCTGAATTTTTATATTCATAGCTCATAGTCAAGGCAAGTATCTAAATCTTACTCTTTATTGAGCAAGTATTTTGGATTTATTCATATGTGGACAAGTTCTCTAAATTATGAACTGTCTCTCATTTACTTATGAATAATACAAGGTAATAAAACATTTTTATTTCAATCAGCTTCATAAGAATGGTTAAGGAATTCTCATGTATATCAAATAGAATGCAATATGCATGAACATGTTGGATGAAATTCTGAGCCATTCGTTCTAGTCAGACACGGATGTAAAATATTTCAATTCTTTTATAATAAGTCTTGAAATATTATTGTGTGATGGTTTAATTAGCTGTCCAACTATATTGATATAGTTTGGATTCTAGTCTGAGAATGAACAATCCTTAAATTGGGATATTTTATATTGTACTCTGGGAGAGTGGTGACGTTTAACATAAAAATTGTTCTGTTTAAGATAGTATTGATCAATACAGAGCATAAAGAGCTGATCACCCACCATACCCATAAGACAGGACGGTCCACAGATGAAATTCTGATAGAACCTTTTCAAGAACTGAAAAAAATGTTCATGGTCTTGTGACCTCTCAGCTATTCAGATATTGATGTGTTGTTTCATTGATATGAATGATTCAAGATCTATTTACTTTACAGATTTGTTACACTGTCAAAGCATGCTCCACAGAAAACATTTATTTCTTGTTATGATATTTGCGAATGCTATTACTTGCTGAGCAATTGAATGCTCATTCTTGCTTTGTTATAAATTTTTTTAGTTACTCAAGATCTAGTAGAGACATCTGGTAGGGGTAAAGGAAAAGGAAAAACTTATGAGTTGCTGATATGCTATGTAATAGATAGTTTGTATATTGTAAATATTTAACTATCATTTAATAAGAATTTAAAGGTCATCGTACCTAGGTAGATCAAACTCTGATGTAATAACTTTATATAAGTTTTGTGACAACTCAAAAATTTAGAGGATCTTGAATGAATAAGTTAAATGTTAAAGTTTAAAACCTAGAGTGGAAATAGATGAATGATTTAAATTTTTTTAAGAAGAACCTATATGGTTTACTATTTGAAAAAGAATTGAGAAAATAAGAGTTGTGAAAATTCAAAACCTAGAAAAAGATTTTGTATGTGGAAAATTTATTTAAAGAAATAAATTTCAAATGAAGAGATTAAATTAAATGTATATATGTATAAATACGTATATACTTGGAGATGTGCTATATATGATTTAGCTAAACAAGAGGATTGATTATTTAAATTAATCATACAAGAATAAATGAAAAGCTTCATTATAGAAGCTGGTGAAAATAAACCAAACCTAATAGTCAAGCGTTAGAAATCTTATAAAAAAGGAAATAAGAATGTGGCAAGTCAGAATAATATATATGACAAGCCATATGAAAACGATTTATTGAATGTAACAAACTGTATTAAGAGAGTTACTAGACGTTAAATTAAATGTCTAGTCTAATATATGAGTATATAAATCATTTTATGATTTATTAAAAATATTTATGTTTACATAATATGGTAAATATATTAAATTATATTTGTTATATGTAAATAAATTGATATAAACAATTTATAATGTGAGAAGATAAAATTATTAATTATTTTCTATATGTGATGTGTGCATGTTTGGTGTAACTTGTAATTGGGAGTTAATATATATATATATATATATATATATATATATATATATATATATATATATATATATATATATATTAGGGGAAAAATAAAATTGTTGGGGGAACAATTTATGTAATGAAACAAAAGGAGGAGGGGTTAAGTATATAATATTTATATATACTTTACCTAAGAGTATTAGAATAAATTCTTATATGAAATTAATTTAATCAGGAAAAGATATTATATCTATCGGAATATCTTAAGGAAGTAAATAAATTCTTAATCGTAAGGATATTATATTATAATATCTTGAGTATGTAAATAATTGTATTTGTTGATTTATATACTTTGTGGTTTTAATGATGACAATATTTATATGGGATTAATTGATTTTAATTGGGTCATGTTATTCAAATATTTTTATGCATATTAATTATATAATAAATAATAGTTTGCATGGATTATTGCATGGATTAATCACATTGGGTCATGTTATTCAAATATGAATTATATAATATATAATAGTTTGCATGGGTTATTGCATGGAGTAATTACTTTGTTTCCTAGCTCACGCAAGTTACTGCAGTATTGGAATGAGTAAAACAAGTTGGTTATTTTTGTCACATGCTTTAAGTTTTTATATAGAATATATATTCAATCCTGATTTGCTTTGAATACTAATTCAAATTGGAGTATTTTAAGGAGATTGAAAATCTGTTTAATATTCCTTAAATTTTTCATATTTAATTGTGGGGTTATATCCTTCATATATATATATATATATATATATATATATATATATATATATATATATATATATATATGTGTGTGTGTGTGTGTGTGTGTGTGTGTGTGTGTGTGTGTGTGTTATCTGTTATATATATATTGTGCTACCAATTTACACGTATTTGGGAGATTTTTTAGGAATTGGTTTTATTAAGGATTCTTATTTAAAGTTGATGGAGCTGTTATTTTGTCACATGCTAAACAATAGTTGCTATTTTTAAGGGATCTTGCTAATTGCTAATAGGACTCTTTCAACTAGTATTTGAATTTTAATTGACTTCTTCATAGTCATGTATTTCTTATCTCTCTGAGATTGTCATTGGTAACGTTGATCTCTATTTCAATCAAAAAGTACTAGCAGATTCATAGGAGGGATTGGAACATTACATAGTCGTTGCTATCTTCTTTATATAGATATATTGCTTTGCTCGGCATTGGGGAAAAAAAGACTACTGAACAGAAATTCTTCAAGCTATCCAAGATACAAATTATCATATCATTCTTTTAGTCTTGGTTTACAGTGTTCTTGTATCCTTTATTTCAATATATATTTTAAACATAGTAGTACAAGTCTAGGATTGGCTTGGGGTTTTTATTTTAGTAATACTCAGTCTGTTCAACGAAGTTATCAAAGTCTCAGAGGTGTCCAATCGATTGTCGTTGTAACAGGGAGTTTTTATTTACTTTGTAATTGCTGAGTCTTATTTTAATAAAGTGAGTCTCCAATCCTAGTTGAGATTGGACGTGGATTAGGCTACTAGACTAGAGGATAGGGGTCGAACCACGTAAAAAATATCGGTGTGATTTACTGTTGTTTTGCTTCTGTTTTTAGCTTCTATATTCTACAGATTTTGTTTACATCAAAAAACTTTTACACTAATACGGACAGGTATTAGCTGTCCATTTATAACAGACGAAGAATATAACTAATACGGACAGGGTTAGACCATCCGATTATAGTCTGCTATAGTAAACTTTGAAAATTGGCCATTGTAGATCACTTCTAAGTATTTACACCTATTCACCCCCCTCTAGGTGTGCTTAATTATAGAATTTCATTTGGTATCAAAGCGAGACTCTACTAATATTGATCTTTGCAGGTTGTAGGGAAAGATCCTATGGCACACCTAAACTTTCAAGAATGTCAGTCCACAAGTAGGCCACCGCTATTGTTCGGAAGTGAAAACTTCAACTTTTGGAAGTTCAGAATGAAGATTTTTCTTAAAAGAGACCCATGGGAATGGTGGGTAGTTGAAAATGGATGAAATTTAAGTAGGCACACTTAGAAGGGGGGGGTTGAATAAGTGTGGGAACAAACGGTGTCAAACTTTTGATTCAATAAAAATTCCTTGTGTTCATGTGATGGCTTATTGTGCTAAATTATCCCATCACTCTGCTAACTATCCAGCAAGCTTCATTCAATATCTATAAACTTACAAATCTAATTCAGCAACTTGTTTTCACATAATCACATTCTGAAAAAGGCTAAGTTTTTAAATTAAGCATTTTGGAAAGTTTTACATCAACTAAACATCTTGTCTTAACATTTTACTTTATAAGGATTTAGAATTCAGCCTTCTGCATTGAATATCCAAAAGAATTTTTATTAAATCAAAAGTTTGACACCATTTGTTCCCACACTTATTCAACCCCCCTTCTAAGTGTGCCTACTTAAATTTCATTTGGTATCAAAGTTTGGCTCTACTTATCTTGGTCTTAAAGGTGACTTGTAGGAAAAAATTCTAGCATGACACAACTTGGGAACATCATTCAAGAAGGTCAATCAACTGTTAGACCTCCACTACTATAAGGAGATTTGGGATACTTTAAAAGTAAGCCATGATTGAAGGTGAAGGTCATGAAAGTAAGAGAAGTCAAGCTTAGTATGCTTAGTATGCATGATTATGAAATGTTCAAGCTTGAGAAAGATGAAACTATAAACGAGGCACATGCAAGGTTCCTAGTACTAATGAATTACATGAAGCTTCTTGATAAATCAATTCCACAAAGTGAGATCAATCAGTAAGTTACTTTTGCTATGCCCAAGAGGTTTGCTTCTAAAGTTACAACTCTTCAAGATTCTACTAATATTTCTTCTATGAATACATTAACTCTATTTGGTGAGTTAGAAGAATTTGAACATCAATTAAGAGATATGATATGACGATGAGGAGGATACTCCTCGAAAGAAGGTTCTAGCTCTTATTGCAGTGATGATGAAGAGGAGCTAGAGAGGACAATTCGGATGAGGAAATTGAAAAACTTTCAAAAAGGCTCAAAGGGTTGTTACAAAGAAAGATTAAGAGAAAGAATGCAATCACTTCAAACAAATTCAAGGAAAAACAAAATGAAGACACGTGCTTTGAATGCGGACGCCCAGGACATTTTAAAAAGGATTGCTTCAAAATAACGAACAAAGACAAACTAAGCTACAAGGATAACAAAAGGAACAAAGCATTTATTACTTGGAGTGATGATGAGTCCGAAGTGGAATTTGATGCAAACGAAGAAATATCCCAAGTATGCTTCATGGGAATTGCAAATGAATCAAGTGATGAATCGAGTGAGGTAACCATTTCTGATTATAATATTTTGAAACATGAAAATGAAAAACTAAGAGAAAAGAATGTATACTTAAAAGATTTAGTAAATACTTTAATGAATGAGGTTGATATATTAATTGATGAAAAGAAAGAAGTTGAACAAGATACATCATCATCGGGAAGAAAATATTTTAATTGCTAAAATGATTTTTAGAAAATCATAATAAATTTCTTTCCAACAAGGTTAATGATTTAAATAAAAAAGTTGAAAAATTAAACAAAGAAATAGTAATGAGAGATGTTTGTATTGATGCTTTTAATGATGATTCTCATATTAAAAATCCTTCAACGAATGAACTACAAAAAGAAATAGACTCACTAAAATTATCATTGGCTAAATTTGTCCAAGGGAAGAAAATTTATCTCATTATGTTGGGTAAACAAAGACCTAGCTTTGAAAAACAAGAAATTGGCTATAATCAAACACATAAAAAGAGTGATGTAAAAATTTTAAAATCTAAATCACATTTAAAATTAAATTATTGCTCTCCTTTCACTACTTGTAAAATATGTGGCTTAAAGGGACATTTAGATTGTTCATCAAATAAAAGGAATATGAAAGTTAAAAGTGTGTGGATTAAGAAAAGTGATTTGTATGTGACTAACCCAAAAGGACCCAAAAAGATATGGGTACCAAAAGGATGAATTTTTTTATAGGTACATCTCAAAGCCAAAGGTCCTTCTCAAAATAAACAGATTGAGTAAGCCAAAGGAGCAAACTGAATTCGTCAGTAAGAAGAAACATCAAATCATATTCTTAGAAAAGAAAGTTGAAATGTCGAAAGCAGCAAAGTATCTTAAATGTCATCCACCCGAGAATATTATTGAATATATTACTCCCAGATTTGAGTATGAGAACTACCCAAATCATGACAAGTTCAAACAAGTTCCAAGGGCTTGATACAAGAGGTTAAGTAAGTATCTCATCTCAAATGGTTTCACTCAAGGTAAAATCGATTCTATATTATTTAAGCATAAAAATAAAGATTCTATCATTATACTAATATATGTAGACAATATAATATTTGGTGCTACTAATGAGTTTCTTTGTGAGTTATTTTCTAAGTGTATGCAGAAGGAGTTCGACATGAGCTTAATGAGAGAACTTAACTATTTTTGTTTGGGACTCTAAATAAAGAAAATAAAGGATGACATATATACATCAAACCAAATACACAAAAGAGTGGATCAAAAGGTTTGAGGCTACACAAATGAGTACGTTAATTAAATTCACATCATATGATAAAGGTATTGACGTAGAGGTAACTAAATATAAAGGTATGATTGCTTACTTGAATCTATGTGGTTAGCTTACTTTATTAAGAAAATATATAAATCTTTTAATCACTTGGGTTAATAGAAAAGATTCTTAGACTCATATTTGTCAACCATTGTTAGTCCTTCAAAGCACCATGATTCTTTCTACGGGTATAGATCATTTTCAATGTCCTTCCTTTCTTTTGATTAATGACAAAGGGAAGAAAAATCATATGTTATTCTTTTGATTGATGACAAAGGGGAGAGAAATTATGATATGTTTTGTCTAATCATGTTGAAACAAATTGAGGTACAAGATGAGTTCATATTGAATATCAAGATGAGTGCATATTGAATATCTCTTGTCTAACTTTATGTTCTTATTCTATCATGTCAAGAATATTTTAATATATGCATGGTTTTAGGGGGAGCCATAATTATTATATTGTCATCATCAAAAAGGGGGAGAATGTTGACTTGGTCATATTCCAACCTTAGGTTTTGATGATGACTTTCCTATTGTACTAAAATGTTTACTCATGCATTTACAGGATATTAAAAGAATTCTTGAAGCTTTGATTTATTAAAGGATTGAAGACATGAAAGCTTGAAGAATTGTTTGAGTCATTAGGAAATAAATGTAAGATCCTAGCTTTAATTATTTCTCAATCAAGGCTCTAGGATTTGCATTGCATTGCATCATTAATTAATTGTGGAATAAATTAAAATGATTAATTAATTAAAGATTAATTATGAAAATATTTAATTAAGCTTTCAAAATTAATAAGGATCAAATATTAATTAAATTGGAGTAATTTTTGAAAAGCTAATTTTGAAGCCTTCCCATAATTAAAAGATTTAATAAATCTATAACACATATCTTGGGATTGATTTAGCCATTATGTTTTCCATGATTTATTAATTGATTGAACTTTCCTTGAAATTTATTAAGCAAATCAAATTTTCATATCTTTAGAATCAATTATCATGGATCAATAATTGGAGTAATTTTTGAAAAACTAATTTTGAAGCATTCCCATAATTAAAGGAATTAATTTAAAATAGATTTTGATTCTTTACATAAATCTATACCATATATCTTGGGATGAAGTTATTCATGAATTGATTGGACTTTCCTTAAAATTGATTAAGCAAAGAAATATTCATATCTTGAGAATCAATTAGCATGGATCAATTAATTGGAGTAATTTTTGGAAACCTAATTAGTGAGGGAAAATCTAAATAAATTGGGATTTCAAAAATATGGAAATATGTTTTTAATATTGATACTTCCCATAATTGATGGAGTTGATTAGCAAATGAGTTTTAAAAAGATCATTATCTATAATCAAGATTGTTTCCATAAATTTTGGGATATGGATTTTCCATTATTAGGTTTTTGCCATAAATCATGAAAGTAATTAATTATGGAACAAATTAATTGGAGTTTCAAAAGGAGTATGGAATATTCAAATACTTTCCTTCCATATAATAAGTTCTTTAGTGTTGATTCCTTAATTAAAGTTGTCCAAATTGATATACTCATCCAAAGGACATCTTTACATTTGTATTATTTCAAGTGCAAGCATACAAGTCATTTGGGCAATTCTCTAGAATATATTTTCAAATTTACTTCGTGAATATCTAATTGGTGATATCTCTTCTATTCTTTATTCACTGAGATTAATCTTTGCACTAATATACTTGAAAGATATTTTATTATTTTGAGTGCAAGCATACAAGCTGCTAGGTAATTAAATCGAATATATTTTAAATTAATTCCTTTAATTATGGGAATGTTTCAAAATTAGTTTTTCAAAAATTACTCCAATTATTGATATATGATAATTGATTCTGAAGATATGAAAATTTGATTTGCTTAAAAAATTTTAAGAAAGGTTCAATCAATTAATAAATCATGGAAAACATAATGAATAAATCAATCCCAAGATATGTGCTATAGATTTATTAAATCCTTTAATTATAGGAAGACTTCAAAATTAGCTTTTCAAAAATTACTCCGATTTAATTAATATTTGATCCTTATAAATTTTGAAAGCTTAATTAAATATTTTCATAATTAATCTTTAATTACTTAATCATTTTAATTTATTCCACAATTAATTAATGGTGCAATGCAATGCAAATCCTAGAGCCTTGATTGAGAAATAATTAAAGCTAGGATCTTACATTTATTTCCTAATGACTCAAGCAATTCTTCAAGCCTTCATGTCTTCAATCCTTTAATATGTTAAAGCTTTAAGAATTCTTTTAATATCCTGTAAATGCATGAGTAAACATTTTAGTACAATAGGAAAGTCATCATCAAAACCTAAGGTTGGAATATGACCAAGTCAACAATGGACTTGTTATTCCTAGACATGATGATGGTAGACTCAAGACTCTCACAGACATGGATGAAAATGAAAGCTACATGTTTTCTTACAACTCAAGAGCCATGAACACCTTGCTAAGCGGAATGGTTCAAGCTGAAATTGATAAAGTATCATCGTGCAACACAACAAAAGAAATGTGGGATACTATCATGACAAGCTACGAAGGTACATCCAAAGTAAAAGAGGTGAAGTTAAGTATGCTAATGCAAGACTATGAGCTATTCAAGTTAGAAAAGGATGAAACAATTAATGAAGCTCAAGGGAGATTTCTCACTCTAATGAACTCTCTAAGTATGATCGGCTGGAAAATTGATCAAAGGGAGATAAATAGAAAGTTGCTAAGAGTCATGCCCAAACGGTTTGCACCGAAAGTCACAACTCTCCAAAACTCACCAACAATTAGTATGATGGAAACTCTCACTTTATTTGGAGAGCTTGAAGAATTTGAAAATCAACTCAAGAGTTATGATGAAGAGGATGAAGCACCAATAAATAAAACATTGGCACTTCAAGTCGAGAGCAACAATGAAAGTGATAATGAATATTTTGATGAAGAAATTGAAATGCTCTCAAGAAAACTCGAGAGACTACTTCAAATGAAGAAACAAAGGAAAAATAAAAAAAGGTAGCTCAAATCCAGTGAGTAAGTCCGAAACGAAACTAGAAGATGAAACTACTCAACTGTATTTTACTGGATTATGCAATCAAGAATCATCCGAGGTAAACTCTGAACTTGGTGATATTACTATTTCTGATTATCTACTTTTAAAGAATGAAAATATTCGTATTAAAGAGAAAAATGCTCATTTAAAAAATTGGATAAATGATTTAATGAAAGAGGTAGAAACATTAATTGATGAAAAACAAGAAATAGTTAAAGATTGCACATCAAGTGAAGTATCTAAGTTAAGTGCTAAAATTGATTATCTTAATAACTATAATAAAATTCTATATAATCGTGCAAATAAATTAAATGAAGAATTCAATGATCTTAAAAAGGAAAATGATATTTTAAAAGAAAGTTTGAAAATGAGAGATACTTGTATTGATGCTTTTAATGATGGGAAAATATTAAACATGCAAAGGGAAAATATTAAACATGCAAAATAATAATGAGGAAGAAATAATTCCATTGAAAAAGGATCTTGCAAAATTTGTTCAAGGGGAAGAGAATTTAAATGTTATGTTAGGGGCACAAAGGTCTAGTCTTGATAAACAAGGAATTGGGTATAATCCTATTAAAAATGTAAAAAATATAACTAATGATAATATTAGAATGATTAATAGTAAACCAAGGTTTAAACCACTTTATTGTTCGCCGTTTGTTACTTGTAGAAAATGTGGTTTAAAAGGTCATTTTGATTCTAATTGTAATAAAAGTAGAATAAAAAAAATTTGGGTAAAGAAATGTGATTTATATGCTACTAATCCAAAAGGACCCAAAAAGATTTGGGTACCAAAAAGGTAGACTATTTGTTCATTTTGTAGATGTTGGAGACGAATAGTAGTTACCTATAAATTATTTTGCGAAATCTGTAAGTACCTCATTAGATATATGGATTTTCTAACACAAGGGTTTATAATATTATTTATTCTAAAGTTTTTATTGTGCTAAATATTCCATATTTAATACACATAACAATCATGATGAGGAATCTGTACTTGTAATTTTTTTTAATGAACTTAACCATGATCTGTCAAAGGAAGAGAATGAGGATTCTGTAGGAAATAACAATTTGAGTCGTAGAAGCCAAACTGCTAAATCCGGACAGCCTAAGCCATCCAAATTAGAAGGAAAAATAGCTGAAATCAGACAGTCTAAGCCGTCCGAATCAGAAGGAAAGACAACTGAAATCAGACAGCCAAACCCGTCCGAGTTAGAAGAAAAATCAGATACATAATTTGATATATCACAGTTTGAATCTAACGAACAGATGACCACTTCTAAGCTTCCTAGATCATGATGAACTGTGAGAAATCATCCCCCAAATTTGATTATAGGTGACCGCCACATTGGATGATCAAAAGAAGTATTTTTGAAGAGATTTGATTATGAAGATCCAAAATCGAAAACTTCAGAGCACATCTAGAAAGCATACTATTCGTAACAACAATGTTGATATATAGGTAACAAATCACAAAGGTATGATCGTATTGTTTACTTGCTCCAATGATATTCTTTATCTTTGAACTTATTCTTTTAATATTGACAAATGGGGCGAGATAACTATTTAGCTAAATTGGTATGAATTAATTTTTGTTGATGACAAAAGGGGAGAGATATTTGGTTAATGATGATTATGTGTTAATCAACTTGTGTTTCATGATTTCTTTTTGATAATGACAAAGGGGGAGAAATATTTGGTATTTGAATTTATTTGGCTCAAGTCATTTTTTTTGCTCCTTAATATGCATAAATTTAGGGGGAGCCTTATAGAAAGGGGGAGCATATAAATTTAAAAGATAATATATTGTCATCATCAAAAAGGGGGAGAATGTTGATTTATATACTTTGTGGTTTTAATGATGACAATATTTATATGGGATTAATTGATTTTAATTGGGTCATGTTATTCAAATATTTTTATGCATATTAATTATATAATAAATAATAGTTTGCATGAGTTATTGAATGGATTAATCACATTGGGTCATGTTATTCAAATATGAATTATATAATATATAATAGTTTGCATGGGTTATTGCATGGAGTAATCACTTTGTTTCCTAGCTCATGCAAGTTCTGCGAGATTGGAATGAGTAAAACAAGTTGGTTATTTTTGTCACATGCTTTAAGTTTTTATATTGAATATATATTCAATCCTCGATTTGCTTTGAAGACTAATTCAAATTAGAGTATTTTAAGGAGATTGAAAATCTGTATTCCTTAAATTTCTCATATTTAATTATGGGTTTATATCCTTCCAATATATATATATATATATATATATATATATATATATATATATATATATATATATATATATATATATATATGTTATCTATATATATATATATTGTGCTACAAATTTACACGTATTTGGGAGATTTTTTAGGAATTAGTTTTATTAAGGATTCTTATTTAAAGTTGATGGAGTTGTTATTTTGTCACATGTTAAACAGTAGTTGCTATTTTTAAGGAATCTTGCTAATTGCTAATAGGACTCTTTCAACTAGTATTTGAATTTTAATTGACTTCTTCATAGTTGTATTTCCTTATCTACTGAGGTTGTCATTGGTAACGTTGATCTCCTATTTCAATCAAAAAGTACTAGCCGTTGCAGGAGGGATTGGAACGTTACATAGCCGTTGCTATCTTCTTTATATAGATATGCTGCTTTGCTCGGCATTGGGAAAAAAAAGACTACTAAACAGAAATTCTTCAAGCTATCCAAGATACAAATTATCATATCATTCTTTTAGTCTTGGTTTACAGTGTTCTTGTATCCTTTATTTCAATATCTATTGTAAACATAGAAATACAAGTCTAGGATTGGCTTGGGGTTTTTATTTTAGTAATACTCAGTCTATTCAACGAAGTTATCAAAGTCTCAGAGGTGAGAGGTGTTACAGAGGTGCAAAGGGGGCAGAGGTGTCCAATCGATTGTCATTGTAACACGGAGTTTTTATTTACTTTGTAATTGTTGAGTATTATTTTAATAAAGTGAGTCTCCAATCCTAGTTGGGATTGGACGTGGATTAGGCTACTAGACTAGAGGATAGGGGTCGAATCACGTAAAAAATATCGGTGTGATTTATTGTTGTTTTGCTTCTGTTTTTAGCTTCTATATTCTGCAGATTTTGTTTACGTCAAAAAATTTTTACACTAATACGGACAGGTATTAGCTGTCCGTTTATAACAGACGAAGAATATAACTAATACGGACAGGGTTACACCGTCCGATTATATCCTGCTATAGTAAACTTTGAAAATTAGACACTGTAGATCACTTCTAAGTATTTACACCTATTCACCCCCCTCTAGGTGTGCTTAATTATAGAATTTCAGTATTTACATAAGAAATTATGTGTAGAATATTTATTTTGCAATTATAAAATAAATATGTAATTTAAGTATGTTATGTTATGTTTTATAATTTATATATCAAAGATGAGTTATATAAATTATATGATTTCATGATGGTAAAATAGTTTAAGAAAATTTATGTAGTAACTTATTTGATTAAATTAAGTTACTAAGATTAGGTAATTAAATTACTTACCAAAAACATTAAAAGAATAGTTGAATTAATTATTTAAAGTCAAAACCAAGTGGACTAGAAACTCTAATTCATAATATAGAGTTATGTAAACTAAATATATTGGACCCATAATATTTTGGGTCCTTAACATTAATATACAACAATTAGAAAGTATTTACAAAAATAAAACACACACAAAATAATTACAAAAATAACAAAACACAGTATATTAGGATTCCTAAAATCACGTATCATTAACTCCTACACGTCAGTTATTTTCCTTTCATATTTGTAACCAACCGCACCTAAATTCAAGCAACTGAGAAAATCAATCGGAGAAGACAAAATCAATCGGAGAAGACAGATCAACGCCAAATCAATCGGAGAAGACAAGATCTTCTGTCGTGACACAACTCTGATATCGGAGAAGACGAAGCCTTTTGTCGCGACTAAACTCGTAATCGAAGAAGATGAAGTCTGTTGTCGTGATGCATCTCTAAGATCGAAAATAGCATACAAAATCAACAACGCCTTCAAGTTCAGTAACCAAATACTGCAGTGATTGTTGAATACAAGATCAACATTAACTTCGATACAAAATACTGAGGTATGTGAGTTTAAATTTTATAATCATATAGTTACCTATTGTTACTACGAATTACTATATTGGTTACCTTTCTTAAGTTTTTTGCACTTAAAATGGTCACACAGTAAGAATAATGAATGTTTTGATTGCAAAATGTATTTGAAAAAATGTTGTATATTATGGTTACTAAGGTTATAAAAATTGGTTATTGTCTAATGTTGTCTTGGTTACTGACTATTCTATCTTGGTTCTTGTGTAAAGCTGCATCTATTCATTGTCTTAATTCTTGTCTAATGTTGTCTTGGTTCTTTGCACAATATTACTAATTAATGTTGAATTGATTCTTGACTAATGTTGACTTGGTTACTATGTAACATTATTTTGATTCTTGACTAATCTTGACTTAACTTATCGTGTGTAAAACTATAATGGTTACTGACTAATGCTGACTTGGTTACTATGTAAAATTATAGTGCTAACTTGGTTACTGTGTAAAATTATTTAGTGACTAATGCTGACTTGGTTACTGACTAATTCTGACTTGGTTACTGACTAATGCAAACTTAATTACTGCAGAGATTAATTGGTTACTGTAATATTGGTTGCTGAAGCATATTAATGTACACTTCTACTTATGTTTTTTATATTAATGGTTACTTGTTATCTACATTGGTTACATTCTTACAAAAGCTTGTCTTTAGTTGGTAACAAACAAATTATAATGGTTGTTTTTTACTATAAAAATGCAATACAAAATGTATTTATCTTGTGGTTACTAAAAAAATATGTGTTGGTTACAATCTAAAATGGATTTGGTTACTGTATAATGTTGACATGATTAATGTATAGTGTTGAATGTATAATGCATTTTAAAATATGTTTTATACTCTGGTTACTAAATACATATAAATTGGTTACTGTTTATTATTTATTTGGTTGTTGTATAATGTTTATATGCTTGCTTTATAATTTTAAAGTTTATTCTACTGATGTTTTTTATATTAATGATTACTTATTAAATACATTGGTTACCTTCCTGCAACTGTTGGTTACTATCTAATCTGGATTTGGTTAGAAAATAATGCTGACTTGGTTACTGTGTAAAATTGCAATGGTTACTGCATAATATTACCCCCAGTTTATGTTCTGGTTACTAACATTATGTAGTTTAGTTCTTTATCGACATTGAGTTGGTTACTTTACGGACCATACGCTAACAAAGAATAAAAAACATACTAAAAGGTTGCTTCATCTGATATACTGGCCGGTGGAATATCGCTTATAATCTGAAATTTGATTGACAATGTTGTTGTGTATTATACAGTTGTATGATTGACAATGCAAAATGCATTTGAAATATATTTTATATTCTGGTTACTAAATACATATAAATTGGTTACTGTATACTATTTAATTTGTTAATGTATAATATTTATTTGGTTGCTGAATAATATTAATGTACACTTGTACTGATGTTTTTTATAGTTATGGAAAGATTTGATCAAGTGGCAATTTGGTAATTTCTGTCAAGATTGGAGTGTCGGATTTTGGAGTTTTTGGAGCCTAATTTCATTGGAAGCGAATCAACGATCAAAAATCACTGACTTTTGCCGGTGAACTATGAGGTTTTTGGTCAAATTCCATCATTTATGCCTTCAAAATTGCATGTAAAAATTTGGTTTATTTTTTGGTTACTAAGATTATGTAATTTGGTTACTGTCTAATATTGATTTGGTTACTTTACAATGTTTATTCAGTTGTTAGACAATGGAGATTTACAGAAACCAATACAACAAATTTAATTGTTTATAGGAATATATAATTGTTTACTGCTAGTAACTATTAACCATATGGTTGGTAACATTTTTGATGGTGTACAGTAACCAAAATTGATGTTGATTAATATTTTAATTTTTGATTCCATCATGAGTTATCAATATGAAGTAAACATATACAAGCTTTATAACAGTCTTGATACAAGCTTATAACAGTCTTGATACAAGCTTGTAGATAAATAGGACACTCAGACATGTACATTCAACAATTGATGTTTGTCCTAATACAAGCTTGTAACTATCTGGTTACTAATAACAGTAACCATAATGTAACATAATAAAACAGTAACCATATAATTATATGATAGTAACCAGAACAGGTTTTAATGGTAACCAAAACAGAAACATCATGTAACGAAACCCAGTTTAGGCAATCCATGTATACTAAACAATTACATATTAATCAGAATAAAAAAATAAAAGTATCCGAAATCCCACATTGAGGACACAATAATAGTAGCCAAACCATAAGGTAACAGTAACCAAAACATAATAAAGAAGTAACCAAATAGTTATATGAAAGTAACCAGAACATGTAAGATGTGTTTGTGAAAATGAAAGTAGAAATAGAATAGCATAAACCTTGTAGAATATATTTGAAGGAATTTACAAAAATAATACATCAATGTATACTAAGCAAATACATGGTTTATTATGACTTGGGTTTATTATTTACAAAAATAATACATCCACAAACTAATGATGCCTTAAACTTCTTCAACTGTCTTGAGTTCAATTTCTTGGTAATAATGCCGGGGACTTCCATGTCACACCAATATATAACTTTTTCAATGAATTTTCTATTGCATTCCTCATAGTAAAGATTCCATAACTGTAAATAATAAAAATCAGATTTACACAGTCATTAGTAACGGATATAAATAATATTTATATCATAAGCGATTTTACCAAACAAATACATTGTAACCAAAACAACATATAAAAGTAACCAAATCAATTGAGGGAAAAAGAATGGTATCCAAATCATAAGCTAACTAACAGTAACAAAAAATATATTAATGAAGTAACCAAACAGTTATATGTTAGTAACCAAAACATATATTAATGGTAACCTATACATAAACAAACATATAGACCAAACAAAGTTTAGTCAACCCATATATTAAGCAAATATATGGTAATCGTAACAACAAAAAGCAAAGAAGCAAAATCCCAACTCAAGGAAACAAAATGGAATCCAAATCGAAACTAACAAGAACAAAAACATACTAAAGAAGTAACCAAATATTTATATGACAGTAACCAAAACATGTTTTAATGGTAACCAATACATAAACAACATGTACCCCAAAACTAGTTTAGTCAACCATGTATACTAAGCAAATACATGGTAACCATAACAACATAAAAAAGTAACCAAAATACCAAATCAAGGTAACAAACATGGTATCCAAATCTCAAGCTAACAGTAACCAAAACATAATACAGAAGTAACCAAACAGTTATATGATAGTATCTATTTTTTATTGTTTGACATAGCTACAATGGAAGCATTACATCAAGCCCCCAGAAATTGGTCTACTATACTAAACAACATGTAGACCAAACTCAGTTTAGTCAACCAATGTATACTAAGCAAATACATTGTAACCAAAACAACATATAAAAGTAACCAAAATCCCAATTGAGGGAAAAAGAATGGTATCCAAATTATAAGCTAACAGTAACAAAAAATATACTAATGAAGTAACCAAACGGTTATATGTTAATAACCAAAACATATATTAATGGTAACCAATACATAAACAACATGTACACCAAAACCAGTTTAGTCAACCATGTATACTAAGCAAATACACGGTAAACATAACAACATAAAAAAGTAACTAAAATACCAAATCAAGGTAACAAAAATGGTATCCGAATCCCAAGTTAACAGTAACCAAAACATAATGCAAAAGTAACCAAACAGTTATATGATAGTAACAATAACAAAATTTAAATTGACACACCTTTAAAAAAATTTGTTTGGAAATATCTTCTGGCTATGAACTTGAGTTTCTTCCCATGACATTTGTCGCCATGATCTCTTTCCGAATAACATCAAGAGGCAAGTTTGAAGCAAAATTTCTATTATCTCGATAATAGAACATGTATGCTTTCTAATCCAAAACCTTCTTTTCACTAACTTGAACAACCTGTGAATCAACAAGTACAGCAAAAGTAAATTAAAAAACAATCAAAAAAATAAAGGAAAGAGATCATGGAAGGAGATCAATATTCATTAACCAAATTATGCCACCCAGTACGAACAACTATGATGAAGAAGAAGAAGAAGAAAAATATTTATTAACCTTGTATGCAGATCTAGTTAATTAGTCTAACAACTATGAAGATGAAGAAGAAGAAGAAGAAGATTTTAGAGAGAGAAATACCAGTACAAAAATTATGGAAGTTGAGAGAAAAAGAAGGTTTAACAACATAGGAACACGTGTTTAAAAAAAAAACCACCCGATTTGCCATATCAGCCCATTAATACTAATCCCTTAAATTAAAGAATCCTAATTGCACTAATATTGTAAATAAATATGAAAAAGTGTAATATTTTGGTAATTATTTTATAGGTGTATGATTTTTGTAATTATTTCTAAAAATGTACTAATATATGTAATTTACCCTAATATTTTCATGGCTCAAGCAAGTTATTAAGAGCCCAATCAAAATCAAATGGCCCAATTTTTAGCCCAAAAGGTGAGGGAATTTTTGGTCATTTTATTAAGCAAATTTAATAAATTAATAAAATGTAAAATTGGGTAATTACTTGGTACAATGTACCGGTCAAGTAAGAGAGAAATAAGCATGTGGTTAATTCATTTGTTAATGCAAGTAAGAAGAGTGAGAAGATGAGAGCTAGCAAAAGAAAGAAAAAAAAATATAGAAAGAATATTAGAGTGAGAGAGGACCGTGGGGTTAAGGGGAGGAAGAAGGGAATAATCCCAAGCTCATGCCACCCCACTTCATCTCATGGAAGAAGAAAGAAAAAGAAATCAAGAAGGAAGAAATGTATAAATATCAAACTCTAAATATTTAGTTTATGTATTTCATTTGATTTTGTTTTTGATGAAATATGAAGCTATGTTTCTTGAACTCTAAAACTATAGATCTACATGTTTTATGGTGTTTTATGTATGGATCTAACTATTGGGGGTGTTAAAAAGCTTAAACAAAGAGAGAAAAGAAAAACTAGAAAACTGCTGCCCTAAAAAGGAAATTTCGGGGTTAGCTAGATGGTCCAGAAAATTATGGGCTTTTGGTATGTTATAGTACACTAGATAAGCTTTCCATAGACTCCAGAATGGACTAATTCCGACTTCGGAGCAAATAGTTATGACCATTCAAAGTAGTCGCGTCAAAATTGTCTAACCAACTTGGGGCACTCACCTTGCACGAATTTTCTGGAATTCTGTGTTTAGAATTTGGAAAAGGTCAAAGAATAAAAGTTGTAGTCCTGGAAGTTAGCTTCGCGTAGGCTCAAGAATCGCTCAAAATGTTTTGAAACGAAAAAGTTATGACTGTTTTAGTGAGAGTGGGTAAAGCTGGGAAAAGGTGAAAACCGTAATGAACGTACACTTTTGGCTAATTATTTGGATTGCTTAATGAACCCGAATTGGAGGTTTCATATTTTTAAAAAATTGTCTCATACGATACGAAAAATATATCCAAAAATGGGATCAATCCGATTAACGAACAACGCGTACAAATTTGCAAAATAGCGGATTTGGTATGCGAAACAACGAATAACAATATTAGCTAGGTATGGCGTCTTGTTATTCTGTTATCTTCATCAAGCGGTACTGACATGCTTTTTGACACGTTGTTTTGATGGGTTTCGTGATCTGTTTTTCGCGGTTAGAAATTTTTTTAAAATACTACGCCATAAGGTATATAACCTGTCCAAAATTTCGTTGTTATATGATTTATGATTTGAAAATTAAAAATGAGCGAACATGCATGTTAGAACTAAAATTTGAGCGAACGTCGAGCGTCAGCGCGTCGAGCGACTTTGACGTTCAATGTTCTGAATCGCGTTCCAGCAAAATAATAAGTCATAATAAATCTAATAAATTCCTACGGGGCGAGATGTGACTATAAGTGATATTTTATGCCGAGAAACTTCCTTTCGGGCTTAAATAAAGCAAGAAAAATATGTAATAAATATAAATTACATATTTAAGTAAAATAAAAACTATAGTTGCCTATAAAATTATTTTGTGGTGCAACGAAGAAATGTAAAACCTTTGAAAAATTATATTAATCATAAAAAATGATATTTGGAGGTCTTTGGAGCTCAAAATAAGGTTTTTGAGCTGAGATTTACGTAATGGAATAATCGTAAAATGAAAAATAAAGCGAATGTGCTAATGACATAAAATATTTATATATGAGGCAATAATCAGTGTTAACTCATGAACAAACAAACTGATGTAAAACTTATTTAAATTAAAAAAATAATATAGTAAATTGAGTTTTACTATAAAAGCTATGTATTAACTGTTTAAACTCCGAATTTGAGAGTAAAAGTATAAGATATTTCTGAAATGGAATTTAAATGGTTTAAGCTTCAAGATGTAAAATATTTATATCTTAAAATATGTGAGACCTTCATAAGAGATTAAAAAATTAAATCATTAATAATATTAGATTATTAAAATATTATTAATTGATTAAAAATATTAGTGAACTAATAATTGCCTATGCCTGAAGGCACGACGTAACGAAAAATTAGATTAAAATTCAAAAAATACTACATTACCTAAAGAATTTTTGCAGCCTAAAATAACTTACAATTACACATAACAATTATCATAATTCACCACACCACCACATTAATTAATTTTCCTTTTAAAAATAGATAACTTGAAAAATTTAAACCTGTCTACAAAACTTACAAATCATCAATAATAATTTTCATAATTCACCACACCACCACACAAACAATTATTATTATTATTATTATTATTATTATTATTATTATTATTATTATTATTATTATTATTATTATTATTATTATTATTATTATTATTATTATTATTATTATTATTATTATTATTATTATTATTATTATTATTATTATTATTATTATTATTATTATTACTATTATCATAATTGTTATTATAATTATTACTATTATCATAATTGTTATTATAATTATTACTATTATTATAATAATAACTATTACTATTATAATTATAATAATATTATAATTATTATTACTATTATTATAATTATTATAATTATTATTATTATTACTACTATTATTATTATTATTATTATTATTATTATTATTATTATTATTATTATTACTACTATTATTATTAATTATTATTATTATTACTATTATTATTATTATTATTATTATTATTATTATTATTATTATTATAATTATTACTATTATTATAATTATTATAATAATAATAATAATTATTATTATTATTATTGTTGTTATTATTACAATTAGTATTACTCTTATCATAATTATTATTATAATTATTACTATTACTATTAGTATAATTATTTTTATAATTATTACTATTACTATTAGTATAATTATTTTTATAATTATATTATTAATATTACTATTATAATTATAATAATATTCTAATAATAATAATAATAATAATTACTATTACTATTACTATTATTATAATTATTATTATAATTACTATTATTATTATTATTACTATTATTATTATTATTATTATTATTATTATTATTATTATTATTAATTATTATTATTATAATTACTATTATTATTAATATTATTATTAATTATTAATTATTAATTATTAATTATTATTATTATAGTACTACTAATAATAATAATAGTTATTATTATTACTATAATAATAATAATAATAATAATAATAATAAATTATTATTATTATTATTATTATTATTATTATTATTATTATTATAGTAATAATAATAATAATTATGAGTACTATTGTTATAATAATAATTATTATTAGGATTATTATTGTTATTATAATTATTATTATCATTTTTTTATTATTATTGTTATTTGATTTGGGCGGAAATTTTTAATGTGAGATGAAATGTGGGCCTTTAGATTAAGTTGGAAGAATTGAGATGAAATCTGAACCGTCCTTGTGCTTTGTCAAATAATATATTCAAATTTGGTTGTGTTTTATTATATAGATGATTAAAATATTATTAAATAATTAATAATATTAGATAAGAATTAAAATATTATTAAATGGTTAATAATATTGGTAAATGATTAAAATATTATTAAATAATTAATGATATTACCCAAGAGTTTAAGATGATGATTAAATGATAGTAATATTATTGAGGGATGATAATATTACTAATGAGTTAAAGAATTATTCAATGTTTAATTATGTG
The DNA here is from genome assembly GCA_020205605.1 of Panax ginseng. NCBI lineage: Eukaryota > Viridiplantae > Streptophyta > Magnoliopsida > Apiales > Araliaceae > Panax > Panax ginseng. The sequence goes on along the minus strand of CM035133.1, from coordinate 117,984,470 downwards.
GCTAAATGTTAGATAATTTATTATTTGAGTACTAGTATTGTGAGATAAAATGTATTATTTTAATTGGAGGATCGATCTTATTAATGATAGGTCTTTCACAAGAGATTAAATTAGATTGACAATTATTCTGCATCTATGATTATTGATTCGCACTTAGTGTACATTGCATATGTTTATCAGGTATGAAAGGCTGATCACCTTTATTATCAAAGTATTTGTCCATGGTTGTGAGACCCCAGATTTTATGAATAAAGATTTAAATTTCTCAAAATATTTTTTTGAATATTATGATGTGAATTTGATATAATGTTATAGTTGTGGGTAATATTTATAAATTTTACAAAGTAAGCAAGTGGTTATATAATATTCGATTTGTCGGGGAATATTCGTTTTAACAGGGAATATTAAATGACGACGACTACACAATCATTGTTGGACCCCTAGCGTAAGTATTGTCGTAGTAAAGAAAAATGACGTAATTATCTTTTATTAAAAATAACGGCGAAAGTATTGTTTGTTAAACCTGTTGAACTACCCATTAGTAAAAGTACTGATAATACACGTGGTTGCATAGTAGCACACGCTTATTGGTTATTGATGCTTACGTGAGAAGTCACTCAGTTATACTCAATTATTGCTACAGTAATTGTTGCATCATATCTCTCATATTATTGATTCAATTATTGTCACAGTATCATTTGTATAATATGTTATATTATTAAATCAATTATTAAGATGGCAAAAGTTATTCATATTATTATTTGTAATATTTACAATGTCTAGAAGTTCTGTCAATGAGAGGTTTGGTCATCTAATTGCGCGCCAATAAGGAGAAATCCTTATCGGAAAGCCCCCTCTTTCCTGGGAACGACCTGGTTCTTAAATATTGTGAATTATAATATTAATGATGAATAAGTTCATGTTGATTAAGGATGAAATTGGATAGTTCCATTGTGTTGTAATTATTAGTGTTAGTGAAAATCGACATTTATTTCGATAATAATTGATGTCTAGAGGTTATATTGACCAATCGAGTAATTAATCGGATAAATGAGCAATTAATTGCTATTGATTCACATGATTATAACTATGTGTTCACATGTGTGTACTATTGATTCACATGATTTACTATTAGGGGAGTTGGTGCAAGATTGATAATACTTGCATGACTAAGTTAAAAATGGAGGTATAGATGAAGGTACCATACTATAATTAATTTTTTCACATGTTTAGAACTATTGAGTCACATGATTTACTATTGATTCACATTATTTACTATTAGGGGAGGTGGTGCAAGTTTGATAATACTTGCAGGACTAAATTAATAATGAAGAAAAAGAGGAAGGTATTATACTGTAATATTTCGAGCCCCAAAACGTGCAATTATCGAAACTATATTTTCCTATAAATAGAAGCTCATTCTTCCTTCATTTCTCACCAATTCACTAAAGCTATAGAGTAATTATTATAGAGAGAAATTATAGAGAGAAAGAAGAAGAGAAGCCTGCTACATCACTATTCCAGTATCCAGTCTTCTTTTGAGGTAAGGGGTATTATTCTTTCATATTCATGAAGAGAGTTATTTTCTTTCAATACTCGTAAGTGTTGTTATTCTATTCTTTATTATTATGTTGAATAACTCCATACATGCAATCCGCATACATGGTGAAATTCTTCTGTTATTCCATTCTTTATTATTCTGTTGGAATAACCTGTCCGTGCGGTCTATCGCATGCCTGGTAAATTCTGTTGTTATTCCATTCTTTATTTTTTTGTTGGAATATCCTGTCTGTGCGGATTACGCATGACCTGGTTCCATTCTTTATTATTCTGTTGTAATAACCTGTCTGTGCGAATTATGCACGCCTAGTGAATTCTTCTGTTATTCCATTCTTTATTATTCTATTGGAATAACATGTCTATGTGGATTACCGCATGCATGGTGAATGATCCTTCGTATTCATTCCTTATTAAGTTGTGAAAATGATCTATCTACGTAGATTACAGCATGGCGGGCAAAAATCCATTTGCGGTTTCATATATTCTATTATACTCAGTTGGTTAAAGTTTTGGATTCTATACTCCATGAAATTAGTGGAATGTTCTTGATATTTGCGCTTCATCCAGTATCTTTTCATGAAAATATTCTTCTGAGCATTCTTGAATTTTACTCTACAAAGAAGTATCATGTTGACAATTTGGACGTTATTGATTTCTGGATAAATTAAAATTATAAATCTTTAAAATTTATCCTTGAACTTGTTTTATTGAATTATTATGTCATTGTCATCATCCTCATGCTTATATTGTGATGAAAGTCATCTTTGGCTTACGTGCATAGATGGACTTGGTATGATTATGACCAGGGATTATTCGGTATAATCATGACCGTAATGTGACGAATGATGTTGTAAAAGTCTCCATTGGCCTGTAGTTCATTGATGGACAGTTGTTGGTATGATTATGACCAGAGATTATTCGGTATAATCATGACCATTGATGGTTACATGAATATCCTTGGCCGTAGTGCGGGGATGATTCGATTTTATTTATTGTCGAGTCTCAAATGATAAAGTTGATGAAAAACTTTTTAAATCATAGAAGATAGTAGATTTTATGCTCTACTTGACTCTTCTAATGGATTGCTTATTTTCGCTGCAGTTGTTGATCTAAAACTTGTTGTCTATTGTATTCTATCAGTTGTTATACTGTTGAAGGCTAAGGATAATTTATTCTGCATTATCTTAGTCATAATATTTCTTACTGGGCTAGTTGAGCTCACCCTTTCTTTCATTGTTCTTCAGGAAATGAGAATATAGCTAGGACGAGTCAGGGAATGGAGTAATGGTCCAGGATAAATGGCTTTAGTAGTCCTCACTATTCTACAAAATAATGTAATAATAATTGTAATGAGGACACCATTGAGTGTGGATATTGTCTAGATGACAATATTCTTGTTTAAACTCTCAGCTATGTTTTTTCGTATTTTACACGACTGTTGTATAATTAAGTTGTATTTAAATTTATGTACCATGTATCTGGCGACTCAAGATGGGTGATGTATACCTATTTTGGGGGCGTCACAATGGTCATTGTTGACCACTTTACCACTCAGCGTTATTAATTCAATAATCTATGTATTGAAATTTGATTCATGCTCTTTCACAATCATTATATTGTTGAAAACTTGAAAGCTTATTCTTTCTTTCAATCATGATATATCTTTATTATATTTAAACTTGCTGAGCAAAGTAGTTGCTCACCCTTGCTATATCATGAATATATTTTAGTTTAACCCGAATGCTCAAAGAAGGACAAAGGAAAAGGAAAAGATGGATATTATTTTTATATGGACATTTATCTATTATGATAACTAATGTAAATTGATGATGTAAACCTTGTGAATTATTAAATGTATGTATTAAGATAAAGGTTGTAGACCTTGGGAAATATTACAGAACCATTGTGTAATAAACAATTTATGTTTATAATTCTGCATTAGTTTATATAATATGTATGAAGATTTGCAGTTCCGAGGTTCAAGGGACCCGAATTTGGGGGCGCTACAGTTGGTATCAAAGCTGTAGGTTATAAACCTTAGGTTGTGATACCTTAGCCTATAACCACAGAGATAAGGATAATGAATAAACTCAGATCGAGTTTAAGTGATAAAAGATGAATTTAGGAAATTCATCATTAAAATAAAAAGAAAATAAATAAGATTCAAAGAAGAATCTTAAAGAGTTATTAAAGATAAGATTCCGGAGTTACCTTACTCCAATAATAATGATGAAACGTGATAATAAATAGACAAGGTCTATAAGATGAAAAGTGTTAATAAAATCACGATATGATATGATTAAAGAGAAGAGATAAGAAGATCGTACAACAAAACGATCATAAGATAGGAGAAAATCGTAATATAACACGATTATAATATAAGATCACGACGTGATCAGATTGAATAACAAATAATCTGTGAAATGATTGGAATGATATAGCCTGACACTATAAAGAGAATGTACTATAAAATTGTACGATTTAAACTCAGGTAAGAGTGGTAAATGTTAAAATATGGATTAAATAAAATTTGTATTGAGTAAAGAGGAAGCTAGGATTATGTGGGATTTCAATTGAGGACTCATGTGATAGCTGAGTTATACAAACCTTTGTATGGGCAGGGGTTTTGTACTTGGTCTAACGACTACTCAGTTTATCACATTGATAATCATTGAAATATTGGTGTCGTACTATTGATATACATATGAATAGAAGGTGATTCTTTTCTCATATTTATATTTGCTAGTTAGAGAATATTAAGATTAGGTACGAGTTCTTAAAATTCATACTTATGGTAAGTTTGTGACTCATAATCGTATGGTACATTTTTGAACCCCTAAGCATATGGACTATTCCTGATTGGTTCTTGGACTACTTATTGCTAGGACAAGTTCCTAAACTCATATTACTGTGGTAAGTTCTTGAACTTATAACGTGTGGTACGTTTAATGAACTATATTGGGGTATAGAAGAATTGTTGATTGAGAACTGAGGATTTTCAATATAGTAAGCTTTAAGGATGCTAGAAATAGATAGAATTATTAAGCAATAGAACATTGGAGAAGTTGAAGTTGATGGTGGAAGTATAGGTATTCCAAATCTTCTAACTATGCTAGACTTTGAAATTTTTGACATCAAGCTAAATTCGCACTATGGTGCCTTTAAAAAAATGAATTTTGTTATCAGTAACATACGGTGACAAAGGTGTGTATGTGGACTGTGAGCCACTAACATCTCGTTATCTGTTACGACATGATAATACTAAAACTGATTTTCAATGATTTTGAACCGTTTAAAGAAGAGTCTGTGCTACTTACTTTGTCAAAACAAAAATGTTTTGAAATATATCAAAATATATTTTATATATCATCAATGCATCATGGAACCAGGTGCAGAGATGATAAAATCGATGGAGTCATCAATGCAGTATTACCTAGTGTTGGATGTGATCTAAGGATCGTCAACCCACTATGGTATGATGTAGTATGATAAAATCACCAAATGACGGAATCCTCAAACGGACTGTAAATATAGTGCGGTATCATGATATCATAAAATGATTTTTAGAATTTTGAAACAGTTAAAGAGAAGTTAATGCCAACTCAAGTGGCTAGACAAATATTTCGATTGATATTCGAATTATTGGTATGCATCTAAGTTATTTGATTCAGCTAGACAAATGTTTATGAAAATTCTAGTATTCTTTTGAGAACTTATCCCGAACTAAATTGTTTTGGTGCGGAATCTTATGTTAAGTCTGATGTAAACAACCTTGAAAAATGGGGATATACTAATTGGATAACATATTCCAATCTAAGAACGCATATAGTCGTTCGAAAAACTAAGGTACGATAGACTGATCATCTAAAGTACCCGCACCGGTAGTTTACATTCTTCGTGATTATAAACATACCTAGTAGATAATGTTTTAGAGATAGAGTACCTTTCTTTCGTAATTGAAAGAGGTAGCAGGTAGAAATACCCCTAAACCTCAAAGTTTCTGGTCTTTATGACCCCTCAGACAGATATAAAAAGTTTTCTTGAATAAAACTTTTTAGATTATTTATACTGCGTCACAGTTATTGAACAATTGTGAAGACTCCTGAATGATTGGAAGATGTAAACTCCTAGTGGGTAGTCATGGTAAAATGAGATTATAGAAAAGGAATCCTCATAGGAGGAAAATTTAAACCTATTTTTCATGAATATAAGAAGCAGAGATTAGTAGACTACAATTTTGAGGACGAAATGCTTAGAAGAATTGGTGAATGTGACAACCCGAAAATTTAGAGGATCTTGAATGATTAAGTTAAAGGTTAAAGTTTAAAATCTAGATTGGAAATAGAAGAATGTTTTAAAAATTTTAAGAAGAACCTATATGGTTTACTATTTGAAAAAGAATTGAGAAAATAAGGGTTATGATAATTCAAAACCTAGAAAGAGATTTTGTATGTGGAAAATTTATTTAAAGAAATAAATTTCAAATGAATAGATATTATTAGATTAAATGAAATGTGTATATGTATAGATACGTATATACTTGGAGATGTGCTATATATGATTTAACTAAACAAGAGGATTGATTATTTAAATTAATTATACAAGAATAAATGAAAAGCTTCATTATAGAAGCTGGTGAAAATAAACCAAACCTAATAGTCAAGCGTTAATTAGAAATCTTATAAAAAAAGAAATAAGAATGTGGCAAGTCAGAATAATATATATGGCAAGCCATATGAAAAATATTTGTTGAATGTAGCAAACTGTATTAAAAGGGTTACTAGACGTTAAATTAAAATACTACAAAAAAATCGGTCATTGCCGTCGCCAATGACCCTCTTACCGTCGGCAATGAGGTCATTGGCGACGACATGGTCCGTCGCCCTTCCCGTCGCCAGATAGGGTCGTCGCCACAGTTCTAAATCGTTTCGTAGCCAACAAGTATGTCATTACCGAGCGAGGTCATTGGTAACTTGTCGTCTAAAGCCATGACTTCATTAAGCGACAGATTGGTGATTTAATGAATCGTCAAGAATAAACACTTCAGAAAATTAAAAAACAGTCATTGCCGAATAATAATAATTAAAAGGGTTACTAGATGTTAAATTAAATTAAAGGCTAGACGTTAAATTAAAAGGGTTACAAACTGTTTTAAAAGGGTTACAACTGTATTAAAAGGGTCACTAGACGTTAAATTAAATTAAAGGCTAGTCCAATATATGAGTATATAAATCATTTTATGATTTATGAAGAATATTTATGTTTACGTAATATGGTAAATATATTAAATTATATTTGCTATATGTAAATAAATTGATATAAATAATTTATAATGTGAGAAAATAAAATTATTAATTTTTTTCGGGATAATACACTTTTTGGTCACTGTACTAGGGTAGGGTCCGATTTTCATTGTGGTTACCGAAACTTTTTTTTGTTACAATCGAATAACTCTACTCTCAAAAATTACAAAATGGTCATTATTTTTAATTTTTAAATCAAAACAGACGGAATCTTTGATTGTGTATATATATTGACCGTTATTTTTCCCGACGTGAATTCGTTATTTGTCGATGTGGAGGCGTAGGCTTACTTAAAAATTTCCTTTAAGAAAATGTTGCTAACAAGTGTTGAACTCCAGACCTCCCCAAACTAAAAACCTTATATTCCAACAAAAACCACTAGACCAACTACCTTTCATACTAGAATTTATGTAACACTAATATTTAAACCACCTAGCTTCGTTTCTATGTATGTGAAGATGAGATAATAATAATTTTAATAATTGTAATAATAATAATAATAAATTGTAAATAATTAAAATAATAATTATTATTAAAATATTAAATAATAATAATTATTGTAATAATTATTATTATTTTAATAATTAAAATAATAATAATAATAATAATAATAATAATAATAATAATAATAATAATTAGTTCCAATATAATTAGTTCTAAAGCATGAATTCAGCTTGCATCTTCAGTTCTTCACTATATCTTATAAAACTTCTCACTTACTGTTTCTTAATTTTTTTTAAAACTTTCTCACTCTAAAAAATCTAACTCTCTCCAAAAAAGTTATATTTTCTCTCTCTATAGACTTTCACTTTCTCTGTCTATTAATATCTCATTTTATTCATTTTCTCTCACTAAAACCAATGGAGTATTTATTCATAGAGCACGGCATATATTTAGGCTTCACTCCTAGTTGTTTGAATGTTGCGGTTAGCCTAGCAGACCTTGAGTGGGACTTTTTTTCTTCTTTTTTTTCCATTTCTTGATGTACAGAGGTAGCATAATTATGGATCCAAGCATTAGCTTTTCAATGATCAGTACTACACACATACACACGCACACACGTATAATAACTATTATTATTACAATAATTATTATTATTTAAAATTTTAATTTTAATTATTATTATTAAAATTATTTAAAATTTATTATTATTATTACAATAATAATAATTATTAAAATAATAGTAACGTGGCCTTCTTTCCAAATATTAACCTTTAAAATTTATTATTATTATTAAAATAATAATAATAATTATTAAAATAATTATTATTATTACAATAATAATTATTATTAGTAGTATAAATATTAGTGTTACATAAATTCTAACATGATAGGTAGTTGGTCTAGTGGATTTAATTGGAAAATATTGTTTTTAGTTTGGGGAGGTCTGGAGTTCAACACTCGTGAGCATCATTTTCTTTAAAGAAAATTTTAAGGTGAGCCTTCTGCCCTCCACGTTAGCAAACCTGTCCACATCAGCAAAAAAATTTTGGAGTTTTATGCACAGTCAGAACTTCCGTCAAATTTTTAGACGGAAATCAAACGGAATGACCATTTTGTAATTTTTAAGAGTACAATTATTCGATTGTAACAAAAAAAGTTTTGATAACCACAATAAAAATCAGGCCCTAATACAGTGACTAAAAAGTCTATTATCCCGATTTTTTTCTATATGTGATGTGTGCATGTTTGGTGTAACTTGTAATCGGAAGTTAATATATATATATATATATATATATATATAGAGAGAGAGAGAGAGAGAGGAAGGATCAAGAACATTCTCCTTAAATAAAATTCCTCCTTAAATAGCACTTTTTTATTAAAACTACATCGTTTTGGAGTTTTTTTAAAAAATAAGTGGTGCCGCAGGTAGCATTTTTATAAATAAAAGGAAAACAGGTGGGATCACTCTCTTTTAAAAATCTCCAAAACGACGTAGTTTTAATAAAAGAGTGATATTTAAGAAGGAATGCTAGATAAGAGAAATGCTCTTGATCCTTGCTCTCTCTCTCTCTATATATATATATATATATATATATATATATATATATATATTAAAAAAAATTAGTTATTTTAAAAAAATAAAATATTCCAGATTTTAACAAAATCCGGGCGTCCGGACTTGATATATTTATATATATATATATATAAGTGGTTAAAATCTGAAATTTTTTATTTTTTTTAAAACAACTAAAAAAAAGTTTAATATTTTATGGAACTGGAATTTTTCCATAATACAGTATTTTGGGTGTGATTTGAAACTGTACAGTGTTTTATGGAACTGTACAGACCTGTTTTGTTATATGTATCCAAATCACAACCAAAACACTGTATTATGGAAAAATTCCAGTTCCATAAAATATTAAACTTTTTTTTTAGTTGTTTTAATAAAAAGAGCAAAAAAAATTTGTATTTTAGTATCGTCTGGGACTCCGGACTGGAACCGGACTCTATATATATTACGCGGAGAAAATAAAATTGTTGGAAACAATTTGCGTAATAAAGCAAAAAGAGATGGGTTAAGCATATAATATTTATATATACTTTATTCAAAAGTATTAGAATAAATTCTTATATGAAATTAATTTATTCAAGAAAAGATATTATATCTATCAGAATATCTTAAGGAAGTAAATAAATTCTTAATTGAATTTATGATAATGAGGTTAAGGATATTATATTATAATATCTTGAGTATGTAAATAATTATATTTACACAAGAAATTATGTGTAGCATATTTATTTTGCAATTATAAAATAAATATGTAATATAAGTATGTTATGTTATGTTTTATAATTTATATATCAAAGATGAGTTATATAAATTATATGATTTCATGAGGGTAAAATAGTTTAAGAAATTTATGTAGTAATTTATTTGATTAAATTAAGTTATTAAGATTGGGTAATTAAATTACTTAACAAAAGCATTAAAAGAATAGTTGAATTAATTATTTAAAGTCAAAAACAAGTGGACTAGAAACTCTAATTAAATATATAGGGTTATGTAAACTAAATGTATCGAACCCATAATATTTTCATGGCCCAAGCAAGTTATTAAGAGCCCAATCAATAAATCAAATGGCCCAATTTTTAGCCCAAAAGGTGAGGGATTTTTTGATTATTTTATTAATCAAATTTAATAAATTAATAAAATGTAAAATTGGGTAATTACTTGGTACAATGTACCGGTCAAGTAAGAGAAAAATAAGCATGTGTTTAATTCATTTGTTCCACCAACTCAAGCCATGTGTCTCTCTTTCATTTATCCTTCTCATTTTGTTAAGATTTTCAAGTAGGAAGAGAGAGAAGATGAGAGCTAACAAAAGAAAGAAAGAGTATAAGAGTGAGAGAGGACCATGGGGTTAAGGGAGGAAGAAGGGAAGAAGCCCAAGCTCATGCCACCCCACTTCATCTCATGGAAGAAGAAAGAAAAAGAAATCAAGAAGGAAGAAAGGTATAAAAATTAAACTCTAAATATTTAGTTTATGTATTTTATTTGATTTTGTTTTTGATGAAATATCAAGATATGTTTCTTAAACTCTAAAACCATAGATCTACATGTTTTATGGTGTTTTATGTATGGATCTAACTATTGGGGGTGTTAAAAAGCTTAAACAAAGAGATAAAAGAAAAACTAGAAAACTGTTGCCCTAAAAAGGAAATTTCTGGGATAGCTAGATATTTCAGAAAATTTTGGGCTTTTGGTATGTTATAGTACACTGAATAACCTTTCCATAGACTCCAGAACGGACTAATTCCGACTTTGGAGAAAAGAGTTATGACCATTCAAAGTAGTCGTGTCAAAACTGTCTAACCAACTTAGGGCAGTCACATTGCACGAATTTTCTGGAATTCTATGTTTAGAATTTGGAAAAGGTCAAAGAATAAAAGTTGTAGTCCCAGAAGTTAGCTTTGCATGAACGCGCAAAATTTTTTTGAAACGAAAAAGTTATGACTGTTTTAGCGGAAGAGGGTAAAGCTGGAAAAAAAGAGAAAACCGTAATTAACGTACACTTTTGGCTAATTATTTGGACTGCTTAATGAACCCGAAATGGAGGTTTCATATTTTTTTAAAAATAGTCTCATATGATACGAAATACATATCCAAAAATGGGATCAATCCGATTAACAAACATCGCGTACGAAATTCGCAAAATAGCGAATTTGGTATGTGAATAATGAGTGTAACAATTCTATTTGGGTAGCAGCGATGCACGATACTGAACTTCTCATGGGCGTAGCATTATTCTTATTCTTTGGTACCGACATGCTTTTTGACGCACTATTTTGATGGGTTCCGTGATCCGTTTTCGCGGTTTGAAATTTTTCTGAAATACTACGCCATAAGGTTTATCACCTGCCCAAAATTTCGCGGTTATATGACTTATGATTTGAAATTTAAAAATGAGTGAACGCCGAGTGTTAGCGCGTCGAGCGACTTTGACGTTCAATGTTCCGAATCGCGTTCCGGCAAAATAATAAGTCATAATAAATTTAATAAAGTCCTACGGCACGAGATGTGACTATAAGTGATATTTTATGTCGAGAAACTTCCTTTTGGGCATAAATAAAGCAATAAAAATATGTAATAAATATAAATTACATATTTAAGTAAAATAAAAACTATAGTTGCCTATAAAATTATTTTGTGGTGCAACGGAGAATGTAAAACTTTTGAAAAATTGTATTAATCATAAAAATGATATTTTGAGGTTTTCGAGGCTCAAAATGGTTAATATTATTGGTAAATGATTAAAATATTATTAAATGATTAATAATATTTATGAATGATTAATATTTTATTAAATGATTTAATAATGTTAAGAAGTGATTAAATAATATTAAGTGATTAAAATATTATTAAATGATTAATAATATTAGCCAAGAGTTTAAGATGATGATTAAATGATAGTAATATTATTGAGGGATGATAATATTACTAATGAGTTAAAGAATTATTCAATGTTTGATTATGTGGCTAAATGTTAGATAATTTATTATTTGAGTAATAATATTATGAGATAAAATTTATTATGCTAATTGGAGGATCGATCTTATTAATGATAGGTCTTTCATAAGAGATTAAATTAGATTGTTTAGCGGTAATCTACGGTACATGTAAGTTTTCTAAATCAAACTCGAGTTAATAATTTTCAAGAATGCTAGTGGTTTAATTATTGACAATTATTCCACATCTATAGTGCACATTGCATATGTTTATCAAGTATGAAAGGCTGATCATCTTCATTACCAAAGTATTTATTCATGGTCATTATTGACCACTCAACGTTATTAATTCAATCATCTATGTATTGAAATTTAATTCACGCTCTTTCACAATCATTATATTGTTGAAAACTTGAAAGCTTATTCTTTCTTTCAATCATGATATATCTTTATTGTATTTAAACTTGCTGGGCAAAATAGTTGTTCACCCTTGATATATCATGAATATATTTCAGTTTAACCCGAATGCTCAAATAATGACAAAGGCAAAGGAAAAGATGGAGATTATTTTTATATGGACATTTATCTATTATGATAACTGACATAAATTGATTATGTAAACCTTGTGAATTATTAAAAGTATGTATTAAGATAAAGGTTGTAGACCTTGGGAAATATTACAGAACCATTCTGTAATAAATAATTTATGTTTATAATTTTGCATTAGTTTATAGAATATGTATGAAGATGATGTATCGTGACGCACCAGGTCCGGGGTTCAAGGGACCCGGATTTGGGGGTGCTACATGTTTTGTGTTTTATTATGCTGAATGTTGGTTATCGTGAAGCATTGAATAAGGGTTTCAAGTACCCGAATTTGGGGGCATCACATAATGGATGCTTTAATTTCTAATATATTGCCACGTTTTTGTTCTCTCTAATATAACTTCCTTTTTATTTCATCAAGTCTCAGCTCTAGTTCCCAATTTGAGTTAGTATTACGTACTTACATTAATAACTCAACATTCCCACTTATTTCATTAAGTATATCTCATATATACATATTACATATTATGCTCCATATAATAAATGTATTATATCCCATGTAATGCACATGTGCACACATCACATATAGAGATAAAATAATAAACTTTATTCTCCCACATTATAAATTGTTTATATCAATTTATTTACATATAGTAAATATAACTTAATATATTTACCCTATCACGCAAGCACACGTATTACCTCATGCAAAGCCATACATATAATGTAATATTATAATTTAAATAATATTCTCTCTTTATTAAAATAATTCAATGCTAGAATTTATTTTAATATCCTTTATTTAAAGTATATAATAATTTTTGTATACTTAAACTAATTATTTTCTTTTCTCTTCTATAAATTATTTTCAATAATTTAAGCGTAATAAATATAATAATATATTCACTACATTTAAAATTTGCATACATTAGACTCCATAATGTAATATATGATTTCTTCAATAAAATGGTGATTATACATTAAGTATCTTTAATGCCAATTAATCTACCACATTAAAATAATTTAATATAAAAAATTATTTTAATTATACCCATCTTATTTCCTTTAATAAATTACTCCTACACTTTGCTTTACATATAATAAATATATAATTCTAATATATTTATTATACACATCACATACATATTCCTTTGTGCACTACAATATGACATAACATATCATCTAATAAGAGTTTTCTTTGTTTAATTCTTATTTTAATACTTTCCAAAAATTTAGGTCATCACATTCTTCCGCCCTTATAAGGATTTTGTCCCCGGAATCACAATATCGAACCTTTCCTACTCAGTTTAAGTCCATTCTTTCTTGATCATGTTAATTCCCTCTTAGCAGCCTTATTCTATAATAGTAAAATATAGTATTTTTCCATATATCATAACACATATTAACTTACATATAAACATGTATCTTCAAATATTTAATAGCTTTCGCTATTTTATACATAATCTCATGTTACTGTGAAAGGTCCTAAAATTTTTGGACTTATCCTCTTATCTTTTGACCCTTTCTGGAGTCTACTTCCTTTTATCACTATCAATGACTATCCATTTTTGACATCATCTGTATCTTAATTTCGACATCCCCTATGCATGTTCTTATTATCATAACACCATCTGTGTTTATTTTTTTATGACACATTACCAGTGTCTAGCTTCTATTGACATATCACCCATGTCTATAACACAACACCAATGTCTGACTTTCTATGACACATCACCAGTGTCTACATTGTTATGCAAAAATCTTTATTCCTCATAACTCTACTTTTTTCCTTCTTCAAGGATTTATAAACCATCATTGTATTCTACGGCCTACTTCCTCTTAAAGAAGTTCATTCTTTCTATACCCAATCTCCAAAATAGAAATTCCCCACAATTGATTAATAATTGTGATGCAATATAAATAATTCTAGAATTCAGAAGATTCGCTTAATAAGAGCTTTCTATATCATGATCAAGGTCATAAAGACCATAACTTTGTTCCTGAAAAGGTTTCAACAGAAATCCATTAGCAAACTGACATATCTTATGGACATATAGGTGATCATCCTGTTTATGCCTTGTGTTGATCCATAATATCTTTGCCGCTATTTCGCGCAAACAGAATTCCTAATTCAAGGGTATTTTGTGTTAATCAACACTATCTTAACGGAACAATTTCTTTCAGTTCCTCTTGGTCGTCCCCAGGACAAAATAAAAATCTGAGCGACATTTGCGTTCATCATTTGTCTTTAGCACATAGAACATCTTGTCCCAATTTAGGGATGTTCATATCCAGTCTGGAGACCATGCTTAATCAATTTAGTTGGATAATTCAAAATCTTAATATAAAAGCAATATCTGAATCTGTGTCTAGTAGATTCAAATGGCATTTGACATTTCTTTAATTACTAAATTACTGAAAATCATTTTATGACTTTGTCATACTACATCATGTTGGTTTTGCTTCAAATTTATTGGTTTTTTCAAAGTCCCACATTGGTTATTTTGAGAACATTCTTGGTGTATATTAGTAAATGTTGGCTTGGGCTTTGTAACTTGGTTGAGGAAATAAGGATGGGTTCGCGCACATGAGAACGACTAAGGAATTGAGCTAGGCCAAGCTTGGTTCTCGGACTTTTCGCCAGAAAACCTTAGTGCGTGTGTGCGCGCATTACGCCCGCGCAGGAGGGGGGTTGCTAATCCGGTGGATTGTGCTTCGCGGGTGCAACCTAGGTAGCCCATTGTTTTGATTAAACCCCTAATTTCTTTTTATACTAATATGCCTTTGCCATTTTTCTCCAAACGTAAACCTTATTTAGTTTTACGTTACTGATTTCTCCAACGTTCATTAGCGTAAATGTCCAACGTTCATGTTATTTATTTCTATTCCAACGTTTATTTCCCAACGTTCTTCTTCCTTATTATATATACTAGTTCTGCAAAAGTACGTTCGATAGAGACATATACTGTTATTCTTCTTCTTAATACAATCTGTTCTTCTTTCATTCTATAATTCTGGGCAATCCACATAGACGAGTCCAAAGTCTCTTTCTGTGAGTACACACAATCAGAGGCTTCACCGTTGAATCCTGGAGGGTGATCGCCGGCAGCCCAGTTGTACCTGTGGTTATTATTAGTGGGGGCGAAATCACTTTTTAGGACAGTAGCGTTGCTACGCCTCTGTTTCCAGCTAAGTTGTTCCCATTTTATTTTTTGATTCTTCTTATTAATACTACATCGCGAATCAAGTTATTGCTATCGCCATCGCGAATTGAAATTGGTACCATCGCTCATCGATACATATAAATTCCAAAAATCTAAAAAGTGATTTTTGGTTTATTAACAAGATGATGAAAATTGCCTTGGACCTTTCTACAATTGAACGTTTTGATGGCTCTAATTTTAAGAGATGGTCTGAAGATATATTGTTTTATTTGGAGACCATGAATTTGGAATATGTGTTATATATGGATGCTCCTGTTGTTATTTATGTTAATGATGTTACTACTGTTGCTGTTGAAATTGTTAAAAAATAGATTCTGATAAGTCTGCAAAAGGGGATTATGTTAAGGATAATCGTACGTGTCGTCGATATTTGTTACACTATTTGTCTAATTCTCTGTTTGAGATTTATTATCCGTATAAAAGTGCTAAAAAGATTTGGGAAGCCTTAAAATCTAAATATGTTGTTGAAAACTCTGACCTTACGAAATATGTGGCGGGAAATTTTTAGATTTTAAAATGCAAGATGGAAAATCTATTATAGATCAAGTTCATACATACCAGACAATTGTGGGGGGAGTCATTGGGGAAGGAATGAAAATATGTGAGAATTTTCAAGTTACTGTACTTATCGAAAAATTACCACCCTCGTGGAAAGATTATAAGATGAACCTTAAACATGAAACTAAGGATTTCACTATGCAGGAATTAGTAGCTCACATTCATATTGAAGAACAAAACAGGGCTAAAGAAAGAGGAGATGTAGTTCCAAGTCAAACTGTCAAAGCTAATCTTGTAGAACAAAAGCCACAATGGAAGAGCCAAAATTATCAGTCCAAAAATCACAAAGGGAAAAATCAAAAATCAGTGGGAAAAAAGGATAATAGGTTCAACAATTCCAATCAAATTCAGAAACCTTTCACTAAAGGTCCTTGCTTCGTATGTGGTAGACCTGGCCTTCACAAGGGGCAAGATAACAAAAATAATAACTCTTAGCCTAAGCCCCAAGCGAACTTGGTTGAATCCGATGATGTTATTGTTGCAGTTGTCTCGGAAGTAAACCTAGTTGACAACTTCACGGAATGGGTAGTAGATACTGGGGCCACTAGACACATTTACGCGAATAGAGACGTAATTCTCAACTACAAAAATGTGACTAATGGAGAAAAGGTTTTTATGGGGGATTCTAGAGCCACCAACGTTGCGGGAAAAGGGAAAGTCTTACTAAAATTAACTTATGGGAAAACAATTGCTTTACAAGATGTACTTCATGTGCCCGATATTCGTAGAAATCTTGTGTCCGGGTCTTTGTTGAACAACGCTGGGATTAAACTTGTGTTTGAATCTGATAAACTTGTACTTACTCGTAATGGTGAATTTATTGGGAAAGATTTTTGTAATGGGGGTTTATTTGTACTTGATGCTTCTACTGAATTGAATAATAAGAATGCTTCTTTTGCTTATATTGTTGAATCTTTGGATATGTGGCATGCTAGATTAGGACGTGTAAATGTTGCTTCTATTAAAAAATTGAAACAACTTGAACTTATACCTAATCTTGCAAATACAGAGTTTAATAAATGTGAAATTTGTGTAGAAGCAAAACATGCTAAGAAACCTTTTAAAAGTGTTGAAAGACAAACTGAACTACTTGAGTTAATTCACAGTGATCTAGCTGATTTTAAAAATACTACGAGTAGAGGTGGTAAGAAATATTATATTTCTTTTGTAGATTATATGTCTAGATATACTCAAATTTATCTACTTTCCTCTAAAGATGAAGCGAAAGAAATGTTTATGAAATATAAAGTGGAAGTTGAAAATCAGTTAGAAAGAAAAATTAAAAGACTTAGAATTTATAAACTAAATGGAATTATACATGAAACTTCTCCTCCTTATTCTCCACAGTCCAATGGAGTTGTAGAAAGAAAAAATAGAACACTTAAAGATATGATGAATGCTATGCTAGTTCAGGTTAACCTTCTAATATGTGGGGAGAAGCTTGTCTTTCTGCAAATCATATATTAAATAGAGTTCCACATAAAAAGATAGACTACACCATATCATTTATGGAAAAAACATGCACCTAATTTGGGGTATCTTAAAGTGTGGGGGTGTCTAGTTAAAGTAGCTATACCGGAATTTAAAAGGAATAAAATTGGACCTAAAACAATGGATTGCATTTTTATTGGATATGCTTCTAATAATGCTGCTTATAGATTTTTGGTAATTAAAGATGCAACTAATAATTATCAAAATAATTCAATTTTGGAAACAAAGGATGCAGAATTTTTTGAAAATATATTTCCAATGAAAATAAGAGATGAGGGCAATCCTTCTTCTAGTGAACCTCTTAAAAGGAAAGATAAAGAACATGTACCTGCATCTACTAGAAGTAAATGGCTACGTTTTGAGAAAAATTTTGGTCTAGATTTTATAACTGCTTTTATAACTGAAGATGCCCCTAAAACTTATGAAGAAGCAATGAAATCAATTGATGTAAAATTTTGGAAAGATGCTATTAATAGTGAACTAGATTCTATTATGTCTAACCATACATGGGAACTAGTTAATTTGCCTAGAGGAAGTAAACCTATTGGATGTAAATGGGTGTTTAAAAAGAAGTTAAAAGCTGATGGGTCTATTGATAAATTTAAGGCAAGACTTGTAGCAAAACGGTTTACTCAAAAGGAAGGTTTTGATTATTTTGACACTTACTCACCAGTGACTAAATTAGCAACTATAATAATTTTAATTGCTTTGGCTTCTATTCATAAATTGATAATCCACCAAATGGACGTTAAAACTGCCTTTTTGAATGGAGAGTTAAATGAAGAAATATATATGTGTCAACCTGAAGGTTTTGTTGTTCCAGGTGAAGAACATAAAGTGTGTAGACTTGTAAAATCTTTATATGGTTTGAAACAAGCGCCAAAATAATGGAATGACAAATTTAATAAAACTCTTTTGTCTAATAATTTTGTGACAAATGAATCTGATAGTTGTGTTTATAGTAGATTCAATGGAAATTGTTGTGTGATAATTTGTTTATATGTGGATGACTTGCTAATATTTGGTACTGATGAGAAAATTGTTAAAACTACTAAAAAAAAATTATCTTCTAAATTTAACATGAAAAATTTAGGAGAAGCGGATTTTATTCCTGGCATGAAAATAAATAAACATGCAAATGGATTAGTTTTATCATAGTCTCATTATGTAGAAAATATTCTTAAGAAATTTAATTTTTTTTAATGAAGCGCCATTAGGAACCCCTTTATGACTCTAGTGTGCATTTAAAGAAAAATAAAGGGAATGGTATTGTACAAATTGAATATGCTAGAATCATTAGTAGTGTAATGTATTTAATGAACTGTACTCGGCCTGATATAGCATATGCCATTAGTAGACTTAGCAGATATACACATAATCCTTTACAAGATCATTGGAATGCATTGTCACTACTAATGAGGTATTTATAAGGAACAATTAATGTAGGTGTACATTTTACTGGTCATCCTAGTGTTTTAGAAGGATATTGTGATGCTAATTGGGTATCTGATAATGATGAAACAAACTCCACTAGTGGTTATGTGTTTACTTTAGGTGGAGGAGCTATTTCTTGGAAATCTTCTAAACAAACTTGTACTGCTAGATCAACTATGGAATCTGAATTTATTTATTTAGAATTGGCAGGTACAGAAGCAGAATGGATAAGGAATTTATTGGCTGATATACCATTGTGGTATAAGCCAATTCCTTCTATTTCTTTGCATTGTGATTACAAGCGACTATCAAGGCGAAGCAATGAACCATGTTTATAATGGAAAACAGAGATATATTCGCTTGAGGCACAATATTGTATGAGGACTGATCAATAATGGGGTTATTTCCATAGAATTTGTGAGGTCTGAAAAGAATCTAGCGGATCCGCTTACTAAGGGATTGAGTAAAAAGGTAGTCCAAGAAGCATCCAGAGGGATGGGACTATTGCCAATATTTTGAGTAAATAATATGTGATGGAAACCCAACCCATGTGATTGGAGATCCCATTAATTGGGTTCAATGGGTAATAACAAGTCATGTAATTATTTAATTAAAGCACTATAATTATTAAAATTTCTACCTGTGTGTATGTGGTGCTTACTGAAAAATTGTGATAGGATGAATCATTTAGATTCTTAATGAAACTCATAGCCCTAAAGGGTGGTGTATGTCAGTATACACTTGATGGGTTCACCTATATAAAGGTGGAAGTGTAGGCCGCTACCTATGAGAATCTATGGCAAATTTTTAGAGCCTTTATAAAAATCTGGAATATGGCGCATGGCCTAGAACGCACCCAACCGCGGACTTGTGTGGATTCAGGATTTTTAGATATGTCTGCAAGTTCAATTGTTTGTATCATAGATAATAGGTTCAAGAATATAGTTCACCTATAATCTATAATCATGAGCTTGTTCCACTAAGTGTCAATTCAAACCCACAAGGAATCGACGTTATGTATCTAAAATTCATTGCACTTCTCACTTCTTTTTAATTTTTCTTTTTGATAATTTTGAATAATGTGGGGGATTGTTGGTTATGCTTCAAATTTATTGGTTTTTTCAAAGTCCCACATTGGTTATTTGAGAACATTCTTGGTGATTATTAGTATATGTTGGCTTGGGCTTTGTAACTTGGTTGAGGAAATAAGAATGGGCTCGCGCACATGAGAACGACTAAGGAATTGAGCTAGGCCAAGCTTGGTTCTCGGACTTTCGGCCAGAAAACCTTAGTGCGTGTGTGCACGCATTATGATCGCGCAGGGGGAGTGCCGATCCGGTGGATTGTCCTTCGCGGGTGCACCCCAGGTAGCCCATTGTTTTGATTAAATCCCTAATTTCTTTTTATACTAATATACCCTAGCCGTTTTTCCCCAAACGTAAACCTTATTTAGTTTTACGCTACTGATTTCTCCAACGTTCATTAGCGTAAATGGCCAACGTTTATGTTATTTATTTCTATTACAACGTTTATTTCCCAACGTTCTTCTTCCTTATTATATATACTAGTTCTGCAAAAGTCTGTTTGACAAAGACATATACATAAAATGTTCTTCTTCTTCTTCTTCTTAATACAATCTGTTCTTCTTTCATTTTGTAATTCTGGGTAATCCACATAGACAAGTCCAAAGTCTCTTTCTGTGAGTACACACAATCAGAGGCTTCACTGTTGAATCCTGGAGGGTGATCGTCGGCAGCCCAGTTGTACCTGTGGTTATTATCAGTGGGGGCGAAATTACTTTTTAGGACAGTAGCGTTGCTACGCCTCGGTTCATTAGCGTAAATGACCCTGAATTTTATGAAATGAAAGTATTCAATTTTTTTATAATTATTATTTTATTTCGTAAATGGTTAAATTGATAAAGGGTTAAAGTTAAGGGTGATATGTGAAATTTTTTTGCAAAGTATACAAGTTGTTATAAAATATTCGTTTGGTCGGGGAATATTCTTTTTGTGCGCCCCCCAAAATAGGTATACATCACCCATCTTGAGTCGACAATACATGGTACAAAATTCAAATACAACTTAATTATACAACAGTCGTGTAAAGTACGACAAAATACATGCTGTGAGTTTTAATACAAATATTGCCTACTAGACAATATCCACTCTCAGAATAAGTCCTCAATATATTTATTGTCACACTATTTAACAGAATAGTGAGGACTACTAGCTAACACTATCATCCAGAACATTACTCTGGTCCCCGACTCGTCCCAGCTATGTTCTCATTCCCTGAAGAGAATAGTGAAAGAAAGGGTGAGCTCAACTAGCCCAGCAAGAAATATTATGACTAAGATAATGCAGAATAAGTTATCATTAGTCCTCAACAATGTTAAGCCCGATAAAATATAATAGACATCAAGTTTAAGCTGCGGTTGAACAAGTAATCCATTAAAAGAGTCAAGTAGAGAATAAAATCTACTATCTTTTATGATTTAAAAGGTTTTCATCACTTTTATCATTTGAGACTCGACTTAATAAATAATCTACATCATTGAATCACTTACGCATTACTACTGCCGAGGATATTCTTTAGTATCACGACCACAAATTATCCATGCACAACAGACTAAGGACATTCGTGTATTCATTAATGGTCATGATCATGCCAACAACTGTCCATCAATGCATTACGGGCCAATGAAGACTTTTACCACATCATTTGTAACATTACGGTCATGATTACACTGAATAATCCCTGGTCATGATCATACTAAGTCCATCTATGCACTACAGGCCACATATGACTTTCAACATAATATAAACATGAGGATGATGACAATGATATAAGAATTCAATAAAACAAGTTCACGAATTAATTTATTCAGGAACTAATAACGTCTAAATTGTCAATATGATCTTTGCTTTAGAGAGTAAAATTCAAGAATGCTCGGAAGAATATTTCCATGAAAAATCTTTGGATGAAGCGCAAATATCAAGGATATTCCACTAATTTCATGGAGTATAGAAGTCAAAATTTTAACCAATTGAGTATAATAACGAATGGAATAACAAAAAAAAATCATCATGCATGCGGTGCTTCGATGTATTAAAGTTATTCAGCAAGAATAATAATAACGGAACCGGTCGGTGAAAATCACTGCAAGCAGGATGTTCCAACAGAATATTAAAGAATGGAATAACAGAAATCACCATAAATGCGGATTGCGCCAGATAGGTTATTCAACGAGAATAATAAATACTGAATAATAAAAAGCGGAACCGGTCCCGGCGTAAAGCACAAACAACAGGATGTTCCAAGCAGAATAATAAAGACAGAATAATAGAAGAATGTCACCAAGTATAGGGTAGCTTGGCGTGATACAAAAGTTATTCAATGAACAATAAGAAATGGAATAACAACAGTTCTCTTCATGAATACAAAAGAATAATATTCTTTACCGCAAAAGAACTAGATATAAGAGTAGGGAAGTAGCATAATACTTTTCTATAGTTTCTCTATAATTTCTCTCTGGAGTTTCAGTGAATTCGTAAGAAAATAATGAAGGAATGAGCTTCTATTTATAGAAAAATAGAATGCATAGTAACTAATTCATGAACGGTCCCGATTGATTTACTTTTAATCGAAGGGTCCATATTTAAAGCAAAATCTTTTAAATAAAATATAATATATATTATATATATATTATATTTATATAACATAATTCAACTTAATTCAAATCACTAACAATATAATAATATATATATATATACAAATGCCAAATAAATAAATATATATATATATATAATATATCAACCACTTATTTTTTTCTCCCCCATAACCAACATCAATCCCTCACACACCCAATAATCAAATTCACTACACTCTTACCCATCACTATCACTTTCACTCTTTCTTTTCCCCCACCATTTTCAACTCACACATATAATATATATATATATATATATATATATATATACACACACATCATATATAACAATTCCCTCCCCTATACGTAACCCCCATTTCAAAAATCAATTCTTCAACACATATGGGCCCCACATGTGGCCCCCACATGTGGGCCCCACCTTTAAATAATTTTTTACCGATTATTTTGAAAAATGGGTAAATAGGGGTCCATAAAATAAGCAAAACTTCATAAAAATCACCTTAATAATTGTAACAACATTTATCATCTTTATTATAATTCACAATATTAATCGACTGTGTCGTTCCCGGAAAGAGGGCTTTCAATAAGGATTTCTCCTATTGGTAGGCAATTAGGTGACCAAATCTCTCTCTTGGCGAACTTCTAGACATCGTTAATATTGCAATTTATAATATTAATAACTCTGTCATTTTAATTATTGATTTAATAATATATAAAATATCGACAATAATTGAATCAAATAACGTGAGATCTTATGCAACAATTACTATAGCAATAATTGAACAAAACTAAATGACTTCTCACGTAAGCATCAATAATCAATCTGGTGTAGCTACTTATGCAACCCAGCGTAGACATACATTTTACTACTAGAGAGTAGTTCAACGGTGATAACGGTAAAACTTCCGCCGTTATTTTTAATAAAATATTTTTTGTCGTTTTCTCAATCCGACAATAATTCTATTAATGGGTCCACCAATGATTGCTTGTAGTTATATTTAATATTCCTGCTAAAAGCGAATATTCCCCACCAATCGAATATAATATAACAACTTGCATACTTTGCAGAATTTATAAATACTACCCACAACTATAACATTATATCAAATTATTCCATAATATTAAAAAAATGATAGTTTATAGAAAATTCATTTTTATTCATAAAAGTTGGGGTCTTACACTTTTTGTCAGGGAATATCCGTACGACGGTACAATCATTGGTGGACCCCACAACGGAAGTATTATCAAAATGACATAATTATCTTTTTATAAAAATAACGGCGAAAGTGTTATCGTTAAAAACTGTTGAACTACCCGGTAGTAAAAGTACAATAATACGTGTGGTTGCATAGTAGCACACAGTATTAGTTATTGATGCTTACGTGAGAAGTCACTCAGTTATACTCAATTATTGCTACAGTAATTGTTGCATCATATCTCTCATATTATTGATTCGATTATTGTCACAGTATCATCGGTATAATATGATATATTATTAAATCAATAATTGAGACGACAAAGTTATTCATATTTGTAATATTTACAATGTCTAGAAGTTCTGTCAAGGAGAGGTTTGGTCATCTAATTGCGCGCCAATAAGGAGAAATCCTTATCAGAAAGCCTCATATTTCCTGGGAACGACATGGTTGTTAAATATTGTGAGTTATAATATTAATGATGAATAAGTTCGTGTTGATTAAAGATGAAATTGATAGTTCCATTGTGTTGGAATTATTAGTGTTAGTGAAAATCGACATTTATTTCGATAATAATTGATGTCTGGAAGTTATCGGGTAATTAATCGGATAAATGAGGAATTAATTGCTATTAATTCACATGATTATAACTATTTGTTCACATGTGTGTACTATTAATTCACATTCATGTACTATTAGGGGAGTTGGTGCAAGATTGATAATACTTGCATGACTAAGTTAAAGATGGAGGTATAGATGGAGGTACTATACTGTTATTCGTATTTTCACATGATTATAACTATTGAATCACATGATTTAAATATTGATTCACATTATTTACTATTAGGGGAGGAGGTGCAAGTTTGATAATACTTGCATGACTAAATTAAAAATGAAAGATAAGTTGAAGATATTGTACTGTAATAGTTCGAGCCCCAAAACGTGCAATTATTGAAACTATATTTTTCTATAAATAGAAGCTCATTCTTCCTTCATTTCTCACCAATTCACTAAAGCTGAGCAATTATTATAGAGAGAAATTATAGAGAGAAAGAAGAAGAGAAGTGTGCTACCTCACTATTCCAATATCTAGTTTCTTCTAAGGTAAGGGGTATTATTTCTTTCGTATTCATGAAGAGAGCTATTGTTATTTAATTCCTTATTATTATGTTGGAATAATTTGTCTATGCAAAGTACTGCATACATGATGAAATTCTTCTATTATTCCATTCTTTATTATTACATTTGGAATATCACATGCTGTGCGGATTACGCATGACATTCGGTTCCATTCTTTATTATTCTCACTGGAATAACATGCGTTCGTGTGGTCTATCGTATGCCTGGTGAATTACATTTGTTATTCCATTCTTTATTATTACATTGGAATATCACATGCATGCTGGATTTCGCATGACTGGTTCCATTCTTTATTATTCTATTGAGAATAACCTGTCTGTGCGGTCTATCGCATACATTATGAAATTCTTCTGTTATTCCATTCTTTATTATTCTGTTGGAATAACTTGTCTATTTGGATTACCACATGCATGGAGAATGATCCTTTGTATTCATTCCTTATTAAATTGTGGAAATGATATGTCTACGTGGATTACCGCATGGCGGGCGAAAATCCATTTGCAAGTTCATATATTCTATATACTCAGTTGGTTAAAGTTTTGGCTTCTATACTCCATGAAATTAGTAGAATATCCTGGATATTTGCGCTTCATCCAGTATCTTATCATGGAAATATTCTTCTGAGCATTCTTGAATTTTACTCCACAAAGCAGTATCATGTTGACAATTTGGACGTTTTTGAGTTCAGGATAAATTAACTTATAAATCTTTAAAATTTAATTCTTGAACTTGTTTTATTGAATTATTATGTCATTGTCATCATCCTCATGTTTATATTATATTGAAAGTCATCTCGTATTTTGTAGTGCATAGATGGACTTGGTATGATTATGACCGAGGATTATTTCGGTATAATCATGGCCAGTAATGTTACAAATGATGTGGTAAAAGTCCTCATTGGCCCGTAGTGCATTGATGGACGAGTTGTTGGCATGATCATGACCATTGATGAAAACACGAATATCCTCAATTGCGTAGTGCATGGATAATTTGTGGTCGTGATACTAATGAATATCCTTGGCCGTAGTGCAGGGATGACGTGTTTTATTTAATAAGCTGAGTCTTAGCGATAAAAATGATGAAAAACCTTTTAAATCATAGGAGATAGTAGATTTTATTCTCTATTTGACTCTTCTAATGAATTGCTTGTTCCGCTACAGTTAACCTTGATGTTTGTTATATTGTATCAGTTTAACACTGTTGAAGGCTAACGATAATTTATTCTGCATTATCTTAGCCATAATATTTCTTACTGGGCTAGTTGAGCTCACCCTTTTTCTTTTATTGTTCTCTTCAGGAAATGAGAACGTAGCAGGGACTAGTCGGGGAATGGAGTGACGATCCAGATGATAGCATTAGTAGTCCTCACTATTCTATGAAATAGTGTGATAATAAATGTATTGAGGACTTATTTTGAGTTTGAATATTGTCTAGAAGAAAATATTTGTATTAAAACTCATAGCTCATGTTGTATATTTAAGATTGTATTTGTATTCTGTACCATGTATTTGGCGACTCAGGATAGGTGATGTATACCTATTTTGGGGGCGTCACACATCATTCCATAATGGACTAACAATCCATAGATCACATCCAACACTAGATTAACCTGCATTGATGACTTCATCATTTGTCATATCTACATCATATTAATGATGGATTGATGACTATATAAAATATATTTTGATATTTTCCACTTTTGTATAGCCGAAACAATTAGCGTAGACTCTTCTTTAAATGGTTTAAAACCATTAAAAATCATTTTTGGTGTTATCATGCTGCAACATGCATGTAATGATGTGTTAGTGGCTCGATGTCCACATCCACACCTTTGTTACCGTGTGTTGCTGATAACAAGTGTGAATTTAGCTTGATTTCAAAAATTTTGAGATCTAGCATAGCTAGAAGATTTGGAATATTCATTTCTTCTTTATCAGCTTCAACTTCTTCCATTGTCTCTGTAACGCCCCTAAATTCGGGTCCCTTGAACCTCGGACCTGTTACATCACGGTACTACCTTCATCTCAATACATACAACCTTTATAAATAAATAACTGAACACAACCTGGATTTTATACCGATTAATACATTATTCCCTTCTGTTTCAGAATATATAACCTTTACAATCGGTTATTACATCTGTAGATCGTTCATGATCTATCTATACAACTTAAACTATAAACAATATGTTTTATATTAAAACATGGATTCACAATTCAAATTTAAATATTCTCCTGTATAGTGTTCTTCAACTACACATCTACAATGTATAATATTAACGTTTATTTAGCTTAGCTGGAAAATTCATATTCCAGTGTTTTGGCATAAAACCTTACCAGGTATAATTACTCTAAAGAAATTATACCAATGAGTTAATGTGTTATTAAAACACCAATCATCTTCAATCACTATTTCTTCTCGTGAACCTTTGTCTATCCTGAATCCTTTGACGATATGGTCATCTACTTATATCGACAATTATCTGCAAAAACAAATTTGGAAGATTGAGCACGATAGCTTAGCAATTTCAACAGTATACACATTTCAACAGTCTCCCTCTGTTTCATTTATCCCTTGTTATCCCATTCATGGATAGAATTCCATTCTTAACCTAAGTCTTATCTAACTTATTTTAGTTCTTGATTACCTGTTAATCTTTGGTATCAATTCCTTAAATATTTCTGTCATCCACCATTAATTCTCTTTATATTCTTTCAGATATTAAACCATATAGGTTTTTCTTAAAAATTTTAATCATCCCTTTACTTCCAATCTAAGTTTTATTCTTTAAACCTTTATTTATTTATTCGATACAAGTCTCATAATCTAGGTTTTATTCTTTAAACCTTTATTTATTTATTCGAGACAAGTCTCATAAATTTTCAGGTTATCACATTCACCACTTCTTCTAAGAATTTCATCATCGAAATTATAGCATACTAATATCTGCTCATTCTATTGATCAAAACTAGGTTTTCAACTTAACCTTTACAATTTCCTCCTCTGAGGATTTCTCTTCTATCATCACATTCTACAATGGCTTCTTTCAGGAGTTCAATCCTTTTAAACATTCAGGAGTCTTCACAATTGTTCAAGAAATGTGAAGCAGTATAAATAATCTAAAAAGTTTTATTCAAGAAAACTTTTCATATCGGCCTGAGGAGTCATAACGACCATGAACATTGAGGCTTAGGGGTATTACTACCTGCTACCTATTTCAATTACGAAAAAGGTAATCTACCTCTAAAAGATTTTCTACTGGGTATGTTTACAATCACAAAGAAGGTAAACTACATGTGCGGGTACATTAGGTGATCAGTCTATCATACCTTAGTTTTCAGAACGACTGCGTTCTTAGATTGGAATATTTTATCCAATTGGTATATCCCTATTTTTCGGGGTTGTTCACCTCAGACTTAATATAAGATTCCACACCAAAATAATTTAGCTTGGGATAAGTTCTTAAAGAATACTTAAATTTCATAAACATTTGTCTAGCTGATTCAATTAGCTTAGACGTATACCAACAATTCGAACATCAATCAAAATATTTGTCTGGCCAATTCAATTGGCATTAACTTATCTTTAAAATTCTAAAAATTATTTTATAACGTCATGATACCGCACTGTTTATACAGTCCATTGAGGATTCCATCATTTTGTGACTTTATCAGACTACATCATACCATAGTGGGTTGGTGATACTATGATCACATCCAACACTAGGTTAATCTCCATTGATGACTCCATCATTTATCATATTTTCATTAAATGGATTAATGATATATAAAATACATTTCGATATTTTTCAAATCATTTTCGTCTAGCTGAAACTATTAGCATAGATATGTGAATAATAAAACTTTTTAAAAACTTAATGGTTCAGAAATTGATCCAACATATTTTTCGAAAACACAAAAGTGAAAATATCAGCACGATGTCAATAACTTCGAAATCTAGCATAACTAGGAGATTTGGAATACTTATGCTTCCTCCATTAATTCCAAATTTCTCCAATACTCCATTACTTTAATAATTCTATCATCCCCAATGCTCATCATATTGAAAATTCTCAGTTCACAATCTAAAATTTTTCTATACCGCAGAACAGTTCATCAAGCTTACCACACATTATGAGTTCAGGAACTTGCCATAATAATATGAGTTTAGGAACTCGTCCTATTAATATGTAGTCCAAGACCAGATCAAGGACTATCCATACGCTTAGGGGTTCACAAACATACCATACAATTATGAGTCACAAACTTACCATAAGTATGAGTTTTAAGAACTCACACCTAACCTTATATTCTCTAACTATCAAATATAAATATGAGAAAAGAATCACTTTCTCACCATAGGTATATTGATAGCGCGAGACCAATATTTCAACGATTAGCAATATGATAAACTGAGTAGTCGTTAGACCAAGCACAAAACCCCTGCCCATACAAAGGTTTGTACAACCCAGCTAGCACATAAGTTCTCAATTAAAATCCCACATAATCCTAGATTTCTCTTTACTCAATACAGAATTTAGTTATTCATTATCTCATCATCTACAACTCTTTTCGAGTTTACATCGTACAATTTCATAGTACATTCTCTTTATAGCGTCCGGATATATCTTCTAAATTATTTAACATATCATATGTTATTCAACAATTCATTCTGATCACGTCGTGATCTTATTTTGCAATTATTTCTCCTTATCCTTACGATCGTTTTATACTACGATCTTCTTATTCTTCTATTTAATCATATTATATTATGATTTTATTTACACTTTTCATCTTATAGACATCGTCTATTTATCATAACTTTTCAGCTTTATTACTGGAGTCGGGTAACTCCTGATTTTCATCTTTTATAACTCTTCAAGATTCTTCTTTGAATCTTATTTATCTTATTTTTTACTTAATAATGAATTTCCTAAATTCATCTCTTATCACTTAAACTCTATCCGAGTTTATTTCTTATCATCCTTATCTTCATCTCTATGGTTATAGCCTAAGGTACCCTTGCCTAAGGTTTATAACCTATCAGCTTTGATACCAACCTACAACGTCCCCAAATCCGGGTCCCTTGAACCTCGGACCTGGTACGTCGCAGTACTACCTTCATCTCAATACATACAACCTTTATTAATAAATAACTGAACATAACCTGGCTTTTATACCGATTAATACATTATTCCCTTATGTTCCAGAATCTGTAACCTTTACAATCGGTTATTACATCTGCAGATCGTTCATGATCTATCTATACAACTTAAACTATAAACAATATGTTTTATATTGATACATGGATTCACAATTCAAATTTAAATATTCTCCTGTATAGTGTTCTTCAACTACACATCTACAATGTATAATATTAACGTTCATTTAGCTTAGCTGAAAACTTCGCATTCCAGTGTTTTGGCATAAAACCTTACCAGGTATAATTACTCTAGAGAAATTATACCAATGAGTTAATGTGTTATTAAAACAGCAACTATCTTCCTTTTTAAATCTTGATACACAATGCTTTAATCATGTGTTTAAG
Source organism: Panax ginseng (assembly GCA_020205605.1). Taxonomy (NCBI): domain Eukaryota; kingdom Viridiplantae; phylum Streptophyta; class Magnoliopsida; order Apiales; family Araliaceae; genus Panax; species Panax ginseng. The sequence continues at coordinate 117,953,848 of CM035133.1, read as the reverse complement.
ACTTACTAGAACTTTATTGTCCATTTGATTTATTTACATAAAATTTCCTTCGAATGATAACCTACATCCTCCATGAGAATTTAATTGATTAGGTTAATCATCACCTCGTAATTAAATCTGATAATAATTCTTAAACTCTCGTCTAATATTATTAATCACTCTACAAATATTATTAATTATTTAATAATATTTTAAAAAGTTACTAATATTATTAATCATTTAATAATATTTTATTCACTTTCTAATATTATTAATCACTTAATAATATCTTAATAACTTACAATTATTATTAATCATTTAATAATATTTTATTCACTTTCTAATATTATTAACCATTTAATAATATTTTATTTACTTACTAATATTATTAATCCTTTAATAATATTTTAATCACTAACTAGTATTTTAATCATTTATAAAAATTTTAATTTAATTGTTTATCTCTTACTATTTAATTTATTTAACACACACATCGTGCCATTCTTATATCATTTTATTAAAAATGACCATATTACCCTCATAAAGTCTTAATACATCATATTAATGATTATTAGTCAATAAAATCACCTTATAGAATTTTATGACTTAATATAACTTAATTTTCTTATTTATTCTTAACACATTCATAGGTATTAAAAATACCTAATCAAATTATTATTTTACTATCTCTTGGAAAACTTCAATATATAATATTTTAGTCATAAAAAAATTTTCCTCAAATTTTCCAACTTCGTTTCCTATTTTTAAATAGGCCACTTCTGTCCATACTACCACATTTATTAAAAATTATCCTTTGGACTTATACCAACGTACACATCCCCTCACATCATTTTTATAACAATCACATAAAATTATGGATCAATTACATATTCTATTACATTTTTTAAAGTAATTACAACAATAGTGCACTCATAAATTATTCATACAATTAATACACTTTCCATATTTATTTACAATATTAGTGCAATTAGGATTCCTTAATTTAGGGAATTAGTATGCAATTAGAATTCCTTAATTTAGGGGATTATTACTAATTTACTTATTAAATTAAGTAATTAATAAGTAAACCATATAGCACCTCCACCACCTAAGCCTCCACCCCCACCTCCACCTCCACCTCATCCAGCACCTCCACCAAATCCTCCACCTTTCCCACCTCCAAGTCCGCCGCCACCCCCTAAGCCTCCACCCTCCTCATCCACGCTCCGGCAAGGGCGAGAAGGGTTCTGCCAACTGGAAGGAGGGCGACAGCAGCTAGGACATGGGTTTCTAGGGCGAGATTTCTACAGAAAGGAAAAATGGATTGGGATTTGAGGAGAGAGAAACGGCCATGGGAGGACGGAGGGAGAGAGAGTTAATGAATAAGGGTTAGAGAAATAGATTTTAGGGAGACACGTGGGCTATATGTGACGTGTTGGTCATAGTAACGGTCGTTTTCGAAATAGTAGGTTAGAAATATGATCCTTCCGAGAGCAAGTACCAACGCAAAAATATGATCTGTCGCCGCTCTGTTTCTGCAGCTTTTTCATATTGCAGTTGGTAGCCAAACCTTCATACCAAGGTAACCAATTCTATTTTATTAAGTTGCCACTTGATTTTGAATGTAATGCAGTTGGTAACTGTAAGAACCCAACTTATTATAAATAAAATTGAATTTTCCTTTATTCATTATTTTAAATTAATAAGGGTTAATTTGATATAATTCTTTGGTTATGGGTGAAATGTGCAAAGTTTACAAAATATGCAAGTGGTTATAAAATATTCATTATTGTCGGGGGAATATTAGTTTGGTCGTGGAATATTCTTTTTGTCGAGAATCTCGTCTGACGTAGTTGATCATTAGTGGGCCCCATAATTAAAAAAAAGCAGTTGGATGAAAAAAAAACGACAAAGATTGAGTTTTATAAATAATCGGCGTAAATTATTACAGATTAACTTTGTTGGGTTACGGTGGTTAAAAATCTGATGTCTGGCGTGGTTGCGATAGACTTACGCGGTATTGCATGCAATATTATTGAATTATTGATCCTTACGTAGAAGGCACTTTTCTAATAATTATTCACGGTGAATTCTTATTCAATATTATATTTTATTGATTCAATAATTGCTTTGCGTTGATATTTTGTATTCTTTGTTGTTTCAATAATTGTCATTACACAAGTATTTTCCATTATCAAATCAATAATTCATATTATTTGAATAATATTATCGAGATAACATTATTGGCAATGTCTAGAAAGTTACATCTAAGGAGAGGTTTGGTCACCTAATTGCGCGCCAGATGAGGAGAAATCCTTATTGGAAAGCCCCTCTTTCACAGGAGCGGCACGGTTGTCAATCTTTGTGATTACGTAATATTATTTTTAAATAAGTAATTATTGATTATTATGATAAAGAAAATATTTATTTTATGTGGATATAGATGGAGAAAATTTTAATGTGACAATTGTTGAAAATTAATATTTTATCTTTTTACGATAAAATAATTCATTTAAATATATTATTTTAATAATATATTAACTTGGTGATATTTTTATAATGAATGTGGGATATATGAGTATATGAGGAGGTAGAGTATTTTGTGGCATTAAATGTTTAACATATGTTTTGTGTGTCGGTGGACACAATTCTTAATAGAAAATTGATTATAGGCGTAAAATCGCCTTGGTTTGTGGATTTTGGTCAATTTACATTTGGAATTTGGAAACATTTTCTTCTGCAAAGTTGTAGAGAATGGAATTTCCCATGGAAAGTCGCGAGTTTCAAATTTTTCTGATAAACGAGCTATTTTCTACGAATTATTGAAGTTTCGGAAGATAAAATATTTTTTATTAAATAATGGGTGGGACCCACTCTTGTTTGAACATGTGGGCTGCTGGAAATTGGGTCAAGGTTGGCTGGTGGCTGATTTGGTTCAAAGGCATGCGTAGAAGATATAAATTATAATATTATTTTATTATTTTAGTCTCCTTTGGCGTTCTAGCATTTTCCTATAAATAGAGGGTTAAGTTAGAATTGAAAATCACACCAGAAACAAAGTTTTCTCTCTTTCTCTCTCTAAATTATCGAGCGTATTCTTGTGAGTATACTTTGAGTGTTGCTATATCTGGTGCGAGTTTACACAAGACTTTATCTGAAAATTATCGTAGGAAATGCGGTTATTTTGAGGTAAAGGGTATTATTTTCTTCTTAAATGATATTTTTTCTTCAATATCATTATGTCAAGTATTGGTGAACTTTTTATCAAATTTAGAACTTGTTGTGTCGGGGTTACTATTCACGTATCACGGACTATTCACGTATATCGACTTTATTCACGAATACAAGACTTTATTCACCAAAAAATAAAAAAATTCTTTTTGTCCAAAATATCTATTCGGATACTAGCTTTGATTGTATCCATGTTTTGATCATTCTTGAATTTTACACCAATATGATTATTTTCAAGTATTTTTGGACATGGGTAAAACAAAGTACGAATCCTTAATCCTTAATCCTTGTCATTTTGTTTCCTTTGGATTCGTTTCTTTAAAAATGTTTTTCATCATCCTCGGTCCTAAATGGTGATATAAATGAATATCTTTGGCACAGAATAGTGCAAAGATGAGCGATTAATTGATGAATATCTTTGGCGTAGTAGTGCAAAGATGAGCAGTGTTGAGATGAACATGACCCATTTGGTGATACAAATGAATATCTTTGGCTGTAGTACAAAGATGATTAAAGATGTATATTGATTGTTATTACGAGGATAAACTATTGATGATGGACTTTTAAACCTTAGAAGACGGTAGAATTATTTCTCTACGTGACTCTTCAATGGATTCTTTATTTCATTGCATGTGTTGATCTAAAACTTGTTGTCTATTGTATTCTATTAGATTTTTCCTGTTGAAGACTAACGATAATTTGTTGTATATTATCTTTAGTCATAATATTCTTTACTGGGCTAGTTGAGCTCACCCTTTTCCTTTTTGTTCCATTTTTCTTCTCAGGAGGTGAGAACATAGCAGGATCGAGTCGGGGTATGGAGTGATGGTTCTAGGAAGATGTTTTAGCTGTCCTCACTATTTCTGTAAAATAGTGTATGAATAATTAATGAGGACTTATTTGGGTGTGTATATTGTCTAGAAGACAATATTTGTATTCAAACTCACAGTTGTATTGTCGTATTCTACACGACATCTGTATTATCAAAGTTGTAGTTTGCTTTCTATACCATGTATTTTGGCGACTCAGAATGGGTGTTGTATACCTATTTTGGGGGGCGTCAAAGTTGGTATCAGAGCTTAGGGATATGATCTCTGGCGGAGATCGGGGAATAGAACTAGGAAGGGAGAGACGAGTAAATCCTTCGCTAGTGTGTCCTACCTAAGCTTATTTGTTGGTCGGTTATAATATAGGATATTATGTGATATGTTAATTTGTTTAATTAACCCTTGTTTTATGGTAGTATTTAAGAATGGCTGCTGAGAACGTTAACAATGGAGTTTATGAGACCGTGGAGACGCCGGTACTCACCAACGAGGAGACCGTGGAGACGCCGGTACTCACCAACGAGGAGAACGTGCAACAGGCTGGCAATGTTCCTCCTGTGAACAACGCCACTGAGCAAATGATGAATGACGGGATGTTTAGAAGCTTTTTGCAGTTCATGCAAAATCAGACGAGGGAGATTCGTGTACAAAATACGGGAGGAAATGGTAGTAACGTGCGGTTTGTCACGGCCAAACAATTCAAAGAGTTGGGACCACCAAATTTCCATGGAAAGCCGGATCCGATCAAGGCAGAAACGTGGGTCAAGCAAATTACCAAGATATTCGATGTCTTGTGGTGCGCGGAGAGTCTGAAGGTTCCATTCGCCACCTTTATGTTTTTCGTGGTGAAGCGACATTGGTGGGAATCGTGAAGCGTACTGACCGATGATGCACTTAACATGTCTTGGGAAAGATTTGAAGCTGTTCAATGACAAGTACTTTCCGGAAAGTATTCGTCATATGAAGGAGGTAGAGTTTATTAGACTCGAAGCGAACAACATGGCGGTGTCTCGAAGACGAGGCAAGGTTAGCGAGAATTATCGAGTTTGCACCTCATTTGGTGGAGAATGAGGAGCGAATGACGCGTATGTTTCGAGAGGTCTAAAACCGGAGATTCGTCAATACCTTATCTCTCATAAATTTTCTCTATATTCGAGATGTTGTCAGCGAGGGCTCGATTATTAGAAGCGAGATAGTGAGTATACTCAATGAGGGACCACAATCGGGGTAGTCATCATCGAGCGATGATAACCCGGCGAGGAGGAAGAATACGGACAAAAGCGGTAACCACTCGGTGGTAATCGTGGACATGATAATAGGAGAGGTGACTCAAGTGGAAATTTCGAAAAGAAGATTCAACAATGGCGGGAAGATATCAGCTGGCGACCTTAGCTTTGACCAACAACAAATGCTGGGGAGGAGAACGGCGCCAGATTAGATGTTACAAATGCGGGAAGGAGGGACATATCAGCCCAAACTGTCCACAACAATCCAAGGTATGTTACAACTGTGGAAAGGAAGGCCACATCGCTCGAGATTGTACTATCGCGAAACCAAGTTCAGCAGGAGTGGTGATTCAAGGTACATCTGGATAAGTCAAAATCGGCCGGTTCACGGAAGAAGGCGTTTGTCGTGACTGGACAAAATGTGAGGAACCCAAACGAGGTGATCACGGGTAAGCTAATCTTGAATTCTTGCGAAGTTTATACCTTACTAGAATCCGGTTCTACCCATTCTTTATCTCTCTCTGCTTTTGCTCAGCGTTTAAACTTGACTCAGGAGAAATTAGATTTTGATTTATCTGTTGAAACTCCGTTGGGTGAAACCTTCGTTACATCTACAGTTTATAAATCTTGCATGATCCAAGTTGGCACTATCACATTACCTGTTGATCTTATCTCTTTAAAGATACTTGCTTTTGATGTGATTTTAGGAATTGATTGGTTAACCACTCATCATGCCAAAATTGATTGTTTTCGTAAGGTTGTTAGTTTTCATATTCTAACTAACTGTCATATACAATTCAAACCACTAAACCACTAAAATCAGTCCTTTGTCATATCAAGCCACAAAGCTATTCGTTTATTGAAAAGCGGATGTCAAGCTTTCTTAGCCCATGTTATGGATTTGAATAAAGACAAGTCGATTTGAATAATATTTACGTGGTTAGAGAATTCACGATGTATTTCTAGAAGAACTTCGGTTTACCCCAAAAGCGTGATGTTGAATTCTTTATTGACCTTGAGCGGGTACAAAACCCATTTCTAAAACCCCATATCGAATGGCTCTATTGAACTTCGGGAGTTAAAAGTCCAACTACAGGAGTTATTAGACATCGGTTTCATTGGTCCTAATACGTCTCCTTGGGGTGCTCTGTTTTATTCGTAAAGAAGAAAAGGCGAGAGTATGCGACTTTGTATTGACTACGAGAATTGAACCATGTCACCATCAAGAATAGGTATCCGCTACCTCGCATTGATGACACTGTTCGACCCGATTACAAAAGCGCAATTCTTTTCAAAGATTGATCTTCGATTCGGATATCATCAATTTGAAGATTAAAAGCGAGGATATTCCAAAAAGGCGGCATTCGAGGACTCGATCACGGGCATTATGAATTCTTGGTCATGTCTTTTGGATTGACTAATGCTCCTGCTTTGCTTTCATGGATATGATGAACCGTGTATTTAAGGAATATTTGGATCAGTTCGTTGTTGTCTTTATTGATGACATCCTTCTCTATTCCAAAAGCCGTGAAGATCATGAGCACCATTTGAAGTTGGTACTACAAAGACTTCGTGAACACAAGCTTTATGCCAAGCTGAAGAAATGCGAGTTACGGCTTGAGGAAGTAGCATTCCTTGGGCACGTGGTGTCAAAACAAGGAGTATCTGTTGACCCATGATACAAAGTTTAGAAGCAAGTAGAAGTCGGTGGTGAAATCTGTGACTTTACGGGCTTATTTGGTTATTATCGGAGATTTGTGGAAGGATTTTCTCGAATCGCTACTCTGCTAATTAACTCGGTGACTCGGAAGATACAAAATTCATATGGATAGGAGAATGTGAGAAGAGTTTCCAAGAGTTCAAGAGGAGACTCATTTCTAAGACTGTTCTAACAATACCATCTGGTTTGGATGGATTTGTTATCTCTAATGATACTTACGGCAAGGGGTTAGGATGTGTTCTCATGCAACATGGGAAAGTCATAGCCTATGCCTCACGACAACTCAAAGAATATGAGAGGAATTATCCTACTCATGATGGAGTTGAATGACGATCGTGTTTGCGTTGAAGATATAGAGACACTACTTATCAGGGGAGAAAGTAGAGATTTATACGGATCATAAAAGCCTCAAATATTTCTTCACCCAAAAGAACTCAACATCGCTAAGCAGCGGCGTTGGTGGAGTCATTAAAAGATTACGATCACACTATTCAATATCATCTCGAAAAGCGAAAGTAATAGGCGACGCATTAAGTAAAAGATCATATGCAAGTCGAGTGCGATATTGTCAACGAAAGGCCCATTTTGTATGACTTGCAAAGGATGGAGGTAGAATTAAAGAATCCAGGACCCACATAATGATGGCAAATATACAAGTAGAGCCGACTTTAATCGATAAAGTTAAAAATTTTGCTCAAGCTACTACGGATGCAGGGGTGATCGCGTATGAAGAAGAAAGTGCAAGAAGGAGCTATTAGGAAGCAAGAATTGATGAGGAAGGAATACTTTGAGTCAATTCTAGACTTTGTGTTCTAACGATTACGACTTGAAACATAAAATCATGATGGAGGCACACAACACCCCGTTTGCAATCCATCACAGGAGTACCAAAATGTATCATGATATTCGATATACATTTTGGTGGAACAATATGAAAGAGAGATTGCGGAGTTTATCTCAAGATGTTTAACTTTGTCGGCGTGTAAAGGCGGAGCATCAAGTGCCAAAAGGTCCATTGCAACCACTTGAGATTAGGAATGGAAATGGGAACACATTACTATGGATTTTGTTACGGTGTCTTCCCAAAGTTTCTCAAAGGCGTAGATGCAATTTGGGTTATTATTGATAGATTAACCAAGTCCGCCCATTTCTTACCGAAACGCTGTGAGACTTATCCCTTGAACTTCTTGCTTCGTATGCGTGAATGAGATTATGCGATTGCATGGCATGCCGGTATCCATAGTTTGGATCGTGACCCGAGATTCACTTCAAGATTTTGGGTTAGCTTGCGAGAAAGCTATGGGCAGCGCAGTTCTGATTGATCCGAGATACCATCCTCAAGCAGACGGACAATCGAGAGAGGACTATTCAAACCCTTGAAGATCTATTAAGACTACTGTGTCCTAGATTTCAAAGGAAGTTGGGATAAGTACCTACCACTGGTGGAATTCTCCTACAACAACATGATTATCAAGCAAGTATAGGCATGGCTCCATTTGAGGCGTTGTATAGAGCGAAAATGTCGTTCTCGATATCTTTGGGATGAGGTGGGAGAAGCAACATTGTTGGGACGAATTTAGTACGCATGACTACAGAAAAGATCCAAATGATTCGACAACGTATTCAAACTTCACAAGATCGACAAAAGAGTTATGTTGATCTTCATAGAAAGGACGTGGAGTTTAATATTGGAGATCATGTATTGTTACGTATTGCTCCATGGAAAGGAGTTATAAGATTTGGGAAAAGAGGAAAGCTCAATCCAAGGTTTGTTGGTCCATTTGAGATTCTTGACCGAATAGGAAACGTAGCCTATAGACTCGCGTTACTTCCAAGTATGTCTCGTGTTCACAATGTATTCCACATATCTATGCTTCGTAAATATGTGAAAGACCCGAACCACATTATTACATTAGAACCAGACGAGATAGCTGAAGATTTAACCTACGAGGAGATACCTGTTGAGATTTTGGATAGAAAAGAGCATGTCTTACGCACGAAGGTTATACCACAAGTTAAGGTTTTGTGGAGAAACCATGCAATTGAGGAAATGACATGGGAGTTGGAATCGGAGATGAAAGCGAGGTACCCTCACCTTTTCGATATACAGTGTATCGCACGTCAATTTAGAGGACGAAATTTCATAAGGAGGGAGGTTGTAAGACCCCAACTTATTATAAATAAAATTGAATTTTCCTTTATTCATTATTTTAAATTAATAAGGGTTAATTTGATATAATTCTTTGGTTATGGGTGAAATGTGCAAAGTTTACAAAATATGCAAGTGGTTATAAAATATTCATTATTGTCGGGGAATATTCGTTTGGTCGTGGAATATTCTTTTTGTCGAGAATCTCAAATCTGATGGTAGCAGATCATTGGTGGGCCCCATAACGAAAAAAAGCAGTTGGATGAAAAAAACGACAAAGATTGAGTTTTATAAATAGCAGGCGTAAATTATTACAATTAATAATTGTTGGGTTACACGGTGGTTAAAATCTGATGTCTGGCGTGGTTGCCAAGAGTAGACACGGTATTGCAGTATTATTGAATTATTGATCTTACGTACGTGAAGGCACTACTCAATAATTATTACGGTGAATTCTTATTCAATATTATATTTTATTGATTCAATAATTCTTTGCGTTGATATTTTGTATTCTTTGTTGTTTGATAATTGTCATTTACAGTATTTTCCATTATCAAATCAATAATTCATATTATTTGAATAATATTATCGAGATAACATTATTGGCAATGTCTAGAAAGTTACATCTAAGGAGAGGTTTGGTCACCTAATTGCGCGCCAAGATAAGGAGAAATCCTTATTGGAAAGCCCCTCTCTTCCTGGAGCGGCACGGTTGTCGATCTTGTGATTACGTAATATTATTTTTAAATAAGTAATTATTGATTATTATGATAAAGAAAATATTTATTTTATGTGGATATAGATGGAGAAAATTTTTAATGTGACAATTGTTGAAAATTAATATTTTATCTTTTTACGATAAAATAATTCATTTAAATATATTATTTTAATAATATATTAATTGGTGATATTTTTATAATGAATGTGGGCTATATGAGTATATGAGGAGGTAGAGTATTTTGTGGCATTAAATGTTTAACATATGTTTTTGTGTGTCGGTGGACACAATTCTTGATAGAAAATTGATTATAGTACGTAAAATCGCTTGGTTTGTGGATTTCGGTCAATTTACATTTGGAATTTGGAAACATTTTCTTACGCAAAGTTGTAGAGAATGGAATTTCCCATGGAAAGTCATGAGTTTCAAATTTTTCTCGATAAGCGAGCTATTTTCTCTTTAATTATTGAAGTTTGGAAGATAAAATATTTTTATTAAATAATGGGTGGGACCCACTCTTGTTGTTTGAACATGTGGGTCACTGGAAATTGGGTCAAGGTTGGTTGGTGGCTAATTTGGTTCAAAGGCATGCGTAAAAGATATAAATTATAATATTATTTTATTATTTTAGTCTCCTTTTTGGCGTTACAGCATTTTCCTATAAATAGAGGTTAAGTTAGAATTGAAAATCACACACGAAACAAAGTTTCTCTCTTCTCTCTCTAAATTATCGAGCGTATTTTTGTGAGTATACTTTGAGTGTTGCTGCTATACGGTGCGAGTTTACACAAGACCTTATCTGAAAAAATTCATCGAAATGCGGTTATTTTGAGGTAAAGGGTATTATTTTCTTCTTAAATGATTTTTTTCTTGATATCAATATCATTATGTCAAGTATTGGTGAACTTTTTTTATCAAATTTAGAACTTGTTGTGTGGGAGTTACTTATTCACGTATACGACTATATTCACGATATCGACACTATTCACGAATACTAAGACTATTCACCAAAAATAAAAAATTTCTTTTTGTCCAAAATATCTATTCGGATACTAGCTTTGATTGTATCCATGTTTTGATCATTCTTGAATTTTACACCAATATGATTATTTTCAAGTATTTTTGGACATGGGTAAAACAAAGTCTGAATCCTTAATCCTTAATCCTTGTCATTTTGTTTCATTGGATTCGTTTCTTTAAAAATGTTTTTCATCATCCTCAGTCCTAAATGGTGATATAAATGAATATCTTTGGCTGTAGTGCAAAGATGAACGATTAATTGATGAATATCTTTGGCCCGTAGTGCAAAGATGAACAGTTTTGAGATGAACAATGACCAACTGGTGATACAAATGAATATCCTTGGCCTGTAGTGCAAAGATGATTAAAGATGTATATTGATTATTATTACGAGGATAAACTATTGATGATGGACTTTTAAACCTTAGAAGCGGTAGAATTATTTCTCTACGTGACTCTTCTAATGGATTCTTTATTTCATTGCATGTGTTGATCTAAAACTTGTTGTCTATTGTATTCTATTAGATTTTTCCCTGTTGAAGACTAACGATAATTTGTTGTATATTATCTTAGTCATAATATTCTTTATTGGGCTAGTTGAGCTCACTCTTTTCCTTTTGTTCCATTTTTCTTCTCGGGAGGTGAGAACATAGCGAGGATCGAGAGAGTCGGGGTATGGAGTGATGGTTCTAGGAAGATGTTTTTTTTGTCCTCACTATTTACGTAAAATAGTGTATGAATATTTAATGAGGACTTATTTGGGTGTGTATATTGTCTAGAAGACAATATTTGTATTCAAACTCACGATTGTATTATTGTCGTATTCTACCGACATACGTATTATCAAAGTTGTAGTTTGCTTTCTATACCATGTATTTTGGCGACTCAGAATGGGTGTTATATACCTATTTTGGGGGGCGTCACAGTAACCAAACCTTCATGCAGTTGGTTGCCAAACTTTCATACCAAGGTAACCAATTCATACTGCAGGTGTGGAGGTAGATTGGTTACCTTGATATAAAGGTTTGTTTACCTTGGTATAAAAGTTTGGTTACCCTGGTACGAAGTTTTGGTTATCAACATTACATTACACATCACTATCTTATCTCTCTCTTTCCTATGCAGTGTTCTTATTTTCTTTTTGACATGAAATTGGGTCTCACCGGCGAAGGGAAGGAGGAAGATGACTGGCGAAGGGGATAAGGAAGATGACGTTGCCAAACTTTGAATATTTGAATTTGAATTATTATTTTTAAATTTGAATTTGTTTTTGTTGTTAGATCCAAGATATTTGAATTTGAATTATTAATTATGACAGTTATTTCTCCTTGATTTTAGGTTTCCTTATTATTATGAATTGAATCCTATACTAATTCCCTAAATTAAGGAATACTAATTGCACTATTATTGTAAATAAATATAGAAAGTGTATTAATTGTGTAAATATTTTATGAGTACACTATTGGTGTAATTACTTTCTAAATATTGTATATTATTGTAAAGGACCCTAAAATTATGTGATTAACCTTTTCATAGTCTCATATGTCACATGTCGACATACTCTAGTCGATAGAAATTATCTCGACGATTCCCGACTCGTCGATAATTATTAGTTTTTAATCTGTTGGAAGCCTAATTCACCCATTAAGCCTCCTTAATCATTTTATTATTATTTTTTATTTTCTGTCCATACATATATACATATATTCCATACATAAAAATAATTTTTTTGGAATTTTTCCTTCTTATTAAATGTTTTTCAAAAGCCAATTTTAGTTCATAATTTAGCAAAATTAGCTATATCATGCTCAATTCAGAAAATTCCAAAAGTTTTACAAAATCTTACATATATTAACCTGAACTTCTAGTTTAAATTTCATGGTCATCAGAATTATAGAACTCTAGTTATAGTCGTTTCTGTCAGAAAAATCCTAAAATTGAAATGGCCATAACTCACTCAATTTAAGTAGGAATAAGCTCAACTTTGGACAAGAGCTTATTTATATCATATATTTTTATGTCCCAATAGGCCTGAATTTATTTAAAAAATTAAATTGCCAAAAATGCCACTAGAAAGTTTTGGAGAGATTACTTTTTTGGTATTTCCAAATTTTGCCTACTTTACTAAAATTTGTCCATACGGAAATCTACAAGGAATTTTTCAGTGATTCCACTTGGAGATGTTAGATATCTCATGGATATAACACATGTATTTGACGGATCTCAAAAACAACTTGTACATTTCTAATGGTGAAGGTCCAAAGTGGATTGAAATTTAAGGCTTTTTGTACCAAAAACTGTTTTTGATCTTCTTCTTTGTTCAAGCTCATCAACCCTTAAATTGACAACATCCAAGCATAAAACATCATAATACATCCTAATACTTTTTATACTCATGGATCTATCATGATCCATGATTAATTTCATCAAACTCAAGAACATAAACTAGGAAATCAACTAAGATTTGAAGTTTATACCTTTAGGATTTTTCTCCTCTTGATTTCTTCATCTTCTTCTCTTCTCTTCTTGCTATCCTTTAATGGCAGCATTTTTCTCTCTCTTCCTTTCTATTATGGTCGGACAAGGGAGTGTAGGAATGAGAGAGCAATTTTTTTTTCTTCCTTTCCTTTATTTATCTAAATTAATGATCATATTTAGGAGAGAGAGAGAGAGAGAGTAGTTTAGGATTAGGTAGAGTGGATGAGGACTAGGTGGAAGTGGTTTACCTAACCCATGTGCTGAAAATTCTAGCTAATTTAAGTCATGTGGGTCCCACTTTTATTTCCTCATTTTGCGTGTTTAATCTTATCTTTGACTTTCGGACCCGAAAAATCAAATTTTCGAGTTTATAGTCAATTCCTACGAAATTCGATGCTCCCAACATCATGGGCACATCCATTTCTTCAGATTCAACTCCGAATTTTAAGTTTGTCTTTTCTCCATAAAAGTCAACTATTGACTTTGACCAAAAAGTCAACCCCGACATATTTTGTGTTTACAACCTATTCTTACTAATTTCGACATTCCGGATTCAAATATCCAATCCATGTTCTCAAATTCCACTCCTAACTCCGATTTTGAATTTTCTCCATAAAAGTCAACTGCTAATTTTGACCAAAAAGTCAACCTTGACACATATTTCGTGTTTACAGTCTTTTTTGACTAAACTTGACACTCTGGATTTAACAGAGCAGTCCGTACTTCAAAATTCTATCCCTAAATTAAATTTTAAGTTTTAACTTACTCCCTTTTTATTGATTAATCATATTAGCTAATCATTTATTGATTATTATATTTCACTTGCCATTCAAGGCCATCATTCAAGCTATATTAATTTATAACATAGTTTTTTCTTGTTTCTCACATATTTAACTTAATTAACCATATAGGTTTATATGTTCATCCTTTAGTTATTACTTTCTTCCCATTACAAGGATTTCATACTGGAATCACTATTACTGCATTTTTCTAGTTTAGTTTACTACTAAACCCTTACACAATTTCTCTTAATCAACTTATCTCATCAACTTACTTCATCAAAGGTATTATCTCCCTCTATTTCCTTTATCCCTTGTTATCCCATTCATGGATAGAATTCCATTCTTAACTTAAGTCGTATCTGAATTATTTCAGTTCTTGATTACCTGCTAATCTTCGATATCAATTCCTTAAATATTTCTATCACCCATCATCAATTCTCTGTACATTCTTTCATATATTAAATCATATAGGTTTTTCTTAAAAATGTTAATCATCCATTTACTTCCAATCTAAGTTTTATTCTTTAAACCTTTATTTATTTATTCGAGATAAGTCTCATAATCTATGTTTTATTCTTTAAACCTTTATTTATTTATTAGAGACAAGTCTCATAAATTTTTGGGTTATCACAGTCTCACTATGAAACAATTCTATCTAACTCTAGCACCATCAATGCTCAATCTACTATAATTAATTAGCTCTTATTCGATAATATTCCTATACCTTAGTAAAGTTCATCAATCTCACTACACATTATGTGTTTAGGAACTTGCTATAAAAATATGAGTTTAAGAACTTGTCCTAGCAATATGTAGTCCAAGAACCAATCAGGGACTGTCCATACGCTTAGGGGTTCAAAAATATGTCATATAATTAAGTCACAAACTTATCATACGTATGAGTTTTAAGAACTCACACCTTATCTTATATCCTCTAATTATCAAATATACATATGAGAAAAGAATCACCTTCTCACCATATATACACTGATAATGGAACACCAACATTTCAACGATTATCAGTGTAATAAAATAAGTGGTTGTTAAACCAAACACAAAACTCCTGCCCATATAAAAGTTAAGTACAACTCAGCTACCACATGAGTCCTCAATTGAAATCCCACTTAATCCCATCAAATCTTATCTTGTTCTTGCTCAATACAAATTTTATTTAATTTGTATTTCATCATCTATAACTATTTTCAAGTTTTATTCTTGTACTATTACATAGTACCGTTTTCATATAGCCATTCTGCTATAAATTTTCAATCATTCGATTGATTACCTGACCTTCATTGACTTGATTAGATCACGTCGTGATCTTATCTTGTAAGTGTGTTATATTACGATTCTTTCTCATTCTATGATTGTTTCATTTTTACGATCTTCTTATCTTTTTTCCAATCATATTATTTTATGATTATTCGAATCAGGTGTCCTCTAATCCTCTACTTCTTACCTTTTAAGATTCTTCTTTGAATCTGTGCGTATTATATTAATGCATTCTTTATGAATTTATGGATTCATTTAATATCATTTAAACTGCATTAAAGTTTATGCTTAACATCCTTTTCCTTTTCATCTATATTGTTTATGGTTATAGCCTAAGGTACGCTTACCTAAGGTTTATAACCCATAGCTCTGATACCAACTACAACGATCCCAAAATTGGGACTATTTCTCTCCCTGATCTTGTGCGTTAATATTATCTTGTTCTAGCTTTAAAACATTATTTATTGATAAAATAGTTAAAAATGTTGAATAAATATTTTTTTTATCATTCATTGTTCCCTGAATCGCAACTTTTACGATTCTTCTTTATATTTAAATCATATATATGATATGATTTGTATAATTTTAGTAAACATATTAAAAACTTAAGTCTCACTACTTAATATCTTTTTTATTGATGATTCACTTATTTCAGAATCTTATTTATTCTCATTTCAGAATAAATATTCTTTATCCATTCAACATTTCAAACTATACATAACTGCCAATTACATTTAACAAAACTATCAATCATAGCTTTATACCATTTTTAATTCAAGAAAATGTATTCATTTTTCATATCGTTCAATCTTGATCATCCGTATAGCAAGTAATATTGCTTAACATCATTAACTTGCAAAAAAAATTTGTTTGCAAGATTGAGCTCAATAGCCCAGCAAATTTAACAGTCTATCATGTTTCACATAGCACCCAATTTCATATGCACCATATTTCCTTTACTATGCATATCCATATGCAACATATTTTCTTTACTATGCATATCTGCATGCAACATATATTCTTTACTATGCATATCCTACATGCATCAATAATTCCTTGCAATGTATACATTCATGCATTATACATTTTTAATTTATCAAGTTACATCATACAAAATGTGCTATCACATATCACATATAAATTGAGTTTCATAACCCAATTAACTTATTTTGACTTTAACAATTCATAAAGCATGGTATGTATCTCACCACAGAATCACATTTAATCCACAAACATAAAAGAACTGAAAAACTTGACTTGTTTGTTGACTATTGTAATAAAGTTCAGCTTAACTTTCTTGCACGGATCCTATACAATCATATTCACAATATATGAATGTATTAGCCACATATCCATAACATATAACTTGTACAATTATATATTAAATATCTATATTAACCACATCACTAGCTTACCCTGTTGTTTTAGAAAAACTTTTATATCCTTTCCAACTCTTTTATCCTTTTACTAACGAAAATCATTTTTCGCTTTAATATCTCTTGTCATGACCTTTGAATCTAAATATTCTACGATTTCGATTTCTATATTATTCACAAACCAATATATTGGTATTTTTATGCTTTCATACTTGACTTAAGTATATAAAATAGATTTATAGCTTAATATCATATATTGAGTGTACTTATAATCTATATGGATAAATTATGGTTCCATATTAACTTATAGATACCTCCGCGATCTAACGCGTTAAATACTATCGCGTTATTATACGCTGTCAAAATAACCCCTTTGAACGACCATCTTGGTTATCTCTTAGCTTTCTAAAGTATCCATTTAATCATAATGGATTTTTAAATATTCCATAACTCATATACATATATGTCCATATTAAGAACATTACAAGTATCCTTTTATGGGTAAACTAGCAACTTAATTACAAAGCCTAACTAGGTTGCCCCCAAACAGTCATCTCGGTTGATTCTAGTTGATTGCTACTGCCGTTGAGCAGCAGCTCCCTTTTTCTTGACCCACATTTTGACAATCTTTATTCTCCACAACTTTAATTTGGTTATATTGAAAGTTTACATATTGTATAGGTGGTGTACCTACCCATTCAAGAAAATAATAGCCAACCGTTTTGGGTAGTTAACATATGACAATTTAAGAGCACAAGGGAGGTCCCCGTGTGATGTCCTACAATAGTGATGCTGCTGCCTACAGCTATGGGCAACATCGTTTTGCACATTGTTGCTACGTTACGCCTTTATAACTTATAGCCTACAACTTCGATCATGTTAAATTTTAAACATGTTGTAGATACTACGGGGGTGTTTGTTTAGAAATTTGAATGAATTTGAATGGAATTGAAGGATTTGAAAATTTGAATCGGTCAATCGTTTGTTTTTGGCCGAATAGTGAATCAGTAAGATGGGCCGAGATGAACCATTTAAGTCGATTTTTTTTTTTTAGCTTAATGGTTGAATGAGCAGTTGAATGAAGTTAAAAAACTAAATAAATTTTAAAAAATATTAATTATTATATTAAGTAATATTAAATAAATTTACAGCAATTTTGAATTTTTTTCAAAGGGGTAAAATAATAAAGTTTTGTCATTCAGATATTTCAGACATGTCAATTATCAAACAACTTTTTTCATTCAGATTCAGATTCAACTCATTTAGATTCAGATTCAGATTCATTCATTTTTTATCAAACGCCCCCTACATAAGGCTAGTTAGAAAAATATTTATTACAAATTGTAATAAATATTCATAATCTAAACTAAAAAAAAATAAAAATAAAAAATATTTAGATACAATTTAGAAGAAAGAAGTAGAATGAATATACGTTTGTCTGTACTTGTATTTAAAATATGAATGAATTTTTTTTTCCCCTCTAAATTTAACTCTTTCATTAATTTATCTCTTTAAATTTATTCACTTACATATTTGCCCATACCTCCATACCTATAAAAAAAAATCCAACAAGACAACTGCCTATGTGCCCCCGTAATGGATCCGTTGCCATCACAGTCTAAAGAGTTTTTTTTTTTCTGGCTTTATGGGGATATTAACTATAATAATAATTTCACCATCCATTTCCAATATTACACACAAATTAACAATCAGGCATAAGCTAGCTGATAAAAAAAATTTACTTTTCTCACCGCTCAACACTCGTTTCTAGAATATTGCACGCTGCATTTGCTACATATAATTTATGATTTGTAAAAAATTTGCATGGCTGAAAAAATAACAATTTAGTGTCATTTAAATAATCGGTTTGGCCGGTACGGTCGGATTAATTACTGATGAATAATACTAGGAAACCAAGATTCCAATATTCCAGAGGAGAAAAAAACTCTCTCAATGACAAAGAAATCAGTCAACTTGAGATAAAAACATACTCTTATATATATACAAGGATAATATGAGGCCACATTAAATAAAGAAAATAAGAAATAAGAAATAAGAAATAAGAAATAAATCTAGAGGAGGGTCTGTTCAAAAAGGGAGAGAATTGGTGTCAGACTTTTTAAATTAAAGACAAAGGAGAATATAAGAATTAGCAATAAATCCTTCTCTAATTCATTAATATAATTTAAAATAAAAAGGGTTGTAAAGATTCATATACGTACTATAATTTGGAGATATGCAGAACTTTCATAGAAACATTGTAAAATCAATGTACAAAGGTTCGAATTTATTGTTCTTTTTTTGCTATATGATATCTCTTGGTTTCCATATCATAAAAATCAGTTCAGACTTTAGGAACCCTCTTTTTTATTATTATTATTTTTTAAATTTGATCCTAAATATCGCAAGTATGTGGAAGTGGTTAATATGAAGTTTATTTTGGGGTAAGTTGGTCAATTAACCAATAGAATACTGACACGCAAGTGAGGTTGTATGGGTGTAAGTATTCTATTGGTCAATTGACCAACTTACCAAAAAAATAACTTTATACTAACCGGATCCCAAGTATGCACATGAAGATTTTTATTTATTTACTTTTATAAATTTTTTCTTGTTTTTTGTTTAAAGAAAAATAAAAGGAATAAGTTTGTTTTTGAATTGCATGCAAAGAGAATTGGATATGACCCAGAAAAACTAATGGGTTCTTTACACTATTATACAATAATTAGAAAGTAATTACAAGATTAGTGCATCAACAAAATAATTACAAAAAGAGTGCAACACAATAACGATATTTTGAACTTTTCCCAGTCCTTCAGCTATAATTGATTGAACAAAATCACATACCATCATCACCTACTACTACTACTACTACTACTACTACTACTACTACTAATTTTCTATCATTCTCTTCTACCTCTGTTTCTTTCTCTACAATTTACAGAGCACCAACAATAATAACAATGATGATTTCAGCGGACAATCTCTTTAGAGAGAAAGCACTCCTTCACTTTCTCTCTCTTCATTCTACTCATAATATTCTTATTCTCTTTCATTTTCTTTTTTGATTCCCAGTCCTCTCCTCTCATTTTACCTCCGATCTCACTACTACATAATCACCCGTCTCTTTATCTTTTCCGCCGCTGCCTTCCGCCAATTGGTAACCCAATAAAACTAAATCAGTTACCTTTGTATGAAGATTTGGCTACCAACTGCACTATGAAAAAAAATGTACCGACGACGAGCATTGCAGAACCCAATAAAATTGTTCATGGTTGCACATGTTAAAGAAAACAAATTCAGGTAACACTTAAAAACTGTTCTTAAATTTTTTATAATTAATTGGTAACTCAATAAAATTGAATTGGTTACCTTAGTATGAAAGTTTGGCTACCAACTACGCTATGAAAAAAAATATACCGACGACGACCATTGCAGAACCCAATAAAACTGTTTATGATTGTACATGTTGAAGAAAATAAATCTAGGTAACACTTGAAAACTGTTCTTAACTTTTTTATAATTAATTTGTAACCCAATAAAACTGAATTGGTTACTTTTGTATGAAAGTTTGGCTACCAAATGCACTATGAAAAAAAATGTACCAACGACGACAATTGCAGAACCCAATAAAACTGTTCATGGTTACACATGTTGAAGAAAACAAATCCAGATAACACATAAAAAGTGTTCTTAACTTTTTTTATAATTAATTGGTAACCTAGTAAAACTGAATTGGTTACCTTTGTATGAAGGTTTGACTACCAACTGCACTATGATGGAGCGGATAACTTGGCGGCGTGGCGGTATGGCAAACAAGACTACTGATGAGCGAGTCAGACGACCAACTTTGCCCTAAAGGGATTTCATGGCTCGAATTGGAGAAAGGAAAGTGAGCAACAATTGGGGGGTTTTGGAGGAGGAGTTCGCGAGGAGGAGGGACGTTGGTGAGGAGCCATGGAGGAATGAGCAGCTGAGCTTGAGGGATTTGAATTGGGATAAAGGGAGTTGCAGCAGAGGTGAGGTGAGAAACATTTGTGTTGGATGGATAAGAGAGATCCAGTTGAAGAAGTAAAAGTGGAAGCTAGAATCGTGTTTTCTCTCTCTCTAAAAATTTCAAAAATTCTCCAATTTTTTTCTCTAAACCCATTAAACCCCTGTTTCCAAACTATATACGCAATGAATGATCTTCCCATTAATTTCAATTTCCGAAGCTAATTCTTAAATTTCCACTGAGAATTGGGGAAATGCTGGAGGCAGTGGATAGTTCCGTCAGTTGCAGCAGAGTTGCGGGGAGAGTATTGAAGAGGATCACAAATTTTGTAAATAAAATATTGAAAATTTATTAATTTTGTAAATATTTTCTGAATACACTTTTGTTGTAATTTTTTTTAAAAATGTACAACTTGTGAATAACTCTATTTTAATTGAAAACACAATATATCGGTTGCAGGAGTAGAGCCCTTAGGAATCATTGGGCTCCAAATACAAAACCTCCTTTAAGTGACCCATTTAGAAGCTAAAAAGATTTTTCATTGGTTAATCATATTTAGTCCAGTAATTAAGTGGATACTAAATGCGCTGAATTTAATTTCATTTCATCAGTATAAAAGTACAAAAACCCTAATTTGATCAGTATAAAAGCATTCCATTAGATCTCACTGCCTCATTCCTCACGGCCGCTGGCATTCACTCAGGTCTCCTTAGATGCTAATCTCTTTGATTATCAGGTAAATTTCTGAATTCTACTTTTGCTCATAAATCAAACAAATGATGGTCTGGTATAATTAAATTAATTATATTTAAATTAATTTCATATCCACATTAGATAGTCTTGTATAATTATTCGATCTCAATTTTTAGAGATGGCTGAATTACTGCAAGAATTTTTGTACATCTAAACAAATGATATTCCATTGCATTAATCCCTTCTCCTTTGTGGATTCTCTTGCATTCGATTTTTTAATTAAAAATTAATTTGTACGAAGATATTCTTTGTCGTGTTGATTTTGTTTCTTATTTTCTAATTAAAATTAATTATTATCAAGATGGTGTAGAGGATATAACATTATCAAATGACGAACCAAGTGCTAGCCAAGAAAAATAGAAATGATAATTTGGGTTTTTATACTAGACTACAACACCTTCTGACGGAGAAACTTTGTAAAACTAACAACCCATTAGGCACATAAACATCAATAGATTAGCATTAAGTAATGTGAATATATCTTAAATATGTGAAGATCTTGCTCCAATAGATGTAGCTAACTTCATATGTGCTCCCTTCCTATTGTAAAAGGACTAAATATCATACTTTTGATGGGACAGGGTTGATCGGAGCAGCTAGGGCAATACCAGGGTCCTAAACCACGATGGGTCGGACACATAGCATGTAAAATCCCTTGTCACATTTATAACACAGAAGTATCTCTTCATCCAGCTAGGGCAATACCAGGGTCCTAATGCTCATGTGAAATCCCTTATCACATTTATAACACAGGCAGTTCCAATGCATTTGGACTTGTACTATCGTAAAGTGAAGCCAATAGATAGCGGAAAGAGAAAGCAAGATCGATATATCAAGGAGAAATTAAGGAGTGTGTTAGTTAGAGAATTGAATGAAAAAAATGATTTGGAAAAAATTATATGTATATTTCATCAATTGTACGTGTGAAGGCTAATTCGTATATATTGCTAAGGTTGTAAAATGAACCAAGCGCTTGGGTTTGATTAAATGCCATTAGGTAAAAGTTCAATTTTTAATTACCTACTAAAATATAAGCGATTCAAATCTGAAAGACATTTTAAAGTTCGATAAATTACTGGAGCCTAAATTTTCAAATTACTATTTTCTGTTTATACTCAGATCATACTCACTTGAAAACTTCAAACTACTCAGATTCGATTCGAGATCGTGCTCGACTAGGTAGTTAAACGAGTCTCAATCAAATCTTATTTCAGACTCGATAAATTTTATGAACCAAATATGAGTAACTTAATACTTGGCTCGACTCGACTCATTTACAGCTAGAAAAAAGTAAAAAAAATTATGAAATCAAAAATTATTATTTTAATTTATATAGTTGATTTATTTCTTCTTAAATAAAATATAAATCATACCAATAACAAAATCAAAGACGAGCTAAAGAAATGATGAGAAAAAGGAGCCCTATTAGGGTTGGATATTAGAGTTTTTATTTAGAAATTTAAGAGTGCTTAAAATTATTTTATTGGTTGATTTTTAAAAATATTTTGATCAATTGATTTTAGTTATTTTATTGATATTGAATTTTAATACAAGTAACATTTGGATATTAATATTGTACATGGTAAACTAATTTATAGGTAATAGATTTTCCAATAATTAGGATTCTACATAATATGAAAAAATAAAAATAAAGAAGAAGAAATTTATTAGATTATTATATGTTTTATTAATTATTTTTTATTGTATTGATAGGAGAAGTTTAAAAGTATTTACTTATTAGATAAGCAAGCAATTACGACGGACAATTTTGTCTCAAATAAGCTTGTTTCATCTGAAATAATGATATTTGTGATGGATAAAATCTGTTGCCACTGCCGTCGTATTAGGTCCCATCACAAATGATATCCGTCGCGTGTTGTCACAAAATTGTCATTTGAGACAGATTTATTTGTGATGGGCAATCCGTCCTAAATATACATATCTACGACACGGCTGAACAATCCGTTGCAAGGCCATCTATAATAATATTGTTTGAGATGGACATATTCGTCCCAAGTAATATTTTGCAACAGAATATCAGAGACGGATAAAGTTGTCGTAGATATTTATCCATCGTTGATAGGGATGTCCATCACACAAATTTCTGGCCCAAACAAAAATATTTGTGACAGAAATTTTTGTAGCAAATAATATTTGGGACCTTAACACTAATATACAAAAATTAGAAAGTATTTATAAAAACAATACATACACAAAATAATTACAAAAATAACGCAATTCACATTAATAAGGAAATCTAAAATCAAGAAAAAATAATTGTCATAATTAATCATTCAAATTCAAATATCTGGGATCTAACAACAAAAACAAATTCAAATTCAAAATAATAATTCAAATTCAAATATTTAAATTCAAATCTTCATCTCCCTCTCAGTAGTCATCTCCTCCGCTACTCCGACGCGAATCTTTTTCACACAAATGTGTGAATCTTTCAACCAAGTTGAATAGCAGCAATCTTGAAGGGGAAAAAAAGTAAAATTATAGATATCTTCAAGACTTCAGTTCATGGATGTCAACAAAACAGGGCGGTCAAATGTCATAACAAGAAGTTTATAATTACTCACCGCATCTATCACAGTGAAAGAAATTCTCCTGTCCTCCAACTCTGCATGTAAAGTGACAACAAGGACATTACATCAGTTGTTATACATATTACTTGCGTGGAGAAAATAGAAGTAATTAATTGTCAAATGACAAAATTTTAAAGACATTTACACCAGTTGTCTTCAACATGGTCGATGGGATGGAGAAAGGAGGTGCATATTTGATTTTTCACAATTTATTCATGTTCGAAAATTTCAATTTCATGTCCAAAGGAAAATAAGAACACTGCATAGGAAAGTGAGATAAGAGAGTGATGTGTAATGTAATGTTGATAACCAAACCTTCGTACCAAGGTAACCAAACTTTTATACCAAGGTAACCAAACCTTTATACCAAGGTAACCAAACCTTTATACCAAGGTAATTAACCAATCTACCTCCACGCCTGCAGTATGAATTGGTTACCTTGGTCTGAAAATTTGGCAATCAACTGCGTGAAAGTTTGGCTACCAACTGCATCACATTCAAAATATATTGGTAACCTAATAACACTGAATTGGTTACCTTGTTATGAATGTTTGGCTACTAACTGCACTATGAAAAAACTGCTTGTGTGGATGTGATTGGTTACCTTGGTATGAATGTTTTGTTACCTTGGTATGAAGTTTTGGTTACCTTGGTGTGAAGGTTTGGTTACCAACAGTACTATAAAAAAATTGAAAGTGTGGAGGTGGATTGGTTACCTTGGTATGACAGTTTGGTTACCTTGGTATGAAAGTTTGGTTACTAATTGCACTATGGAAAAACTACAGGTGTGGAGGTGGATTGGTAACCTTAGTATGAATATGTAATACCAGAACTGCACTATGAAAAAACTGCAAGTGTGGATTGGTTATCTTGGTATGAAGGTTTGGTTACCATGGTATGAAGGTTTGGTTACCAACTGTACTATTAAAAAAGAGTGGACAAAATACCAATAAAAAATTCACATCACACACTCACTACTGTGCAATCACTACTACAAAACAATAAATAAACAACGCGAAAAAAACGTTGTGATTTCAGTCAGAAAAACATCGTGGTTACCCTTACACAACATTTTTAAAACGTTGTAGTTAAGCACAATACACAACGTTTTTTAGGGAAAAAACGTTGTAGATTTGTTTTTCAAAAATTAGCAGATGCTTAAAAACGTTGTAGAAGGTATGATTTCACAATATTTTTTGGATAAAAATGTTGTTGTTTAGTATATCAGACAACGTTTTTTAAATGTTGTAGATAAAAGAAAAAAGAAAAAAAAAGGATGTTGTTCACCTATATTACCAATGCACCTGCAATATGATAATGCCATGATATATAACCAAAATGTATCAACCATTCAAAATACATCCCAATACTACCATTCGTTTACAGTTTCAAATTACTACATCCAAAAAATATATACCAAACTATCTATATATACATCTCAAATTCACTTTTCAATCCACAAAATAAACCAAACTATATGACTGTAACAAGACACGTAAAAGCTTTCCACAATAATCAACAACTACCATTGGGGTGCTTCACCCCACATGCAGACTACACACCCTGATGTTAAAGTCGTTGTCTCAACTACAGCTGTTGTTGCTACTACAAATAGGCTCGATGCACTGGTGGCATAGACTGCAACAATTGTTGCTGTTGTTGCCTCAGTCCATGCTGCTGAATTAAAGCAATAAAGAGAATAAAATCCAAAGTAACATGAGAATTGATCACAAATTTATCTGGAATCTTATGGAACTACATATCTCTACACGAAGTCTCTCCCTCTCTCTTTTTGGCTTTTCTACGCCATACACCAAAAAGTAAACATGGAAGTACGTTTGCACACTCATTTGTATGGTCAGCCAACAGGTTTACATGAGCAGACAAATCAATGCCTTCACCATGCCTCAGATAAGAGGCTGTGAAGCATGAAAATGAACGTGACATGGACATGCCAACATCTTGAATCTTATATACGTAGTTAAAACTACTTTCTATAACAGTTAAATCTAATATATTAGGACAATAAGTAAAATATTCACTTCATGAATAGTAATATGAAAGTTACCATATCAATTTTATTTTAATATGGATAATCATATATGCATAACTAACATATATCGAACAATTTATAAAAATAACTTTTACCTTTACACCAACATCCGTGGATAGTTTTACTGCATCTTTGGCACCTGGGCGACAAGGATCCTGCCCATGGATCACATATTTTAATTAATAAGATACTAACGACATTTGATGGGGAAAAAAAGTAACTGAAAGTACAATCCTCAGAAAATTAAGAAAGGCAATTGTTAATGATGTAAGAATTTTATCGAGGTATAACAGCAATTTATCTAACACTAGCAATAATAAGAAACTAGAAACACAAGTTACAGTCAAATGCTACTCCCAGACTGATAAAAAGTGGAGAAAAAAGAATGCAAAATGACAATCACATAGTATCAGCTCATAAATTATACCTTTATACCAACAATAGCAAGCAACACAAGGTCATCTTCAAGTAAAACCCATTGTGCCAGCTGCTCTTCATCATTTGGAACTTTGTCCATTTCATATGTTTTATATGTAATGGCAACACACCGTAAGCTTTTTGCAGCCATATCTTCGATTGCATCCTTAAAAATACCCTACAAGAGAAGTATAATTTCAAAATTCAGTTCAATGATGATTTATACCGATTTAAATATATGTTAGTTGCATTAGGTATAATCCAAACACACTAATATTCTGATGGACCCCACATTCGTGTATTTCCCATGTTTTACTTTTCAAAAACGTATAAACAACTAAAATAAATTCCTTGATTTGGTGCTTCTGTAACTTAATTGACATATTTGTTTCTTTTAGCTATTAAGACACTGCTTATTATTGACCACTTCATTAACAATGGACTACAAGCAACCATCTGTGTCAAGATATCTTGTGCATGAGGCTAGAACTATTTCTGCTGCTCCCTTCCAATGTATATAGACTTGAGAATCTGTCAACTATAGAAAAAAATAATGTGAAAATTTTAGATTGGGCTGAAACATTAGAATTCAGAAACAAATTACAATAACAATAACAGTCTATAAAGGAACATCAGTAGTTTTGCAGGTCATTTGCAAGAGATGTTCAAATAATATATTTCAGATAATATGGCCTTAGAATTCACATATATAACATTCCCTACACTAGAGAATGACTCAAATACCCGTCGTAATGCAATACCACCTCGCTTTTTCAAGGAATTAAAAGGAGATACATGCAAGAGTGTGCATTCTAATCTGACAAGGCCAAACTTCATTCCAGACTGCAGCACAAAGTGACAATAATTGTCCGCATCAACAGCGAAAATTAATTGAAAAGGCATATATCTTATTTCATTTTGGTTACGTAGGATTTGAACAAGAAATAGATATAGAAAAACATAAAGAGATATACCTTGACACCCCAATAAAGAATAGCCTTTTCTGCGGGAGATCCAGAAACCTCTATACCTCCACCATCCTATCAATATAAACATTATGAAAGATATATTCCAATTGCTTCACATGTGATAACTCATAAAGAAATTAGGACTAATAAAATAAAACCTCTTATGGAGTATACAAAATGCCACAAAACTGCTATCTAAAAGATAATAACCTCATGGAAGTAGTACAACTCAAATGATAATCAAGGGATGAATGGGGAAAAAAGGAGTTATGCACACACTCAGAGATTACCTTCGAGAAAAACACACTGCCTGAAGTATTCTGTGCAATACCCTCATTAAGCAGAGTGGAAACCTCTGCATGTAATTGTGATCGGTCCTCAGGTGGATTAGTCTTCTTTTTCCCAACATAAGCCTCAACTACGGTCATCTGTGGTATGAAATTATAGAAATCCCAAAAACTATCAGATATATAAAAACTAAAAATTCAAAATACTAAGTTTCGGGATTTCAAACAATTGATTAACACAATCCAGACGGTAAGGAAATCTGGAATGGAAAACCAGACAACATTATCAATTCATATAAGAGAATAAAACCTAAAAGTACAGAAGACCTAACCTGATTCAGAGTAAAAGTTGCAGTTATATCGCTGCAGATTGTCGTTGCAGAACCCATAGTTTCACAAGCTGAAAGCCTACACACCTGCACAGTAGTTGCTGTTAACTTCAACTCACAAATTTGGGGATTTATACAACAACTAAAATAGGAATACCTTCTTCTCCTGTTCGATTTGGGGATTTTGTGCAGTACGGATGAGTACTGGAAGAAGGAGAATTGTTTGTGTAGCGTAAAAATCAAGCAGAGTAGCGTGATATAATTGAAGGAGGAGCGATAGAGAGAATAATTTCCTTACCTTGTGAGCTAGATGGTGAAAGGCGTACAACAAGCACTCAATAAACTCCTTTCCTTGCTTAGAAAGACCTAATTACGTAAGGACCGAACTTGTACTGGCAAACGGATCGAAAGAGAGCAGAGAAAGGAACTTCAAAGGGGAGGAATAACTAGGATTTTGGTTTTGTGAGCGAAAGAGAGCAGAGAGAGTAGATCTAAACGAAGGAAACCGAAGCTCTGCGCTGACGAGCCTTGGAGAGAAAAAGACAGAATGTTTTAATTTTAAGTGTTTAGTTCATGCTCCGTGTTTTTCTTGATAGACAACGTTTTTAAAAAAAACGTTATCTAATTAAAACCAAAAAAATACCCTTTTAAATAGATAACGTTTTTTGCATATATATCTACAACGTTTTTTTAAAAAAATGTTGTAAAAAAATACCACAACATTTTTATAAAAAAACGTTGTGGTTTAAGTGTTGTCTATTAGGTACTTTGTACTGGTGAATGTCTTAAGCAACTCGCTTTCATCCAACCTATCAACTTTAACGAATGCCTTTACATATTCGACAATTGCTGACTGGTTGGTGTGTAATGAAGGGTTGACTCTCAAAATATCTTATCACTGCCTCCGGATCATTTCGCTTATAAAGCTCTGTAAGAATAGTAGAATCAAGTGATTCCTCTGCATCACGTAATTTGCGAGTGAAACTTTCAACATAACTCAATTGAAATCTACGAGGAGCACTAGGAAGACCATTTACTGCACAATAATGAGGGAGAGAATTCAATAAACCATTTTGCTGTATTGAAGAGCAGAGAGATAATATATTCTCTTTAAAAAAAATGCTCTATAAAGAGTACCACCAAAGAGCAGAGAGATAAACCATTTTAATGCTCTATATTACAGATTAATGCTCTATATTCTCTTTATTACTACTAATTTATTAGTATTAGAAGTAGGAGGAGATGAGAGAGAAAATGGAAGAATAAAAGAAGTGCAGTAGCGTAGAGATGAAGTCGGCGGGAGTAGCGTCTTCATCTTCTCTCTTCACTCTTCAGTTTCCAACCCGTACCTACCAAAACTAATCCCTTAAATTAAGGAATCCTAATTGCACTAATATTGTAAATAAATATGAGAAAGTGTATTACTTTTGTAATTATTTTATAGATGCACCATTATTATAATTATTTTTAAAAATGTACTAAAATATGTAATTAATCCATAATATCTTGTCCATCCCAAATATTTGTTGCAAATAACCTATATTTTTCACATTTATACAATTTAATTAAATCTAAAAATTCAAAATTAATCATTTTAATTAAACAACATTTTGTCAAGTAACCTGTTTTCACATTCATATAAATAAATTAAGCCTAAAAATTCAAAAGAATATTATACTAATTAAAATTATCTAATATATCCCACATATATATTTTATTTACGCGTGCTCACCAACTGTTTTCGAGCAATACGTATATAATAACTGAATTAATCTTAATGTATCCAACAAAATATCCCAAAAGATCCAAAAAAAACAAGTTAAGTCAAATCAAAGATCCTCAAGATCCATTTCCATTGTCGTCTGCCCCATCATGACCGGATGTAATCTACAAAAGAGCCCAAAAAGTTTTAAATTTATTAAGTATTAACTCTATTTAACTCTACCTAATGGTCAACGCCACAGTCATCCCCCATATTCTTAAGGACTGATGCCCGCCCATCACTTAACATCAAATACCAATAGTTTAGGTAAAGAAAGGTATCAAGTATGTGTAATAATCACAATTGGCACTAAAAATACAATGCCAGTATAGAAGTCACATGGAAGAGGTTCAACAACATAGAAATTCATCTAGTTAACAAATGCAAATAGCAAGCAATAAGAAATTCATCTAGTAAGAAACTACAATAATGTATTGTCACCAAAAGGAAGTAGTAGGAATTTAATAATGACATAAAAAGTCATTTGTGGTTGACAAAAATGAATACAACAATGAATTATAAACACAAGTTTTGAAAATAAGTCTCATCTTGTTAAAGTATAAGTTAACATTTTCTGTTCATTGCAACGACAATATACCCATAGCAAATATAAAAAAAGGGCTCCCAATATTTCCCGTTAAGATTGTTCGGGCTTAATTCGTATTTGCTCGATTAAAAGTTTGATTCGAGTTCTACTCGAAATGTAAATGATTAAAATATGAACAAATTTTAATGTTAAGATGTAATTATTCGGGTCTAGCCAAGGTGTATCCCAATTTATTTAAGGGTCCTTAACAATAATATACAACAATTAGAAAATATTTACAAAAATAAAACATCCACAAAATAATTATAAAAATAACGCAATTCACATTAATAAGGAAACCTAAAATTAAGGAGAAATAACTGTCAGAATTAATAATTAATTCAAATTCAAATATCTGGGATCTAACCATAAAAACAAATTCAAATTCAAAATAATAATTCAAATTCAAATCTTCATAGAAAAGACTGCACAAATTTTGTACTTCGAAGGAGGTGGCGGATGCAACTTCGGAGTAGGTGGCGGCGGAAGCTTCGGAGGAGGTGGCAGTGGTGGCTTTGGAGGCGGCGGTGAAGGCTATGAAGGAGGTAGCAATGGCGGTGGTGGCGGTGGCGATGGTGATGGTGGCTCAGGTGGTGGTTACAGAGACGGTGGAGGCTGGGGCGGTGGTGGCGGGAGCAACCATTTTTCGATAATAAAATGAAATTCTTGAGATACTGCAGAGGAGAAGATCATTAGTAATGCCATGGCACCAGAGAGCAATTAGAGTTCATGACATGGGCAGAGATAAAGGCATAATTGGTGTCATCATGTAATAAGCTAGCTAGCTACTTAATAATAGCACTGAAACACCTTTAGTTCTAGTTTTATAAACAAATTTTGTTTTCTGCATAGAAAAGAGAGAGATAAGAGAGTGATGTGTAATGTAATGTTGATAATCAAACCTTCGTACCAAGGTAACCAAACTTTTATACCAAGGTAACCAAACCTTTATACTAAGGTAATCAATCTACATCCACACCTGCAGTATGAATTGGTTACCTTGGTCTGAAAGTTTGGCAACCAATTGCATGAAGGTTTGGTTACCAACTGCATAACATTCGAAATAATTTGGTAACTTAATAAAACTGAATTGGTTACCTTGGTATGAAGGTTTGATTACCTTGGTGTGAAGGTTTGGTAACCAACTGCACTATGAAACAACTGAAGGTGTGGAGGTGGATTGGTTACCTTGGTATGACAGTTTGGTTTTCTTGGTATGAAAATTTGGTTACCAACTGTACTATAAAAAAACTACAAGTGTGGAGGTGGATTGGTAACCTTGGTATAAAAGTTTGGTTACGAACTACACTATGAAAAAATTGCAGGTGTGGATTGGTTACCTTGGTATGAAGGTTTGGTTACCTTGGTATGGAGGTTTGGTTACCAACTGCACTATGAAAAATTGAAGGTGTGGAGGTGGATTGGTAACCTTGGTATGAAAGTTTGGTTACCAACTGCACTATGAAAATGAGGATGGTTTTGCTGAAATACATAGTAACAAAACTTGTAATTTGTTAAAGAAACCCCAAACTTTTAACCAATCGTAATGACTGTACAGTAATACATGAAACGCTAACAAAGAAAAAAAGAATGATGCTTGTAAAAATTCCAAAAAACTCTTCTGTAAGTAAGAGAGGATAATTTTCTCAACTCTCTCAAATAGAGACGCTCGACTAGTTTTTCGGAAGTTGGTTTCAAGAACACAGGAATAAACCTACCTCTTCTGGCAAGAAAAAGTTAAAAGCAACATTGAACAAATCAAGATATGGAGATTGGGGAATTATCTTTCCCCCTATGTGTTGTGTGGTGTGTCTGAAATATAACCTTCAATTGCATATATTTTTATATGCATAAAGGGGCTTATTAACCCTCTGAGAGAGATAATAGAATTAACCCTAAAAAATCAAGACAAATTTCTTCAAGATGTGCAGATATGGTTAAAGTATAAAAGGAAGAAGACAGAGAGAGAAGCGAAGAGGATGACGTGAATTATATGGGAAAAAAGAGAGAGAAACACAGATAAGGGAGATAATCGTGGGCCGCGATTAAAGGATACTCAATTATATTAATTTTGTAAATAAATATGAAAAAATATATTACTTTTGTAATTATTTTATCTATGCACCATTATTATAATTATTTCTAAAAATATACTAAAATATGTAATTAATCCTTTATTTAATGGCCCGTGGTATTGGCCCATATACATTTATTTTGATAGCTTGCTTAAATAGTGATATAATCATTATTAAAGTAAGATTGTGTTTCTTTATTTGGAGGGATAAGATCTAATTTGGGAAGGAATCAGTCAATCATTAATTGTAGTTATACGGTGGATTCTAAAAAGGATTACTACTCCTAATTGGATTCGGATGGACATGACTTCTATAAATACAGTAATAAGAAAGGGTTTGAGGATATAACACAAATAAATAATTTGTACTCTCGTTATTATTTTATAGTGAATTTCTTATCTCTCTCTATTGTTTTTTCTCAATTGAGTTTCCACGTAAGTTCTTGTGTCCATATTTTATATCTCTTACAATAATGTGTGTATGTTTATCTGTGGGTACTTCGTGAATTTGATTTCACAACAATGCAATCAACTATTCTAACAACTGTTAACATTATTTTGGTGATTTCGTCAGGCACACAAAATTTGACATTAACATTTTTGCCGTCTATGGGAAAGCAAAATTTTGTTCAAAAATTCACCATATTTAATTTGCGGTCACTAAAATTGCAAGTGTTATTTTTTGCTCGAAAACTACTTCAAATTGTTTAGTTTTTTGGAACGAATATTTTTATTATTTGTTACATTCAGTTCTTCAGAACGAATATGTTTAGTTCTTTGGAACGAATATTTTTATTATTTCTGACATTCAGTTCTTCGGAACGAATACATTCAGTTCTTCGAAATAAATATATTAATTATTTCTTACATTTAGTTCTATGGAACGAATATTTTCATTATTTGTTACATTCAGTTCTTCGAAACGAATACGTTCAGTTCTTCAGAACGAATACGTTCAGTTCTTCGGAACGCATACGTTTAGTTCTTCGAAATGAATATTTTCATTATTGGTTAAATTCAGTACTTTGGAACCTCTATCTGATACTTCCCACAGGGGTCGGGAAGGCAATAAAGGCGGTATAAGATTGGTTATCTATGTCTTCGATTATGATAAGATTGGTTATCTATTACTTCGATTGTGATAAGGTTGGTTATATATGTCTTCGGTTGTGATAAGGTTGGTTATCTATGACTTCGGTTGTGATAAGGTTAGTTATATATATCTTCGGTTGTGATAAGGTTGGTTATCTATATCTTCGATTGTGATAAGGTTGGTTATCTATATCTTCAGTTGTGATAAGATCGATTATTTATCTATCTCTGGTAGTGATAAGAGCGATTATTTATTTATCTTAGAATTGAATAGAGGAGTGGTTGTAAGACCCCAACTTTTTAATAAAGATGAATTTTCTATAATTATCATTTTTGAATATTATGGAATGAATTTGATATAATGTTATAGTTGTGGGTAATAGTTATAAATTTTGCAAAGTACGCAAGTTGTTATATAATATTCGATTGGTGGAAATATTCGTTTTAACGGGGAATATTAAATAATGCATTACACAATCATTAGTGGACCCCACAACAAAATTATTGTCGGATTGAGAAAACGACAAAAATATTTTATGAAAATAACGACGGAAGTTTTATCGTTAACTGTTGAAACACCCGGTGTTAAATGTACAGGAATATGCGTGGTTGCAAAGTAGCACACGGTATTGATTATTGCTGCTTACGTGAGAAGTCACTCAGTTTTGTTCAATTATTGCTTCAGTAATTGTTGCATAGTATCTCACGTTAATTGATTCAATTATTGTCGATATTTTATATATTATTAAATCAATAATTGAGACGACGAAGTTATTAATATTATTATTTGCAATATTAACGATGTCTCAGAAGTTACGCGAGGAGAGGTTTGGTCACCTAATTACGCACCAATAATAGGGAAAAATCTTTATTGAAAGCCCCTCTTTCACCAGGAATGACTGGTCGATTAATAGTGTGAATTATAATAATGATGATGAAGTTTTGTTTTATTAGTATTATTAATGTAATAAAACAGAAAATCTTTTTATATAAAACAGAATACTTTTATAAAGTTATTCATTTTATTAGACTATAAATAGAATATATTATATTCTATTATGCATAGTATTTTGCATAGTAAAATCTTTTTATATAAAACAGAATACTTTTATAAAGTTATTCATTTTATTAGACTATAAATAGAATATATTATATTTTATTATGCATAGTGTTTTGCATAGTGCTGCGATAGTATTTTTTGCATAGTAAAATCTTTTTATATAAAACATAATACTTTTATAAAGTTATTCGTTTTATTAGATTATAAATAGAATATATTATATTTTATTTAAAAGATTTTGTTTTATTAGAATATTTTATAGTAAACCAACTGGACCGTCTGTTTAAAAAGTAAATCAATTTGGACCGTTCAGAATTAGTTACTATTAGGTCCATTCTCCTATAAATAGAAGCTCATTCCTTCATTATTTCTTACTTAATTCACTTTGAAACTCTAGAGAGAGAAACTATAGAGAGAGAAAAAGAAAAGTATTCTTCTACTTCACTACTACTCCTATATCAAGTTTGTTCTAAGGTAAGGGTATTATTTTTTTCGTATTCATGAAGAGAACTTACATTATTCCATTTTTATTACATTGGAATAACTTCGTATACGCATGATCTACCCTATACTTGGTGAAATTCTTACATTATTCCATTCTTTATCATTATGTTGGAATAACACATACATCAAGCAATCTGCATACATGGTGAAATTCTTACATTATTCCATTCTTTATTATTACGTTGGAACATCCTGTTTGTGCGTTTTACGCATAACTTTGGTTACATTATTTATTATTGTATTGGAATATCACATGCGTGCGTTTACGCATAACCTGGTTCCATTATTTATTATTCGTTGGAATAACTGTCTCTTATCGCATGTCTGGTGATTTCTTTTGTTATTCCATTCTTTATTATACTTAGTTGGTTAAAGTTTTGACTTCTATACTCCATAAAATTAGTGGAATATCCTTGATATTTGCGCTTCATCTAATATCTTTTCATGGAAATATTCTTCTGAGTATTCTTGAATTTTACTCTACAAAGAAGTATCTTGTTGACAATTTGGACGTTATTAGTTCCTGGATAAATTAATTCTTGAACTTGTTTTATTGAATTCTTATATCATTGTCATCATCCTCATGTTTATATTATGTTAAAAGTCATCTATGGCATGTAGTGCATAGATGGACTTGGTGTGATTATGACCAGGGATTAATCGGTATAATTATGACCGTAATGTTACAAATGATGTGGTAAAAGTCCTCATTGGCCCGTAGTGCATTGATGGACACTTGTTGACATGATCATGACCATTGATGAATACACGAATATCCTTGGCCGTAGTGCATTGATAATTTGTGGTTGTGATACTAATGAATATCTTTGGTCGTAGTGCAGGGATGATGTGGATTATTTATTAAGCTGAGTCTCAGCAATAAAAGTGATGAAAAACCTTTTTAAATCATAAAAGATAGTAGATCTTATTCTCTACTTGACTCTTTTAATGGATTGCTTGTTCCGCTGTAGTTAAACTTGATGTCTATTGTATTTTATCAGTTTAACATTGTTGACGGCTAATGATAATTTATTCTGCATTATCTTAGTCATAATATTTCTTACTGGGCTAGTTGAGCTCACCCTTTTACTTTCATTGTTCTCTTCAGGAAATGAGAACGTAGCAGGGACTAGTCGGGGAATGGAGTGACGGTCCAGATAATAGCATTAGTAGTCCTCACTATTCTGTTAAATAGTGTGATAATAAATATAATGAGGACTCAATTGAGTGTGGATATTATCTAGATGACAATATTTGTATTAAAACTCACAACATATGTTTTGTCGTATTTTTTACGCATCATCAGTATAATTAAGTTGTATTTGAATTTTTTGTACCATGTATTTGGCGACTCAAGATAGGTGATGTATACCTATTTTGGGGGCGCCATGATTAATATCGAGCTTAGGGATATGATCCTGGTGAGATGTGAGACAAGAACTAGGAGGGGAGAGACGAGGAATTCCTTCGCTAGTATGACCTACCTAAGTTTATTTGGCATTTAATTGGTCGGTCAAAGTATAGGGATAATATGTGATATGTTAATTAACCCTTGTTTTATGGCAGTATTTGAAAATGACATCCGAGAATGTTGAGAACATCAATAGAGCATGTGGAGACCGTTGAGTCTCCATGGATCAATAATCGGGGATAATATGCATCGAAAGCGACAATCCTCGAATAAACAAAGAACACTAACCGGATAATGAACGATGGAATGTTCAAAGGCTTTATGCAATTCATGCAACATCGAGCAAGAGAGCGGCCCTGTCCAAAATGCGGTGGAAACCTTTGGTAACTCTCTGATGGTCACCATTAAGCGATTCAAGGCTGGGACCACCGGAGTTTTGGAGAGCCAAAACCACTTAAGGCGGAGATGTGGATAAAGCAAATCTGCAAGATATTTGATGTCTTGAGATGCTCGAGGAGCAAAAGGTTCCCTTTGCCACCTTCATGTTATGCAGCAGGGTGATTCTTGGTGGGAATCAGAAAGCGACTCAAACCGCCATGACCTGAAGATGACTTGGGAGAAGTTCAAGAATTGTTCAACGACAAGTACTTTCCGAAAGTATTAAATCACATAAAAGAGGTAGAGTTCATTAAGTGGAGCAAAACAACATGACCGTGTCGATCTGAAGCCAAGTTTGCGAGTTGTCCGATTTGCGTCCCATTTGGTTGATAATGAAGAGAATGACACGAATGTTTCTAAGAGGTTTGAAACACGAGATACGTCAATATCTTATCTCTCATAAAGCGTGTGTTTGTATTTAGATGTTGTTAATAGCGCTTTCGATTATTGGAGCGCGATAATGAGATCAACCAACCAAAAAGAAGCGGCCGCAAAATGATAATACCGGTGATGCTAGATCATCGAAGCGGTGACAATAAGCGTGAGAGGAATCAACATGCCGAAATGGTAACCACTTTGGTGGTAATCATGGCCAAAACAATAAGAATGGACATTTCAAGAAGAGGAGATTCAACAATGATGGAAAGACATCAAGACCAAAGACCCGTTGTTAAGGAAGGAGAACGACCACCTATCATATGTTTCAAATGCGGAGGGGAGGGACACATCAGTCCAAACTGCGCGATGCCATCCAAAACATGTTATAATTATGGAAGAGAAGGTCACCTAGCCCGATTTTATCGTTCACCGAAGACAAGTTCAACTAGAATGGAGGCACCATAAAGTAGTCCGGAAAAGTCAAAGCCAGAGTAGTAAGGGAGAGCATTTGTTGTGACCTCCCAGAAAGCAAGGAACCCGAACGAGGTCATCACAGGTAAGCTTATCATAAACTCTAGCGAAGTCTATACCTTATTTGATACCGGTTCTACCCATTCTTTTATTTCTCCTACTTGCGCTCAACGTTTAAATTTGACTCCGGAAAAATTAGACTTTGACTTATCTGTTAAAACTCCATTGGGAGAAACCTTCATTAAATCCACTATTTATAAGTCTTGTTTGGCTCAAATCGGTACCCTCACATTACCTGTAGATCTTATTTCATTGAAAATACTTGCATTTGACGTAATTCTAGGGATTGATTGGTTAACTACTCATCATACAAAAATTGATTGTTTTCGTAAGGTTGTTAGCTTTTATATTCCTAACCAACCTATTATGCGAATTCAAACAACCAAACCATTAAAATCAATCACTATCATCTCAAGCCATAAAGCTATTCGTTTATTAAAAAACGGATGTCAAGCTTTCTTAGCTCATGTCACAGATTTAAACAAAAATACGTCAGTTTTGAAATTGAATTTTGTATCGACCTTAATCCCCGTAAAAAACCCATTTCCAAAGCCCCATATCGAATGGCTCCTATTGAACTTCAGGAGTTAAAGACCCAACTGCAGGAATTGTTAGACATCGGTTTCATAAATCCCCAAGACGTCTCTCTTGGGGTGCTCTGCTCTCTATTCGTGAAGAAGAAAGATGGGAGTATGCGACTTTTGTATTGATTATCGGGAGTTGAACCATGTCACTATCAAAATAGATATCCATTGCCTCGCATTGATGACTGTTTGACCGATTGCAAGGTGCCAAATTTTTTCAAAGATTGATCTTCGTTAGGATATCACCACTTGAAGATTAGAAGCGATGACATTCCAAAGATGACTTTCGGAACTCCCAGACGGGCATTATAAATTCCTAGTCATGTCTTTTGGATTGACTAATGCTCCCGCCGCCTTCATGGATATGATGAACCGAGTATTCAAGGAATATTTGGATCACTTTGTGGTAAATCTTTATTGATGACATCCTTATTTATTCCAAAAGCCGTGAAGATCATGAGCAACACTTGAGGTCGATACTTCAAAAGCTTCGTGAATATAAGCTTTATGCCAAGTTGAAGAAATGCGAGTTCAGACTTGAGGAAGTAGCATTCCTTGGGCACGTGGTATCAAGTCATGGAATATCTGTTGACCCAGCAAAGATTGAAGCTATTCAAAGCTGGGAGCAACCTAAATCGATGATCAAGACGTAGCTTTCTCGGCAAAAATTGGTTATTATCGGAGATTCGTAAAAGGGTTTTCTTGAATCGCTACTCCCTTAACTCAGCTGACTCGGAAAGATACAAAATTCGGTTGGAACAAGGAATGTAAGAAGAGTTTTCAAGAACTCAAGAGAAGACTCATTTAAAGACTTACGACAATACCATCCGCTCGGATGGATTTGTCATCTGATGATGCTTGAAGCAAAGGGTTAGGATGTGTTCTCATGCAACATAGGAAAGTCATAGCTTATGCTCTCTCTATTAACTCAAAGAATATGAGAGGAATTATCCTACTCATGATCTAGAGTTAGCATTTGTTGTTTTAAGACTTAAAATTTGGAGGCATTACTTGTATGGGGAGAAAGTGGAGATCTTTACGGATCATAAAAGCCTCAAATATTTCTTCACTCAAAAGGAACTCAACATGCGACAACGACGTTGGCTTGAACTCATTGAAAGATTATGATCATACTCTCAATACCATCTTGGAAAAGCGAGCGTGGTAGTGACGCATTGAGTAGAAGATTATATGCGGGTACGAGTGCGATATTGTCAACGCAGAGGCCCATTTTGTATGACTTGCAAAGGATGGAGATAGAGATAAAGACTCCAGGGACCCACGTGATGATGGTGAATATACGAGTAAAATCGACTTTAATCGATAAAGTTAAAAGTCGCTTCAAAGCTACTGGACTGGAGTCGATGCGTATATGAGGAAGAAAGTACAAGAAGGTCTATATCTAGGAAGCAAGAATCGATGAAGAAGGAATACTTTGAGTCAACTCCGGACTTTTTGTGTTCTAACGACCACGATTTAAATTATAAAATCATGATGGAGGCGCATAACACACCGTTTGCAATCCATCCTAGGAGTACCAAAATTTATCGTGATCTTCGTCATACATTTTGGTGGAGAAATATGAAGAGAGAGATATATTTGTTTATCTCAAGGTGTCTAACTTGTCAACGAGTCGGCGGAGACATCAAGTACCAAAAGGTCCATTGCAACCACTTGAAATTCGAATGGAAGTGGGAGCACATTACCATGGATTTCGTTACTAGTCTTCCCAAGGTTTCTCAAGGCATAGATGCAATTTGGGTCATTGTTGATAGATTGACCAAGTCTGCTCATTTCTTACTAATACGAGAAACTTATGCACTTGAATGTCTTGCTCGTATGTACATAAACCAGATTGTAAGACTACATGGTATGCCAGTATCCATAGTTTCTGATCGAGACCCAAAATTCACTTCACGATTTTGGGTTAGTTTGCAAAAAGCTATGGGCACGGACTTACGATTTAGTTCGGCATATCATCCTCAGACGAACGGAAAATTAGAGAGGACTATTCAAACTCTTGAAGATTTATTAAGACTCTGTGTCCTTGACTTCAAGGGAAGTTGGGACAAGTTCTTATCATTGGTAGAGATTTCCTACAGCAACAGTTACCAAGCAAGTATTGGCATGGCTCCATTCGAAGCGTTGTATGGAAGAAATTGTTGTTCTCCAGTATGCTGGGATGAGGTGGGTGAAGCAACGTTGTTGGGACTAGAGTTGGTACGTATGACTACGGAAAAGATTCAAACGATACGACAACGTATAAAAACCTCACAAGATCGACAAAAGAGTTATGCCGATCTTCATCGAAAGGATGTGCAATTCGATATTGGAGATCATGTGTTGTTACGTGTTGCTCCATGGAAAGGAGTTACGAGATTTGGAAAGAGAAAAAAGCTCAATCCTCGATTCATTGGCCCATTTTTAATCCTCGATCGAGTAGGAACTATGGCGTATAAACTCGCTTTACCGCCAAGTATGTCTCGTGTTCATAACATTTTTCATATCCATGTTACATAAATATGTGAAAGACCCGAACCACATTATTAAGTTAGAACCGGATGAAATAGCAGAAGATTTAACGTATGAAGAGGTTCCTGTTCAAATCTTGGATAATAAGGAACATATTCTACGCTCCAAGGTTATACCTCAAGTCAAAGTTTTGTGGAGAAACCACGATGTTGTGGAAATGACCTGGGAGTTAGAATCTGAAATGAAATCAAGATATCCTTACCTTTTTGGCATACCAGGTACGTACCCTAATTTTGAGGGCGAAATTTCATAAGAAGGGGAGGTTGTAAGACCCCAACTTTTTAATAAAGATGAATTTTCTATAATTATCATTTTTGAATATTATGGAATGAATTTGATATAATGTTATAGTTGTGGGTAATAGTTATAAATTTTGCAAAGTACACAAGTTGTTATATAATATTCGATTGGTCGGGGAATATTCGTTTTAACAGGGAATATTCGTACGACGACACAATCATTGGTGGACCCCACAATGAAATGGGCTAGTTAATTTACTAGCCTAAGTATTAATTTATTCAATTGATCCCGAGTGTAGAATTATTTGTGGCCCAAAGTAAGGTGTAATAAAAGTGGTGGGCGATTAGCCTATGGGGAAGCCCAACCTAATTAATAAAGGGAGCCTAAGACAGTTCCAATTGAGAAAGTCAAAAATAGGTCAAAGTGTAGGATGATAGAGATAATAAAAGAAGAAGAAAAAAAATGAGGAACAAGAAAGGGAGAAGAATCTGGATGGCTAAGAAGGAATGGATGGGCATGTGTCACTCAAAAGCAATAAGCATATAAGATAAAGATGATGAAGGCAAATGGAGGGGCATGTGTCATATGTTGGGTATTCTAGCATGTGGGATAAACGAAAGTCAAAAAGGAGAAGGGTAGGGGGGATGCACGGTTGAGAGAGGGAGAGACCAATGAGGGACAAAGTGAGATGGGAACTTACCATGGTAAGCTAAGACTTGGATAAGTCATCATCCTTCCTTTATTTTCATTTAAGTTATTTCAGAGAATAGAAAAAAAAAGAGAGAATAGAGAGAAAGAGAGGGAGACCCACGGATGAAAGAAGAGAAAAGGAAGAGCAGGGTCTAGCAAGCCATAACCAAGATTAAGTAAGAACAAGAAGAAGGAAGAACAACAAAAGGTAAATCTAAAACCCTAGCTTCCATTCATCTCTTTAAAGCTTTGTAAATTATCTTGTTGGTGGTGGTTGTGGGTTAAGGGTTATGATGTAGATTATATAATTAAATCATGTAATAATGCAAGCAAATGAAAGAAAATGAACCTAAGCATAAAGGATGAACAATGAACAAGTAGTGGATTGTTAGTAGGATGTTTTGGGGCCATTTTGTTATGATGTACCAAATCATAAATTAATTTCTCGGGTGTTATGTTATGCTCTTTTGAGTTACAAACATCACCCAATTGGAACGTAGGCAAAAGCTTGTATAACGAAATCATGGAGATTTTTTTCTTCGTAAAACTAATTAAAAACTAAAATCCTAGTGTGACCCCTGATTTTGAGTAGATTTTTGTACCGTTTGGGTTGTTGGAAAAATTTTCTATTCTAAGGATTATGTGGTACGTAGAACAAGGAGTCCGTAGACGTAAGAATGATTCAGTGAAGGGAGTTATGGCCTTCGAAAGAAGGCTTGTCAAATCTGTCAAAAATAAAAAGTTAGATGTCAGAGGTTTTTTGGGCCACTGTTTTGGCTTGAAAAAGGGTCTGGAAAAATATTCCACCCGAGGTCATTTGTAGGGGAAGTGACAAGGAAGAAAAGGACACAAAAACGGACTTATTCCAGTTTAAAACAAACAAGTTATGATGTTCGAAAGGAGGGGGATCAGGACTATCGAAGTAGGGCGCATCGTGCGGGTGTTGGGCGCGTAGGGGCGCAGCGTGCGAGCACTGGGGCCTCAATGTTGGGTTCTACTGGGCTGACTGACATGGGGGTTGTGCACGAGCGTGTTGCGGGCTGTTTTAGGATGCAGAGCGACGTTATGCACGTCGAGGCGTGTCAAGGGATGCCGAGTAAAGTGGTGCATGTCGGGGTGTCTCAAGGGATACCGAGCGACGTGGAGTATGTTGGGGAGTGTTGTGGAATGCCAAGCCGCGTCGTGCATGTCAGGCGTGCCATGGGCGTGTCGCCGCACCGTTTGGCGCTGACATGCGACATTTTTTATATTGTTCTAAAATGTTCCAACTTATAAATGTTTAATATTATAAAATGAATAGTAAAGAAAATTAACCATCATAGAAGGTCGTTATAAGGGTCATGGTGTTCCCGAACGCCGAGATGCCAAGAGACATTTTTGAAAGGTTATTGCACTACTTTGTTTATAAAATACGAACAATATAAAATGAGTAATAATGTAACGTAAGCCA
This sequence comes from Panax ginseng, assembly GCA_020205605.1. Classification (NCBI taxonomy): domain Eukaryota; kingdom Viridiplantae; phylum Streptophyta; class Magnoliopsida; order Apiales; family Araliaceae; genus Panax; species Panax ginseng. Next base: position 117,910,346 of record CM035133.1, on the reverse strand, counting down.
ATATATGAAGTCGTTATGTGGCTAATTGGTATATTATTGTTAATTAAATTGTGTAGGACAATTAAAGGAAGATTTAGCATAGAACGCTTCAGGCAAGTTTCCAAACTCCTATTCAATTTATGGATTGAATGCATGTTCTAATTTACGCAATGCTTTCATATTGTGTGAATTAAAGTTTTCTGACTTACACAAAATTATATATTGTGCATGTATTCTATGACATTGTACAAATTTATTATTCCATGCAAGACATGAGTTTAAACTGGGGAATTTTATTTGTTATATAAAATTCATCGTATGATGCGATATAAGCTATGAAAAATGAGTTTCTGCCATTTGATTCGACTTAACTAGATTTCTTAAATTATTCCAGTCAGATTATTTATTTGTGAAATATGAATTATAATAATTCTTGAATTGTGACAAGTTAATAATGTCAAATCAAATAATTTGGACAAGTATTCGTATGTTATATTTTTATGTTATAATGATGTTTAAAGGATCACTTGAATGCCTATAAGTTCCTTTAGTCTTGTTATGGAACTATTTGAGACTTAATAGTCAAAATTGTGCTTAAATATTCGTTCTGAAAAAATAAATGTATTCGTTTCGAAGAACTGAATGTAACAAATGATGAAAATATTCGTTCTGAAGAACTGAATGTATTCGTTTCGAAGAACTAAATGTAACAAATAATGAAAATATTTGTTCCGAAGAACTGAACGTATTCGTTAATACGTTCAAAAGAACTGAATGTAAGAAATAATGAAAATATTTGTTTCAAAGAACTGAATGTATTTGTTCTGAAGAACTAAATGTAAGAAATAATGAAAATATTCATTCCGAAGAACTGAACGTATTCGTTCCAAAGAACTGAATGTAACAAATAATAAAAATATTCGTTCCGAAGAACTGAATGTAACAAATAATGAAAATATTCGTTCCAAAGAACTGAACAATTTGAAGTACTTTTCGAGCAAAAAATAACACTTGCAATTTCAGTGACTGCAAATTAAATATGGCAATTTTTCGAACAAAATTTTGCTTTCCCACGGACAACGCCAATGTTAATGTCAAATTTTGTACACTTGACGAAATCAGCAAAATAGTGCTAACAGTTGGTAGAATAGTTGATTGCATTGTTGTGAAATCAAACTCACGAAGTACCCACATATAAACATACACACATTATTGTAAGAGATATAAAATATGGACACAAAAACTTACGTGGAAACATAATTGAAAAAAATAACAGAGAGATAATAAATCCATTATAAAATAATAACGAGTACAAATTATTTATTTTTGTTATATCCTCAAACCCTTGCTTATTACTGTATTTATAGAAGTCATGTCCACCCACCACTACAAAACAGTAAATAGACAAGGCGGAAAAAACGTTGTGGTTTCAGTCAGAAAAACGTTGTGGTTAAAGGTGTTGTCTATTTGACACCCTTACACAACATTTTTAAAACGTTGTAGTTAAGCACAATACACAACGTTTTTTAGGAAAAAACGTTGTAAATTTGTTTTTCAAAAATTAGCAGATGCTTAAAAACGTTGTAGAAGGTATGATTCCACAACGTTTTTTGGATAAAAATGTTGTTGTTTAGTATATCAGACAACGTTTTTTAAATGTTGTAGATTAAAAAAAAGAAAAAAAAAGGATGTGGTTCACCAAAATGTGACTGGAAATCGATGTATGGCAAGATAATGACCAATCACAGAATGACTTTTAACATAATTCCTAACCAAATTTATATATCCAAATAAATGTCCTGCTATTGATGTATGACAAGATAATTGTAAAAAAAGGATACCAAATCAGACCAATAACTGATGTATTGCAAGATAACTATAAAACATAAGAATACCAAATCTGATCCCATAAATATTTGTAACATTGTAACCAAATTTATATATCCAAATAAACATAATTCTTATGATAACATTGTAACATTGTAAAACACAAGATACTGGCCATCTAATGTCATTGCATTACTGGCCTCCTCAACAGATCTCATCTCCAAAAAAGCAAACTTCTTTTCATGGTTTATATAAACATTGACAATAACATCCCCTGACCAATCATAAGAGGGTATTTTAGCATCAGAAATTGAAGGTAAGTAAGCTATATAAAAAACAGATTAAAAATAATGAAGCCACACAAAATAAGAAAATTCGTTATTTTATTTTTACAAGTAAAGTCCTGGATATTAGATGGTATTTGCAATGAACACTAGATAACACATAGAATACTACTATCTACTATCAAACTTACACCGAACACCAGATATACAACATAGGAAACTATTGTCTATTATCCAAGACACTGAAGACAGAACTATAGTAGTGGCAGAAGAGAAACAAAGTATGCTGATAAAAATAGCGTCAAAAGAGAAACAAATTATGCTAAGAGAACCAGCTGAAAAAAAATTAACAAGTGCTTCCATGTTCATTGCAATCATATAACAAAAAAAAAAGGTTTCAGTCATGTTAGCACCATCTTAAACTTTGTTCTTCCTAGAGAAGATAAAAAGATTATCCTATTGACCATCTCATACCATCTTTTTACCACCTTCAAATGAAAGTACAGTTAACCAATAACTTTGACATGTTCAAATGAAGGTACGTCTTACCGCTAATAATTGGAACCCAATTCAGAAAGGGCAAAGATTTTCCAAAATGTTGGGCCCACCACTCTGCCCCTGAAAGAGAAATGGAAATGATGTTAAAAACACATGGTGTGAAATCTAGATGTAATTCCCTAAATATCTATGACTATAAATATGCTGGCAAGTGGGCATACCAATTATAGCTGTAAAGAAATGACTGAAATATATCAGTGCAAGACCCTCTGTAGGTCCATTAACTACCGGAAGGATAAGAGTATTGGTGAAATAGCTGTAGAATAGAAGACGCTTAATGAGTTGGCCAAAATTACACACTGTCAATTAAACCATAGGAATAACCGACAAATTGCCTTCTTCAACGACAAAAAATAAAATAACATCAAAATCAGATGAAGAGTAGAAGAAGATATATTTCCAGTAAGCACTGATCTAATTTCACATAATAGAAAAAAAGTGGAGACGAAAAGAACCTTTTGAAGAATAAACAGGATCCACAATTAGAAGTGGCAGAAAAAAGGTAAACAATCCCCATACATAGGGCCAATATTACCTATAAGAAAACATTGGTACAACCTGTATACCGAGTCATTGACCACTTAATGTAATAACAGTTTAGTTTCGTTCAGTGCAACCAGATTTTAGAGCTCCTGGAGTAGGATACTTGAGCTAGTGTAAGAAAGACCAAAAGGAAAAATTAACGAAAGAAAAAGAAACAAAAGTATGTTAGGAAAGTATTGTACAACAAAGAAATTTAACCAAAGCTCCTAATGGAAAAGAAGGGGAGTCAACTCCAGTAGAGGATGGTGTGCATAGCTCGATAGCATTGGCCACTAGGCTTTCAGGATTGCATGAAATGTAACTGCAGAATAATAAATTTGGTAAATCAGGATCTTGAGAAACAACAAATTAGTTTCAACAAATAAGCAATAATATAACTAGTTCAATGCCAGAACTAACACAAGCCACCTTATATGTGGATGGGTTCTCAGAGCTTTGATAACCTGCAGTCACCGAAAACAAAAATCAAAACACGATAGTTCACATGAAAACTTACATGGAACAAAATCCAAAAAGAAACATATAATTAATATGGGTGTGGACTGCAAGAACAGAGCCAGAAATTTTAAGAAAGCAATTTTAATTTACGTGGTAATACAATGTGGTAGTTCGTCATCTAAAAAGAATCCATGTAAACAAACTACTGGGTTCAGCTATTCTTCAATTTTAGCAACAGGCCAAGTTATATTCAATGAGAATAGTTGGAATATGGAGGCTGCACGTACTGCATAAAAACAGTCCACTACTTACAGTGGGATGAAGTCCAACACGTGGGGGATCCATAATTGCGACAACATTTTTAAATTTAATATTAGTTCCATTTTCTGAAGTGAAGCTCTGTTGAACATGGCTTTCTTGGCCTCCATTTCTGCTACACTCGGATGCTCCTTCACTGTTTTTTAGCTCAACACCTGATATCACTAATAAATTTTAAAATCATATTTGTCTAGTAAAGATTGGCCTTGGTGACACCAATGTCACAACTCACTTCAGGCTATTTAACAATCAAACTAAGTAGGAAAATCCTGAATCTCACCTTTGAATAGACAAATCTACAGTTTTTTATTCCATTAATTTCAGCATTACGGATAGCATCTGAAACTGCAGAAGCATTCATTGCAATCCCCACAACCTAAAAAGATTTCAATGTCAAAACAACCTATTATTTGGCATACAAATAGAAAAATGATAGAGACAGAAAGAATATCCATCATACTTGGATACTAGGAAAAGAAAATGTTAGCTGTTGTACAGAAAACCATCAAATTTTATGCAAGGCCAAATCAACAAGAATTTCAAAAATAAAACCAGACTCATAACTTATGAGTCTGGTTAGCGCAAACTCAGAAATAGAGAATTTTTCATTCAACAAGTGAAAAAGAAACGTATATACAAACACATGCACACACCTAGCTATATCCACATTAAAGCAGTAAGTATTACAACCTAAACCTAAGGTAAGGTGCTAGTACACACAGCTTAAACATATGCACATAAATCTTGCCCACGTTCAACAGCACTTATATGCTAAACCCAATAATCTCATATCGAATAAACATAACACATAAAAGTGTGTAACTTGAGTCGGTAAAATATCAAACTATGATCAAATAAATTACAACATACACAAATCTGAGCTTAATTCAACATTTTTCTACAACATACCGTAAAGCCCTAAAAATTAGAAATATAAAATACCTGAGCAGCCTTATAGGATTTCATAGTATCCTCAGCAGCCTCCTTCCGCTCATCTCCAACTTTAAACTCCGCCATATACCTATGATAATCCCCCTTCATCTTCAAATAAAACACCTTTGACTCGCTCGTGGAAGCCGACGGCACCAGATTCGACTCCAATACCATCTACAAACCGCGGGAGAGAAACAAAGAAAAGCAGCTCATCACTTTCCCCCGACAGTCGAGAGGCAAGAGGGCAAGAGGGCAAGAGGCTGAGGAGTTTGGAATCAGATTTCAGATCTGGCCTCTTGGAGACGGGAGCGGGCCAGGGCAAAATGGGAGAAAACATACTGATAGAGTATTTGATAGAGTACTGCTATAAAATTATTTCAAAGTTTCACTTCCGCGTAATTTTTTTAAGCTCCGTGTTTTTACATATAGACAACGTTTTTTTAAAAAAACGTTACCTAGTTAAAATCAAAAAAATATCCTTTTAAATAGATAACGTTTTTACATATATATTTATAACGTTTTATTTTAAAACGTTGTGAAAAAAAATACCACAACATTTTTATAAAAAACGTTGTCTTTTAAGCGTTATCTATTTAGTACTTTGTACTAGTGACCCGAATCCAATTAGGAGTAGTAGTCCTTTTTAGAATCTACCTTATAACTGCAATTAATGATTGACTGATTGTTTTTCAAATTAGATCTCCTTATCCTACCAAATAAGGAAACACAATCTTACTTTAACAAAGACTATATCACTATTTGAGCAAGCTGTCAAAATAAATGTATATGGGCCAACATCATGGGCCATTAAATAAATTGGGTTACACCTTAGCTAGACCCGAATAATTACATCCCGACATTAAAATTTGTTCATATTTTAATCATTTATATTTCGAGTAGAACTCGAATCGAACTTTTAATCGAGCAAGTACGAATTAAGCCTGAAATGTTTGATCATTTTACAATCGGGAAATATTGGGAGCCCTTTTTTTATATTTGCTATGGGTATATTGTCGTTGCAATGAACAGAAAATGTTAACTTATACTTTAACAAGATGAGACTTATTTTCACAACTTGTGTTTATAATTCATTGTTATATTCATTTTTGTCAACCACAAATGACTTTTTATGTCATTATTAAATTCCTACTACTTCCTTTTGGTGACAATACATTATTGTAGTTTCTTACTAGATGAATTTCTTATTGCTTGCTATTTGCATTTGTTTACTAGATGAATTTCTATGTTGTTGAACCTCTTCCATGTGACTTCTATACTGGCATTGTATTTTTAGTGCCAATTGTGATTATTACACATACTTGATACCTTTCTTTACCTAAATTGTTGGTATTTGATGTTAAGTGATGGGCGGGCATCAGTCCTTAAGAATATGGGGGATGACTGTGGCGTTGACCATTAGGTAGAGTTAAATAGAGTTAATACTTTATAAATTTAAAACTTTTTGGGCTCTTTTGTAGATTACATCCGGTCATGATGGGGCAGACGACAATGGAAATGGATCTTGAGGATCTTTGATTTGACTTAACTTGGTTTTTTTGGATCTTTTGGGATATTTTGTTGGATACATTAAGATTAATTCAGTTATTATATACGTATTGCTCGAAAACAGTTGGTGAGCATGCGTAAATAAAATATATATGTGGTATATATTAGATAATTTCAATTAGTATAATATTCTTTTGAATTTTTAGGCTTAATTTATTTATATGAATGTGAAAACAGGTTACTTGACAAAATGTTGTTTAATTAAAATGATTAATTTTGAATTTTTAGATTTAATTAAATTGTATAAATGTGAAAAATATAGGTTATTTGCAACAAATATTTGGGATGGACAAGATATTATGGATTAATTACATATTTTAGTACATTTTAAAAATAATTATAATAATGGTGCATCTATAAAATAATTACAAAAGTAATACACTTTCTCATATTTATTTACAATATTAGTGCAATTAGGATTCCTTAATTTAGGGATTAGTTTTGGTAGGTCTTGGGTTGAAGGCGAAGAGTGAAGAAAGAAGATGAAGACGCTACTCCCGCCGACTTCGTCTCTACGCTACTGCACTTCTTCTATTCTTCCATTTTCTCTCTCATCTCCTCCTACTTCTAATACTAATAAATTAGTAGTAATAAAGAGAATATAGAGCATTAATCTGTAATATAGAGCATTAAAATGGTTTATCTCTCTGCTCTTTGGTGGTACTCTTTATAGAGCATTTTTTTTAAAGAGAATATATTATCTCTCTGCTCTTCAATACAACAAAATGGTTTATTGAATTCTCTCCCTCATTATTGTGCAGTAAATGGTCTTCCTAGTGCTCCTCGTAGATTTCAATTGAGTTATGTTGAAAGTTTCACTCGCAAATTACGTGATGCAGAGGCATCACTTGATTCTGCTATTCTTACAGAGCTTTATAAGCGAAATGATCCAGAGGCAGTGATAAGATATTTTGAGAGTCAACCTTCATTACACACCAACCAGTCAGCAATTGTCGAATATGTAAAGGCATTAGTTAAAGTTGATAGGTTGGATGAAAGCGAGTTGCTTAAGACATTCACCAGTACAAAGTACCTAATAGACAACACTTAAACCACAACGTTTTTTATAAAAACGTTGTGGTAATTTTTTTACAACGTTATTTAAAAAAAACGTTGTAGATATATATGCAAAAACGTTATCTATTTAAAAGGGCATTTTTTTTGGTTTTAATTAGATAACATTTTTTTTAAAAACGTTGTCTATCAAGAAAAACACGGAGCATGAACTGAACACTTAAAATTAAAACATTCCGTCTTTTTCTCACCAAGGCTCATTAGTATGCGACGTGGCAGTGATGATGTGGATTTGGAGGAAAATTTTGATGAAAAAATAAAAAAAAATATTTTAAAGTATAATATAAATTATAAAAATTAGCCAAAAAAAACAAGAAAATAAATAAATAAATAAAAATAATTGTTTTTAATAAAAATTAAAAAATGCAGTTTTTTTATTTTTTAATAAAAAAATTAAAACGCATTTTTTTTAATAAAAATAAATTTGTACTTTTACATGCAAATAATTTTTATTTTAAAATTATACAAAATTTAAATTTTATAATTTAATTTAATTAAATTTAAGAAATAATCATTTTATTAAAAAGAGGAGGAAAAAAAACAATTCTTATTTTTGTCATTATAAGAAAATAAGTTTTTAAATAATTAGTAACAAGTATAATTATTTGAAAAATTATAAAATTAAAATATACTAATATTACAAATCAAATCTTCACTGCATATGATAAATTACTCCCATTTATCCATCATTTTATAAATATTCATTTATATCAAATCAGATCAAAGCCCAGAAAATATGAATACAACCCAGAATCAATTACTGCAAGTCTTTGTTCAATCCCCAGAACTTCGAATTCCAAATCGTGCTATAATCATAAACATCGATATCACCCTACACAACTTGAAATTATCTCTTCTCCCGTTACAAACTCTAGACCCCTCCCCCTTCTTCTTCTCCTTCAATGGGAAACCCCTATCCGATTCTACCATGGTCCAGAAGGCACAAATTTCCCCTTCCTCCAACCTCACCCTACAGTTTCGCCTCCCTGGGGGCGGTGGTTCAGATTCAGATTGCGATAAGGGTTCAAATTCAGATCTAGCCCCAGATTCAGATTCATCACTTGGGCTCCCCGTCTCCTTCACGCGCGGTGGTTTCGATTCCTTCTTATCCTCCATCATAATAGCCAGTTATATCTGAAATTAATGTTTGTTTGATATAGTATGGTTTTCTCATGTACCTTTTTACAAGTTGGGACTCAAAAGAAGGATTCTGGAATGGAACTTCCTTCCATTTTGCTCGGCAAACAGGGTAAATCTGATTGAGTGTTTTACATCGGAGGTGATGCAGTGGAAGTGGAAGGAGTGTGAGCATTCTGTAGTGAAAATGGCATGGCCTTGGCTTGGTTTCATGGTGGTTAAGCATATTGAGCAATTAGTAGATCTAGGCTTTTGGAGATGAATGATAAGTTTGAATGAGATGACGAAGAAGGAGATGAACAATATATTTGATTATGTAGTGAAGATTTGATTTGTAATTTTAGTATATTTAAATTTTATAATTTTTTTAAATAATTATAGTTGTTACTAATTATTTAAAAACTTATTTTCTTATAATCACAAAAATAAAAATTTTTTTTCCTCCCTTTTCAATAAAATGATTATTTTTTAATTTAATTAAATTATAAAATTTAAATTTTGTATAATTTTAAAATAAAAATTATTTGATAAATTAAAATTACAATATAAATTATTTGATAAAATTAAAATAAAATTATTTGATAAAATTAAAAATTATTTGATAAAAATTATTTGCATGTAAAAGTACAAATTTATTTTTATTAAAAAAAATGCGTTTTAATTTTTTTTATTAAAAATAAAAAATTGTGTTTTTAATTTTTATTAAAAATAATTATTTTATTTATTTATTTATTTTCTTATTTTTTTGGCTAATTTTTATAATTTATATTATACTTTAAAATATTTTTTTCTATTTTTCATCAAATTTTTTTTCTCCAAATCCACATCATCATCATTGGCCACGTCGCATACTAACTCGCCACATAGGCTTTTTTTTAGACAAGTCACCGCCACATCATCACTTCCGTTAAGTCAAGGTTGACTTAACGGTTTTTGTAACGTTTTGTTAGTAAACTAAAGTTCAGTGAGTTGACTGTAAGAAAAAAAGTTCAGTGACCCATTTATAAATCGACCTATAGTATAGTGACCTAAAAAGTATTTTAACCCTTATGTAGAGTTAAATAGAGTTAATACTTTATAAATTTAAACTTTTTGGGCTCTTTTGTAGATTACATCCAGTCATGATGGGGCAAAGGACAATGGAAATGGATCTTGAGGATCTTTGATTTGACTTAACTTGTTTTTTTTGGATCTTTTTGGATATTTTGTTGGATACATTAAGATTAATCCAGTTATTATATACGTACGTATTGCTTGAAAACAGTTGGTGAGCATGCATAAATCTTCTTTTGGATATATATGTGGTATATATTAGATAATTTTAAGGGTCCTTAACACTAATATACAACAATTAGAAAGTAATTATATTATTAGTGCATCCACAAAATAATTACAAAAGTAACGCAATTCACATTAATAAGGAAACCTAAAATCAAGGAGAAATAACTGTCATAATTAATAATTCAAATTCAAATATATGTGATCTAACAACAAAAACAAATTCAAATTCAAAATAATAATTTAAATTCAAATCTTCATCTCCCTCACAGTAGCCTTCTCATCCGTTACTCTACTGTTACTCCGACGCTAATCTCCTTCTTCACAGGTTGCCCTCTCCTCCGCTACTCCTCCGCTACTCCGCTGCGAATCTCCATTATCCAAAACCTGGTGAAATCACGATAAAATGCAAAGAAACATAAGATTTTTGAAAGTACAATTACTAAACAATACGATTGGACTGTTGACACTACCTAAGCGATTAATTTCTTCCAAATACAATGTGTCTTCAATGCTCTTCTTGCTCTATTGAGTTGGAACCCACCCTTAATTCTCGAGTAGTTTCATCACTTCATGTCAAAATAAATAAACTGTGAAACATATATATATATATATATATATATATATATATATATATATATATATATATATATATATATATACTGCATAAACTCACAATTCATAGACATGACAGTTGATGCAAACCTGTAGGGATCCAGATTGAAAATCTAAGAAGCTCTTGTAGCTAAGTTCTTTCTTTTTACATCTCCGATACTTAGATTTTGAAAATGTCTGAAGTTCTTCCAACTTCTTCCTTGAATAAGTCAGAAGACACTCTAGCTCCATTATCTTCTTCTCTAGTTCAACAGTACCTTCCTTAACCTCTGTTTCAAATTGGAAGCTTAAGGGCCTAGTAGACGTCGTGAATCTTCGTACCAAGGTAACCAAACTTTTATACCAAGGTAACCAAACCTTTATACCAAGGTACCAATCTACCTCCACACCTGCAGTATGAATTGGTTACCTTGGTCTGAAAGTTTGGCAACCAACTGCATGAAAGTTTGGCTACCAACTGCATCACATTCAAAATAAATTGGTAACTTAATAAAACTGAATTGGTTACCTTGGTATGAAAGTTTGGCTACCCACTACATGAATGTTTGGCTACCAACTGCATCACCTTCAAAATAAATTGGTAACCTAATAACACTGAATTGATTACCTTGGTATGAATGTTTTGCTACCAACTGCACTATGAAAAAACTGCAGGTGTGGATGTGGATTGGTTACCTTGGTATGGAGGTTTGGTTACCTTGGTGTGAAGGTTTGGTTAGCAACTGCAATATGAAAAAACTGAAGGTGTGGAGGTAGATTGGTTACCTTAGTATGACAGTTTGGTTACCTTGGTATGAAGGTTTGGTTACCAACTGCACTATGAAAAAACTGCAGGTGTGGATGTTGATTGGTAACCTTGGTATGAAGGATTGGTTACCTTGGTATGAAGGTTTGGTTACCTTGGTATAAAGGTTGTAAGGATATAACAATCACCTACTGGTGGTGAAAAAACATGTTTTGAATATTATCGAAAAGTAATTGATCTACATCCTATATTATTATATACACTATCTAAATATTTTTAAGCTTCTATTATGTTGGACAATCAAATTCAAATCCACTTCAGTACTCTTCATTGACATCGCCTTCATCATCTGCGCTACCAAAGACCAACTTCTTCGTAATCCTTCTCTCGAGAAAAGAAGATCCTCACGAGCTTCAGAAAACTCTCCTTCCTCCATTCCCTCACCCACATACCAATGCACAAAGGCTCGCTTGGAATACATGAGATCAAATTTGTGGTCAATGCAGAAGAACACCTCTGCCACACTGGTTGAGTTCGAAATCATGCAGACTGCCCTCTGGACCTTGGCAAGGTCACCACCAAGAACAACAGTAGGGGGCTGGTAGCTGATACCAACGGCGAGGATCATGACTGCGTCGGTGAGTCAACCGGTCTTCATTACGGTGTAAAGGAGGCCGAGAACTCTTGCGCCGACGACGGGGATGAATACATTGGCGAACGTCTTTAGTTGGGACGAGAGAGAATCAGTTTGGTTGTTGACACTACACCAAAAATGACCTCTAGCGAAGGAAATTTTGTGAAGGAATTTATTCCTTCACATGAGGAGTTGTTTAGCGAAGGAACAGTGAAGGAAAAAAGTATGGTGACAATATAGTTATTAGCGAAAGAAACATCCTTCACAATTTATATTTTTTTCCTCGCAAAATTGGGGTGATAGAAAGATTTTTGGAGCCAATTTATGATGAAAATTTGCGAGGGAAAAAACTATTTAGTGAAAGAATTATTACTCACTATATATCATTATTCAGTAGTTTTTTGCGAGGGATAAAATTGGTCGCTATCTTGTTCTAAATAATTTTTTTTTGAATTAATTGTGGTGAATATAAATACCTTAAATTTTGTGCATTATGTTAACTTTAAAATTTCTCTATAAAAGTTTATTTTTATGATCATAATTAAATAAAGTTAAAGTTAAATAAAAATAAAATTAAATAATCCAAAAGACTTTAAATTTTATTTTAAGTATATAATATTAATCCAAAAAAGTCTTTTGGAGATTAATTTAAAATAACTTTATTTTTTGGTATTATATTTAATATTCAGTTAAATAATAATTTGAGAGGGCTTTAATTAAGAAAGACTTTTAAATTATTTAATTTTATTTTTAATTATTTTAGTACTAAACCATAAGAACAAAAAATGTAGTGACAATATTGATTCTGTTCTCAATTGATAGGATTACTTTTGAGCTTGAACTAAGTTGGATTTTGTATGATTTTAGTTTAGTTTCTTTATGTTTTTCTAACTTTGCAGATCGGTAATGGTTTTAGTTTGTTTTTGTGTTTCTGTAGTCTACTTTTCCAATTTATCCTTATTTATTTGTTCGGGCCTCAACTCTCTCAAGTCAAGCATTCTTCTCCCCTTATTATAATCTTCCCAGTCTAATCTAATCTCAATCGATCAATCCATCCATCCAAGTTTTCATCTCGCGCCGGTGAACTCACAAACCCCAACCATCCAATGACGGCGTCGTCGGATCTGGAATGAAGGCTAAGGAGGCGTTTGTTGACGACCACTTCGAACATTAAGCTATCTCTCTTAACCCTAAAGACCCCAATCTTTTCGCCGACCATGCTCAGGCCAACATTAAGCTCCACAACTTCACTGGTAATCAACCTCTTTTCTGTTTATTTGCAAAATCGAGACATGTTATATTTCCGATTCGTCGACTTTGGGTTGATTTTGTTTAACCTTTGGGGTTGTACTTTTTTTTTCCTTCGCTCGTTGATCAATCTAATAAGCTTTAATTTAGGTTCGATTCTATTATTTAATGTTAATAGCTAAATTTAGTGGTCAAGTCTTCTTACCCTTTTCGACGATTTTGATTTTTTAGTATTATTAAGCATAATATACAAAGATATTATGTTTGCGTGTGGTGTATATCTTTTTTAGCTAATTTGGTTTGGTGATTTTGAAAAGCTGCGCACTTTCACTTGGATTTATAGGCACTTTCACTTGGATTTTGAAAAGTTGCGCACTTTCACTTGGATATTGTGGGTTCATTTTCCCTTAAAGTTATTGATTCATACAGGCATACATCCAGAAGTGTATGTGATTGATAATGTTGTGATTCATACAGGCATACAGGCTCTGAACTTGTTATGAAGATGGCTGGTGTAATATATGTGGTTGTGTTGCAAACTAAAATTTTTCACCTTTTACACAAAGGTTTCAAGCTATATTATTTGTTCTTTATTTTACATTTTCAGCGTTGTGCATCGTAGTGATTCCACTTGCATTCATATTTCAGACTTGGATATAATTTAATCGATTTTTCCTTTATGGTTGGTATTTATGCTATTATCCAAATTTGTATTTTTTATTAATCTTTTTCTATATGAAAGGTAAGTTATATTTGATGCAAACAGAGCGATCGATTTGGATCCTAAAATGTATAAAGCATATCTTCGTAAAGGGTGAGGATCTTTGTAATTTGGTGTTTGTTTGTAATCCAGTTACATCCATGGAAATTCACGATTTCCACAAGTATATGTATTTCCTAAGGTTCTATATATGTAAACTTTAGTAATTTTGTCTCTTCGTGTTTCTGCTTACAGTACTGCTTGTATTAAAGCTAGAAGAATATCAGACTGCTAAGGCTGCATTTGAAATAGGTGCGTCTTTAGCATCAGGAGATTCAAGATTCATTAGTCTGATCAAAGAATGTGATGAGCGTATTGCAGGTAATGTTATTGCTAAGCATCATAATGAAATCTTAGTAATCAGATCCCTTAGTTGACTTGTATACAAGATAGATTTTACTATATAACATTTTGATGTTAAACTGCATCCCATTTAAATTTATTACCACATTGTTTAGGAGGCTATATGTTGATATTAATTTTTCCACATTCTAGTCTGGTATAGCATACAGAGTGGTTTATAATATTTTGGGAATTTGATATTGAGATTTTATGAATAAGTTTGTAAAAGATCTGATTTGCTAAATGTGTCTGGTCATACCAATTTGTTTGGTTGAGCAATGATGGTGTATTATATTGGTCGCTTATCTTTCCAACCCATGGTTTTTTCTCCCCTGGATATAATCTTGCAGCTTATCTTAGATACTTTCTCTTGATCTTCTAGGTTTACTTTAACTTGTCTACTAACTGCTTGCATGTAGAAGCAAGGTAGTTCTGCATCTGACCTCTTAAAAAGACTGCTTTGCTTTTTAACCTTTCTGGTTCTGCATCACTTTTTAATTTTTCTAGTTGAGTATGATGTACCTCAGTCATGAGATCTGATCATAGTTATGTCTGCTTATTATATTTATTTTTGACAAGGGAGTATTTAATTCGTCTTGTAGTACTGATTGCATAGTGTTAGTATGCTACTTTTAGACCTTATGCATGTTTTGCGTTAGTATGCTACTTTTAGACCTTATGCATGTTTTGCAGTGCAAGATTTGTTGGTGACTCCTTGAATAGGAATATGTTTGTTTCTCTTTTCTGCACTTTAAAACGAGTATCTGGTGAAGTGCGAAAGTGGCATCCTGCTAGAGCTGATCGTGGCTTTACCTTTCTTCAGTACAACCTTACTATTGCGTATCACCGGACAAATCTTTTGGCACGTTACGATAGGTAAGCCATGTGTAAGCATGATATTTATATTGAAATACATGTATAAGCATACAGAAGATTATTGTTAACTACAATAATTGAACATTACTTACTGTTATCTTTCTACACTTCCACCAATAAGGACATGACAATTGGTTGGCATATTCTTTTATACTTACTATTAGTTCAATATCAGTGTCATTTTTATTAATTAATTTGGGTTCACATTTCTGTTTTTGCTGAGTGTGGCCCCTATCCAGCTCCCTTTGAAGCTTCTATTAACCATCCTATCAAATTTATTCCTAGTATAGATATTTTGCATCCAATCAAACGAAACATTAACTTGGTCTATTCGATTTGTGATTTTACCAGCAGTGACTTCAGCCTTACAATCAGCTAACATCATGCATTTTTTTTGGCATTGATTCATTGATCTTTGTCAACCCAGTATGGGGTCAGTAAAAAGACCTCACTCAAATGCCTGACTGAGCATAGGTTATTAAGTTAGTTCAGGGTGAACTATAGTAGGTCAGAAATGCCTCTAATTGAGGTTAAGGTTTGCCAAATCTAGATCTGGCTCAGTACGACTTGATCTGAAATCCTGTCTGTTTCTGTTATTAATGCATTTCAGAATGTATCCCATAATGTAGACTGTTTATTGTGGTGGACCTGGTGGTTACATTTAGGAATTATAACCCAGACATGCTTCATTCCTTTATTATGCAGATGGTCAGCCAATGCCAATGATGGAAAGCTATGGTTGCTTCCAGGGTGCTGATTTGGAACCACTCACAACCTGGCATCAAGGACGCTGCCTTTGGTAAGTTGTTAAGAAAGCTTGACAGGTGTTTTATGGTTTTGTTTTCTATGTTTATTATCTATAAGCTCTGCACCAGATGCTTATGTTTATTAATCCTTCAGTTAAATAAGGGTGTTGGTCCAAGCAGAGATGCTAATTCGCATATGGGGTCAAAGGAGGGACTTAAAACCACACCCTCCATTTTAGGCATGTTTCCTGCTTCGGCTCCTTCTACCAGAGTAACAATGAATGCTTCAAGCTTACCTGCTTCTTCTGCAGCTTCTATGAAGCCACTTATAAGTGGTGTGCCTCATCTTGAGGGGCTTACAACGCCAAAAGTTGAAGCTGTAAAACGTGCACAGGTGGGATTTCGACAGGACCCAGAATTTGCTCCTCTACTAAACATGTTTCCTGGACAGAAAACTCTTTTTTGTGTTTATATTTGTTTGTCCACCATGTCTCAAAGAAGAACATGAGGTTTGTTTTAGATTCTTATACCTCTAATGAATAATGAATTCAATTCGAGTATATTTTCAAGTTTCAATTGAATATGATGAACACTTATTTTTCTTAGGTGCATTTGATTAGGATTTCTTCAGGCGGTACAAAACTGATATGTGAAGGTCTGTTTTCCCATCCAAACGAGATCTGGGATCTCACTTTTTGTACTTTTGATCAACGCATTTTCTCCACCGTCTTCTCTTCCGGTAAGTGATAGGTGTTAATCTCTTATGCTATGCTTGTGTGTTTTGCTTGCTAGGTGTATTGCATTGTAATCAATGGTTGGCATGTTAAGCATAGTATCAGTTTGAAAAATGCAATGTGGATAATACATAGCTCTTTGGATTGATTCTCTGTTATATTATCATTATAAGCATGTGTACTTGTGTATGTAAATGTGATAACCCAAACATGTGGGATGTGCTAGCTTGTACATTAGACTTTATACATAAGACTTAAGGTTATTACCAAGGGTACCAACTTCATGACCTTTCAGGTAGACTTGGTTAAGATGACCCAGTGGTACTCTAGAAACAATACTTGATATAGGCTTGATTTGGGCGGGGTCGTTGCAGTCAGTGTGGTATTTTTTTGAAGTTTAAGCTCAAGTATATACTATTAGTATGTCCTATTTCATAAGAGCTCATTTCTCCATTTTTATACACCTTAATAAGAGTCTATTTTCTACAGACTTAGAAGTGATATAATGATTAAAGTTTAAACTTGATGAAGTTTATAAGTTATCTAGATATTATTGTCGTTATTTAGATTAGCTAAAAGGTTAAATTTGAAAAGTCAACTCTTATGTAAATTACATGTTCTTTTGAAAGTGGACTTCATATTTGGGCAGAGGGAATATCACATCTCAAGATTGTATAGGGTAGCTGGAGTTAAGTAAATGTTCAGTCGTCTAAATGCAGGAGTTGTGTCTTGTTATTGAAGGTGAATCATATGGAGCAGCAGTCTGGCAGATTCCTAAACTCTATGGCCAATTAAATTCACCTCAGTTGGAAAGAATTGCTACTCTTGATGCACATAAGTCGAAGGCTAAATGGTAAGTTGATCATTTTTGGGCACAAACTTATGTGCTTCTCATGATAAGGAATATTTTTTCACGCACACGCGAATATATATGTTTGTTGTCTCTTAGGAAGTGGAGGTTTTATTTATAATTATTAATTTTTGTCTGCTGTCAAAAATTAATTAACAGCAATAGCAAGGCAATAGTACCAAGCAACAACAGTAGAAACAAAAACAAAAGCAACTCACCCAGCAGACAAAAGCAAGCAACAACAGCAGAAGCAGCAGCCAATCAACAGCAGCAAGCAACAGCAGCAGCAGCAGGGCGACATCATGCCCATCAATAACAGCAGCATAACAGAGGCAACGCATCACAACACAACAGATCAGTATCAGCAAAACTAAAGCTTGGGCTTGATTTATATAGCATATGTGATCATAATTAGAGTGTTTGAGTATGTCAAGTTAAAATGAAATTTCAATTTCAAGCTAAAATGAAAAGTGGAAACTAGTAGGTCAAGCCATTCTTGACCACTATTTTAGGCAACAAACTAATTGAGGGTAATTTGTTTGAGAACAAAATTCTGAGTAATGCTTAAGTGGGCCTATTTTTTCAAAAAAGAAAAGGCTCAACTGAATGAAGAAACATAGCATGTGTCATTCATCTAGTGTATATATGTTCAATAGCATAACTCAATCCTCAGAGAAGAAGAAGCCAAGATGTGTATCATTACACTTAATTAGAATTGAATGCTTTACATAACTTCATACATTTCTAATTGAAAATAAAAGTATGCATGTACTTTATATCTCCCATTATGTAGCTATCTTATTCTATACAAAGTATAAAAATCATTTATCGTCATTATTACTGTTGATGTAATTTGTAGTTATATTTTATGTTGTTATTGCAATTGCTCACATGTTCACCTGGTGCGTGCAGCTGCTAATGGTGTTGTTATTGCGACAAAAAAGAAGTTACCATCTATATTGGTTGATGAAACATCTGTGAGTTCATTTCTCTAGCCACAATTATAGTTTACTTGGTCTAATGTGTAGCAAACGTGTGATAATTTTTATTTGTTTGAAAGCATCGCTTCAGTAGTGTCTAACAGCTGCTACCGTTTAATCTTGAGGAGTTTAATCATTTAGGTCGGATTTGTTTCCGCAAAATCTTTTTTACTTCTAAAATATTTATCATACATGCTCTCATGAATTAATATTTACTTGTTTTTTAGGGAAAAAGATTGAAGTATTAGAAAATGCTGCAAATAACTATTATGTTGTCCTAGCTGAAAATCGGAAGCTGCATAATGAGGTCCAAGATCTAAAAGGTGCCACTACTTATTTTAGCTTTTTTCATGCTTGTATATGAGTAAGTTTTTATGTCTTGTTTGAATTTTGTTGAATAGGAAATATTGAGTGTATTGTCGGATAAGGCCATTTCTTCGTGGACAAAAGGGAAAACAGTCGATTGTAGAACATGTAGGTGAAAATGGGGAGCTAGTAGTTGCAAATCCATCCAAACAAGGAAAAGAAAATCAGCCCTCGTTCAAGTTCAATAAGGTCTATGATCCGGCTGCAACTCAAGGTTTTTAATCTTTACATTTGTGGTTTGTTTATGCTTCTATTATAGTTAGTGCAAAACTGATTATGATGCTTGCTATCAGATTTAGATTTACACAAATATGTGTCATCACTTACAATCATTATTTTGAATGTTGACAGCGAATGTATATTCAGATACCCGACCCTTGATACAGTCGGTATTGGATGGATACAATGTATGTATATTTGCATATGGCCAAACTGGTTCTGAGACAACTGGAGACAGACTTAAGGAAGCACAACATATAAACAAATCTTTATCTGCCCTTGGAGATTTCATCTTTGCGTTGGACCTAACATGATGTACACTTCATTCTATCTAGTTCGTTGTTATTTTTTCAGTTTTCTTGTGTTAGTTATTAAATATTGTAAGTACTATGATCTTTGGGAGATCAAGACATAATAACAAATTTTGTACTTATCGTGACTTGAGCATTATCTATTTATATATGGAGTATTAGTTTTAATTATTGGCTCTTTATGCATTAGTTTATCAATTAGTTTGAAATAGGTAAAAATAATAGTAATAATAATAAATATGAAATCATTGATTTGAAAATTAATTATAATTTTTAATGAATTTTGATAGCAATTAATTTTTTATTTACAAATTTATAACTTGTGAAGGAATTTTTCTCACTAATTTGAAAAAAGATTCTCAATTTATAATTAGTGAAGGAAAATATTCTCTCGTTAAATAAATTTGTTCTTCACAATATATTATTTGTGAGGGAATCAAGTTATTCACTAATTTCAAATAGTCATTCTTAAAATATTATTTGTGAAGGAAACCAATCTTTCACTAAATAACAATATTCCATGACTAAATACAATTTGTGAAGGAATAAGTTATTCACAATATATCCTTCACAAAAAATATTTAGTTACTACTTAGCGAAGGATACTCAATTGCGAGAAGGTCTAATGCGAGCACTCGTGTGAAGGAAATATTTCTTTGCAATAAATCACTTGTGAGAGATATAAAGCCTTTAGTGAAGGATTTGTCCTTCACTAGAGGCCATTTTTGGTGTAGTGTGAGGAGTGGGGTGTCTTCTCTGGGTCGGACTGGTATGACATTTGAATAAGAAAATAATAATTAACGGGAAGAGATAATGGAGAAAATTGTGGGCTACGATTAAAGGATACCCGAATGTATTAATTTTATAAATAAATATAGAAAAATTTATTACTTTTGTAATTATTTTATCTATGCACCATTATTGAAATTATTTTTAAAAATGTACTAAAATATGTAATTAATCCTAATTTTAATTCGTATAATATTCTTTTGAATTTTTAGGCTTAATTTAATTATATGAATGTGAAAACAGGTTACTTGACAAAATTTTGTTTAATTAAAATGATTAATTTTGTGCTTTTAGATTTAATTAAATTGTATAAATGTGAAAAATATAGGTTATTTACAACAAACATTAGGGATGGACAAAATATTATTTGCTACGGAAATTTCTATCTCAAATATTTTTGTTTGGGCCAGAAAATTGTGTGATGGACATCCCTATCAACGATGGATAAATATCTACGACAACTTTGTCCGTCTCTGATATTCTGTTGCAACATATTATTTGGGACGGATATGTCCGTCTCAAACAATATTATTATAAATGGCCTTGCAACAGATTGTTCAGCCGTGTCGTAGATATGAATATTTAGGACGGACTGCCCATCGCAAATATTTAGATATGACAATTTTGTGACAACACGCGAAGAATATTACTCCCTCCGTCCCAGGATAAAAGTCCTGGTGGACTTTTCACGCATATTAAGAAGATGAATGAAATGACAAAATTGCCTATAATAATGTCATTAATTATGGAAAGAGAATTAGAATAAGAAAAATATGAAATATTTAATGCTACGGGTATAATAGGAAAAAATGTGTAAAAGTTTGATTATTAAAGGAAAGTGGACATTTAACATGGGACTATCCAAAATAGTAATAAGGACTTTTATCATGGAACGGAGGGAGTATTTGTGATGGGACCTAATGCGACGGTAGTGGCAACATATTTTGTCCATCACAAATATCATTATTTGAGATGAAACAAGCTTATTTGAGACAAATTTGTCCGTCGCAATTGCCTGCTTATCTAATAAATACTTTTAAACTTCTCATATCACTACAATAAAAAATAATTAATAAAACATATAATAATCTAATAAATTTCTTCTATTTTATTTTTATTTTTTCATATTATGTAGAATACAAAATTATTAGAAAATCTATTACCTATAAATTAGTTTACCATGCACAATATTAATATCCAAATGTTACTTGTATTAAAATTCAATATCAATAAAATAACTAAAACTTTTCAATTGATCAAAATATTTTTAAAAATCAACCAATAAAATAATTTTAAGCACTCCTAAATTTCTAAATAAAAACTCTAATATCCAACCCTAATAGGGCTCCTTTTTCTCATCATTTCTTTAGCTCGTCTTTGGTTTTGTTATTGGTATGATTTATATTTTATTTAAGAAGAAATAAATCAACTATATAAATTAAAATAATAATTTTGATTTCATAATTTTTTTATTTTTTTATTTTTTCTAGCAAGCCATATATAAGGATGTAAATGAATCGAGTCGAGCCAAGTATTGAGTTACTCAGATTTGGTTCATAAAATTTATCGAGTCTGAAATAAGATTTGATTGAGACTCATTTAACTACCTAGTCAAGCATGATCTCGAATCGAATCTGAGTAGTTTGAAGGTTCAAGTGAGTATGATCTGAGTATCAACAGAAAATAGTAATTTGAAAATTAAGGTTCCAGTAATTTATCGAACTTTAAAATGTGCTCATATTTGAATCGTTTATATTCCGAGTCGAGCTCAAATTGAACTTTTAGTCTAGCGAGTACGAATCAAACCCGAAGCGTTTGGTTCATTTTACAACCTTAGCCATATATATGAATTAGCCTTCACACGTACAATTGAAGAAATATACGTATAATTTTTTCCAAATCATTTTTTTCATTCAATTCTCTAACTAACACACTCCTTAATTTCTACTTGATATATCGATCTTGCTTTCTCTTTCCGCTATCTATTGACTTCACTTTACGATAATACAAGTCCAAATGCATTGGATACAATAAGAACTGCCTGTGTTATAAATGTGATAAGGGATTTCACATGAGCATTTGGACCCTGGTATTGCCCTAGCTGGATGAAGAGATACTTCTGTGTTATAAATGTGACAAGGGATTTCACATGCTATGTGTCCGACCCATCGTGGTTTAGGACCATGGTATTGCCCTAGCTGCTGAGATCAACCCAGTCCCATCAAAAGTATGATATTTAGTCCTTTTACAATAGGAAGGAAGCATATATTTTTGTGCATTTATTCTTTTATCAGTTATTGAAATTAAAAACTTTATGATTCCCGTCTTTAACACTGTATGAATGCAGTATTAAATAATGTAGATAATGTATCAGTTTTTGATATCATTAGCACCTCCAAATGCACTATATAATCTTAGTAACATTTTCATGTATGCAAGTAAAAGTGAGTAATAGTTTAATATACATTTTCATGTATGCAAGTAAAAGTGAGTAATATTTACGTCAAAGGCAGCACTTAAAAGAAGTAAAAAAGTAACATTTTCATTTATGCAGGTAGTAGTTCAACACATTCATACTTCTTACTTAATCTTTAATTTTCTCATAGGATACTCATTAGGTAAAATTACTAAAAAGTGACAAAAGCGGGAGGCTTAAATGTATATCAAAATTTGTGGAACAAAGTTGAAGGTATTGCACAATAATTATTTTCATTAATTAGTAAAATTCTCACTTTTCTCTTCACACCTAGTGCATTGATTATATAACTGATTTTTTTTTTTGGCAAACTTCAAAAATTAGAGCAAACGCTTTGAGCATGATGGTAGTACAACTATGTAACACTTGCTTTTCTGTTGATTTCCCTCGTCATACTTAGTTTGGCTTAAGAGAAAAATTTAGGCTAGCAGAGAAATTATAGTTCTAAGAGTAACAAAAGTATTTTTCATTTAGGAATAAACTAAAACAAAACTTTTTGAAACGAGATATATATTTACTTTCTCGCAGTACTCCATTTGAATTATGATAATTTCTAGGGAAGAAAAGAAACTAAACTTATAACCTAAGTTTATTTTTGTCATTTAAGACATTTGTCAATCGAATATGTAACAATTAAGGTCAAATCTTGTGTTTAAATTAAATCATAGCACAATCGTACAAAAAAAATTATCATTTCAAGAGTTGTAAGAAAACATAATGCATTCGCTTATTACCTGAAACTAATGTGCGAATTTGAAATGCCATAAACAACGACCTCATTTTCAACTTCTTGGATATCATCATTTCGTATAAAGATTTTAATATGTCAACTGCATGTCAAATAAAAATTGAGTACACACAAGAAAGAGATCAAATCCTTTATTTTCTTCACACATACATTTCAAAACATATGCAGTATAGCTACATCTATTGGAGCAAGATCTTCACGTATGTAAGATATAGTCATTACTTAATTCTCATCTATTGATGTTCATGTGCCTAATAGATAAGTTAAATGCTCTTTGGAGATATAAATAATCTCAATTACTATGTAATGGAAATACTTTCAGATAGAAGAAAGGGTAATATAGTGCACTCAGTTTTATAAATTTGCTCCGTCAGAAGGTGTTGTAGTCTAGTACAACAACCCAAATTATCATTTCTATTTTCTTGGCTAACACTT
Organism: Panax ginseng; assembly: GCA_020205605.1. Classification (NCBI taxonomy): domain Eukaryota; kingdom Viridiplantae; phylum Streptophyta; class Magnoliopsida; order Apiales; family Araliaceae; genus Panax; species Panax ginseng. Next base: position 117,886,537 of record CM035133.1, on the reverse strand, counting down.
GGTTCGTCATTTGATCCTCTAAACCATCTTGATAATTATTAAATTTAATTAGAAAAAAAGAAACAAAATCAACACGACAAAGAATATCTTGGTATAAATTAATTGTACTTAAAAAATCGAATGCAAGACAATCCAATAGAATTTTTTAAAAATGTGGAGTGATTAACATGAAGGAGAAGGGATTAATGCAATAGAATATCATTTGTTTAGATGTACAAAAATTCGTGCACTAATTCAGCCATCTCTAAAAATGGAGATCGAATAATTCTACAAGACTACCGAATGTGGATATGAAATTAATTTAATTAACCTCAGAAAAGGAACAGAAAAACAAAGACGTATGTTTGATTTATGAACATAAGTAGAATTTAGATATTTACCTGATAATCAAAGAGATTAGCATCTGAGGAGATCTGAGTGAATGAATACCAGCGGCCGTCAGGAATGAGGCAGTGAGATCTAATGGTGTGCTTTTAGACAGATCAAATTAGGGTTTTTGTGCTTTTATACCGGTGAAATGAAATTAAATTCAGCGCATTTAGTATACACTTATTACTGAAATTTAAGGTGGTTTGTTTAAAAAATTTGAATGGAATTTGAATCGAATGAATGAATTTGAATTGGTTAATGCGTTTATTTTTTTGGTTTGAATTCATTTGAATTGGTAAAATGGACGAGCTAAATGGCTAAGTCAAATTTTTTTAGCTGAATGAGCAGCTGAATGAAGTAAAAAAAAAAAATTAAAAAAAAATATTTATTATTATATTAAGTAATATTAAATAAATTTACAATAATTTTAAATTTTTTCAGAAGGGTAAAATAATAAAGTTTTGTCATACAGATATTTCAGACATGTCAATTTTCAAACAACTTTTTCCATTCAGATTCAGCTCATTCAGATTCATTCAATTTTTATCAAACACCTCCTAAATATGATTAACCAATGAAAAATCTATTTAGCTTCTAAATGGGTTACTTAAAGGAGGTTTTGTATTTGGAGCCCAATGATTCCTAGGGGCTCTACTCCTGCAACCGATATATAGTTGTAATTCTATAATTAAGCACACTTAGAGGGAGGGGGAGTGAATATATGTAAATACTCAAAAATGATCTACAGTAATCAATTTTTGAAATTTACTAATGCAGACTATAATTGGACATCCTAACTCTGTCTGTATTAGTATATGTTCTTCGCCTGTTATAATCGGACAACAAATACATGTCGGTATTAGTATATGTTCTTCGTCTATTATAATCGGACAGATAATACCTGTCTGTTTTAGTATAATTTTGAGCACGAACTAAACCAGAATCTGTAGAATACTAAAGCATATAACAGAAAATAAAATAACAGTAAATCACGCAAAGATTTTTACGTGGTTTAGCCCCTATCCTCTACTCTATTGACTTAATCCACGTCCAATACCAAATGGTATTGGAGACTCACTTTATTAAAATAATATTCAGCAATTTACACAAAAAATAAAATTACTTGTTACAACGACGATCGATTGGACAACTATGACCCCTTTGCACTTCTGTTACACCTCTCACCTCGAAGACTTTGATGCTTTCGTTGAACAGACAAAATATTACAATAACAAATCCCCTAAGCAAACCTAGACTTATACTTTGTTTACAATAGATATTATGAGATGGATTACAAAGACTCTACTGTTAATCTGAGACCTAAAGAAATGACACAATGACTTAAATATGACTCAGATATGATTCAAGAATAATACTATGTGAATTTCAGCTTTGTAATCTTGTACATCCTTTAGTCGTGCAAACGACATATATATATATATATATATATATATATATATATATATATATATATAGGAAAGGAGGCAACGACTAGTTCTACTGGTGACACAATAGATATCTGTTAGCTTGAATAATACCCAGCATGATATAGATAATCATATATTATTTGCTGAAATAAAGGACTCAAATATATCAAAGAATAACACTGTTAGAGCTAATACTCCTTTAAATAGCTGAAAACCTATTAACAATTCAAATTTGAAATAAACCAGATTCCTTAGCTAATCTCCGAATCAAATTCGAATTGGTAACAACAGATAATAATATATATATATATATATATATATATATATATATATATATATATATATATGAAAGATATGTTCCAACATTATTAGATCAAAAATATAACTTGCTAATATAGAATATTAGTGATAAGATTTAGACTCCAATAGTATTAATCTGTTACCTTTTACTTTGAATTAAACATCAAATCCAATCTCTTTAAAATACTCCAATTCATATTTGAATTGGTCTTCACAACAAAACATATTTAGATATAACAGCAAAACAAATATAGAAAGATATTTCCTAGCTATATCAGTTTCCATACAATTACTATAACACGTGGCAAATTAACCTGTATTAACACATATTAGAATAATATGTAATACTTCAACCTGTAGTAAAACTTCTTTTGGGCCACCATACAAAGTAATTATTCAATCAACATGTTATAAAGTCAGCCCATGCAATAACCTATGCAATACATTATATAATTAACATGCATAAACATATTTGACCAATATGATCCAAACCAATATAATATCAATTCAGCCCATATATGCATTGTCATCATTAAAACCATAAAGTATATAACAATGTCTCCCTTTTTGATGATGACAATATATGAACAACATACTCGTCCTAAATATATGGCTCCCCCTTAATTTATGCAAATGATATCCAAACATATTATAACCAACAAATATCTCAATAGCCATCATTTGCATATTCCAACACAATATAGTAAGAATATCAAGAATACCAAATATCTCTCTCCCTTTGTGATGAAGACATAGCATGCGTGGATTCAAACAAGACTAAAGGGACGTGGGGATCAAGCAAGGCTAGAACAAAGAGGTTCAAACAAGGTCTCAATAGATTGATCCAAGATATTTGGGCTGAAGCTAACGCAAAAAAATCCAACGAGGAGGCAAAAGAGCATGAGACACAAATTTAGGTCAATTTAATACAAGCCCAATTTTAATCTTCTTAACAAAGTCAACATATTTTATGTGCAAAAGAGGTTATTTAATCATGTGGGCCGCAAGCATATTTGATTCACGTGGGCCATACTTTTTTTTTTCAAAGTTATCAGACTTGATATTTTCACCATCATGAATTCAAGTGGGCTTCTCAACATTAATATTCATGAAGTAAATGCACGGATTCCAACTCAAGTCCAATAAGTGATCAGATTGGCATGTTCAATATATATGTTTTTTTGTGGGCTACGTATTACATATCAACAAGCAAAGGTCGGAGCATATTAAGTCCTAGCAGTACACGTGGGCCATACCTTGCAACAGAATATCAGTATTATTCAATTTACACGGTATCTGTATAATCCGTACGCGGCATGGAAAACTCTTTGGCATCTAGAATTAATTTTAAATTCTATTCTAATTAGGAATTTTTTTAATTAGAATTCTTTTTCAAATTGACTTCTATTAGGGTTATAGTTTATAAATTCCTATTAGGATTTGAATTATTTTGAGTAGTATAAATAGAGGTCTAAGTTGATGTAATCAAACACATTATTATTATTCAATATATTTGTGAGTTTATTCTCTACTTTTGGTTCTTTGAAGAATTCCTAAGAATAAGTAATTCTTAGTTATTTCTTTGAGATTCAATTTGACTTATCATACAACAATTCATAGTTGTGTGTATGGCGTCTTCTCACATCGATAAATCGATTGATCAGGCCGAGATTACCGCTTCAATATAAGCGAGGGTCAAGGCGTCGTTGGTGTCCATTCAACGCAGATTCCGAACGCGAGCAATTGTACCAAGATTACCGCTCTAAAGTATAGAGCGAGGGGTTAAGGTGTTGCAAGCAATTCACCCAACAAATGTGCTAGAAAACGATCTCAGGCGATGACCACCTCACGCAAAGCATAGTGGAGTCTATCATTTGGTATCATCAAGCTAAGCCTTTCTAGCAAGTTACTTATCTTTAATTTTTACGTCGAAATATATATTGTAAAAAAAAAGGAAAAAAAAAAAAAAAAAATTTCATATTCTATTTTCATTTTGCTAACCAAACTTGTAGCACACCATCAAATCATCAAATTCCAACAAAGATTTCATACCGTTCCATCATCATCAATTCTGAAACGGAGCTACAATTTACAAATCTGAAGCATACAAGAGGAGTACAAGGCAATCGATCGGTGATTTTGTGGTATTCTGATAGTCACAACATCTATAATTTTGTTTCATGATAAGTAATTTTGAATTGATTAGTAAAACCAAGAATTTTGCTAGGGAATTCAATAAGAACCTATTAGAGAGAATATTTGAGGTAAAAGGCTTAGTGATGAGATTAATCGAGGGTAAAAGCCAATTTAATGAGAGTATACACGAGTGAACCATTGATTCGAGCGAAACACGTAAGGGAGTGGTGAGGAAACTATTTTCTACTAGCCCTTATTTTGCAGGAAATATGTCTAGCTCGAAGGATAAAGGAACTTATGAGGAGCAACCTTCGACAGCTGAATTGAAATTTCAGATGGAAGCCATGCATAAAGAATGGGATCGAAGATTGAGAAAGACTATGGAGCAAATGCAAGAACAATTAAAAGAGATGAGGGTGTTCATGTATGAGCTATCCCAAAACACTCATGGGATGCATAACAAAAAGAGGGAACAAAAACCGACGAAGAAAGGAAGACCTTTACGGAGGGGCGAAGAAAATGGAAAATCATGAATCTAATTTTTCGCATCAAAGACACGGAGGTGCTAGGGAAAGAGGAGGTCGGTACAGAGAAGATGGCAATTTAGATAGTATAAAAATGAAGATTCCAGCTTTCCAAGGCACGAGTGATCCTGAGGCTTATTTGGATTGGGTAACCAAGATGGAGTGAATCTTTGACTGTCACAATTATTCAGACCTTAAGAAAGTCAAACTGGTCGTTACGGAGTTTTCTGGATATGCATTGATGGTGGGATCAGTTGACAGCTAATCGGAGAAGGTGTAAAGAGCGGCCGATTACAACTTGGGCGGAGATGAAAGCCATCATGAAAAAGAGGTTTGTACCAGCATACTATCAACGGGAGTGTGGAAGAATATTATAGAGAGATGGAGATGTTTAAGGATCGGGATAATGTGATTGAGGATAATGAAACAGCGATAGCTAGATTCTTGGCAGGACTGAACTGGGAGATTGCAGACTTGGTTGAACGACAACATTATTTGGAGCTAAAAGAACTGGTACATATGGCTACTAAGATAGAGAAACAACTCAAGAGGCGAGGAGGACAATGAGGACAATCTAATGCTAGTTCATCATGGAGACCTAATTTGGCAAAGCGAGAGAAAAATACAGCTGCGTTCAAACCAAAGGTGGAACCTAAGCAAGGATCGACTAGACGAGAAACACAAGGTAAAACTGAACAACCTTCTTTTGGTCGTAATCGGGATATTGTATGCTTTAAGTGTCAAGGCATGGGACATATTTCTAGCCAATGTCCAAAGCAGAGGAGAATGTTGTTGCTTGACAATGGAGATGTGGAGACCGAGGGGGAAGAGAGCGACACTGATTCTATGCCACCATTAGAGGAGATAGGTGAGGATGCGATACATGGTGAAATTCTGGTTACAAGAAGAGCACTTAGTACGCAGGTTAAGGAGGAGAGCAGTGAAAAACGAGAAAATCTATTCCATACTCTATGTCTTGTGAATGGGAAAATTTTTGTGTAGTCATAGATGGAGGCAGCTGTACAAATGTGGCAAACACTACGATGGTGGAGAAATTGGGGTTACCTACTACCAAACATCCGCAGCCGTATCGTTTGCAGTGGCTCAATGATAATGAAAACATTAAAGTAACCAAACAGGTGTTAGTTCCATTTGCTATTGGTTGGTATATTGATGAGGTATTGTGTGATGTGGTGCCCATGCAGGCAGGACGTATATTGTTAGGTAGACCATGGCAGTTTGATAGGAGGGTTCAACATGACGGGTTTACCAACGTATATTCATTCGTTCACGACAAGAAGAAGATCTCTTTGCGTCCTTTATCACTACAACAAGTACATGAAGATCAAATTCATTTGCAGAAAGATTATGTACAAAGAAAAGAGAGTGAAGAGAAGAAAAATCAAGAAAAGAAAAAGAAAGATGAGAGAAAAACAAATATACTGGCAAAAAAGAGTGATGTGAGAAGAGCTTTGATTTCTAAACAGCCTATGATTTTACTTCGGTATAAAGAGGCGCTTTTGAATACTAACGCTAATGATTCTTTGCCTAGTGTTGTTTCATCTCTCTTACAGGAATTCAAAGATGTATTTCCCGAGGAGCTTACTCATGGACTACCACCTATTCGGGGAATTGAGCATCAAATTGATTTTATTCCCGGTGCGACAATTCCAAACCGTCCAGCTTATCGGAGTAATCCCGAGGAGACGAAGGAGTTACAAAGGCAAGTTGATGAGCTGATGGGGAAAGGATTCGTGAGAGAAAGTATGAGCCCGTGTGCAGTTCCGGTGATTCTAGTGCCGAAAAAGGATGGAAAATAGAGGATGTGCATCGATTGTCGAGTGGTAAATAACATTACGGTAAAATATCGACATCCCATTCCTCGTTTAGATGACATGTTAGATGAAATACATGGGTCTTGCATATTTTCAAAAATTGATTTAAAAAGTGGTTATCATCAAATTAGAATGCAAGAGGGTGATGAATGAAAAACGGCGTTTAAAACTAAATATGGTCTTTATGAATGGTTAGTATTACCTTTTGGTTTAACTAATGCACCGAGCACTTTCATGAGATTAATGAACCATGTTTTGCGTCCATTCATTGGAAAATTTGTCGTAGTTTATTTTGATGATATCTTGATTTATAGAAAAAACTTGGAAGATCATGCATTGCATTTAAAATCTGTTTTAGATGTACTTCGGAAAGAAAAGTTATTTGCTAACATGGAAAAATGCATGTTTTGTTCGGATAGAATTGTTTTTCTTGGCTTTGTTGTGAGTTCACAAGGAGTCCAAGTTGATGAGGAGAAAATACGTGCGATCCGGGATTAGCCGAGTCCAACCAATGTGAGTCAAGTACGAAGCTTTCATGGACTCGCGAGTTTCTACCGACGTTTTGTTCGGAATTTTAGTGAGATTACAACACCATTAGCCGAGGTCATCAAGAAAAGTGTGGGCTTTAAGTGGGGTGATGAACAGGAAAAAAGCATTTAATTTGATTAAGGATAAATTGACAAATGCTCCTTTACTTATTTTGCCTAACTTTGCTAAAACTTTTGAGATTGAGTGTGATGCTTCAGGTTTAGGGATTGGAGCTGTGTTGATGCAAGAAGGGAAACCAGTGGCGTATTTTAGTGAAAAGTTGAGTGGGGCAGCTTTGAACTATCCTACATATGACAAAGAGATGTACGCTTTGGTTAGAGCTTTGGAGACATGGCAACATTACTTGTGGCCTAAGGAGTTTGTGATCCACACCGATCATGAATCATTGAAATATTTGAAGGGTCAACACAAGTTGAACAAAAGGCATTCACGATGGATGGAATTTATCGAGACATTTCCATATGTTATTCGATATAAGCAAGGTAAAGAGAACGTCATTGCAGATGCTTTGTCTCACAGGTATGTTTTGTTAAATACTCTTGATACGAAATTGCTTGGGTTTGAACGAATTAAAGAGTTATATGATAATGACCTTGATTTTGGTGAAGAGTTTAAAACTTGTGAAAAGAATGTTGTGGGTAAATACTTTAGAATTGATGGATTCTTATTTCGAGAAAATAAACTATGTATTCCTGCATATTCTTTGCGTGAGTTGTTGGTTAGGGAATCACATGGGGGCGGTTTAATGGGACATTTTGGTGTTGATAAAAATTTTGCTGTTTTAAAAGAACATTTTTATTGGCCTCATATGAAACGAGATGTAGAAAGAATATGTGATAGATGTATTACTTGTCGCCAAGCTAAATCTCGTGTTCAACCGCATGGATTGTATACACCATTGCCTATTCCTAATGAACCTTGGATTAATCTTTCTATGGACTTTGTGTTGGGTTTACCTAGGTCTAAGCATGGTTATGATTCGATATTTGTGGTTGTGGATAGATTTTCAAAAATGGCACATTTTATTCCATGTCATAAAACTGATGATGCATCTCATGTTGCTGATTTGTTCTTTAGGGAGATTGTGCGTTTGCATGGTATGCCTAAAACTATTATTTCTGATAGAGATACAAAGTTCTTAAGTTACTTTTGGAAGACCTTGTGGTGTAAATTGGGTACTAAACTATTATTTTCTACTACTTGTCATCCACAAACTGACGGTCAAATCAAGTAGTAAATAGGACTTTGTTAAGCATTGTTACTTGCTATCATTAAAAAGAATATCAAATAATGGGAAGAATGTTTACCACATGTTGAGTTTGCATATAAAGCAGATTTCTATTCATTCGCCTACTAATTTTTCTCCATTTGAAATTGTATATGGTTTTAATCCTTTGACACCGTTGGATTTATCACCATTACCTGTTTCTGAATATACTAACATGGATGGAAAGAAAAAGGCTGATCTTGTTAAACAGATTCATGAAAAAGCCAGACTAAACATTGAACGGACACTACTACAAAACAGTAAATAGATAACGCGAAAAAAACATTGTGGTTTCAGTCAAAAAACGTCGTGGTTAAGGGCGTAATCTATTTGACACCCTTACACAACGTTTTTAAAACGTTGTAGTTAAACACATTACACAACATTTTTAAGAAAAAAACGTTGTAAATTTGTTTTCTATAAATTAACAGATGCTTAAAAACGTTGTAGAAGGTATGATTCCACAACATTTTCTGAATAAAAACGTTGTAGTTTAATATATCAGACAACGTTTTTAACCAATTTATATAACATTTTTAAAATGTTGTAGATAAAGAAAAAAAAAGGTTATGGTTCACCTATATTACCAATGCACCTGCAATATGCTAATGTCATGATATATAACTAAAAGGTCTAAATTCTCATTTAAATTTAAAGCCAAAATGTATCAACCATTCAAAATACATCCCAATAATACCGTTTGTTTACAATTTCAAATTACTACATCCACAAAATATATACCAAACTATCCATATATACATCTAAAATTCACTTTTCAATCCACAAAATAAACCAAACTATCTATAAAATTAAGCTACTACCTAAGCATTACAGTGTCCTTGTGATTAATTATAAACTAAAACTTCATCACCGAGTATGTGATTAATTTACAAAAGCATGACAAGAGGAAATGTAATTGAACTTCCCATAATAGCTCTCACCAGTTGTGCTATTACGAATACAGTCAGAAGTAGTAAACCAGGGCGTTCAACGAAGGACCAGCTCCGGGACCGAGTAACAAATATTAGTGCCCGACTCACAATACTGACTTGGAGGTAAAGAGCTGCTGTAAGCTCATAAGGACTCTCCCTGATTGATCTTACACCAAACTTGTCCTGCCAAACTCATAATATTAATCTTGCGTAAATTTAGAATAGGATGAGAAATATATATAGTGAACACAATAACAAAAATCTACAACAGTTATTGAGCAGACAACTTTTTCGACTTACTAAGAAGAAGTCTGAATCGTGAGCTGCCCCGAAGAAAATAACAGTCATCATGGCTAAGTAAGCTCCGAGAACAACACCAGTGGCAAAAATCTCCCTGAGGCACCTGTAACATTATTATCAAGTTGAAAAGACCATAACTAGAATCAAACCACTAGCAAAATTGGCAGTGAATATTGTAAAATTGTTGAGGGCCGTAGAATACTCACAGCAGGTTTGGCACGATCACTAGCTGACATATCTGGTGAATAACTGAAACTGGTTAAAACTTACATATTCCCATCAAACTCCAAGGTGAATAACTGAAACTGGTTAAAACTTACAGAAACATGAAACACCACTGTTGGTGTATATTCAGGTTAAAATACAGTTCAATGAAATATGACCAACTTTAAATTTCAAAGTCAAAACAAACTGTTAATGTTGATATATATACAATGACGACTCAGATAGTGACAATATGGAATTGAGTGATCTGAGAACATTGATGAATTACTTAGACCATACTGCTGCATCAATCTGATTGGCAGATGAGTTTAAACTCCAAACAAGAAAGAAGGAAAATGAGGGTTGCAAAGACAAACCCTGTTAATAAATCTCGACTGTTGCCTACACTACATGTCTACAAAAAGCAGCATAAATATATCAAAATTGCAAACTTACATGTTCACATTCATTAATTGATAGACCTTCTGCCCGATGAATCTGATGATCTAAAACCCTTAACATTCTCAGAAGGATATCTACAGGAACGAAATGTAGGAAGTTCTTTTCTCGTATAGACATCATTTCATTCACAATCATTCTCATATCAGCAACGGGCAATGATAACCACTCAGATTCATCATGATCATCACCGAGAATTTCTGCTCGACTACACAAATCCCCCAACATCTCACAAAAGCCACCAACAGCGGCATCTACACCAAACAACATGCATAATTACAACAATAAGACATATAGTAAAGGCATAATGAAGAAGCAAAAACTAGAAAACCTTGAAGCTCTTTTGCATCTGGACCAGTAGATGACAATGTGACATCACTTCCTTTCTTCTTGACTTTTGGTTTCCTAGAAGAAGTTAACACCTTATCCTGCAATCCTTTCCAAAATCAGGATCATAACAACCATATTACCAACGGTTAAAAAATGAACAAAACCAACATAATTATGCTGATTATTTTGAGTTCCTCCAGGGTCTCTTTGGGCTTAGCTAGTAACAGGTATATCCTGCTGAGAAGGCTTCTTTTCAGGTACCATACTTGTATACAATTGCTCCTTGACAGGACCTGAGAAACTTAAACAAAACAATAAACAATAAGCTCTGCAACATTAAAATACTTGAAAAACTATACATCTGGTCACCAAAAAGATGCATATGGATATATACATATACAATTATACATATATATAATATATACAGATTTGAGGAATAGTGGTTGGCATCAGAAATGGTATCCTGGAACAAAATCCAAAAAGCAAAAAGTAAAGCAATATAGTAATATAAGCCCTATCACCTTAGCAAACAAGTCGTAGTTGCAGCAAGCCACTGATGTTAGTAAGTAATAATAGGGATGTCGGTAGGCAATTGGAGAAAAATTCTCTTCATAGTCTAAATATATTGATCTTTCACTATATAATAGGGATGTCGGTAGGCAATTATACCAACAACTTTATTTCTCCTCCAAAATCTGGTTTGAAATGATTACCAAGTACTTTTCCCAACATTCTATCAATATAGACTTATAGATACAGATACTTGAACTTATAGCTATGAAATAGACTACAAAAATTTCACAAAGCAAAAGTTCATTGGTGTTTAAGATAGAAAACACATACAACCAGACTCGCTAATTGTATCGTACACCGTCAGAAGTAAATATTGCACGAGAAACAATTACCAAGATGGTAAGAATTTGGAATATCATTAAAACTGATAACCACAGCTTATATAAGGTACTCATTTTCCTGGACATTGGGTTCAGGGTACAGGGATTTCAAAATTGGAGGGTTAAAATGTGGATATCATAAGCCTTCAAGTAACTGCAGACACTAGATACACTGCTGGATATGTAAGTGTGTAATCTTGGATGGAGGAAAGGAGTAAAAAAGTTCAGATCATAACATCTATCAATCATAGTCAAACTATAACGGATGTTTACTGATGACATCTGAGATCAATTAAAACATTACCTGCACCTATTGTGCACCAATGTCATGGAGTTCTTTGCGAGACATTCTTGCTTCCCACAAATTGTCGGCTCACTGATTCGTCCTGGTAACATCCAAATGCACTAATAAACTTCAAAGAAACCAACATATGTTATTAAATGCAAAATAATAACAGCTCACATAAACAATCTCTATCTACAACAATTGGGTCAGAGTAGTATCCACACACAAGACATATACCAACTACCAAAAGCAGTAGAAGCTGATTTATTTTTCTTTCTTCAATGTTTTTTTCTTCCTTTTCTTCAGGCCAAGTAGAAGTTACTTCCAGTAGTTACGGTATTCTCTACTCAATAGAAGCTGCTCAAAATTACTTTGCAATATATTAAGAGAAAGCAGTGGTGAAATCAAAAAAATAATAAGCAGTTTATACTTCCTTGCTCAAAATTCAAGCCAGTACAGAGCCCACCAACAATTCAAGTGTGTATTTCAATTGACAGATGAGAAGAATTACAAAAGACGACATATTACAATGTAAATAATTGATTGGCAATGAAATTAAGCAATCTCAATATAAACAGACATGAGCAAACAGATTGACTAAATTCGGAACTAGAGCCAGCATCTGCTTTGCAGTTGAGAAGAGGAAACAATGGATATGTCAGCAAACTTTTAAGGAAAAGAAAGTCAAACTCTAACGAGAAAACAACAAACAATATACAGTGTCCAACAAATAAAATATAAAGATGGAGTTTTTAGCTGGTCTCACTTCAAAGAGCAAATCTGTACCTGGGAATTGTCCCTTACTGCATCATCTGGCTCAGACTCCCCAAACAGTGGGTAAAGGCCACATAATACGTCACCATAGTATCTGCCAGGGAGGATGAAAAAAGGAAACATATAACAATTATATAAACATATTTTTTAAAATTATAACAATTGGTAGTAAATTGTATATTTTCTTTTGGTTATAATCTCTTTACCTATATTTTTAAAAAAAAATTGGTACAAAAATCAGTTTTAAATGACGAATTTGACTTTAAAAAGTCAAAAGTGGACATTAAATTTTGGACAGGGGGAGTAATTCTTATCAGTTTACATAGACACAACAATTGTGGCATCTGAAGACTTGAACTTAATTCAGAAATTCAAATTTTGAATATAGATCAGATGAACAAATTGTATCTGCATTATGTGGTATGAAGAATTGGAATGGTGTCCCAAATGAATTTTTAATGCTATTACAGAAGTTTCACAATTTACATGTCCAAGATCATGGAAACAAACATAACATTGGAGCAACAACAAAAATCTTATGACCTTAAAACACATTGGATACCCAAACCACAAGGCATGGGCCCAATTTCTAAGAAAGCTCTAGCAGTAGCATCAGAAAGCCTAACAATCAAAACTAGAAGACAAATAAATACAACTAAAAGCATAGTAGCCAGAACTTTAATTGGAAAGGTAAAGAGTTTTTTTCTTTCTTTCCTTCTCCAAAGGCATCATGTGGATATCATCTAAATGAAAAAGTATAAATTTCCCTTTTTTTTTTAAAAAAGGTTTAAAATTCACCCGAGGCTCCGTAAATTTGATGCCTTGGACGGCGGAAAAGCCTGCAAGATCATGCTCCATGTACTCGAAAACAAGGTAAAGACTAGAAGACATTCTTGAGGTAACCAAACCTTCAAGCTTAATTACATTGGGATGATTGAGCTTTTTCAATACAAGAATCTCTCAAACCATAAACTTGACACTCTCTGGCTCTAAATTATCAAATCTAACCTTCTTCAATGCCACTATCTTCCCTGTTATCAGGTCTCTTGCTTTATATACATTTCTATATGTCCCTTGACATATATATATATATATATATATATATATATATATATATATATATATATATATATATATATTCAAAACACACAAAATAACACATTTGTAGCATCTAATTTTATAATTTCACAATTACAGGTGTTGTACAATATTCAAATAGTAGGAACCTTATCGAGTTTCTCAAACGTGTTAGCACGGCGAGGAGTCCAATCTTTGATGATGTCACCAGCGACGGTCCACAACCACGACGGCCACCCTTGGCATGTTTTAAATCCAAACTCCGGCATCAGTCTAAACGGTTCCGTCGCAGGCAAATAACCTTTGTGCCGAATCTTGCCTCTATCCTCCTCTTCAACTTCGTTCTTTTTAATCCTGTCATCGTTAGACGACGTTTGTTTGGAGCTCTGGCGAGGTAAAGGGTCACCAAAGGATCTCCGGCGTGTGCCATCTCTGGCGGCTCTCTTTCCGAAAACGCAGCCCATAACTTTAGCTTCCCATGTCGGCATTCGCGGCCATTCACTGGCGGCGGCTGAACTGGATCCCGATTCTCCAGATGCAGAAGTTCTACCCCATCGCCGATGTGTCGCTGGAGCTTAGAGCGGTGGCGGCGAAGAAGTTGAAAGATTTTGTGTGAAAAATGGGAAGGAGGGAATATCAGATCGGGGCAAAATTAGGGGAAAAGTTTTAAGCTCCGTGTTTTCAATTCCACATTTTTTTATTTTAAGCTCCGTCTTTTGTTTGATAGACAACGTTTTTAAAAAAAAAATTAAAAATAAAAAAAATGCCCTTTTAAATAAATAACATTTTTGCATATATATTTACAACATTTTTTTAAAAACGTTGTAAAAATAAATACCACAACGTTTTTATAAAAAATGTTGTGGCTTAAGCGTTGTCTATTTAGTATTTTGTAGTAGTGGGAGGACAGAACAGTACATTAAGCACGCGAACAAGGGATGACATCAAGTGATCTTTGAGTCCGGAGATTGGGTGTGGTTACATATGCGGAAAGAAAGATTCTCAGTTCAAAGACGTTCAAAATTGCTTCCGAGGGGAGATGGTCCATTTCAAGTTCTCGAGTGTATCAATGACAATGCCTATAAATTGGATTTTCCAGGTGAGTATAATGTTAGTGCCACATTTCACGTTACTGATCTAAGTTCGTTTGATGTAGGTGACGATTTGAGGACAAATCCTTTTCAAGAAGAGAGGAATGATGAAGACATGGCATGCGTGGATTCAAACAAGACTAAAGTGACGTGGGGATCAAGTAAGGCTAGAACAAAGAGGTTCAAACAAGGTCTCAATGGATTGATCCAAGATGTTTGGGCTGAAGCTAACGCAAGAAAATCCAAAGAGGAGGCAAAAGAGCATGAGACACAAATTTGGGTCAATTTATTTGGGTCAATTTAATACAAGCCCAATTTTAATCTTCTTTACAAAGTCAACATATTTTATATGCAAAGGAGGTTATTTAATCATGTGGGCCGCAAGCATATTTGATTCACGTCGGCCATACTTTTTTTTTCTTTCAAATTTATCAGACTTGATATTTTCACCATCATGAATTCAAGTGGGCTTCTCAACATTAATATTCATGAAGTAAATGCACGGATTCCAACTCAAGTCCAATAAGTAATCAGATTGGCATGTTCAATATATATGTTTTTTTTGTGGGCTACGTATTACATATCAACAAGCAAAGGTTGGAGCATATTAAGTCCTAGCAGTACACGTGGGCCATACCTTGCAACAGAATATCAGTATTATTCAATTTACACGGTATCTGTATAATCCGTACGCGGCATGGAAAACTCTTTGGCATCTAGAATTAATTTTAAATTCTATTCTAATTAGGATTTTTTTTTAATTAGAATTCTTTTTCAAATTAACTTCTATTAGGGTTATAGTTTATAAATTCCTATTAGGATTTGAATTATTTTGAGTAGTATAAATAGAGGTCTAAGTTGATGTAATCAAACACATTATTATTCAATATATTTGTGAGTTTATTCTCTACTTTTGGTTCTTTGAAGAATTCCTAAGAATAAGTAATTCTTAGTTATTTCTTTGAGATTCAATTTGACTTATCATACAACAATTCATAGTTGCGTGTGACATCTTCTACCGCATCAATCGTCGATTGTGCCGAGATTACTGCTTCAATATAAGCGAGGGGTCAAGGCGTCGTTGGTGTCCATTCAACGCAGATTCCGAACGCGAGCAATTGTACCAAGATTACCATCTAAAGTATAGACAAGGGGTTAAGGTGTTATAAACAATTCACCCAACAATTGTGCTAGAAACGATCCGGGCGACGACCACCTCACGCAAGCGTGCCGTGGAGTCTATCATTTTTTTCATTAGCAAAAAGAAACAAATCACCAATTTAGTTATATCTCTCCCCTTTCTAATCAACAAAAATATTTCATATCAATTTAGTTGAATTTAGATATCTCACTCCCTTTGTCAATATTAAAAGAAATAAGCACAAAGATAAAGAATAACACTAGAGCAAACTTATAACAAAATCACATATAACAAGTAAATAATATGATCAAACCTTTGATTTGTTACCTATATATTAACATTTTGTTACCAGTAATAAGCTTGATAGTTGTGCTCAGTGTAGTCTCTCAAAGTAAAGTATTATTCGTCTCCATTTTGACCTTGAGATATCTACAAAACAAACAAATCGTCTCTATCTTTTTGGTACCCAAATCTTCTTGGGTCCTTTTGAGTTAGTAGCATATAAATCACATTTATTTACCCAAATTTGTTTTATTTTTATTTTATTACAATTATAGTTAAAATGTCCTTTTAAACCACAATTTTTGCAAGTAATAAATGGTGAACAGTAAAGTGGATTATGCATTAGTTTCCTATTAATCATTCTAATATTATTATTAGTCCTATTTTCCACATTTTTAATAGGATTATACACAATCCCTTGTTTATCAAAACTAGACCTTTGTGCACCTAACATAACATTTAAGTTCTCTTATCCTTGCACAAATTTAGCAAGATCATTTTTTAAAGATGTTATCTCTGCATTTGTTACATTATCGTCATGTTGCACATTCATCATTTTTCCATCATTAAAAGCATCTATACATGTATCTCTCATTTTTAAATTTTATTTTAAAATATCATTTTCCTTTTTAATATCATTGTATTCTTCATTTAACTTGTTTGCACGATTATATTAAATTTTATTATAGTTATCTAGATAGTCAATTTTAGTATTTAACTTGAATACTTCACTTGATGAGCAATCTTTAACTATTTCTTATTTTTCTTCAATTAAAGTTTCTACTTCTTTCATTAAATCATTTATCCAATTTTTAAAATATGCAGTTTTCTTTTTGAGTTGTTGATTTTCATTTTGTAAAACACGATAATCAGATATAGATATTTCAAAAGCTTCATGAAAATTCGTTACCTCAAGTTGATCATCGTCTTCTAGTCCCATGAAATAAAGTTGGTCAGATTCTTCTTCTTGTTCTGTTTTAGACTTATTCATTGGAGTTGAGCTACCTTTTTTATTCTTTCTTTGTTTCTTTCTTTGAGTAGTCTATCGAGTTTTCTTGAGAGCATTTCAATTTCTTCATCAAAATCTTCGTGATCAATTTCATTGTTGTTCTCGACTTGAAGTGTCAATGTCTTCTTTATTGGTGCTTCATCTTCTTCATCATACCTTCTTAACTGATTTTCAAATTCTTTAAGCTCTCCAAATAAAGTGAGAGTTTCCATTGTACTGATAGTTGTTGAATATTAAAGAGTTGTAACCTTTGGTGCGAATCGTTTAGGTATGACTCTAAGTATCTTTCTTTTTATCTTCCTTTGATCAATTTTCCGACCGAGCATTCTTAGAGAGTTCATTAGAGTGAGAAATCTCCCTTGAGCTTCATTAACTGTTTCATCATTTTCTAACTTGAATAGCTCATAGTCTTGCATTATCATACTTAATTTCACCTCTTTTACTTTGGAAGTACCTTCATGGCTTGTCAAGATGTATCCCACATTTTTTTGTTGTGTTGCGCAATGATACTTCATTAATTTTAACTTGGACCATTCCGTTTAGCAAGGTGATCAAGACTCTTGAGTTGTAGGAAATTAAACATGTAGCTTTCATTTACACCAATGTCCATTAGAGTCTTGAGTCTACCATCATCAAGTATAGGAATAACAGGTCTATTTTCAACAACCCACCATTGCCATGGGTCTCTCTTGAGATAAATCTTCATTCTGAATTTTTAAAAGTTGAAGTTCTCGCTTCCGAGCAATAGAGGTGGTCGGCTTGTGGATTGACCTTCTTGAAAATTGAGGTGTGCTATAGGATCTTTCTCTATAACCTACAAAGATCAATATTAGTAGATCCTTTCTCTGATACCAAAAGTAATTCTATAATTAAGCACACCTAGAGAGGGGTGAATAGGTGTAAATACCCAAAAGTGATCTACAGTAGTCAATTTTTGAAGTTTACTAATACAGACTATAATCGGACTGGTTAACCCTGTCTGTATTACTATATGTTCTTCGCTTGTTATAATCGGACATCTAATACATGTCTGTATTAGTATATGCTCTTCATTTGTTATAATCTAATACATGTCTGTTTTAGTATACATTTGAGCACGAACTAAACCAGAATCTGCAGAATACTAAAGCATATAACAGAAAAAAATGAACAGTAAATCACGCCAAGATTTTTACATGGTTCAGCCCCTATCCTATACTCTAGTGACCTAATCCACGTCCAATACCAAATGGTATTGGAGACTCACTTTATTAAAATAATATTCAACAATTTACACACAAAAAAAAACTACCTGCTACGTACAACGACGATCGATTGGACACATATGCCCCATTTGCACTTCTGCAACACCTCTCACCTCAGAGACTTTGATACCTTCGTTGAACATACAGAATCTTACAATAACAAATCTTCCAAGCCAACCTAGACTTATACTTTGTTTATAATAGATATTATGAGATGGATTACAAAGATTCTGCTGTTAATCTGAGACCTAAAGAAATGACACAATGACTTAATATGACTCAGATATGATTCAGGAAGAATACTCTCTGTGAATTTCAGCTTTATAATCTTGTACATCCTTTAGTCGTGCAAACTGCATATATATATAGGAAAGGAGGCAACAACTAGTTCTACTAGTGACAAAATAGATATATGTTAGCTTGAATAATACCTAGCATGATATAGATAATCATATATTATTTGCTGAAATAAAGGAGTCAAATATATCAAAGAATAACACTGTTAGAGCTAATACTCCTTTAAATAGCTGAAAACCTGTTAACAATTCAAATTCAAAATAAACCAGATTCCTTAGCTAATCTCCAAATTAAATTTGAATTGGTAACATCAGATAATATATATATATATATATATATATATATATATATATATATATATATATATATATGAAAGATATATCCCAACAATATTAGATCAAAAATATAACAGGCTAATATAGAATATTAGTGATAAGATTTAGACTCCAACAATAATAATTTGTTACCTTTTACATTAAATTAAACACCAAATTAATCCAATCTCCTTAAAATACTCCAATTCAGATTTGAATTGGTCTTCACAGCAAAACATATTTAGATATAGTAGCAAAACAGATATAGAAATATATTTCCTAGCTATATCAGTTTCCATACAATTACTATAACACGTGGCAAATTAACCTGTATTAACACATCAGTAAAACTTCTTTTGGGCCACCATACAAAGTAATTATTCAATCAACCTGTTATAAAGTCAGCCCATGCAATAACTCATGCAATACATTATATAATTAACATGCATAAACATATTTGACCAACATTACCCAAACCAATATAATATCAATTCAGCCCATATATGAATTATCATCATTAAAACCATAAAGTATATATACTAACAATAGTGATTTCAATCAAAATACCCTTATTTTTTGGGTCATAATCAAAATACCTCTATGTTTTCGATCTCCTATAAGGCTACGTACTTCCTAAGGTTCCTCACCTAAGGTTCATAATCTAAAACTTTGATACCAACTTGTGACACCCCTAAATTCGGGTACTTCATTCTCATAGGATTTGGAGCTCACTATCCAAAACAATCACATCCAACCACCCATAATCAAGGATAATAGCATAAGCTAAATAACTTAAACAATAATCCTTCCCATTAAAGGGTTACATCAACTTAAAACAAATCCCAGGTAATCTAACCTTAAATTATTACATAAGTTTGCGGAATACATCATATAAACAAATAAGTCTCAGAACATAAATTCTGTCAACTAATATCAAACAAGTCTTCATCACTTGTTCATCTTGCCTTTTCCTTTACTCGTAGACGACTCGTCAACTTTCTCAATTTTAGTTGCAATGTTATACACAAGAGTGAGCAAACAATTGCCCACAAATATAATGATGACAATAATAATATCATAAAAGTAGACAATGAATACTGAATAATAAAGAACTCAACCTTTGAATCAAGATTAGAAAACAAGATTGAAATATATATATCTGAGGGTCTCAAGACCATGAACCATGTCCCAGGTTATTAAGTATTTCTACTTCAACCTTTAACAGTCGTTAGACTATATAGACTTTTCTTCTCGTACTTAGGGGGATCAACCCTTCGTACCATGTATTGTGCACAAATATCTTAACGTTAACACATAAATAATCCCCTATACTAGGGTTGTTCATCTCAATTTAACTTAGGAATTCGCACTAAAGAAAGTTTAGTTTGGATTAGCTTTAACAATGGTTCTAGAATTTAGAACGCTCATCAACTATGGACTAGTCGAATCAATAAAGGTTCACTAGCTATTTAAAGGTTCGATACAACAATATGGTATTGAACAACAACGTTTAAAGGAAGGATTGAATCACAATAATATACAATTGAATTAAACATTGTATATCCAGAGTATTACTTTCAAAGGAATTAGAAAGTTTCGTTCTAAATAATGAACTCGAAAAATTTAAGCTTTTAGTTAATAAGAAACAACAGTTAAGAACTTGTTTAATAAAAATAGAAAACTTGAGTAATCATAATCGAGATGGGGTTAAGAAGTTGCATAACAATAACAAGTTTAAGATTAGGAAACTTGCTCAACGAAAAGTAGGGTTTAGAAACTTGCATAATAATAATCAGGATAGGGATAAAGAACTTGGCTCGCATGTAAGCTATTAAATTACAACTCACGTTCCTCGAATATCCTACACATACCATTAGAATCGCAATACCGATTAGCCACATCAACATTAACCCTATTGGTTAATTCCCATTTAATCTTAATTCAAGTTCTGATTATTAACATCATTTACAAATTTGAAATCACAAGTCTTATAAGTAAAGCAACACAACACTTGAACCAACATCTCAAGACTTAACAAACAATAAGTTAAAGTTTTTCACAACTTATTAACTTTACAATTTGAGATCATCAAACACACGCTAACAATCTGTTATGGAACCTTATTACATGTTTAACACATTATCACGAATATTTGTAATGACCGGGAATTTTAGATAATTATGTGTATATTTTTACGAATGATTTTTTATTTTTAATTTATTAATTATTATGAATATTGGTATCATTAATAAGTTTTGGAATATACTCGATATGAATTAAGCAGGTTAGTCAATTTAATTTTTATAAGTTGACTAAGAATGAAAGTTATGACGGATATTGTTCAAAACCCTAATTTGGATTCTGAATAAGGATTTGAAAATTAATATAATTATAATTGTATTTGAGTGAATGATAAGTATGAAATGTATGTACAGTATGTGAGTAATGTTAATTGTTGATTAGTTATAGCATAGCATTAGAAAACCCTAATGTTAATTAAATTGCTAAACCCCAATTTGAAATTCAAATAGGAATTTAAGAATGATAAATAATTGTGTTTATGTGATTAAGGATAAATGTTATTGGTTGTAAACCTAATTAGAAAAACCCTAATGATTAGTTAAAAACCCTAAGTATAGATTTGGAAACCCTAATCAATAATCCTAGATCCGAATTTTTAAACCCTAATAGTGATTATCAAACCCTAAAGATTAAATTTTAAGAGAAACATATGAAATGACCAAACTACCCTTAAAATTATGTGGGAAATGATCAAAATACCTTTTTGTATATGAAATGACCAAATTACCCTTTACTTATGATTAATGTAAAAGATAAATGTAAATCTTGGTGAGTCACCACTTTTGTGAGATCCCGAATTTTATGAAATAAAAGTATTCAATTTTTCTATTTAGTAAATAGTTAGATTGATAAAAGTTTAAAGTTAAGGGTGATATATATAAAATTTTCAAAATACATGAAGTGGTTATAAAATACTCATTTCGTAGGGAGAATATTCGTTTGGTCGTGGAATATTCTTGTTGTGTGGGAATATTCGCATTACGACCACAAAAACCATTTGTGGGCCCCATAATGAATATAACTGTCGAATGAAAAAATAAAAATTTTGAGTTTTATAAATAACAGGCAGTAAATGTTACCAAGATTAACACTATTGGATTACTCGGTGGTTAAAATACAACGAATACGCGCTGTTCGCATAAAGAGTGATTACCAGTATTGCACATGATTTTGAATTATTAATTCTTAGGTATGAAGGCACTACTCAATAATTGTTACGAATAATTCATTGTTCAATATTTTATTTTATTGATTCAATAATTCACGAAATGATATTTTATATTATTGTTGTTTCAATAATTGTCACAGCACAGTATTTCCCATTATCAGATCAATAGTTCATATTATTTGAGTAATATTATTAGATAGCCTTATTGGCAATGTCTAGAAAGTTCTGTCAAGGAGAGGTTTGGTCACCTAATTGCGCGTCAGTAAGGAGAAATCCTTATCGGAAAACCCCTCTTTCCTGGGAACTACCTGGTTGTCATTATTGTGATTCTGTAATATTATTTGTGAATAATTATTTATTGATTTATATGTGTGAGACCCCAAATTTTATGAATAAAGATTTAAATTTCTCGAAATATTTTTTTGAATATTATGGTATGGATTTGATATAATGTTATAGTTGTGGGTAATATTTATAAATTTTGCAAAGTAAGCAAGTTGTTATATAATATTCGATTGGTCGAGGAATATTCGTTTTAACAGGGAATATTCATATGACGACACAATCATTGGTGAACCCCACAACGAAAGTATTGTTGTAGTTAAAAAATGACAGAATTATCTTGTTATAAAAATAACTACGAAAAGTGTTACTGTTTAAAGCTGTTGAACTACCCTAGTAGTAAAAGTACAGTGAATACGCGTGGTTGTATAATAGCACACGGTATTGATTATTGATGCTTACGTAAGAAGTCACTCAATTATTACTACGAAAGAATTCACGATCATCTCTCTCATATTATTGATTCAATTATTGTCACAAAGATTATCTCGTATAATATGTTATATTATTAAATCAATAATTGAGATGACAAAGTTATTCATATTATTATTTATAATATTGACAATGTCTAGAAGTTCTGTCAATGAGAGGTTTGGTCACCTAATTGCGTGCCAATAAGGAGAAATCCTTATCGGAAAGCCCCCTCTTTCTTGGGAACGACCTGATTGTTAAATATTGTGAGTTATAATATTAATGATGAATAAGTTCGTGTTGATTAAAGATGAAATTGATAGTTCTATTGTGTTGAAATTATTAGTGTTAGTGAAAATCGATATTTATTTCGAAAATAATCGATGTCTAGAGGTTATATTGACCAATCGGGTAATTAATTGGATAAATGAGCAATTAATTGTTATTGATTTACATGATTATAACTATTTGTTCACATGTGTGTACTATTGATTCATATTCATTTACTATTAGGGGAGTTGGTGCAAGATTGATAATACTTGCATGAGTAAGTTAAAAATGGAGGTATAGATGGAGGTACTATACTGTAATTCGTATTTTCACATGTTTGGAACTATTGAGTCACATGATTTACTATTAATTCACATGATTTACTATTAGGGGAGGTGGTGCAAGTTTGATAATATTTGCAGGACTAAATTAAAAATGAAGGAAAAGAGGAAGGTATTATACTGTAATATTTTGAGCCCCAAAACGTACAATTATTGAAACTATATTTTCCTATAAATAGAAGCTCATTCCTTCATCATTTTTCACGAATTCACTAAAGCTATAAAACAATTATTATAGAGAGAAAGAAGAAGAGAAGTCTGCTACCTCACTATTCCAGTATCCAATTTTCTTCTGAGGTAAGGGATATTATTATTATAGTAAGGGGTATTATTCTTTCGTATTCATGAAGAGAGTTATTTTCTTTCAATACTCATAAGGGTTGTTATTCCATTCTTTATTATTATGTTGAAATAACTTTGTCATGCCAATACCGTATATATGGTGAAATTCTTACATTATTCCATTCTTTATTATTCTATTGGAATAACCTATCTGTCATGCGATCTATCGCATGCACAGTGAATTTCTGTTGTTATTCCATTCTTTATTATTACATTTTGAATATCATGTATGCATGCGGAATATGCATGACTGGTTCCATTCTTTATTATCTCGTTGGAATATCCCATGCATGCAGATTACGCATGACTGGTTCAATTCTTTATTATTCTATTGGCAATAACTCGCTCATGCGGCCTATCGCATGCTCGGTGAATTCTTACGTTATTCCATTCTTTATTATTACATTGGAATACTCTATTTCTATTGGATTACCGCATGCATGGTGAATGACCTTTCGTATTCATTCTTTATTAAATTGTGGAAATAATCATCTACGTAGATTACTGCATGGCGCGGTGAAAATCTATTTGCAATTTCAGTATATTCTATTATACTCGTATGAGATATCATTTCTTTTGTACTCGCCATGGAATATCATTTTCTTTGGTATTTTTCTTTTTACGAGTTCTTATTCATTTAAGTTACTATTCACCCGATTACTATTCACTCTAGTATTATTCACTTTCGGGTATTGGGGCACTTTTCGTGTTGGGAGTACTATTCACAAGTTACTATTCACGAGTTACTATTCACCTAATTACTATTCACTCTAGTATCATTCACTTCGGTATTCGGGACACTTTTTATGTTAGGGTACTATTCCTCGAAGTACTATTCACGGGTACTATTCACAGAAAAATATATTTCTTTTCTCATCCAAATTATTTTTTTGGTACATGAATATTATTCTTGAATTTTACTCTACAAAGCGGTATCACGTTGACAATTTGGACGTTATTGATTTACGGATAAATTAAATTATAAATCTTTAAAATTTATCCTTGAACTTGTTTTATTGAATTATTATGTCATTGTCATCATCCTCATGCTTATATTGTGATGAAAGTCATCTTTGGCTTACGTCGTAGATGGACTTGGCATGATTATGACGAGGATTATTCGGTATAATCATGACCGTAATGTGACGAATGATGTGGTAAAAGTCCTCATTAGCTTTGTAGTTCATTGATGGACGAGTTGTTGGTATGATTATGACTGAGGATTATTTGGTATAATCATAACCATTGATGATTACACTAATATCCTTAGCCATGGTGGACCCCAACTTATTAAATGAAATTGGGAAATTTTCTATTTATTATTTTGAAAAGTAAGGGTTGATTTGATGATGAATGTGGTTAGTTATGGGTAAAATGCGTAAATATTTTAAATAAGTAAGTGGTTATAAAATATTCATTGTTGTTTGGGAATATTCGTTTGGTCGTGGAATATTCTTACCGTTTGGGAATATTCAGACGACGACAAGCAATTACCTTGTGTGGGCCCCATAACTAAAAGCGATTGGATGAAGAAAACGACAAGTATAAGTTGTTTATAAATAACTACAGAAGTTGTTACCAAGTAATATTGTTGAATATCCTAAGTGGTTAAAAAACACAAGAAGACACACATACCAGATTGCACCAATTATTGATTCTTACGTAAGAAGGCACTACTCAATAATTGTTACAAGAATTATCGCTCAATATTTTATTTTATTGATTCAATAATTGCTACGTTGATATTTTATATTATTGTTGTTTCAATAATTGTCACTACACAAGATTTTCATTATCGATCAATAATTCATATTATTTGAATAATATTATTAGATAACATTATTGGCAATGTCTAGAAAGTTCTATCTAAGGAGAGGTTTGGTCACCTAATTAATTGCGCGCCAAGAAGGAGAAATCCTTATTGAAAGCCCCTCTTCCCGGGAATACACCGTCGTCAAGAGATTGTGATTCTATAATATTATTTGTGAATAATTAATTATTGATTTATATGATAAGGAAAATATTCATTTTATGTGGATATAGATGGAGAAAATTTTAAAGTGACAATTGTTGAAAAATTGATATTTTATCTTTTCGATAAATAATTATTTAAATATATTATTATATTTTAATAATATAATAATGGTGATATTTTTACAATGAATGTGGGATATATGAGTTTATGAGGAGGAAGAGTATTTTGTTACTAAAAATATTTAAAACATGTTTTTCATGTTTGTGGACCCCATTTTCGATCGAAATTTGATTATACTTTGTAAAATCGTCCGTGATGTGGATTTTTTACCAATTTTCGCTTGAATTTGGAAAAACTTAAACTTACAAAGTTGTAGATAATGGAATTTCCTATGGAAAGACATAAGGTTTGAATTTTTCGATAAAAGGGCTATTTATTATGAATTATTGAAGTTCAAGTTCAAATAATTGATTTTTGAAAGTTTTAATTATTTTTATTAAGAAAAAATTTTTTTTGTAAGTTTTGTGAGGTGGGCTATGTGATATAAAATGTTTGAAATCAAAAAAAAGGGTGGAGGGAATTTTTTAAAAAAATATATTAATATTTTATTAAATTTTCTCGCTTTGGTGTTCTAAGCATTTTTCTATAAATAGGTGCTTAGGTTATAATTGAAAATCACACCGTAAACTCAAGTTTTTTCTCTATATTATCGAGTTTATTCTTGTGAGTATTTTGATACTTTGAGTGTTGCTATATGGTGCAAGTTCCTTCAAAGACTATATCCGATATTCCAAACCCGTAAGTACTATTCTTTTCGAGGTAAGTGGATATTATTTTTTTAAAAATGATATTATTTTTTTCAATATCATTATGCGGAATATTGATAAAATTTTTTTTCTTGTGAAATTTTGTCTTTTAGTGTCGGGGTTACTATTCACGATACTTTACACTATTCACGATACTATGACTATTCACTTAATCATTTACACTATTCACGTAAAAATTAAATTTTCATTTTTTGTCCAAAATATCTATTATGGATACTAGCTTTGATTGTATCCATGTTTTGATCATTCTTGAATTTTACTCCATTATGATTATTTATGAAGTATTTTTGAACTCTGATTGTTTAAAGTACTAATCCTTAATATTTGTTCTTTTGTTTCAATCGGATTCGCTTTTTTTAAAATATTTTTCATCATCCTCACCCCTAAATGATGATATTACCGAATATCTTTGGCCCAGTAGTGCAAAAAGATGAATGAATTTTTGATGAATATCTTTGGCCCAGAAGCAAAAGATTAACAGTGTTGAGATGAACATGACTAATCGATGAATATCTTTGGCTCTGAGAGTGCAAAGATGAATATTTGATTCAAGATGAATATGATGATGATGTTACAGGATAAAATATTGATGATGGACTTTTAAATTCATAGATTATAGTAGATTTCATTCTCTACATAACTCATCTATGAATTATTATTATTTTCATGTAATATTGATCTAAAACTTGTTGTCTATTGTATTTTATCGATTTTTCCTCGTTGAAGACTAACGATAATTTGTTCTATATTATCTTAGTCATAATATTCTTTTATCGGGCTAGTTGAGCTCACCCTTTTCCTTTTTGTTCCATTTTTCTTCTCGTGAGAGGCTAGAAGAATGAAGCGTAGTTCTAGCTTGGGGTGTGGAATGATGGTTCTAGAAAGTTGTTTTAGTAGTCCTCACCATTTTTGTAAAATAATGTATCAATAATTGTAATGAGGACTTATTTGAGTGTGAATATTGTCTAGATGACAATATTTGTATTTAAACTCAGTGTGTTTTATTTATGTTGTATTAATAAAGTTGTAGTTGTTTGCATCATGTTATCGACGACTCAAAATGGGTGATGTATACCTATTTTGGGGGTGTCATAGCTTGGTATCAAAGCTTAGGATATGATCTCCATGAGATCGGGAATAGAACAGAGAGGGGAGAGACGAGTAAAACCTTCGCTAGTGTGTCTTACCTAAGCTTATTTGTTGGTTGGTCAAGATATAGGGATATTATGTGATATGTTGATTTCTTTAATTAACCCTTGTTTTATGGCAAGATTTGAGAATGTCGATCGAGAATGTTAACAAATGGAGTAAATGAGACCGTGGAGACACCTTTACTCACCAACGAGGAGAACGTGCAACAGTCGGCAATGTTCCTCCCGTGAACAACACCACCGAAAGCGACGATGATGATGAACGACGGATGTTTAGAAGCTTTTTTGCGCTCATGCAAAATCGCACGAGGGAGACTCGTGCACAAAAAATATGTGGAAATGATAACAACGCACGGTTTGTCACAAACCAAGCAGCTTCAAAGAGTTGGGACCACCTGTAATTCTCGGGGAAAGCCGGATCCGATTAAGGCGTAAACGTGGGTCAAATAAATTACCAAGATATTCGATGTCTTTGGGATGCATGGAGAGAATGTAAGGTTCCATTCGCCACCTTTATGTTCCAGAATGAGGGGAGACATCGGTGGGAATCGTGAAGCGCACTCCATCCAAACCGCACTCAAAGATGTCTTGGGAGACGTTTCAGAATCGTTTCAATGACAAGTACTTTCCGAAAGTATTCATCATATGAAGGAAGTGGAGTTTATTAGATTGGAACAAAACAACATGACGGTGTCCCAAAGACGAGGCTAAGTTTGTAGAGTTATCCGTGTTTGCACCTCATTTGGTGGAGAATGAGGAACGATGACGCGGATGTTTCGAGAGGTTTGAAACCCAAGATACATCAATATCTCATTTCTCATAAATTTTTCTCTATTCAGATGTTGTCACATGTGGCTCAATTATTAGAGCGAGATAACGAAAGTACGCTCAACCGAGGGACCACAACCAGATCATACCGTGACAAGAAATCATCGTAACAACGATAACCAATGGAGAAAGAAAAAATACGGACAAAAATGGTAACCACTCCGTGGTAATCATGGCTATGAAAATAGAAGAAGTTTAGCCTGGGGAGATTTTAAAAGAGGAGATTCAATAATGACAATGTGAAGACGCCAAGACCAAAGAAGAATCGGTTCTAAGTGGAGGAGAACGACCACCGGTCAGAGATGCTATAAAATGGGAAAGAGGGACATATCACCAAACTTCCCCACAACAGCTTCAAGGTATGTTATAATTATGGAAAGGAAGGACATATCGCCGAGATTGTACAAGAATGTTAAACCAAGTCCAATGGGGATGGTGACTCAAAAGGTCGTCCCGTAAAAGTCAAAGTCAACGGTTCTCGGAAGAGCGTTTGTCGTGGATCGGTCAAAATGCGAGGAACCCAAACGAGGTGATCACGGTAAGCTAATCATAAATTTTGCTAAGTTTATACCTTACTAGATACCGGTGCTACCCATTCATTTATCTCTCCCGCTTGTGCTCAACGCTTAAACTTAACTCCTGAGAAATTAGACTTTGATTTATCTCGTGGAGACTCCGCTAGAGAAACTTTCATCACATCCAATCGCTTATAAATCTTGTTTGATCCAAGTTGGCACCATCACATTACCCGTTGATCTTATCTCTTTAAAGATACTTGCTTTTGATGTGATTTTAGGGATTGATTGGTTAACTACTCATCATGCCAAAATTGATTATTTTCGTAAGGTTGTTAGTTTTCATATTCCTAACCAACCTCGTTGTATTTAATTCAAGCAACTAAACCACTAAAATCAATCACCGCCATATCAAGTCATAAAGCTATTCATTTATTGAAAAACGGATGTCAAGCTTTCTTAGCCCATGTTATGGATTTGAATAAAGACACGCCGATTTGAATAATATTCTGTTGTTAGTAAATTTCCGACGATTTTCAAGAAACTTCCTGCCTCACCCCGTAACGTGAAGTTGAATTCTTTATTGATCTTGAACCCCGCACAAAGCCCATTTCTAAAACCCCATATCGAATGGCTCCTATTGAACTTTCAGAGTTAAAAGTCCAACTACAAGAATTGTTGGACATCGGTTTCATTCGCCCTAAGACATCTCCTTGGGGTGCTCCTATTTTATTTTGTAAAGAAGAAAGACGGAGTATGCGATTTTGTATCGACTATCGAGAATCGAACCATGTCACCATCAAGAATAGGTATCCGCTACCTCGATTGATGACCTGTTTGACCAGCTTGCAAGGAGCACAATTTTTCAAAGATCGATCTTCGCTCGATATCATCAAATCAAGATTAGAATCGAGGATATTCCAAAGACCGCTTCGTAACTCCCTGCAGACGGCATTATGAATTCTTAGTCATGTCTTTTGATCGACTAATGCTCCCGCTGGCTTTCATGGATATGATGAAACCGGATATTCAAGGAATATTTAGATCGGATTCGTTGTTGTCTTTATTGATGACATCCTCTCATATATTCCAAAAGCCGTGAAGATCATGAGCACCATTTGAAGTCGGTACTCCAAAGGCTTCGTGAAAACAAGCTTATATGCCAAGTTGAAGAAATGCGAGTTCGCTTGAGGAAGTAGCATTCCTTGGGCACGTGGTGTCAAAACATGGAGTATCTATCGACCCAAATAAGATTGAAGCAATACAAAGTTGGGAGCAAATCAAGCCTCAGGATCAAGTACGTAGCTTTCTGGGTTTAGCTGGTTATTATTAGAGATTTGTGGAAGGATTTTCTCGAATTGCTACTCCGTTAACTCAGCTGACTCGAAAAGATACAAAATTCATATGGAGCGAGGAATGCGAGAAGAGTTTCCAAGAGCTTAAGAGGAGACTCATTTCGCACTGCTCGACAATACCCATCTAGTTCGGATGGATTTGTTATCTACAGCGATGCTTCGAGCAAAGGGTTAGGATGTGTTCTCATGCAACATGGAAAAAGTCATAGCCTATGCCTCGCGACAACTTAAAGAATATGAGAGGAATTATCCTACTCATGATCTAGAGTTAGAGCAAGCAAATTCATTTTGCACGCTAAAGATCCGGAGGCACTATCTATATGGGGAGAAAGTGGAGATATATTCGCACCATAAAAGCCTCAAATATTTCTTCACCCAAAAGGAACTCAACACGCAAGCAAACGACGCTGGCTCGAGTTAAAAAGATTATGACCACACCATTCAATACCATCCCGAAAAGCAAACGTGGTAGCCGACGCGTTGAGTAGAAGATCATATGCAAGAACGAAAAGCGATGATGTCAAGTATATACGATAGAACCAACTTTAATCGATAAAGTTAAAGTTGCTCAAGCCACGTAATCTTGAGCCGATGCGTATATGAAGAAGAAAGTACAAGAAGGTGCTATTCCGAAGCAAGAATCGATGAAGAAGGAATACTTGAGTCCACCTGCACTTTGTGTTCCTAACGACTCGATTTGAAATACAAGATCATGATGGAGGCACATAATACACCATTTGCAATCCATCTCGAAGTACCAAATGTATCGTGATCTTCACATACATTTTGGTGGAACAATATGAAGAGAGAGATTGCAAAGTTTATCTCGAGGTGTTTAACTTGTCAACGTAAAGGTGAGCATCAAGTGCCTAAGGGTCCATTGCAACCACTTGAGATTCCAAATGGAAGTGGGAACACATTACCATGGATTCGTTACGGGTCTTCCCACGGTTTCTCAAGGCATAAATGTTATTTGGGTTATTGTTGATAGATTAACCAAGTCTCGCTTCATTTCTTGCCGACACGGAGACTTATTCCTTGAACATCTTGCTCATATGTATGTAAATGAGATTGTGAGATTGCATGGCATGCCAAGATCCATAGTTTCGGATCGTGACCCAAGATTCACTTCACGATTTTGGGTTAGTTTGCAAAAAGCTATGGGCACGGATTTATTTATTGGGTTCAAGCATACCATCCTCAAACCGGACGGACAATCGAGAGGACTATTCAAACTCTTGAAGATCTATTAAGACTCGTGGTCCTAGACTTCAAAGGAGTTGGGATAAGTATTTACCATTGGTGGAATTCTCCTACAACAACAGCTTATCGTGCAAGTATAGGTGTGGCTCCATTCAAGCATTATATGGACGAAAGTGTCGCGCTCTCCAATATGTTGGGATGAGGTGGGTGAAGCAACATTGTTGGGACCAGAGTTGGTACGTATGACTACGTAAAAGATCCAAATGATTCGACAACGATACAAAACGGCACAAGATCGATAAAAGAGTTATGCGGATCTTCATCGAAAAAGGACGTGGAATTTAGTATCGGGGATCATGTATTGTGTGTGTTGCTCCATGGAAGGAGTTACAAGATTTGGGAAGAGAGGAAAGCTCAATCCACGCATTTATTGGTCCATTTTTGATTCTCGACCGAGTAGAAAATGTAGCCTATAGACTCGCAAGCTACCTCCAAGTATGTCTCGTGTTCATAATGTTTTTCATATATCCGTGCTACACGAATATGTGAAAGACCCAACCACGTTATCGAAGTTTAAACTGACGAGATAGCCAAGACTTAACGTATTTAAGAGGTACCGCCAAGATCTTTGATAGAAGGAGCATGTCCTACGCACAAAGGTCATACCACAAGTCAAAGTTTTGTGGAGGAACCATGCTATTGAGGAAATGACCGGGAGTTGAAACGGAAATGAAAGCGAGGTATCCTCACCTTTTCAAAAACACTGTGTACGACGCCAATTTCGAGGACGAAATTTCATAAGGAGGGGAGGTTGTAAGACCTCAACTTATTATTAAATGAAATTGAATTTTCTCTATTTATTATTTTGAAATAGTAAGGGTTGATTTGATTAAATGGTTAGTTATGGGTAAAATGCGTAAATATTTCAAATAAGCAAGTGGTTATAAAATATTCATTGTTGTGTGGGAATATTTGTTTGGTCGTGGAATATTCTTACCGTTGGGAATATTCGTACGATTTACGACGCAAGCAAACTTTGTGTGGGCCCCATAACGAAAAAAGCGATTGGATGAAGAAAACGACAAGTATAAGTTGTTTATAAATAATCTGTAAAGTAGTTGTTACTGCAAGTATTATCGTTGGAATACTCGTGGTTAAAACACAAAGATACTATATTGCACCAATTATTGATTCTTACGTAAGAAGGCACTACTCAATAATTGTTACAAGAATTATCGCTCAATATTTTATTTTATTGATTCAATAATTGCTACGTTGATATTTTATATTATTGTTGTTTCAATAATTGTCACTACACAAGATTTTCATTATCGATCAATAATTCATATTATTTGAATAATATTATTAGATAACATTATTGGCAATGTCTAGAAAGTTCTCGCTCTAAGGAGAGGTTTGGTCACCTAATCATGCCGCCAAGAAGGAGAAATCCTTATCGAAAGCCCCCTCTTTCGGGAACTACCGGTTGTCAAGATTGTGATTCTATAATATTATTTGATGAATAATTAATTATTGATTTATATGATAAGGAAAATATTCATTTTATGTGGATATAGATGGAGAAAATTTTAAAGTGACAATTGTTGAAAAATTGATATTTTATCTTTTTTGATAAATAATTATTTAAATATATTATTATATTTTAATAATATAATAATGGTGATATTTTTACAATGAATGTGGGATATATATGAGTATATGAGGAGGAAGAGTATTTTGTTACTAAAAATATTTAAAACATGTTTTTCATGTTTGTGGACCCCATTTCTTGACCGAAATTTGATTTATAAATTTGCAAAATCGTCTGTATGTGGATTTTGGCCAATTTTCGCTTTGAAATTTGAAAAAACTTAAACTTACAAAGTTGTAGATAATGGAATTTCCTATGGAAAAGACATAAGGTTCAAATTTTTTCGATAAAAGGGCTATTTATTATGAATTATTGAAGTTCAAGTTTCAAATAATTGATTTTTGAAAGTTTTAATTATTTTTAATAAGAAAAACGTTTTTTTTATTTTTGTGAGGTGGGCTACTTGGTGGTAATGATGAGAAAAAAAAAAATCAAAGGTGAGTAGAAAATTTCAAAAATATATTAATATTTTATTAAATTTTCGCTTTGGTGTTCTAAGCATTTTCCTATAAATAGGTGCTTAGGTTATAATTGAAAATCACACCAAAAACTGAAGTTTTCTCTCTCTATATTATCGAGTTTATTCTTGTGAGTATTTTGATACTTTGAGTGTTGCTATATGGTGCAAGTTCCTTCAAAGACTATATATCCGATATTCCAAATGTAAGTACTA
Organism: Panax ginseng; assembly: GCA_020205605.1. Taxonomy (NCBI): domain Eukaryota; kingdom Viridiplantae; phylum Streptophyta; class Magnoliopsida; order Apiales; family Araliaceae; genus Panax; species Panax ginseng. The sequence continues at coordinate 117,852,363 of CM035133.1, read as the reverse complement.
TTATTTTTCGAGGTAAGTGGATATTATTTTTTAAAAAATGATATTATTTATTTCAATATCATTATGCTTTAATATTTATAAGATTTTTCTTGTGAAATTTTTGTCTTTTTAGTGTTCTGGGGTACTTATTATTCACGATATATGACACTATTCACGATACTTAACATTATTCACTTAATACTAAGACTATTCACGTAAAAAATTAAATTTTTATTTTTTGTCCAAAATATCTATTATGGATACTAGCTTTGATTGTATCCATGTTTTGATCATTCTTGAATTTTACTCCATTATGATTATTTATGAAGTATTTTTGAACTCGGATTGTTTAAAGTACTAATCCTTAATATTTGTTCTTTTGTTTCATCGGATTCATTTTCTTTAAAATATTTTTCATCATCCTCAATCCCTAAATGATGATATTATCGAATATCTTTTGGCGTAGTGCAAAAGATGAATGATTTTTTGATGAATATCTTTTGGCCCGTAGTGCAAAGATGAACAGTGTGTTGAGATGAACATGATTAATCGATGAATATCTTTGGCCTCCGTAGTGCAAAGATGAATATTTGATTCAAGATGAATATTGATTGATGTTACAGGATAAAATATTGATGATGGACTTTTAAATTCATAGATTATAGTAGATTTCATTCTCTACGTAACTCATCTATGAATTATTATTTTCCGTAATATTGATCTAAAACTTGTTGTTGTCTATTGTATTTTATCGATTTTTCCTCGTTGAAGACTAACGATAATTTGTTCTATATTATCTTAGTCATAATATTCTTTATCGGGCTAGTTGAGCTCACACCTTTTCCTTTTTGTTCCATTTTTTTTCTTCTCGTGAGGCGAGAATGTAGCGTAGTTCTAGCTAAAGGGGAATGGAATGATGGTTCTAGAAAGTTGTTTTAGTAGTCCTCACCATTTTTGTAAAATAATATATCAATAATTATAATGAGGACTTATTTGGGTGTAAATATTGTCTAGATGACAATATTTGTATTTAAACTCACAGCTTTTTATATGTTGTATTAATAAAGTTGTAGTTGTTTTCATACCATGTTATTCGATTTACTCAAAATGGGTGATGTATACCTATTTTGGGGGTGTAATGTTGTTAAGCTTGATAAGTGTAACACTTTTGAACATTGACATGTATACTACAAAAGTGTGACACTGGATTACTTAAATCATGCCTAGAATGCAAGTTATTAAAGTCACAAATGAGAATAATTAATTAAAAATTATTATGAGCTTCCGAAAAATATTATAAAAATAATATTGAAGCTTTTAAATAAATTTAAAAATGATATTAAATCATTTAAAAATGATATTAATGTTTGAAAAATCATAATAAATGAGAATAATTATTTAAAAATTATTATGAGCTTCCGAAAAATATTATAAAAATAATATTGAAGCTTTTAAATAAATTTTAATTGAAAATAAACTCGATAATTGTTTGATAATGTAATCGGGACATCGAATTGATACCAAAATCAAACCAGATTAAAATAGTTTGACCTGATAAGTGTTTGTATATGCTATAATGACTGATATGAATACGTGACAATGTGTTAAGCTATGTGATGACTGTAAAAATCAGTATTATGAGTTGTAATGTATTATTCTAATTGAAAGAACAATCTTTTTAATGATAGGTCTTTGTATAAAAGATAGAACTATATTGTGTAGCAGTAAGCAGCAATCAAGGCAAGTATCTAAACCTTACGCACTACTTTTATTTTTACAAACAAGTATATTATTATGCAAGTTTCTGAACTATATTGTGCAAGTTTCTTGACTATACTTTATATTGAGCATGTATCTGAACCTTTGTATTCATGCAAGTTCTCGAATTCTATTTATTCACAGTTTACCAGTATCTTATTACTGTCTTCAATTGATCCATATATGATCAAGATTTATTTTATTAGTTATGAGCTAAGTTTGGTTATGCAATGTCCTCACTTGGATAATGGTTGTATTTGAACAAGTGTTGATACATACTTATTGAATTTTTGTATGTATACATGATTAAAAGTTGTCTAAGCTATTTGACTCGGATAGACATAGTTTGAAATATATCGTTGAACATGATGGTTTATGATAGAGTCCTCCAACTGAATTGTTTTGGTTCAGACTCCAGACTGAGTATGAACATCCCAAAATTGAGAAACTTTTATGCACTAAAGTCGATTATGATGAACGTAAATATCATTCCAGTATGTAGTGTTGATCAATACAGGGCATAACGGGCTGATCACCCTCCGTCCCCGTAAGTCATGATAGTTTGCAGATGAATTTCTGTACAAACCTTTTCAAAATTTGAAAATGAAAGTTCATGGTCTATTGACCGCTCAACATTCATAGTAAGTACATAGTTTCAAAAATGTAAATGATTTGATATATTGACCAGTATTGTTTCAGTTTACTTCATAACTATTGATTCGTTGTAAAAGTATAGTTCAAAAAAATTATTTATTTCTTTCAGCTAACGTCTATTAATTGATATTACTTGTTGGGCAATTAAATGTCCCTTCTTGCTTTAAATTTAAATATTTTCAGCTAAGCTTGGTCGACCAGGAGGTTCTGGCAAGGACAAAGAAAAGGGAAAGCGGAAGGGATAGGTTATACAGTGTTATTTGTAATAACTGTAGCTATGATATTTACTATTTATCATGTAATGAATAAGGTTATCGTAACTGGGGAATAGACAACTTTGATATAATATTTTTACTTAATTAATATATTAAGTAGTTTGAATGAATGTTATCGTGGAACACCAAGTACGAATTTTAAGTACCCGAATTTGGGGGTGTCACAACATTGGACTAGGTTAGATTAGGTTTTAAAGACTGAACAAACAATAAGAACAAACTGACTTTGCTTTCGGGGGGGCGAATCGCTATTTGGTGCTTAGTCTCAGAAACTCAAGAAGCCTTAACTACGCTGCGTTCTCGCCTTTGTTACATGCAAATTTGTACAAGACGCGGATAGGAACATTGCAAACTGCTTCCCTACTTTACAACTCCATCCCAAAACTCCTAACTTTTCCATTCAAACAGCAAATCAATAAACCCAGAAATTATAAACTTAATAACAAGCATGCATTTCATAATTCCAACAACAAAACAACTACAACAACCAAATTTAAACCCTTTAATTCCATGTTCTCGCTAAAATTCCATTTTCAGACATCCTTAGCGAAATCAATCATCATGAATTCATTTCTCAACCAAATCAATTTATACAACATGCATTTTTTTCATTTCTTCATGTATTTACATAATTAACAATCAATTTACAAATTATATCATGATTCAAGCATCAATTTTACCTCTAAAACCAGCCTTTTAGTACATATTCAACCAAAAAACCAATTTCTTCTTCTTAAACAAATTATTCATGGATTTGATTACTCTAAACCATATACCAATCATATAAAAGCAGATTATACATACTCATACACACACATATAACCAATTTCAATTATTCATCCACCAAAATCCCATTTAAAGAGAACTAATTTTTTTAAAAAAATAGAAACTAGAACTTTAGAAAGAAATTGCTTACCCTTGATTCTTGATTACACCTAGCCAAAATGAGTAAAGAGGTTTTGATTTCTACTTCCTTCTCTTGACAAGTTACAGAGAATTCTCTCTTCTCTCTATTCTTCTCTGTTCCAACTCTGATTTCTCTCTTCTAAGGCTTAGGAGTAATAGTACGTTAAATAAAACTAATAACATAATACGCTTAACGTATCAGTTATACAGACAAAATGTTTTGTCAGCTTAATAGGTCAGAAGACCATGTTTGGCAAACCAACTCAAACTCTTCCTAACTTATTTTCATGTTTTCCTTATTATATAGTATACAAATGTCATACTGATTAAATTTAAATCATAATATTTAATTATTCACATATTATTTATTTAGTCAACATAATTCTTAATATTTATTTAATAAATATTAACCTTCTAAATTAATCATTCCTTTAATTCCATTAATCAATTAAATTAAAATAACACTATTACACAACATTATAATTATTAAACAATTAATTTAATTTAATTAATTCATTAAATTAAATATTCAAACCATAAAATTATCATACATTAATTTAATTAATATAACACACTTAACTAAATTATTACCAACAATTTCATTGAATATTTATTTAACTCAATAAATAAATCAACTTAAATATTTATTTAATTCAATAAATATTTAAAATTAAACACAATTTTCGTTCGTTCCAAAATTTGTTCCAAAACTTCCACAGTTCAAACTCACTTCAAATTTTTTACTTGTTTCTCTAACTTTTCGGGTGAAGTTTTGTGAAAATTCATGAACACTCAACTCAGCTTTAGAGAGACCAAAGAGTTCGTATTAAACTTAGAAAAATTGAGTTGAGTTGAAGTTTTATTTCCAGGATCTCTCCACTCACGATTTTTTTTTTTAGCTAGCTGGCACTCAATTATGTATTAACTTTACACCTCCTGCTTAAGTTAAGCACACACAGCACTAATTATTAAAGCATTGTAAGGCATTCTCAGCAGACTTGTACACGTATATATATATATATATATATATATATATATATATATATATATCAACTAGTATATATTTTATACCCTTTAATAAATTGTGTTTCCCATAATTTATTTTAACGGGTAGATATATATATATATAATTATATATCCAATCTTTTTTTCCTTTAATAAATTACTCCTCCACAATTTATTTTATTTATTTTCTTTTCCTTTCTTCAATTTTTTTTTCACAACTAGTTACATATAATAATAATATATTTATTATTCACAATCTATCACATACCACATATAACATATCATATGAGTTCAGATCTTAATTTCAATTTTTTATTCATTTCATAGAGCTCATCCTTTTTTATTGACGGACGGTATGATTTTGATTCGGTACTATACAACCGCCGCGTCTATACTTTTAGCAAAAAATAACATATATAGCGTCGCTAAAAGTATGAGACAATGGTTGTATGACCTAACCGTCGCCGGGTCCGTCGCTAAAGGGGGATGAGCTCGAGTGAATTGAATAGGGGGTAAGCTTAAAATTCGGACCACATATCATATAATAAGAATATTATTGTTAATGCCAGTTTGGCCACGTGGCGTCCAATCACGTAATTCACGCCTTTAACACCACGCCTGATAATGAGATCACATTAAAAAAGCTTGACGGCTTGTGCTTGGCACGGGGATAACTCGGTGTGAGAATAAGTACTGGTAGTTCACAAGGTTTAACAATGGAGGCTAAGTGTTTAGTGCTCAAAAGTAGGTATTACCTGTTAATTGTAACCTTAGCCTTGTATTTATAATGCTCACCACCTTTAGAATCCTTCTCCGAGTCAGATTAGGACTCCTAGTCATGGTAGTTACCATAACTTGGGTCCAACACAATCTCCTTAAAAGGTGCAAGTGGAATCCAATCCAATCACTACCTTTGGAGTTACCTTATTTAATTATGATTAGGATCCCGAACTCTACACGCAGAAAAGCCCACTGTGCAGGCCCAAATAATCCCACCATCAGTGCGGGTCTCTACCAAAGGACTCAAGACAGGCCGACCCTAACACCACTGACGGGGTAATGTATCCGGCCCAAAGGACTCGGACACCGAACCCGAGGAATATCCACTAAGGTGAGGTTCCGACCCAAAAGGACTCGGACGCCGACCCGAACAACTCTAACCTCTCCATGGGCTTCAGCCCAATGGTCTCCTAAAGCCCTTCTAACGTCAGGCCTTCGGCCCACGTGGAGGTCGGTAAAATGCTCCCGAACATTGCCCCCCAGTCTCTGATTGTAAGATACTTACAATTGGAGACTTGAAAGGTCAGGTATACGAAAGGTCACGACAGCTAATGATGAGTTGTGCAGGGAAAGCAAAGCAGTCGTCCTCGCGTTTCTAGAAACTTATTTGACGCCTTTTCATGCTTGGTCCCACTTTGTGTATTTAATAGCCGCCCTTGGGTAACGTGCACCTACCCCTATAAAACCCCCCTTTTCCCCCTCATTATCACTTTTCCTGAATCTTCAATTTCAAACTCTCTGTCTAACTTTTCCGGTAAGGCGATTTCCGGCGAGTATCCCGTTCTTCATTTCTCTGTGATTTTGGCCACTCTGTGTGTCTTTGAACTTCATTTTTATTCGTTTTCATCTCAAAAGCACACCTTTATGTCTCCTTCCCCTCAATCCAATGGCCGATTCTAGCATTCCAATTCCTGCCACTGAATCAATTCCCCCCTCCGTCATCACCGGCGACCTGGTTCCAGTCGAACTACTGGTGGTCCTTTCCGACGTCACTCCCTCATCGATCCTGCCTACTCCAATAAGTGCCGAGGCTAGGATCCGAAATGCTTATCACTCCAAAGAGGAGTTTTCTCATCTTCACACCCCTCCACAATCGCATTCTCTCAACTCTCCGACGTCCGAATCCTTTACAACATCCCTCCTGAATACAAACTTCGGGCACCGAAGCCTGGAGAGAAGATGTTCTGGAGGCCTGACGGCGAGTGGGTGGCCGTCCCCCTTTATATTCTAAAATACGGGATTCGGTTCCCCCTTCATGAGTTCATTTCCTCCTTTCTAAATTTTGCTGGAATCGGGTTCGCACAACTTGTGCCGAATTCGTACATCCATCTAATTTCTTTCGTTCTTGTTATGCAAGAGATCGGGATCACTCACGGTCTCGATTTCTTTTTTGCCCTATTCATCGTTATCGACAGGCTCGAAAGAACCCTACTGCGATAATTAAACAAACGGCCAACCAGGCAAGTCATCATCAAAACGCTTCGAGTAACAAGGGTGGCACGACAAGTGGATCTTTATCCGAGGAACCGACCTTTAACTTCTTCCCAACTGGGCTCATCCCGAGGACCCCATAGCCAAGGTGTCGAAGTTCCCGAAGGATCGAGCTGACGCCTTCAAGGCTTTCTAAAAAAATGGAGCAAAACTGAGTGGAGCCTGACAGTTTTGTCCAGTGAAGCCTGGATGTACAAGCATGGATGTAAGTATCTCCCTTCTGGCCGATCAATCCCCTCTTACATTTTCATCTTTTGTCTCAGATGTTTTATGTCTTAACCCACTCTCGTCTGTGCAGTGATAATTTTCAAGCCCGAAGGGACCGCTGAATCCCTAGCTCCTCCCCCAACCACAAACGAGCCGATCCACCTTCCAATCACCGACAAGATGGCCGGAGAAGAAACCATCCCGATTGTGGAACTTTCAACAGGTTCCACTTCGGGTCCTGCCCCTCCAGCTCCTCCTGCCGAGCCTACCACCAAGAATGCCCTGAAGATGAGCCGAGCGAAGAAAGCGGCTCTATTAAAGAAAACCAAGAGGCCTTCCGCCAAAGCTCCCACCAAATCCATTACTGTTGTTCCTTCAAAACCGATTCCTCCCCCCGCTCAAGTCGTGGTGATCAAGGATTCAGAGGAAACCGAGGAGGTTCCCCTCGAACCCCGACCCAAAAAGCCACGCCTCACCGAAGACCTTGAGCCACAACACCCCGAACAACAAGTGGTTGAGGCCGACCCCCAACCCACCACCACCCCTACCTCCAAGGTGAGTTCGTCGCAAGGGACGCCGACCACCTGTTGGCTGAAGAGCCCATCGAAAGTATTTCCCTTTAATCTGTTTGATCATTTCAAGCTTTCGGGCGATAACGAACGGTTTAAGGGATTCTCTTTTGAAGAGTTTCTGGTGGCTTACGTTCAGGCTCAATGCCAGGTAACTCTGAGGACCCTTATCATAATTTTGTACCCTTATACTTTGATTTTCATAGCTGATGTATACATCTGCTGTTGGCCAATGCCATCCTTGCTCGAGTTATTTCTCCCTCTTTCGAACCACTAAAAAGAGGTTCAAATTTGAGGTCTGGACGTGATCTTCGCTTAAAGCCGAGGTTCGAGGCCTGAACTCAGACCTGAAAAAAGAGCGAGATCTCCACGCTGAGACCCGAAATAAGGTGACCCGTGCTGAACGTCAAGCCGACGAGCTCAAAGATCAATACTCGTTGCTTCAGCAGGAGTTCGTCGGCCTCGAAGGCCACGCCAAGAAGCTTCTGGAGGAGAAGGTCCAACTGTCCGAGGAGAGCGAGGAACGGTTGCAAGCACTTCACCAACTTGAGTCGAAGTTCGATGGGACCCACGAGAAAATGATGTATCTGATTCGAGAGAATAATACCTTGAAGGAGGAAAGTGTTGGGGCCAAGCAGCGTACCATCAAGGAGTATGAGGAGTCCCCTGCCTTGACCGAGAAAATCATGGCCCAGTTCGCTGAAGGCTATGAGACTTATTGGAAAAAGGCTCGGGCCAAGTTGAATGCTGTTGGGCTCGATGCTTTCGTTCTCGACTCGTCGGACGAGGAATCTGAGGCTAGTGATGAGCCTCCCCCAGAATAGCTTTAGTCAAGACTTATAATTTTTTTGTACTTTTTCCATTATACTTTTTATTTGTACTTTGCCCGAATCGTAAGCGATCGGGTTTTGTAAAAATTTCAAAGTATGAATGAAATAGAATATTTTTGTTTATAAATTTTTATAATCAGTTATACTTGTGACTTATCTCGATCAGTGGTGTCTTTCTGAACCTCTTGATCGGATAGTGCCCGAAGCTTGTCTGAATAAAAAATTTACAGTTTTCTCGATCAGTTATACTCGTGACTTATTTCGATCAGTGGTGTCCGAAGTTTATCCGTTCGAGTATTAAGAGTCATATGAATATAGATGAAGTTAAGCATTTCCAAAGAAAACTTTCATTTATTTCATTTAAGATTGAAACGGTTACAAGGATAAAGAAAAGAATAACACAACTATTACTGGTAAAATTTAAGATTATATAGCTCTTTGTACTGACTGACTCGAAGAGTGGGTGATCCGATCTCAACTGGTATGAGTACATCGGTCTCGTATGCCAGTCTGAACGGAGAATCCCCGGTTGTTGTCCTTGGAGTAGTCCGATATGCCCACAAAACACTTAATAGCTCTTCGGGCCACTGACCCTTTAATTCATCCAACCTTCGTTTTATCCCATTGAGCAGAGTTCGGTTGGTCACTTCCACTTGACCATTCGATTGAGGATGAGCGACCGAGGTCTTGCGATGCTAAATTCCCAACTCCTTCAGAAAGCCCTCGAACTTTGACCCCACAAATTGTCTGCCATTATCTGAGACCACTGCCATCGGGATACCAAAACGATAAACGATTCCTTCTTTGAAAAATTTCAAGCATTCTTGTTCGGTGATCTTCTGTAGTGGTTTGGCTTCGACCCATTTCGTCATATAGTCAATAGCCACGATCACAAAACTAACTTATCCGTTGGCCTTAGGCAGAGGCCCTAGGATGTCGATTCCCATCTGATAAAGGGAATCGGGGATAAGATAAATCTGCTTTTTCGGGAGGTTGATGTGGGATAGTGCTGTTCAGCTGACACTTGGGACACCTTCTGACGAATTCCTTGGCCTCAGTGTAGATAATTGGCCAATAATACCCCTGCCTCAAAATCTTGTGCGTCAGTGACTTGGCCCACATGTGATCCCCATAAATCCCTTCATGTACTTCCCTAAGTGTATAGTCTGCTTCCGAGAGAGTTAAGCATTTGAGTATGGACTGCCCGTTGTATAGTCTGCTCCCGAACAATTATATATTTAAGTTCTTATTTTAATATTTCCTAAAATTGGATTCATCATAATCCGTCTCTAATATTCTGTTGCAAAATGTTATCAAAATGTTATTTGGACGAATATTCGTCTCAACAATATTATTATCGATGGCCTTGCAACGGATTGTTCCCTAGATAAGAATATTTAGGACGGACTGCCCGTTGTAAATAAATCTGTCATAAATTACTATTTTGCAACGCCACACGACACGACAGATATCATTTGTGATTGTACCTAATGCGACGACACTGGCAACAGACTTTGTCCGTCGCAAATATCATTATTTGAGACGAAAAAGCTTATTTGATACAGATTTGTCCGTCTCAATTGCCTGCTTATCTAGTAGTAAATACTTTTATATATACTTCTCCTATCAATACAATAAAAAATAAATAATAAAACATACAAAATCCTATAAATTTCTTCTTTTTATTTTTATTTTTTCATATTATGTAGAATCCAAAACTATTAGAAAATCTACACCCTATAAATTAGTGTACTATGTATAATATTAATAACAAAATAGTATCAGAATTAAATATCAATAAAATAACTAAAACTTTCGAATTAAAAATATTTTTAAAAATCATCCAATAAAATAATTTAAAGCATTCGTAAATTCCTAAATAAAAGCTCTAATATCCAACTACATAAATTAAAAGCACAAACTTTAGCTTGTCATCGACCATTTCTTTAGCTCATCTTTGGTTTTGTTATTGGTACGTTTTATATATTTTTTTGAGGAATAAATAAATTAACTATATAAATTAAAAGCACAAACATTGTTTCATAATTTTTTTATTCAACTTTTTTTTTACAATTCAAATTAGTATGAAAACAACTTATATATCGATCTTGAAAAAATAGTGAGCAAGCAATATATATGAATTTGCCTCACAAGTACAATTGAAAAAAAAACACGTATTATCCTTCCTAAACAATTTTTTCCATTCAATTCTCTAACTAACACTCCTTAATTTCTCCTTGATATACCGATCTTGCTTTCTCTTTCCGCTATCTTTTGGCTATTGCTTTTGAGTTCGGCATGCAGTGCACAGCTCTCGAAGTCATGTGGGATAGCAATACCAAACCAAATACGACGAATAGTGGGATCATGAGCTAAACTTTGGAAATCTTAATGCCATAATGCCTTTCAAATTCTCCTAGCCATTATCCTACTACAATAATTTTGAACGCCCATGTTGTGGCAATTCCACCCAGAAGGTAATGGGTTACTCCTACGGTACGTCCTTGTACAATGCTTAAGACTCTTAACTAAGTAGCAGGAGTAATTTTTAATTTATTATGAGCCCAAACGATAGATTTATCGCCTTCACTTTACATTGGATACAATAAGAACTGTTATTAGGACAGCAGTCTAACATACGAGAGCATTGAATGACAGCATCCCTCATTCGCATACATTTCCATGACCGGGTGAGATTTGAAACTAAAATCTAATAAATCTAATTAATTTCGAGCTGGACCAAGAGCTGGATGATTTCACACACTCCGTCCGAAATACATTAATTTGAGGGAATATATTTAGTCGGAAATAATAATTTTGTCGGAAATAGCCAACTTTCTGTGTCCGACCAATCGTGGTTTAGGCCCTGGTATTTCTCTAGCGGCTCTGATCAACCCTGTCCCATCAAAAGTATGATATTTAGTCCTTTTACAATAGGAAGGAAGCACATATGTTTGTGCATTTATTCTGTTAATGCACCTTTTTATACACGAGTTTTGATCAATTTAGACTTATTAATTGATTAAATTTGTATTAAATTAAAAGTGCATTTGATAATCTATTACAAGGAGATTAATAGAGAATAATATATGATTCAAGTAGGAATTATATATTGTAATTTAATTGTATCCAAAGTGGAGAATATGAAAAGGTTCATTGTTGTTTAAGAAAATTATTTTCTTTTAAGTCCCACATTGAGTAGGAATAAAACTATTTAATACTTTATAAATATATGTAGAATAATTTAATTCACTAGTGGTACTAAAGGAAAGGCTTGGAGTTGGTCATAATGATGTGGTGCAAAGCACCACCGCCAAGGCCCCGTGACCGTGGGACCTCGGGGGGTTCGGTCGGTGTCGCAAAGTCCCAGGGTCGACTTCAGACATTGGCGCACTTTTCGCTAGGAGCCTCGAGCCAAGATTTTTTTATCTTGAACCAGATTCATTGAACCTTTAATTATTATGGATACAAAATAAACTTATTTGTGATTAATACATTATTTACTTTGTAAATCGATGTTTAATTAATAATTCGCTTTTATCGCTTTTAAAATCGAATAGCCTTGCTATTGCAATCTTCTTTCGCAAATCAACTTTTACAAAGCAGCATAAAATTGAGATTTTTAGTGAGTTGTTATCACTAAAAATTAGAAAAGACCCGACATATATCCTGGAGGTGAATTGCTAGTAGCCTTTAGCAAACCTTAGTGGTAAGGGGTAATAAACACCTTAAGGGCAGGGAATACCCGTGTCAAATTCTTGTTTTTTTACTCTGTATTTCATTTTCTTCTTTCAATCTTTAGGTGTTTATCGAAATGGATATAGTAGTCTTTCAAAATCATGAACCGTGATTTTGTCAAGCTCGATCGTTTTGATGGAAATAATTTTACCGTTGGCAAGATAAAACCAAATTTTTACTTATTGTTTTGAAGATCAGATATGTTTTGGACCCTAACCTTCAAATTTTATTCCTCAAGATCCCAAACCAATGTAAGGTCAAGACTAGATAATGATGCCATCAAGCAACTAAAAGAGCAAAGAAGGAAAAGGATCAAGATGAGGAACTTACTCGTGGACATATCCTCAATACACCGTTTGGATCGCTCTCTACGATTTCTACAAAGAATATTCAATCACCAAGGAGAGCATGGGAGGCTTTGGAATTCAAATACAAGGTCGAGGAAGAAGGTACAAATAAATATTTAGTATCTAAATATTTTGATTATAAGATGGTTGATAATAAACCTATCTTGGAGCAAGTGCATGAGCTCCCAGTTATTGTTAATAAGTTGAGGGTTCTTAAAATTGTCTTGCTCAAACTTTTCAAGTTCGAGCAATAATTGCAAAATTACTCCATCTTGGAAAGATTTTGCTAAAAAGTTGATGCACAAATTGAAGATTTTTCCTCGATCAAATTCGTAAGCATCTTTGTATCGAGGAGGAGGCCCAAAACGTGATGCTAAAGAATTTGACTCAAGGATAAGTCTAGTGTAAACTATTTGGAGGCAAGATCATTTAAAAGGAAAGGACCGTGTGTAAAAAAGATAATCATAAGTTCAAGCATCCCGGATGTAAAAATAAAAATCTCGATCCTAATAAGAGAAAGGGTAAAGTCATGTTTGTGGAGAAACTGGACACTATGCCAGAGAATGCAAACAACGCAAAAATGGCTCCGCTAACATGGTTGAGGAGAACCTTGTTTCCATGGTATCTGATCTTAGTCTTGATGTGACTATGATTTCTGAAGTTAACATGGTAAGTGAGCCGAATGGTTGGTGGTTGGACTCCGGAGTTACTGTCTATATTTGTAATAATCGAGAAATGTTTAAAACATTTGAAGAGATTATTGGACAGGAAGTTCAGATGGGAAATAATTCAGTGGCTAAAGTTGATGGAAAAGGAACTGTGGAAGTTAATTTCACCTCCGGAAAGAAGCTAACCTTGTTGAATGTGTTGTTTGTGTCAGAAATTAGAAAGAATTTAGTTTCTGTTGATCTTTTAGATAGGAAAGGTTTTAAGATTTCTGTTGAGTCCAACAAAGTCATTCTTTCAAAGAATGATGTTTTTGTTGGAAAGGGTTATGCTTGTAATGGAATTTACAAATTAACTATTAATAAGAACAGTTCTGTTTCTGCTTATATCACTTGTGCAATTTCTTTATGGCATAGTATTTAGACATATAAATTCAAAGAATTTAAAAATATGCATGCAATGAAATTGATTGATATCAAGCAATACCGAACTCGAGAAATGTGAAATTTGTGTTAAATCAAAATTATGAGGAAACCATTTCCAAATGTACATAGAGAATCACAATTATTAGATTTAATACATACTGATATCTGTGAGTTAAATGGAATATTGACAAGGGGTGGAAAACGATATTTCATTACTTTTATAGATGATGCTAGCAGATATTGTTATGTGTATTTGTTGAGAACAAAAGATGAGGCATTTAACTCATTCAAAAAATACAAATTAGAAGTAGAAAATCAACTTGAGAAGAAGATTAAAATTTTACGCTCGACAGAGAGGCATGGAATATTGTTTGAATGCTTTTGATGCATTTTGTGAAGAAAATGGCATTATACATCAAACAAGTGCAAAGATATACACCTCAACAAAATGGTTTAGCAGAAAAAAAAAATCGTGTGTTTCATGATATGATTAATCAGTATGTTAAATCATGCTTGTTTGCCAAATAATTTATGGGTGAAGCACTTTTAATCGTGGTGTCATATTTTAAATAGGATTCCTAGTAATCGTAATTAAAACTAGTCCTTATGAAATATGGAAAGGCGTAAAACCTAACATAAATTATTTTAAAGTGTGGGGGTGTATAGCTTATTTTTGAGTTCCCGATCCTAAAAGGACTAAGTTAGAGCCAGAGCTATTAGAAGTATATTTGTTGGATATGCCGAAATAGTAAAGCTTGCTGCTTCTTGATTTAGAGTCTAATGTAATAACCGAGTCAAGGGATGTGGAAATTTTTGAAAATAAATTCTCAAAAGATGTCGAGAATGTGGATATGCCAAAATTTGATGAGCCTAGAGGTCCTATAAGGTCTAATGTCGAGGTTGAAGAACCTAGTGTTCCAATTCAACCAAGTGGACCTGTAAGGAGTACTAGAGCTAGAAAAGATAAATATTTAGATGATGATTTCATTTCATCACGCCACTATTATTTTGGTGAAGGGGACCAAAATAATGAGGTGGTAAATGAAATACCCTATGATATAGTCTTGAGATCGATCCTAATCATTTAAAGAAGCTATGGTTTCTGTGGATGCTACCTTTTGGAAGGAAGTCAGTAAATGATGAAATGGATTCAATCTTGGGAAATAATACTTGGGTATCGACAGATTTACCTAGAGGTTCTAAACCTATAGGTTGCAAATGGGTTTTTAGAACAAAGTATAACACTAACGGTATTATTTTTCGCTTTTAAAGCAAGATTAGTAAAGAAAAGGTTTTAGACAAGTAGAAGGTATCGACTATTTTGATACTTATGCACCCAGAAGTACGAAAGTTACTTTCATTCAATTCTTTTTGCCTTAGCTTCATCAGATGATCTTTACGCTCATCAAATGGATGTAAAGACCGCATTTTTGAATGGCAATTTGAATGAGAAGTATATATGGAACAACCCAAGGGTTTGTTGCTTCCTGTAATGAGGCTAAAGTATGCAAATTAGTTAAGTCCCTTTATGGTCTAAAAAACAGCACCAAAACAAAGGGCACAAGAGATTTGATGTCGCTATTATAAACTTTGGGTTTAAATATAATAGTGCAGTATAGTGTATATACTCCAAAACCACTTCGATTATATGGTGATAGTTCTATTTGTACGTAGATGATATGTCGATCATCAAGATTTAATATGGTTGGAGTAAATGAGACTAAAAGTATTTATCCTCCGCCTTTAAGATGAAAAACTTAGGTGAAGTAGATATTATTTTAGGCATCAAAGTTAAAAAATATAGTGGGGGTTATGTATTGAATCAATCTCACTATATTGAAAAAATATTAACTAAGTTTAGTCATCTCGAGTTCAAGGAGGTGAATACTCCTTTTGAGAATGGAGTTAAACTAAAAGAAAATGAGGGTAGAGCTATTGCACAGCTAGAATACGCAAGTGCTATTGGTAGCCTTATGTATGCTATGCATTGTACTTTCTACAGATATTATTTTTTGTAGTTTCTAAACTTAGTAGATATACTGAAAGCAAATTCTAATATCGATCATTGGAAAGCTATTGAAGGGTACTTGGATATCTAAAAAAGAACCAAAGTGGCATAGGATTGTTTTACTATAAATTCCTAGTGTTTTGGAAGGATATTCGATGCAAGTTGGATTAATAGTATGGGAGATAATAAATCTACAAGTGGGTGGATTTTCACTCTTGCAAGGTGGTGTTGCTTTTCAAAGCAAGAACAGACTTGTATTTCTCACTACTACTATGGAGTCGAGTTTATAGCTTTGGCTCAAGCAGAAAAGAGGTCGATTTGATTAGAAATATGTTGTTAGACATAGATCTATGGCCAAATCCAATGCCTCCAATTTCACTATATCAGGATAGTGAAGCTACGCTAACAAGAGCGTATAATGGGTACCTATAATGGTAAGTCTAGACATATTGGTCTGAGACATGAATTTGTGAGACAATTGATACATGATGGTATCATAACTATTGTCTATGTGAAGTCAAGTAAAAACTTGGCTGATCCACTTACTAAGCCTCTGACGAGAGATTTAATAAGTTTGACTACACGAGATATGGGACATAAACCATTCTGAGCCAAGGGTGATGGAAACCCAACCTATTATTAGGTTACCCCTAGTTTATAGGTTCAATAGGAAAAACAAGTCACAGTTGTTGGCTATGTTACTATCAATTTGGTCTCATATGTAGTATATGATAGTAACGTCTGTTGCACGACTGAGGATGAGTTATGCTCTTAACAAAGTGTTGCACTTATAGCAACAGGAGTGCTAGAGAAACATTTTGCCTATATGAACTAGAAGTGAAGCCGTTTCTTATAGAGAGTTATGGTTTACTCTCTTAGAGGTTCAAGAAACAGGATATTGCGCATGGCTTTAATAGCGCAAAGTGATTATTATGCTCACCGTAAAAGGAGGTTTTGTGTGTGTATGATAACTCTGGTCATATCATTTGAAATAGAGGTTCAATCTATGGACACCATCTATTTTGATATGACTTTGAGTTGTTTATCCTAAAAGAAGGTTCAATGTTCGTCAAACCTTCTATTATGCATACAAACCTTATAAATAAAGAATTGTTTGAAGAAAAGTAGTTTTTCAAACAAGTGGGGGATTGTTAATGCACCTTTTCATACATGAGTTTTGATCAATTTGGGAATTAATTTAGACCCATTAATTGATTAAATTTGTATTAAATTAAAAGTGCATTTGATAGTCTATTACAAGGAGATTAATAGAGAGTAATATATGATTCAAGTAGGAATTATATATTGTGATTTAATTGTATCCAAAGTGGAGAATCTGAAAAGGTTCATTGTTGTTTAAGAAAACTATTTTCTTTAAGTCCCACATTGAGTAGGAATAAAACTATTTAATACTTTATAAGTATATGTGGAATAGTTTAATTCACTAGTTGTACTAAAGGAAAGGCTTGGTGTTGGTCATAATGATGCGGTGCAAAGTACCACCCGCTGGCCCCGGGGCCGTGGAACGTGTTCGGTTTAAGAAGGCGACTTTCGACTTCGCGATTGGCGATCATCGGCAGAGCCTTGCCCGAGCCAAGAGCCAGCTTTTTATCTTGAACCAGATTCATTGAACCTTTAATTATTATGGATACAAAATAAACGGATTTGTGATTAATACATTATTTACTTAGTAAACTGATGTTTAATTAACAATTCAGTTTTATCAGTTTTAAAACTGAACAGTCTTGCTATTGCAATCTTCTTCCTGCAAATCAACTTTTACAAAGCAGCATAAAATTGAAATTTTTAGTGAGTTGTTATCACTAAAAATTAGAAAAGACTTGACATATATCCTGGAGGTGAATTGCTAGTAGCCTTTAGCAAACCTTAGTGGTAAGGGGCAATAAACACCTTAAGGAAAGGGAATATCCGTGTCAAATTCTTGTTTCTTTTACTCTGTATTTCTTTTTCTTCTTTCATATTCTTTTATCAGTTATTGAAATTAAAAACTTCATGATTCCTGTATGTAACTCTGTATGAATGCACTATATATTAAATAATGTAGATAATGTATCGGTTTTTGATGTCATTAGCACCTCCAAATGTGCAATTACTCCCTTCTATAATCTTAGTAACATTTTCAAGTATGCAAGCAAAAGCGATTAATAGTATACTAGTAGAAGAAATAATAATTATTTACGTCAAAGGCAGCAAGTAAAAGCATCAAGAAAAGTAACATTTTATATTTATGCAGGTCTGTTCACATTCATACCTTCTTCCTCAATCTTTAATTTACTCATAGGATAGTCATAGGTAAAATTACTAAAGAGTGATAAAAGGGGAGGGTTAAATGTATATCAAATTTTGTGGTACAAAGTTGAAGCTATTGCACACACTAAACTATTCTCATTAGTAAAATTCTCACTTTTCTCTTCACACCTAGCGAAGAGAAAAGGGGAGGGTTAAATGTATAACTGATTTTTTTTTTTGAAACTTCAAAAACTAGAGCAAACGCATTGAATAAGAGTAAGAAAGAGAAGACACCAACAAAGCATATTATTAAAAGCATCGATCTTCAGGGACGGAGCCATATGTATTTTGGAGCGGCCCCCCAAGATTTGAAATTTTTGTAACTCACTCCCAAAGTTTAAAAATTTTATAAAACTCACTTGTACATTTGGTTTGGTTTGAAAATTTTGTAAGACTACAGCCCCCTCAAGTTTTGATGAAGCTTTGATATGTTTGAAAAGACTTTTTTTGCTATGTTTTATTATCTTTGTCAAAGCAAATTCTATTACTATATTATTTTTATTTTAGTAAAAATATGTTTTGTAATAGTAAAATTTTATTTTTTTAGTAATGAATATATTTTATGCTGTTAAATTTTTTTTTGGCCCTCCTGAAAAACAAATCCTGATTCCGTCGCTGTCGATCTTTAAGCACAAAACCTAGAAAGAGGAGATTTTTCACATAGAAAAACACTAAAAGAGACATGCAAGTGGGTTCAAATTCATAGAATGAAGAGAGAGAGAAATAAAAGCACCTTCCTGACATCCAGGGGTGCATTGGCAGCTGATTTGGAGATCGACATTAAGGAAAACCCCAAGGGTACCAACAGCATCACCGTAGTGATGGCTGGTGCAACCGCACGTGACCTCCACATGATCCTCGCCGCTTCTCCTGAACCCGCTTATTAATCCACCACCGCCTCCACCATTCTCCATCTTTCCTCTATGTAAAACTCTATTTATCACAGCAAAACAAAACCACCCAAGAGTTTCATTAGTAATCCTGACAAAAACAACAAGGTAAATAAATGGGTATATTACCGATAAATAAATGGGTATAAACCCAACTAAAACACACCTGACAAAAACAACAACAAGGTAAATAAATGGATATATTACCGATAAATTTGATATGTTTACAAAGTCATGAGAGGATTTATGAGTTCCATTTATTATTCAAGTGAGAAAGTCAGGTAAAATTATCAAATTTTATTTGTAAAAATATTAATTTCATATGTTTATATAAAATAGAAAGATATACATAGGTATTGTATAAAATTATATATGTTCATATAACTATTTATGGAGAGAGGGGGAGAGGAAGGACCCTGAAGAGACTTGCCCCGGGAGAGATCGGTGGGAGGAGAAGTTGAGAATGTAGAGGCAGAGATAGTGAAGGGGTTTTTGAGGGAGAGAGCCGAACAAGACAGAACATGGTTTACAAATTGCAGAGATAATGTAATTTGTTTTAGGAATAAACTAAAACAAACACTACTACAAAGTAGTAAATAGACAACACTTAAATCACAACGTTTTTTTATAAAAACATTGTGGTATTTTTTTTACTAACGTTTTTTAACAAAACGTTATAGATATATATGAAAAAACGTTATCTATTTAAAAGGGTATTATTTTGGTTTTAACTAGATAACGTTTTTTTTAAAAAACGTTATCTATTTACAAAAACACGGAGATTAAAATAAATTACGCCATGTATCACTCTCACTCTCTTGTAGAGCCCAGAACCTTAGCCTCTCTTCTCTCTCACTCCCTTGCTCGCCCCCTGGTTTCGATTCAAACCCTTGAATTCGACATGGCCACCGACGGCTTCCCACCACTCCCACCCCTCTATCTTTTGCTATAAACCGAAAAGATATATAGATTTAGATCTACATCTTCTCCGGTGGGCCAGCCAAACCCGTCTTTCCAAAATGAGTACTACTAGTTTAAAGGCTAGCAATCTCTGCCACCACCTACCTCTTGTTATCTTCCCATTCAGTCCCAAACTTCACGCGTATTATTGTTATTAAGACCTTCGTCTCTCTTTCTTCGACTCGGTCTCAGTTTTCTACGCGAAAGTGACCGATTGACTGTTTCCAAAAGAGGTACTCATCGATTCAGTCCTCCCCTAATCTGTTAGGGTTAGGTCTAATTGTGTGTTTGATCTGAAATATTATGTACATCGGTTTGATTTGGTTGTTTCATCATTCTCAAGTGTAATTATATGCAAGTTATTTAGTATATTGTTGAATCTATTGGTTTATTTGTCAAGTTAGAGGTATTTTGAGAGCTGGACAAGAATGAACATCTTCTTTTACGGAAATTCCAACATGATAATGAGAAAAAGGCAGGATTTGATTCAGTTTTTTCAGCATTCGATTTTCATCTTACTCTTAGCCTCTGGAAAAAAAAACATTTTCTGCTGAATGAAATTCCTAAATTTGACAATAATTCTAGGTTCGTACTCCAGATTTTTTTGTTTATTGAAATTCTATTATTTTTATCCTGTTAATGATTTTACCGTGTAGGACTTTTCAGTTTCATGAATCTAGTTTGGCATGTGCAGGCCAAAGAACACAAGCTTATATAGCCACCAAAAATACAGAAAAACGACAAAACGGAGACGAAGAATGCATACAAGATATTACTGGCATTTTCTGGTTGACAAATAATCCTGGATACAATCATCGCATTGCAGAGTGTCAAGAGGCTGCATATGTCATGCTGTAAGATCCTTCACCCTTATTATATAGAGAAACATATGGTTAACCTATCTTCATATGATCACAGTCATACATGCTGCAACTGTGAATTATGTCTTCTCTGAAAAGGGACTCAAAATTGTTCTTTTACTAGTGGGAGTAAATGCAAAGATATCATGTTGAAAATTGGTAGAACTGCATCATAATACTTCTTTATTCAATCACATCTCTCGTTTCTGTATGTTTTACAGTTCTTCAGGAAAAGGAGGAGTTGAGCCTCTCTCAAGGGCGGAGCTAGGAAAAAATTCCGTCTTGGGCTACAGAATCGGAACAAGAATTAAAAACTGGAGCAGGGGACCAGAGCAGCGGCGCTCTATCTCAGTGCTAGGCTTTTGCCCAAAATTCCCAAATTTCGCATTTTTTTCGTAGCCACTTTACAATTTTCTAACTCAGCTATACACATCCAATTGGAACCAATTTTTAACATGTTATTGAAGGTATGACATACTATTTTAAAAAAATATAAACGAGTTCAAATAAATGTTTCACACAGGTTCTATATGGGCTCAAAACTGCACATCCACATCAGTTTTCTAACCAAACCAAAATTACTCAATTCATTTAAACTTACTTCTAAACCATTTCTAATTCAATTAAGCCACTTGAGATACATATATTTTATAAACATAAGCTTTCTTGCTTACAATAACATCAAGTTTTCACTTTTAAAACTTCACAGACTAGAGGAATTTAATCAAACAAGTGAAGTGCATAACTTTAAAAGAGAGATCTCATAACCATTTAGAAATAATTAAGCCAAGAATTTTTCAATTCTTTTTCCTTATTACTCCACCCGGCACGGCGACACCCACCATATATATTCCCATTTCTACAAACAATTCACAAATGCTTATAACTAACATAACAAAATCGACACTATGACTTTAATTTCAAAATGAACTAAAACTTATGTTGTACCTTTCATGAAAATTCTTGTCATCTGCATTGATGTTGGCCAAAATCAGTTTCCTCTTGCCGAAAATAAGCTTCAATTCCTTCCCAATTCAATTTGCAGTTTTCATTCCATTATTAGTTTCACCCGAAAACCAAGATCAATTGATAAAGGTTTGAAGTAGTTTAGAGAGAAGGAAAATATATGGAATGGGCGGATAACAATTAACATGGGACATGTAATGTAAAGGAACAGGACTTATGAAGATTGGGCTGGGCTATTAAGATATATAAATACTAAATATTTGTCAAAAAGTCCACTCGGGTTAGAGCCCACCCTAGCCCATGAGTGGCTCCGCCCTTGGCTTCTCTTGTCCAATGGTTAGTGTTAACAGTTTTTTAGTATTCTGTTTTTGAACTTAAAATTATATAGTTATATCTACTCTATCTGAAACTCCATCAACTATTGTAATCTTCTGTTTAGTTTTTCTTTGAAGTTCTCTCTAGTGTAGATGGAGCATTGTAATGATATATTTTATCATTCTACTTAAAAAAATAAATATAGAAATTGGATCTTTTTCGCCAAACAGTTTTTGGATTCTAGCTCTGTATCTCAGTATTTGAAACCTTATCAAGATTGCAATGAAAATGAGTTTCACATTGTGTAATACTCCGTAACAGTTAGGTTTGCCATAGCAGTGTTATATCATATGCATTCTCATTCTATTTTTATTGGTGTTAATTAGTATTTGATAAATTATAGTGCTTGTTTTTAATTCCTGAAAATGCTTTCATGCTTGGGATATTATGAATATATATAAATATTGTACTCAGGAGACTCTCTCCCTCTCTATCTCACACACACGTGTCTGAGTGTGCTTGCATCGTAAATTTATTCTCAATAGAAAGAAGCTATTAGATATTTTATTATTCCGGCTTTGTTGGAGCTACAAGTGCCTCCTGTCAATGCCAAAATGAGGTCATGATAATAACTACCTCTGTCCTCAAAATATTATTTGTATTTTTTGTTTTTCCACTTTAGCCATTCTTTTGAGGACGGAGGGCGGATATGTTTATGAATGCATTGGGAATTATCTTGGTGAATGTGCCAAGTGGTTGCTGTCTCTGGGTTGTGCTTTTGTGCCAAGTAGAGCTATTGTTCTTGAATTACTTCGTGACCCACCTCCAAATCTACTTTTGATGAGCGCTGTTTTGCCTGATAAACCTGCTTCAACAATCTTAGAGCCCGAAACCAGACAGGTGGAGAATGTTCCTTTGATGACGGCAACAGATGCAGAGAAACCAGAGGCTAAGGTGAAAGCCCCAGTTCATGTCATGCAAAGCAGTTGGTCTGCTAAAAACGTATTAAGAAAGTACAAGTTGAAACACTTGAAAGAGTTTATAGAAGAACAAAGCGCCCCACTGTGAGTAACCTTTCTCATAAATTTGATTTTGTAAGTTGCACTTTCAGAAACTTGGCTATGTAAATATTGAATGATTAATTACTCGCCCATGGAGGAAGAAACTTGGTTGAAATGGCTATAGTTGCAATGTTATTTTCCTCCTTTAATATCTGATTAGTTACAATAGATAAAGTTTGTTTTTAAGGTTTAATTGAAGTTGATAGGCTATGTACTAATCAGTGAAAGTGCTTGCAACTTGGTTTCATGCTTTTCAGATATTGTCGAAGGTGGATTATTTGTAATGTTTAAGACTTTCTGTGTTTAGATTTGAATTTTTTGGTTTATGAAGGGCTTATTTTTTGTACCTTTTGGCTCTTGGGGGCCTAAAATAAAAATGTCAAAATTTCATAGGCTTAATTTTTTTTTCTGAAATCTTATGGTAGCCCAGCTCCCCAGGCCCTATGCTCCCTTTGTCCCTGGTATCAGAGTCGGACTACTAATCTTTAGCATACATATCAACTTTAGATTTTAGAGTTGTTCACATTATCATTTACCACTGAAGATTTAATAACAACTATAACTGCTCAATTTAGATATATTTGGTTCATTTATATTTTCATTTTTATGCATAGTTCTGCTTTGAAAATTGAATGAGAACTATACAACTTTTGATGTTTTTGGTTCATGTGCATTATTAATTTATTGTAAGAGTGCTCATTCTTGTGTCACCTCAATCCAGGTCATCAGTACTGCTAGAACATGCAACTGTATTCTGATCGCTCTGGACGCAATAAAGCCAACAACTCACAAACGCTTGATAGAGAAAGAGCTCGAGGGATTTGGCATAAGGTATTTTGTGTGTTTTGGACATTATATGTTCTAAAGATGTTTTCATTTCTTTTACAATTTTGTTCTGCCACAAGAATAGCTTATTGTTGGTAACTGCTAATTAATGTATGAACAATCTAGCAGTTGTACCACGTTTTGGAATAAATTGATTCAGCAGATCACATAGTCAGTAAAATAGGATGGATTGAATATGTCTTCTCACTTGTATGTTTAATTGTTCCAGTCTCTTATCGAAGAGAAAAAGGAAGTAACCAATTGCTTTGAAGTAGCTAGTCTTGTAACGGTATTTATGGTTTTTGAAAGCTAACATTTCTCTTTTCCTTTTCCTGCAGAGATACTATTCCTTAGCAACTACAGTTGTATATTCTTCTTGCTTGTATTCTTTCTTCTTCCTAATAATGTTGTACGTCTTTGTACTTTTTTTTAAAAAAATTAGGTTAAACAAGAAACCCCCTAATCTGACATTCAGGAAGAAAGAAAAGGGTGGCCAACACGCATCTGGACCTTGAAACTGTGAAAGCTATATACAGTGAATACAGAATACACAATGCTGATGTTACCCTTAGGTATGATGCAACAGCTGACAATCTCATAGATGTCATTGAGGGCAGCCGTGTGTATATGCCTTGCATCTATGCTGTCAACAAGATAGATCAGATAACACTTGAAGAGCTGGAGATTCTGGATAAACTTCCCCATTACTGTCCAGTCAGGTAATGAAAGTATTAACGAGCACTTTTGTTGTAGCTAGCTTCTATAGTAACCATCACACTTGAACTAACTTTGGTTATTTGATGTCAGCAGTTGGCTTTGAGGGCTACTTGAGAAAAACACGTCCAAGTTTTGGTTAGTTATTTCATGTTGCGCAACATCAGTACCAGGTCAGATTTGGTATCCTTGTGATTTGGTATCTTTGTTGAATACTAAATTTGTTGTTCTTTTATTTCAGTAGGATAAGGCATGTGGATTAACGTACACACAAGAACAAATTGACGGGATGAGTGGGCAACGTATGTGAGCAGCTACATGTAGAGCCTCGAGTTAACAGTGAATATGTTAGATGAATGTACGTATTTTGGGAGAACTAGGCTTTTTTGCACATGCTTAGGTAGTAGCTCAATTTTATAGATAGTTTGGTTTATTTTATGGATGCATGTAATTAAATTCACAATTCAATATAGTAGTAGTTTATATTGAAAAGTGAATTTGAGATGCATATATGGATAGTTTGGTATATATTTTGTGGATGTAGTAATTTGAAACTGTAAACGAATGTTATTATTGGAATGTATTTTGAATGGTTGATACATTTTGACTTTAAATTTAAATGAGAATTTAGACATTTTAGCTATATATCATGGCATTAGCATATTGTAGGTGCATTGATAATATAAGTGAACTACCACTTTTTTTTTTCTTTATCTACAATATTTTAAAAATATTGTATATTTGTATAAATAAATGACACCTTCTAAACGTTGTATAAATTGGTTAAAAACGTTGTCTGATATATTAAATTACAACGTTTTTATCCAGAAAACGTTGTTGAATCATACCTTCTACAACATTTTTAAGCATCTACTAATTTATGGAAAACAAATCTACAACATTTTTTTTTTAAAAAACGTTGTGTAATGTGCTTAACTACAACATTGTAAAAATGTTGTGTAAGGGTGTCATGACACCCTTAACCACGACGTTTTTCTGACTGAAACCACAACGTTTTTTCCGCGTTATCTATTTACTGTTTTGTAGTAGTGAAAACTTTTTGAAACAAGAAATATATTTACTTTCTCGCAGAACTCCATTGAATTATGATAATTTATAGGGAAGAAAAGAAACCAAACTTACAAGTTAAGTTTATTTTTGTCATTTACGACAATTGTGTTCGAGTTAAATAATAGCACATAATGTATTCCAATAGTTACAGGAAAACCTTATTACCTGAAATCAATGGGCTAATTTGAAATGTCATGAACAACGACTCATTTTCAACTTGTTGGATATCGTGTAAATATTTTACCATGTCAACTGCATGTCAAATAAAAATAGAGTACACACAAGTAAGAGATCAAATCATTTATTTTCTTCACACGTACATTTAAAAACATATGCAGTATAGCTACATTTATTGGAGCAAGATCTTCACGTATTTAAGATCTATTCATTACTTATCCAAAAAAAAAAATCATTTATTATATTTAATCTCCAAATACCATTTTTGTTGTCTCAATTTTTTTTATTTACATATTAAACCAATTGTACTCCAGATTTAAATTTACAAAAATTTCATCTAGTACTACGTGTCTAGGAAAATACAAATAACAATTGGTTTATAAAGGCGTCAACAGTCATGTACATTTCACTCTATCTACCAAGTACCAACACTAAATGTAGTTATTCAACCTAAAATACTTATAGCCAAGTGTGAACATAAAGTAAACAAACACCACCGAAGACACAAAGGACTGAGTAATCTAATTTTGAATATTTAATTAATCAAGAAAAGTTATGACTTCAACTGCAACAGAACAAATCCATAAGAATTGGTTAAAATGAGAAGTGAAGTCAATCCACGTTTAAAAAAATGCATATTTTCCCTCAACATCCTTATCTTATTTTGCTCTATACACACGCAAATAAGCAGATAACTTAAGAAACTTTCATGTCTGAGAAGCCTCTCTCTCTACAATAGTTTGATAAGTTAATCAAAATTTTGCATCACCACAAATACTCTATTATTAAAAGAAAAGAATCGAAGAATAAAAATAATTATTTTTTATGCAAGTTTAATAACTATATTAAAAATAATTCAACAAAATTAGTCTTAAAAAAAACTCATTAAATACACCACACAACAAGAATACATACAAAAGATAATTTGTGGAGACTTGCAGATTTCAAAACCACATAAAAAGTCTCGTTCTTGTAGGGTTGAAGTCATATTCTATATCCTCTAAACCATCTTGATAATAATTAATTTTAATTAGAAACAAGAAACAAAATCAACACGACAAAGAATTTCTTGGTATAAATTAATTTTAATTATAAATCGAATGCAATAGAATCCAATAGAATTTTTTAAAAATGTGGAGTGATTAACATAAAGGAGTAGGTATTAATGCAATAGAATATCATTTTTTTTATATGTACAAAAATTCTTGCAGTAATTCAGCCATCTCTAAAGATGGAGATCGAATAATTATACAAGACTATCTAATGTGGATATGAAATTAATTTAATTAACCTCAGAAAAGGAACAGAAAAACAAAGACGTATGTTTGATTTAGGAAAATAAGTAGAATTTAGAAATTTACCTGATAATAAAAGAGATTAGCATCTGAGGAGATCTGAGTGAATGAATGCCAGCGGCCGTCAGGAATGAGGCAGTGAGATCTAATGGTGTGGTGTGCTTTTATCCTGATCAAATTAGGGTTTTTATGCTTTTATACCGGTAGGGTGTTGAGCTCCTTTCTTCCGGTCAACGCATATGTGACGCCTACATGGCAGGTCTGACGGTATTTAATATTATAAATTGACTCCGCTGCTAATGTAGCAGGTCTTTTGAATTTTTATATTATAAATTGACATTTGTCTACTGCTGACGTGGCAGGTCTTTTGATTTTTTTTCAAAAATTGCTTCTACATAGATTCAAACCTTAAACCTATTGTTTGAAACTTTGGTCATATGACCATTGCAACAACACAAGTTATCTATTAATATTTTGCAAGAATTAATATTTATATCAAAATATGAGATTTCCCCCATATATTTCTTTCTTCTCCTTCACTACATACCATATAATAATAATAATAATAATAATAATAATAATAATAATAATAATAATAATAATAATAATAATAATAATAATAATAATAATAATAATAATAATTCCAAAGCTTTCAATTATAGTCATATGTTTGTTTTTTATTAGATTATTCATGAGATAATTTAAAATAATTCCATTTTATGTTTGTTATTTTCAGGATTAATTAAAAGATTAAATAAAAAAATATGATTTGAACTATTATATCCTTACCAATAATAATATTTTTGTGGGCCCAAGTGCAAAATTAGGGTTCACAAGACCTAATTGAATTAAATGCACAATTAAGGTTCCACGACATCATTAAATGTGCAAATTAGGGTTCGCATAACCTAATCGAATGAAAACGAAAAAGTCAAAAATAAATGTGTTAGACCTGGGAGAAGCTTCCACGTGTCCCGAGGCAGAAGACTCGTGGAGGCGGCTCGCTTTGGGAATTGATTGAGGGATTGGATTAGTGGCTAGAAGGACAGGGCAATATGGGCATTATTCTAATGACTAAAGGGTATTTCTGGAATTTTCCTGAAAAACATGTGCCTAACATGTGACTACTTAATTCCAGGAAACTCTATAAATACCCATTCCATTCTAGGAAGAGGGAGGACTCTTTTGGTGACTTAAGGCTTAGATATTCCACCTAAAAGCACTAAAGGGTTTGGACACTCTCTCTCAACTCGAATGACTTAATTAGAAGAAGGCTATTGGAATTCCAATAACCCTAACACGGTTCCCGAATTCTAGGAGTTCTGCCACGTGTCGTTGGAGTAATCGTCCACCTGTTCTTCTCCCATCTTCAATCAATCAACCAATTCCGTGGTCTTCGTGGATTTCTCTCCTCCTCAGCCAATACGAAACCCTAACTAGCAAGGTGCGATTTCCTTGCCCACATTACTTTGGCGACTCTGCTGGGGAGGTGTATAATTTGTGAAGGCACTACAAGAAAACCGTCTAATTCCGACGGAACTAAGTTTGACAGACCTATTCCCTCGAAGATAATACTACTTCCGACGGATTATTTAGTCGAACATAATTCAGTCGAAACTATAGTAATTGCGACGGATGTTCGTCGAAAATAGATATATCCATTTGGCGCCATCTTTCCCGCCAACGCTAATCTTATATTCGACTGAATAGTGCTTATCCTCGACGAAAATTACGTCGAGGATACATTATCTACGGCGGACGTAAGTTCGAGGGACATTCTGTCGGAAATAATTTTTAAACTTAATTAATCAGCTCGTCTTCCCTAACCGCCCCTCATTCTCTCACTTTGCTCTCTCTCTCTCTCTCATTTCTCTCTCATTTTACGCGCTCTCTCACTTCATTCTCTCTCTCAGTCTCACTTCTCTCTCACTGCTCTCATCTCCACCACCACCTTCACCGCCAACACCAACGGTTCCACCACTACCACCACCACCACCTTTGCGGCTACCATCGTTGTCTTGCCCACTACCATCACCGCTGGGTTCCACCACCGTGAGACGCCACCACCATCGTCGGTTCCACCACCATTAGTGCCACCACCACCAGCAGCCACGCACCACCAGGCACCACCGTCGATTGCACTCATTTATTTTACACATTAATTCAATTTCAAGGTTATTTTTCTGCAAAACATTAGATTTTTAGGGTTAATATGTTGCAAATTGTTAAATAAAAATTATTTTTGAATGTATGAAAGTTATAATATTTCTGAAATTTGTATGATATTTCTAAAATTTATGGCTGAATTTGTATGATGTTGTTGCTGTGAATTTGTGGGTCGAAAATTTAGGACCTGTTGTTGAAATTGGGAGTCTGAAATATGAAATTTGGGTCTTATTCTTCTTGTTTATATTGCTGAAATTAGAATTTTGATTTTGGAATGTGGACTGCACTGCATATTATTTAACTGCATATTATTTAGAATTTGGAAATTGCAGAATATTGATATTATGAAGTCTATATCATATCAAATTTGGGTTCCTTATCATAATGTAACTGATTTTAGGACTGTTTTTAATCTTGATATATTCTTTATTTCTCGATTGAATTTATGATGTAAATTGTCGTAATTATGAAATTACAGAATATTTGTGGGCCCTGCATGTATTGTATTAGTAATTAGTTTCCCAATATTAATAAATCATAGACTAAGTACCATTTACTTAGTTTCTAACTACTAAAATAAAATAAAATAAATATAATTTAATTTAGTTTATTAAATAAAATAAATAACATAATATAATACAAAATAGAGTAAAATAAAATAAAATAATAAATTAAATTAATTTGAATAAAATAAAAAACTTTGACTTAATTTAATAAATAAAATACAATTAAAAAAATAAAATTAAATAAAAATAATAAAATAAATTTAATTTAATTTAAATAATCTAAATTAAATTTAATTAAATTTAAAATAAATTAAATTTAATAAATTGAATTTAATTTAATAAAAAACATTAAAAATTATATAATATAATACAAGATAAAATAAAATAAAATAATTTTAATTATGAAATTAAATTAAATTAAACTAAATTAGAACTTTTATAATATAATACAAAATAAAATAAAAAGTAATAAAAATTTAATTTAATTTAGTTTAATAAATAAATAAAATAAAATTATTTAATTTAATAAAGTAAATTTAATAAATAAATAAGCCAATTATATAATATACTACAAATTAAAATAAAAAAAATATA
Organism: Panax ginseng; assembly: GCA_020205605.1. Classification (NCBI taxonomy): domain Eukaryota; kingdom Viridiplantae; phylum Streptophyta; class Magnoliopsida; order Apiales; family Araliaceae; genus Panax; species Panax ginseng. The sequence continues at coordinate 117,822,015 of CM035133.1, read as the reverse complement.
ATAATAAACTAAGTATGAGTGAATGTCGAACAATAGTCTCTATAGATTCCAAATAACAATTTTCATAAACTAAGTACCACTTACTTAGTTTATCATCATTGACAAAATTAACTAAGTGTAGCTAGAAGTGAATGTCGAACAGTAGTCTCTATAGATTCTAAATAACAATTCTCATAAACTAAGTACCACTTACTTAGTTTATCATCATTGGCAAAATAAACTAAGTATAGCTAGAAGTGAATGTCGAACAGTAGTCTCTATAGATTCCAAATAACAATTCTCATAAACTAAGTACCACCTACTTAGTTTATTATCATTGGCAAAATAAACTAAGTAACATTTGCTTAGTTTGCCACAATTTTCAATATATAAATGCAATAATACTCTCCCTACATATATATATGTACTCTTTCTTGTATGCAGGTTTTGACATACCCGATTCTTGACTAAATAGTACTCCAATAGGTTCCTCGGTAACAAGAAAAATTAGGGGTCGTAGTTCTGTTTGTGTCTTATACTCGAATAATAAAGGTAATTGAATTACTGCAGACATTCCTCATTGTTCCATCATAACAGATTGCAACATCCGGAAGGAGTGCCAGTAAGTTGTTGAACAAAGTTCTAGGTTAAGCAACCCTCTAAATGATCGAATGATCACTTCTCCCATAGGAATGAATCATCTCCCATATGGGTCCAATCCATGATATAAGCGACTTCTCACCACTTCGAATTCCTCAGATGGGTAGTTCTCACAGAATGTCTCACCTCTTGAATGAGAACTATCCATTTGAGGAATTCTGAGTGGTGAAAAGTTGTCTATATCATGGATTGGACCCATATGGTGAGATGATTCATTCTAAAGAAGAAGTGATCGTTTGTTCATCTAGAGGGTTGCTTGTCAAACTTTTTTCAATAGCTTAATGGAACTCCTTCTGGATGTTGTCATCTATTATGATGGAACAAATGAGGAATGTTTATGAATTGAATTAACTTTATTATTCGAGTATAGACACAACAGAACTACGCAATTCTTTTTTTTTCCCTTGCTCTTCGACTCAAGTAGAGATTCCACATAAATTCTCATAAACTAAGTAGCATTTATGTAGTTTGCCACAATTTTCAATAAACTAAGTAGCATTTTCAATTATATATGTACTATACCTTGAAACTTAGAAACCCGTTTGACATACATACACTCAATAGGGGTGAATGTCTAACAGATCCCGATTTGGGATTGTTATTGGATGTTATATCTCTCACTTAGTAGGTGCAAAATACGAAATGGTACATTTTTTGTTATTTTGAGGATTAATCGACTGTTATCTCTATATGTTCTCCGAGTGCATACTTAGATTAAGTTATTTTAGTCTATTTCGTGTGCTTGGAGACCATGGGGAGGTGCTGCTGAAATTTTCTTGAAACTCATGAAACGTACTCAACGTGTTTGCACTAGTGACAAGACACATCCAATAACGGGATAGAAGCTTTACCCATCATCCGTAGAGAGACTAGGGAAATCTAATTCACGCATGAATATCCAAATTAACTTAATGCGCATTACGTGTAGTTAAAAATGTCACCGACCGGAGTTGGATGTACCGTAGGATACCCAGTGATGGGAGGGGATTAGTCTCAGCTTATCGTGTTGGGGTTTTAGATTTCTTGAACAAAGCACTAGAACATACGGATGATCCGCACGGGAAGATGCGATACCCATGTTTGAAGTGTAAAAATCTGATTTGGAAGAAAGTCGACGAGATTAAATTCGACTTATTTTCTCGTAGATTTGTAGATGGGTACTTCGTATGGACTCATCACGGGGAATCAGAAGTGATTGAAGATGTGGCCGTAGTGTTCCATGCTGAAGATGTGGTGAGTATTGATGTCATTGACGTACCTAACGATGAGGATGTCGAGGCCACCGTACACATGAATGATTATGTCGTTGATTTATGATGATAATGATAATAAACCGATCTGGCGAGGATGAGGAAGATACCGAATCCAAGAATGATATACACATTGATTCTGATGGGTTTGATGACGTGTGTAATTGAAAATGAGCTTTCATATTAGTCCTTACCACATATTGTTAAACCTTACATATTCGTAATCTACCAATTTTGTTATTACAGTAGGATATTCATGGCTAGACATAGCGGTGGAGGTCGCCGAGGTGGTGGGCGATCCGGTACTGGAGACGGTAGCCACGATGGAGGCTCTTCTTCAGGCGCGAGTAAGTTATCTTAACTAGGATTTAAATATATCTCAAGCTGCATTAATTACAATGATTATTGAAGTACTATGTTAAATACAATTACTACAGATGCACCTCGTCGACGACACCGAGGGATGAACCTCAGTATCTTTGTCATCCGCCGGCAGTGCCACTTACAGTACCGGTTGATGTCATTTCCCAGCAGTAAGTGTTAATATATTCCTACTATTTCTATCAGTTATTGCAAAACACAATTCACATAACACATATTGTTATACTTTTTCTGTAGTATATTAGACCCGGTGGCTAAGCACACCCTACATGCGATTTGTTTGACGCATCTCTCGAGAGGGTGCATGTGATTTGATTAGTCTTGTGATGACGATGCCACTTTTATGCGCACTGTCTTTGGGGAGTTCCACGTAAGTTAAGCATATTATCATCACATAGTTGTATTGGGATGACGAAATCAAATGTTCTTAATTTTAAATAATCTTTTGTTATAGGTTTATTATCGATTTGACCCGAGCATCTCTCAGTTAGCTGGCGATGCTGTGATTGAGCATCACGTCGCTGCGAATTACTTTGGATGGTCAGATAAGATGCGATGTGTATAAATTACCCGAAAGCGATTGTGGACCAAACTGAGACCACCATCGAGATCATCACTTGCGATAGTCTCGATTTATCACGGGAGGCTATATGTGTGCTCGGGAGGTCGATGACTTCAAGAAAAAGTTCGAGCAGGCGAAGAAGAACCGTGGTTAGCTCCGGATAGTACACACCACTGGTTCTTAGTCGTTCGATGAGGCGAAGACGGTAAGTGCATTGTATTTAGTTATTTATGTGTCAAGTTCTCACACAAATACTTAAGACCTATTTTATGAATGTTTGTATTAGGCAATGGGGAGGACCTTGGGTCGAGATCCTACCATGCTAGAGTTTTGGGATCGAGCCCACACGCCTAAGGACGAGCATGCTTTGTCTCAAAAACTTTAGCTATCTGAGGTAAAACTCATCTTACTATTTAGCTTTTAATAATATTCAATCGTAAATAAAATGATATAATTAACATACGTATACGAAATACATTACAGGACCGATTTCAGAATCTTCGAGACGAGTGTATAGCTGAGCTAGAGACTATTAGGAAGAGTTCTGAGCCGTTAGATTCCGCCACCCCTCTTCTCGATATTGTATTAGATCGAGATGAGGAGCTGAGACTATGGGTCGCGTCTCAGGATCCCCCTAGTAGCAGTACCGGAAGATATCGAGTGTTGGGTCTGCCAAGGATCCCCGCATATACACTTCCTGGAGGTAATATTTTTTTATGTTTCACGAAATTATCCGAATTTATCACATTATATAAATTATTATTAGTAATCGAATTTGTATCTCTTTATAGGCTCCAGCCAGTGCCAGCGTCCGAGGGCACATGTCGGACCATTTCATACGGGCGCTGGCTTGGATGACGATATCTTCCAATGGCTGATAGGGGCCGTGTCGGATAGGTTCCATACCGATCCGATCTTTCGGTGTCAACAGTTGCCTTCTAGTTCTCGTCTTCACCAGATTGCTCAGGATATTATAGCAGGGGCCTCTGCAGAGAGTACGGGATTACCTCGGGAGCAGTTCGACGCTTGGAGCACCGAGATGCTCCGGATGGTGATTACCCTCTTGGAGGAGGCTTTTCGTCCGCCCCCACCTACTCAGGTATTTTTATTGTTTATTTTTTTTAATTAAGGCTAGTTTGTTAATTCTCATATATATATATATATATATATATATATATATATATATATATACTGACTAATGATTTATATTTTGATTCTATCAGCAGTGGTGGATATGGAAAGCGGTGGCGATGATGAGCGAGGAGCACGAGGTGATTTCTATACACCGGATCAAGGTGGTAGTCGTTGCTCACCTCCACCCGATGATGATACTTTTACTAGTTTATAGTTCATTTGTATATATTCATGATATTGTAGAACTTTTGTATATATTGTATTGTCTAATTACGTCTGTACAACTATTGTAAATTATATTGTTTAACATTTATGGAACATTAGCTTATATTTGTAATTGGTTAGCTTATAATACGTTTTGTTAGATATTTGAATGTGAATGTGAATGATAATGAGTTGAAGATTACGTTTTAGTTCTATGTTGCATATTTGAATGTGAGATACAGGTTTATAATACTGTGTATTAGGTTGTGACAGGTTACACGTACATTAATGGGTTTAAACACCTGGAAACTGAATTTTTAAAATCTGTATTAAAAAAAAAGTAGTTAATTTCGACGGAATAATGTAGTTACGACGGAAATTCCCTCGGAGATAACCAAAAAACAATTTTTAATAATTGTCGAAATATTCTAATTTCAGTTGTAAATACTCCATCTTCGACGGAACTACATCCGTCGTAAATATCCTATATCGGACGGAAATTTCGTCGACCTTAATAAGCAGTCATTTTTTATAATTTTTTGGGTTATTTTAATTTTCGATTCATAAATAAGATAATTAGAGAGAATACGTCGTCGCCGTAAATAGGACCTTTTATCGATTTGAAAGTTTCTTCATACATTTTCTGTCGAAAATAATTTATATCCGACGAAAATCAGTTGGAGATAAGTGCGTCGAAAATAAATTATATCCCGAAATTCTCGATGGATCTTATTTCGATACGCGATTATTATTTAATTGAATTTTGGACGGACTTTTTCGTCGGAAATAGATTAGGTACGACGGAATAGGACTAGGTCCGACGGAATATTCCGTCGGAATAAAGCTTTTTTCTTGTAGTGAGGATATGCCCACAACTCAAAGTGGGAGAACTACAGGAAGAGCTTCACCAACAAATAGCATTATCTCACCGAATCCAGTTTCAAGACAAGCAAATCAAGTTTTCCAAGGCGCAAACCTGGATCTTGACCAACTAATTATTGAAGACACTTCAGAAGGGAGTTCAACATTACCATATATGGCCAATCAACAACAAACAAATGCAGGAAGGCAAGGCGAGGATGCAAGCGGAGAGCAGACAAATGTTGTGCAACTAGAGATGCTCAAGGCGTTGAAGGAAGCACGGGAAGGACAATGGATGATGATGGCCATGATGCTGGAGATGCAGATGAAGCAAGAGGAAATGGAGAATTTTCGCCAATAGTTGATGCAGATGCCCACCTTCAAGGCCATGTTCCTAGGAAGTTCGCAGGGAGAAAAAGCATGAGTGGAAGACAACAACAATGATAGCAACAACAAAGAGAACCAGATTGTACAATGGCAGAAATGAAAATTTTAAAAGTTCAAAGATTAAGCCAATATTTATGAACCTACATGTTAAACCTAAACTACTAACAAACATGTACCAAAATCTTGCCACAACTTTAACTCCTATCTCAATTTCATACCATTCGAAACCTTCAAATCATGCTTGGGAACTCAATTCTGAGAATTCCAATGCTTTCAATTATAGTCATATGTTTGTTTTTTTATTAGATTATTCATGAGATAATTTAAAATAATCTCATGTTATGTTTGTTATTTCCAGAATTAATTAAAAGATTAGATAAAAAAAATATGATTTGAACTATTATATCCTTACCAATAATAATATTTTAAAATATAATTTAAACTTATTTATATATTAAAAATGATGAACAATTTATCGATTTATGTTCCAGGTAACCGCTTTGACATTTTTTTGTTTTACATTAGTTCTGCAGTAAGTTAGGCTAGACCATGTTATGGAAAAGGGTATGTCAAATTACAAAATAGCTAATTGCAAGATCGCAAATATTTTGCACATATGTGGGCACTACATTTATTGATCCTTGTAATATCCGGAAACTGCATTTATTAATCATGTAAATTACTTGGACGTAGCAGACTGAATTTATTTATTTATTTATTAATCATGTAAATTGACACACACCATTATTGTTATTTATTATTATTATTATTATTATTATTATTATTATTATTATTATTGTTATTATTATTATTATTATTATTGTTATTTTATTATTATTATTATTATTATTATTATTATTATTATTATTATTATTATTATTATTATTATTATTATTATTATTAGTGTTAGCATAAAGTTTCATCTTCGGTGGCGTCAATTACGAGAATCCACGGCATTGAACCCCGCATAATAACATATCACACGTAAGTTTTGATTTTTGTCTTGAGTGGGGATAGCTCCGGTATGAGAATAAGTACTTGGCGTTCACAAGGTTTAACAATGGAGGCTAAGTGTTTAGTGCTCAAAAGTAGGCATTACCTCTTAATTGTAACATTGGCCTCATATTTATAGTACTCTCATCACCTTAGAATCCTTCTCCGAGTCGGATTAGGACCCCTAAACATGACAGTTACCATAATTTGGGTCCAACACAATCTCCTTAAAAGGTGGAAGTGGAATCCAACCCAATCACTACCTTTGGAGTTACCTTATTCAAATATGGTTAGGACTTCAGACTCTGTACACAGGACAACCCACTGTACAGGCCCAATCCATCCGAGCTCTCTATATGGTCCGGACTTCGGCCTAGAGGACTCGAAGCTCCGACCTCGAACATCATCCTTTCAAAATAGATTTCCGGCCCAAAGGACTCGGATACTCGAACCCGAACACCATACCACGAACAGGACTCCGGTCCAAAGGACTCGGATGCCCGAACCCCTTCATCATCCTTGAGGGTTTCGGCCCAATGGGCTTAACATCCCCTTCTAGCATCAGGCCTTCGACCCACATGAGGGTTGGGTAAATGCTCCCGAACATTGCCCCCCCAGTCTCTTGTTATAATCTATTTATAATTAGAGACTTGAAAAGTCAGGGATTCAATGAGTCGCAACAGCTAATGATGAGTTGTCTGGGGAATCCAAGCGGTTTTTCTTCATTTCTTGAAGCGATATATGTCTTCCCAAGAGTGGGTCCCAACTGCATTTAATAGCCACCCTTGGGTTTCGTGCAACCCTACTTATAAACCCCTTTCCACCCCACACTGTCACTTTTCCCGAACTTCTTCATTTTAAAATCTGCTCTCGACTTTTTCGGCGAAAGCAATTTTCGGCGAGCGATCAATCCATTTAATTTTCTCCTTGTTCGTATTTTTCTGGTTGAAATCCTCGTATTTCCAGCTTCCTTTTGGTCATTTTAGCTTCTGAAACTCTGCATTCCTACCCTCTCCACTTCAAATGGCAGATTCCAACATTCTCCCCACCACTGAGCCAATTCTGCCTTCTGTCACCACCGGCGATCTGATTCCGGTTGATTTGCCGGTGGCTCCTACCGATACCACTACCTCCTCTGTTCTTCCTACCCCAATCAGTGCCGAAGCCAAGATCCGAAATGCCTACCACTCCGAAACGGAGTTTTCCCATATCAACACCGCATCCACTGTCACCCCTTCTCAAATCTCCGATATCCGAAACCTTTTCAATATCCCCAAAGAGTACAAGCTTCGGGTGCCCAAATCCGGAGAAAAAATGTTCTGGAGACCCGAGAGCGAATGGGTGGCCATACCTCTGTATGTTCTGAAGTATGGGGTTCGATTCCCACTTCACGAATTCATCTCTTCTTTTCTATGCTTCGTGGGGATCGAGTTCGCACAACTCGTGTCGAACTCGTACATCCACTTGATATCCTTCATAGCCTTGTGCCAGGAGATGGGGATCACTCCTGGCCTCGATTTCTTCTTTGCCTTATTCACTGTCGGCAGGTCAAAAGAGCTCGGCCTTCGGCAGTTGAACAAAAAACCCAACCGTTCCATCCTCATCAAGACTCCTTCAAGCAACAAGGAGTGGCACAACCAGTGGATCTTCGTGAGAGGGACCGATCTCCAACTCTTGCCTAGCTGGGCCCATCTCGAAGATCTTATCGCGAAGGTATCCAAATTTCCTAAGTATTGGGCTGACGCTTTCAAGCCCTTTTACAAGAAATTGAGCAAGACCGAATGGAGTCTGGCAGTTTTGTCCAGCGAGCCTGGCTGTACAAAGACGGGTGTAAGTATCTCGCTCTTGGCTTGTCTACAGTTCATTTAATTCGCTTTTTTCCCACTATGAAAGCTTATATCTTGATAAATTCTCCTTTGTGCAGTGACGATCTTCAAGCCCGAGGGGGCCGACGAGTCTTTAACCCCTCTACCAATCGAGGCCGGACCAATCCGCCTCCCCGTTACTAACGATGCGGACAAAGGGGAGACCATCCCGATCGCTGAACTCTCGACTGGCTCCATTTTGGGTCCTGCCCTTCTAGATGCTACCGTTACCAAACCCGCAGGCAAGTCAGTTTTGAAGATGAGCCGGGCTGAGAAGATGGCCTTGTTGAAGAAGATGAAGAGGCCTTCTGTCAAACCTTCCACCAAAGCCCCCCCACAAGGTCTCTTCCTCAGCCGCGCTGCAACCAACTCCTCCACCTCCTACACAAGTGGCGATAGTCGAAGATTCAGAGGAAACCGAAGAGGTTCCTCTCGAGCCTCGATTGAAGAAGCCTCGTGTCGCTAACGTTCCGGAGCGTCAGATTATCGAGGCCGAACCCCTTCCCACTTCAACTCCTACCTCGCAACCGAGCTCTTCGCAAGGAACGCCGACCACTTGTTGGCCGAAGAGCCCTTCGGAAGTGTTTCCCTTTACTCTGTTCGATCATTTCAAGCTTTCGGGCGATGACGAACGGTTTAAGGGATACTCTTCCGAAGAGTACCTAGTTGTCAATGCCAGGTAACCCCGAGGGTGCTTATCTTAGTCTTGTAAACTTGTACTTTGATTTTGATAACTGATGTATGCGTTTGTTGTTGGCCAATTCCATTCTTGCTCAAGCCATTCCTCCCCTCGCCCGAACCACTAAAAAGGAGGTTCACCGAGGTCGGATGTCTTCTTGCTTTCGAAATTTGAGGTTAGAGGCCTGAACTCGGACTTAAAGAAAGAGAGGGATCTCCACATCAAGACCTAAAATAAGGTGACCAGGGATGAACGTCAGGCTGATGAGCTCAAGGAACAACACGCATTTCTTTAACAGGAGTTCGCCGGCCTCGAAGGTCATGCCAAGAAGCTTCTGGAGGAGAGAGACCACCTGTCCAGGGAGAGTAATGAACGGTTGCAAGCGCTTCATGAACTTGAGACGAAGTTCGATGGAATTCATAAGAAGATGATGTATCTGATCCGAGAGAACAACGCCTTGAAGGATGAATGTGCCGGGGTCAAGCAGCGCACCATCGAAGAATATGAAGAGTCCCCTGCCTTGACCGTGAAAATCATGGCCCAGTTCGCTGAAGGCTATGAGACTTATCGGGAAAAGGCTCGGGCAAAATTGAACGCTGCCGGGCTCGATGCTTCTGTTCTTGACTCATCGGACGAAGAATCCGATACTGGGGATGAGCCTCCTTCGGAATAGAATAAATTTAGGACAAGTAATCTTCATTTTTTCCTTGTATTCGTACTTTTCCCGAATCTTATACGATCGGGTCTTGTAAAAATTTGAAGATATGAAGTACAAAATTTTTGTTTGTAAATTTTGGTGATCAGTTATACTCATGACTTTTCTTGATCAGTTATGTTTTTTTGAACTTTCTGATCGGGTCATGCCTGAAGTTAGCCTGATGAACAGTTTTAATTTTCTCGATCAGTTACACTCGTGACTTTTACTAATCAGTTATGTCGTTTCTGACTTTCTGGTTGGTTTAAGTCCGAAGCTTATCTGATTCGATAGGCGGTTGTCTCGAGCAGTTGTCCCCGATACCCTTACTGATTAGTTCTGTCATTTCAGACATTCTGACCGGTTTGAGTTCGAAGTTTATTTGATTAAAAATTATAGTGTTTCCTATCAGTTATATACGTGACTTTTGCTGATCAGTTATGTCATCTCCGACTTTCTGACCGGTTTAAGTCCAAAGTTTTTTTGATCAGGTATAGAAAATTGTATGAATATAAATGAAGTAAAACATTTTCGAAGAAAAATCTCATTTATTTCATTGATGATTAAAACGGTTACATGAATAAAGAAAATAATGACATAACTTTCACTGGTAAAATTTTCTAAGTCTTCCAGCATGCTATATATTCTTTACTTAGAACCATCCATCATGCGGCCGGTAGATACACTGGCTTCGGCACACCTCTACCTTTCATAAGGTCCCTCCCAGTTAGGCATCAGCTTGCCGGTGTTCTAGGGGGTTGATGCCTCCGACTCCCGAAGGACTAAATACCCAACCTCAAATCTCCTATGTTTTACCTTCTGATTATAGTGTCAGGCTATTCTCTTCTGGTAAATGGTTAACCTTATCAGAGCTGAGTCCCGAACTTCTTCCAACAGATCCAGATTTAACCGTATCCCCTGATCATTGTATAACTCCTTGTATTGGCTGACCCGGAGAGTAGGAGATCCAATCTCAATGGGTATGAGTGCATCGGTCCCACACGCCAATTGAAACAGTGAATCTCCCGTAGTTGTTCTCGGAGTAGTCCGATAAGCCCACAAAATACTGAGTAGTTCTTCCGGCCACTGACTCTTTAGCTCATCTAGACGCCTTTTAATTTCATTGAGCAGGGTTCAGTTAGTCACTTCTACTTGGCCATTTGATTGAGGGTGAGCATCTGAAGTCTTTCGATGCTGGATCCCCAATTCTTTCAAAAACGTTTCAAACTTTGACCCTACAAACTGCCAGCCATTATCCGACACCACTACCATCGGAATGTCGAAGCGATAAACAACCCCTTCTTTAAAAAACTTCAAGCATTCTTGTTTGGTGATCTTCTATAGAGGCTTGGCCTCGACCCATTTTGTCATATAGTCAATGGCCACGATCACAAAGCACACTTGTCCTTTGGCCTTTGGCAAAGGCCCCAGGATGTCGATTCCCCATATAACAAAGGGAATCGGAGATAAGACCGAATATAGCTCTTCGCGAGGCTGATGTGGGATGGTGTTGTTCAGCTGACACTTGGGACATTTTCTGACGAACTCTTTGGCCTCCGTGTAGATAGTCGGCCAATAGTACCCCTGCCTCAAAATTTTGTGTGCCAGTGACTTGGCCCCCATGTGATCCCCACAAATCCCTTCATGTACTTCCCTAAGTGTGTAATCTGCTTTCGATGGGGTTAAACATTTGAGCAAGGGAGAACTGAAAGCCCTTTGGTACAGATCTCCGTCAATGAGGATGAAATTTGAGGTTCGGTGCTTGATTTTCCTTGCCAAGATTCGGGCCGAAGGTAGAACCCCATCCGCCAGATATGAGATGTAAGGTGTAAGCCAGCAGTCGAGCCGGTCCAAAGTTAGCATATCCATCTTTGGGACACTTGGTTGTTCTAAGATGTAATGCCCGAGAAAATTGGATTTTTATGACAATTAAATTTTTATTTGATTATGTGAATTAAATGAATTTAATTGATTTATTTTGTGAGTAGCTATGTGAAGGTCGTTCTATGACTTATAATGTGCTAATGTGGTTAGTAATCTGGCTACGTGCTAGATTTAATTGATTAGAATTTCCAAGACGAAAATAAATATTTTTCGAGAAATTTTCGTAAAAACACTATTCATCCGTTTCTGTTTGGAGAATTATTTTGAAATTCTGAGAAACGCGTAATGATAGAATATCAAGATAAGATGAAATATCTAATAATATTTCATTTAAGGCAAACAGAGTTTTCGCATGCGGACTTAAAACCTAAGGGTTGAGTATATTGATTTTCGAGAAGGAAATGAAATGCGTAGAAAGAATTGCGTTATGGTTAAAGTGGGTGTTATACAATTATGATACTATTTAGTATCTACATATAATATGATGAGTTAATACGAAGTACAATACAATTTTCGTACGAGTATTATACGGGAAGAATACGTAAATTGTATGTATAGAATACGATTCGTATTAGGGAATTAAGTTAAGACTTGATGTTAATTCATTTGGGTTGGATTATGTTTAGTCCAATCAATTGAATGAGTAAGCCCAAGGGATTAGTTAGTTAAGTCCAATTCAAGGCCCAATATTATATTGGTTAAGCCCAATGCAAGAAAACCGAACCGTGGATCGAACCGGGGGGCACCAAATGGGTAAAACCCATGGGCAAGGGTGGGTCGGCCCTTGGTGTGCAAGGCAAGATTGATGTTTGGTCATCAAGCATTTTACTTGGTGACCAAGTGTGAATAGTAAGGAGGTGTGTTGTTTATTGTCTAGATTGCCCTCCATTTCATTTTCTATAAATAGAAAGCCAAGGTTGGTCATTTGGGAGTTTTTCAATTGCCCAACCTAGATTATTTGAGAGAGAAAGAGAGCTAGACTCATCAAATCATACACTTTGGAAGCTTTGACATAAAGTTTTCCAAGAGATTATTTAAGAGTTGTTAAAGGTAATATTCCTTATTTCTCATTCCATCTCTTTTGGTTTTCTTTTATCATGGAGAATCATAAATGGGTGGTATATGTCTTGTATAGTGGATTAAGAATGACTTAGTATAGATTCAATCTTTATAAGTCATGAAGTCATATAAATCATAAGGTTCGATATAGTTTCAAACCATTAAAGTATTGATTGTTGAGATCGATTGTTAATAAACAATTGGACTCCATCAATACGTTATTATATGCATCTTGCTTGGTTATGATGTAGATATGAAATCCATGGAGTATTTCATGTGATTTGGCCTAGAGAATGTTAATAACGAAGTTATGGCGAATTTCACGGAAATAGACGTTGAACGTCGAAAACGTTAAAATTCCGAATTGAAGGTCAAAAGTTGCCATGAGACTTGAAACTTTGTTTTTTAATGTCAACACGTGAGATAGGGTATTTAAGAGTTGTGGGTTCGAGAATCGTTGGATTCTGACTTAAAATGAAGAAAACGAGCATTGAACGCTTATTAACGTTTACGAACGCTTAGAAAATGAACTCAATAGTGAATTTTGAGTTAATAGATTCGAAAGTGTCAAATTCTTATATGAACGCGTAGAGTATATCATTTATGACGTGTAGGCTTTTGAACGGACCAAATCGGACCTATAACGAAGAAGTTATAGCTCCAGAAATCTCACTAAAATTTTTATCTGTTGAAAAATTCTGGTGATGAGGTCTGGCGCCGCGGCGTCAGACATAGTGTTAAAACGCTGCGGCGCGGGTACAAGGTGTTTGATAGATGACTTAGGTTTTGAACTTCAATTGTTCAGAGACCTATAAGAGAAATGTTTGTACACTTCACAAGTGTATTAAAGCTATTCCTATACTACCTGTACTAAGGTATATGGTATTGAAACTTAGGAATTTGATGTATGTTAGTAAGTTATGAACAAAGAACGCAAAGTGTTATCAATGAACCCTAATTGGAAAACAACGTTGGTATTTCACCAACAATGTTAGAGTCCGATTAATAACGTAAGTTGATTAATAAGCCGGGACGCGGGATAATAAGTCAAGTTAACTTTAGTAATGATATTAAGTTAACTAAGACTTAGAAGAGAAAGAAGTTGGTAGGAACAATGTGAATAATTGTTTTATAGCTAATTACAGTGTGCTATGCTAATATATCATGTAGATTCTGTAAAGGCTTTGGGCAGTCGATTAAGTTATTTGTAGACGCTGAAAGGAAAGTTTTCTTAATGCTTGTCTAACTTTCAAGTTAGCCAAGTTTTATGTGATTCATTAAATTGAATTGCACAACTGGTTTTAAAGAAAGGGTTAATGTCAGATTTAACTCGACTAGACTACTCATAAGATATAGATTTAATGATATTCATATCTTTCTATATAGAAATGTTAACACTATCATATGCCAAGTAATTGGTACGGATGTGAAGGTAAGGTTTGTCTATGAACAAACAAAAGTATTTTTTTCATCGATTATTCAATGGGCACGCGAGTTTGCCCACGTTTAATGAATGAGTGTTGATCAACATAGAGTACTATAGGCTGATCACCTAGAAGTGCTCGTAAGTAATGCGGATGTTCATCCTTAGTGCTGTGATATCCTTTTCAAGTATGAAAATGAAGTTATCGCTCATGGTTCATCGAATTTGGTTGTAATTCTAATCTACTCTATACTTTGGGAATTGATGTTATGAAATGTTAAAGTATTATTGTTTCATAATACTTCATAACTATTTGTTCAGTTATGTAGGAATAGTCATATAATTCACGAATGTGGTATTACTGTTATCCTTTGTTAAAACTTGATGAGCTTGTTATGCTCACTTCTTGCATTAATTATATGATTATAGTTAAGGATGAAAGTCTTGAGAATGCTAAGAGAGATAAGGGCAAGGCTAAGATGGATACTTAACCATCGTGTAATAGACTAGTATGTTTGTATGTATTATACATTATGAACAACGAACGATGTAATCGGTTTATGAACCTGGGAAGGATTATACTTTGATTATAATAAGAAGATAGTAATTACATTCATTTTATTGCATTTCAATGGAATGATTGTATGGTTATGAGTACAGTGTAGCACCATATGTCGGGTTGGAAGATACCCAAATTTGGGGGCGTCAAATAAGATCTCCAGATATACTTATCCACTGAATGAGCTTGCTTCGGTTGTGGCCAATCGTGCTAGAGCGTCTGCTATTGTGTTATCTACCCGATCTACCCCTTGGCAGCTGCATGAAGTGAAGTATGCTAGTTTCTCCTTTACCTCAGCTAGATATTTCGTCATTCTTGCCCCTCGGGCCTCATATTCACCCGATATCTTCTTGACTACCAGCTGGGAATCGCTGTAGATGACCAGTTTCTGTACTTCCAAGCTTCGGGCCAATCGAAGTCCAGCTAGTATGGCTTCATATTCTGCTTCGTTGTTTGTGGCCTTGAACTAAAACTGAATCGCCTGTTGGACTTTGAACCCTTCGGGACTTATCAGGATGACCCCTGTTCCACTGATGTTCGAAGTCGATGACCCATCTATATACAAAGTCCATGAAGTTGACCCCTGATGAGTTTTGGTCATAGTATTCACGTCTGGTTTGGTGAAAGAACATTCCACTATAAAGTCTGCTAATGCCTGTCCCTTGATTGCCGCTCGGGGATGATATTCTATAGCGAATTGTGTTAATTCCATCGCCTATGTGGCTAACCGACCCGACACTTCTGGCTTGTACAGTACTTTCTTTAATGGCCGATCAGTATATACCACCACCAATCGATTTCGAAATAATGCCAAAGCTTCACCAGCAAATGATCAAGGCATAAACAAACTTTTCCAGGTTCGAATATCTTGTTTCTGCGTCTCGAAGAACGTGGCTGACGTAATATACCGGGAACTGTTTCCCTCCCTTGTCCCTTACCAGTGCCGCCCCTACCGCCATCGTGCTTGCAGCCAAGTATAGGTATAAGGGTTCCGAAGGGATTGGTTTCATCAATAAAAGTGCTGACGCCAAATAGTTCTTGGTCCCTTGGAATGCGTCTTCGCACTCTGAAGTCCACTGAAAACTCTTCTCGTTCTTTGGGCCCTTCAGAGTGTTGAACAAGGGTAAACATCTTTCTGCTGATCTTGACACAAATCTCCAAAGGGCCGCTATCCGGTCCGTCAACCTCTGCGCATCTTTTTATGTCTGCGGAGATTTCATGTCCAAGATTGCCTTAATTTTCTCTGGGTTTGCTTCGATGCCTCTTTTACTGACCAAATATCCCAGAAATTTTCCTGCTCCCAATTCGAAGGTACATTTAGTCGGGTTCAGTCTTAGCTTGTGTCTCCTTACTATTTCAAAGAAGCTTTCTAGATCCTCCAGATGATCCCGGACTGACATACTTTTCACGATCATATCGTCCACATACACCTCCATACTGCACCCTAACTGCTTTGTAAAGACAAAATTCATCATTCGCTTATATGTCGCCTCGGCGTTCAGCAGTCCGAAGGTCATTTTTCAATAAGCGTATATTGCTCGATGGGTGATAAAACTAGTCTTCGGGATGTCCTCCTTACTCATCAATATTTGGTGATATCCCGAGAATGCATCCATAAAACTCAGCATGCCATACCCCGAAGTGGCATCAATCAATTGGTCTATGTTGGGCAGAGGATAGAAATCTTTTGGGCATGCCTTGTTCAGATCTGTGTAGTCGATGCATAGCCTCCACTTCCCATTTTGCGTCTGAACCAATACCACATTAGCCAACCACTCGGGATAGTCGATCTCAAAGATGAAGTTTGCTTCCAGTAGTTTGGTGATTTCTTCGTTTATAATCTTCTGTCTTTCTGGAGCAAAAATCCTTCATTTTTGTATAACTGGCTTCTTCTTTGGATCCACATGCAACCTGTGTAATGCCATCGATTCGCTTACCCCAGGCATGTCACTAGGCTCCCATGCAAAAATGTCGACATATACCCAAAGAAGATCTATCAGCCCTGTTCGGAATGGCTCTATCAGTCCCGACCCGATCTTGATTAACTTCTCTGAGTTCCCTGGTATCAACTCAACATCCTCCGTCTCTTCGGCAGGCAGGGCAAGGGGTTCTGTGCTACTTTCAGTGAAAGGCTCTATTTCAATGGCCATTGTCTGTTTCTGCTTGCTGACGCCGACCCCCGAAGAAATTAATGTATTCCGATAGCACCTTCAGGCGATATCAAGGTCTCCTTTTACCTCCCCTATCCCGTTCGGTGTCGAAAACTTGATCTTAAAGTGAGGGATGGATGTAACTGCTTGCAAGGCCGCCAGTGTCGGCCTTCCCAGGATGGCGTTGTAGGCCGAATCCACCTATACGACAAAAAATCTAACTAGAATCTCTGCCTGCTGAGGTGTTGTGCCAAACCTGACTGGCAGATCGATGGTTCTTGGCACATGCACCGGGTCCCCACTAAATCCATACAACGAGCCTTCTCCCCCCAACTCCATCTTTTTTCCTTCTAAGTCCATCCTCTGATAGGCGTGTGTATACAGTATGTCAACCGAGGACCCATTGTCGATCATTATCCTTTTCATGTCCACCAGTCTGACCTGTGCCGTTATTACCAACGCCCCGTCATGTGGCTCTATCGGATCCGTTGGATAATCTTCATCTGAGAACGAGATGGATGTCCCCGGATAAGCCTAATCCTTTCTTAGCGATGATCCTACTACCGACATCACAGCCTCGAGATGTCCACTTCTTTTATTCCTTGTTACACGTCCTACCGAACCACATGAAATTACGTCAATCACACCCCGATGTGGTTGGTTCGGTTTTCACTGTGTATCTCGAGTCGACCCTCTATTTTCCTCCTGAGGTACTTTTGATCCTTCCCGACCAACCACATACTGTACCAACTGCCCATTCTGAACGTTCTTCTCTATCAAGTCCTTCAGATAATTACACATCTTCGTCGTATGTCCGCGGCTCTGGTGGTATTCATAGTATTTGTCCTGACCCCTCTTTCCGGGCTTCAGGTGCGTCGAACATGGCTAGAAAAAAGGTTTGTTCCGCATCTCTTCCAATATCTTCGCCCCATCAGTGTTGAGGGCGGTGTAGACTTTGTTGATATTCCGGTTCGAGTAGGGCGGTCGGCCACTTCCTGAACTGTTACCGTTATTGCCTTTCCTTCCATAGTTGTCAGATCTCCCCTGATTATCCGATCGCTGATAATTCTGCTTGTCCCAATCCTTAGACTTCTCGTATGATTGGGAGTGCGGTCTAAAATTTCACATAGCCTCCTATATCGCGATAAACCCTTCTGCCTGATGGAAAGCTTCTGTCAAATCTATCGGGGGGTTGATCACTAGATCCTTCATCAACTTCTTCGACTTCCCAATATTCAGACCAGTCGTGAAGAACCCCAAGGCCTGTGGAGAATTCAACTCACATCAAGCCCCCACGCCTTCACGAAATCTCTTGACGATGGCCCGAAGCTTTCGTTTGACCTCTGTCGAACCTGCATGAGGGAAGCTGTGACCTTTCCTCGCCTTCTATTACTCCCAAACCAGGCATGAAACTTCTCCCAAAGATCACTCTATAAATTAATCGATCCTGCCGCCAAGGTTCCCATCCACTCTCGGGCGCTCTTTTTCGGAGTTGTTGCGAATATATGACACTTGGCAGCGTCCGAATGTCCGTAGTATGTCATTAGCCTATCGTATCCGTCTGAATGGTAGTATGGATCCCCCAGCCCATCGTATGTCTCTATCGGGGGCATCTTCTTCTTGGGGTCGGCGATAACATGGTTTATCTTGGGCGAGAACGGTGACCCCAGACAAGCCGAAGGTGTCCCCATCGAGTTCTTTGCCACCAACAACTTCTCCAATTCAGCTACCCTTCAAGAGAGGGGGTCGGACTCCTCTTTATGAGGGGAAGATCTGGGTCTGTCCCTCCCGTATTTAGGAGTCGCGCCCCTCCTCCTCAGTCCCGATCTGCCCTAGTGATCTGATCTCCGTTCTGCCGAATGGCTTCTTCTCCTACTTCGGCCGTCTCGAGAGCGACTTCTGTGCCTGCTCCTCTCTCTTTCTATCTCCCCCCTACGTGGGGACCGAGATCGGCTCCGATGCCGACGCCTTTTTGAGGACGCCTCTTGTTCCCCCACCATCTTCGCCATCTACCCCTCGAGCTCTTCTTGCTAAAGATGCAAGGCCAACATGGCGTCTTTATTCTGCTGCATCTTCTTTTTCAGGATAAACTCCCTCTGGTCTTCGACTGCCTTTGTCTCGGTCCTTTCCTTGTACCTCGAGTGCCCAAGAGTTATTCTCATCCGGACGACTAGCCTGATTGGGCGTATGCTGGCTGTTATGGAAGAGTTTTCACCGAAGGGAAGCAACTGGTTCCTCCTGATCCTCCTGAACTCTAGAACCCAATCTATCCTTCACCGACCCCCTCACCAGTGTGGTTTGGTGGGTCTTCGCCTTTTCCTGGTTAGAGGCACTGTTCTCCTTACTCACCATGGCCCCTTACCGGAAAAGTTGGTTGTGATTGAATAAGCACTAAAAGCCCTCCTTCTAGCGCCAATGTTAACGCCAAGTTTCGCCAGCGCGTCCAATCACAGAATCCACGCGCTTCAACCTGTACAATAACAGATCACACAGAAGCTTGACGGCATGTGCAGCCGGGGGATAGCTCCGGTGTGAGAATAAGTACCGGTCGTTCACAAGGTTTAACAATAGAGGCTAAATGTTTAGTGCTCAAAAGTAGGTATTACCTCTTAATTGTAACCTTGGCCTCGTATATATAGTACTCTCATCACCTTAGAATCCTTCTCCGAGTCGGATTAGGACCCCTAAACATGACAGTTACCATAATTTGGGTCCAACACAATCTCTTTAAAAGGTGGAAGTGGAATCCAACCCAATCATTACCTTTGGAGTTACCTTATTCAAATACAGTTAGGACTCCAGACTCTGTACGCAGGACATCCCACTATACAGGCCCAATCCATCCGAGCTCTCTACATGGTCCGGACTTCGACCTAGAGGACTCGAAGGTCCGACCCCGAACATCATCCTTTCAAAATAGGGTTCCGGCCCAAAGGACTCGGATACCCGAACCCGAACACCATACCACGAACGGGACTCCGGTCCAAAGGACTCGGATGCCCGAACCCCTTCATCACCCATGAGGGCTTCGGCCCAATGTGCTTAACATCCCCTTCTAGCACCAGGCCTTCGGTCCAAATGAGGGTCGGTAAAATGCTCTCGAACAATTAGTACTATTATTTTTATTATTATTATGACTGTTATAATTATTATTATTATTATTATTATTAGTGTTATTATTATTATTAGTATTATTATTATTATTATTATTATTATTATTATTATTATTATTATTATTATTATAGTATGTAGTGAGGGAGAAGAAAGGAATATATGGGGGAAATCTCATGTTTTGATATAAATATTAATCCTTGCAAGATATTAACAGATAACTTGTGTTGCTCCAGCGGTCATATGACCAAAGTTCCAAATAATAGGTCACAGGTTTGAATCTGTGTAGAAGCAATTTTTGGAAAAAAATTCAAAAGACCTGCCACATTAGTAGCGGACACATGTTAATTTATAATATTAAATACCACGTCAGACTTGTCACGTGTGCCACGTAGGCGCCATGTCAACAGGTTAACGCACATGTGGCGTCTGGGGGTTCAAAGTCCAAATTTTTGAATACAAAGGGGCTCAGTTTGCGTTGACCAGAAGAAAGGGGCTCAATACCCAAATATTAGAAAATTTCAGTGGTCGACTTTGCATTTAACTGTGACGCCCCCAAAATAGGTATACATCACCCATCTTGAGTCGCCAAATACATGGTACTGAATACAAATACAAACTTAATTATACAACATGAGCTGAGAGTTTTTACATGAATATTGTCTTCTAGACAATATCCAAACTCAAATGGAGTCCTTATTACATTTATTATCACACTATTTATTAGAATAGTGATGACTACTATAACACCATTTCGGACCATCACTCCGTTCCCCGACTAGTCCCGGCTACGTTCTCATTTCCTGAAGAGAACAATGAAAGAAAAAGGGTGAGCTCAACTAGCCCAGTATGAAATATTATGACCAAGAGAATGCAGAATAAATTATCATTAGCCTTCAACAGTGTTAAACTAATAAAATACAATAAACATCAAGTTTAACTGCAACGAAACAAGCAATCCATTAGAAGAGTCTAGTAGAGCATGATATCTACTATCTTCTATGATTTAAAAAGTTTTTCATCAACTTTATTGCTAAGACTCAGCTTAATAAATAAACCACATCATCGAATCATCCCTGCACTACGGGTCAAGGATATTCATGTAATCACCAATGGTCATGATTATATATAATAATCCATGGTCATAATCATACCAACAACTATCCATCAATGCACTACGGGCCAATGAGGACTTTTACCACATCATTTGTAACATTACGGGTCATGATTATACCGAATGATCCCTGGTCATAATCATACCAATCAATAGTCAATCTATGCACGTAAGCCACAGATGACTTTCATCACAATATAAGCATGAAGATGATGACAATGATATAAGAATTCAATTAAAAGAAAGCAAATGATAAATTTTAAAGATTTATAATTTAATTTATCTAGAATTCAATAATGTTCAAATTGCCAACATGATACTGCTTTGTGGAGTAAAATTCAAGAATGATATTGTATCAAAAAATGATTTGGACCGAAAAGAAATCAATTTTTGTCATGAATAGTACTCTTGGTGAATAGAACCCAGGTGAATAGTACCCTGTGAATAGTACTTCAGGAATAGTACCCTGTGAATAGTACTTTGTGAATAGTACTCATAAATAGTACTTCGTAAATAGTACTTTATGAATAGTACTTTGTGAATAGTACCCGTGAATAGTACCGTATAAATAAATAGTACTCATGGAAAGTACTCCGGCATGAAAAGCTTAAATTTTAACAAGAATGTGCAGAAAATATCCTTATGAAACGATACTAGATGAAGCGCAAATTTTAAGGATATTCTACTAATTTCACGGAGTATAGAAGCAATACTTTAACAAAATGAGGGTATAATTAGGTATATGAGACGAAATAATATTACTCACATACTACAGAGTATGGAAGAAAATATTATTCTTTATGAATACTGAACAAAAATAATATCCCTTACCTTAGAAGAAGACTGGATACTGGATTAGTGAGGTAGCAGACTTCTCTTTTCTTCTTTCTCTCTATAGCTTCTCTCTCTATAATTGCTCTTGTGAGTCTTAGTGAATTGGTGAGAATGAAAGAAGAATGAGCTCCTATATATAGAAAAATATAGTTTTAATAATTGCACATTTTGGGGCTCAAAATATTATAATATAATACCTTCATATTTTTTTTCATTTTTAATTTAGTCATGCAAGTATTATCAAACTTGCACCACCTCCCCTAATAGTACATTATGTGAATCAATAGTACATTTATGTGAATCAATAGTTCTATACATGTGAAAAAAATAGTTAAAGTATAATACCTTCATCTATACCTCCATTTTTAATTTAGTCATACAAGTATTATTAATCTTGCACCACCTCCCCTAATAGTACATGCATGTGAATCAATAGTATACACATGTGAATAAATAGTTATAAACATGTGAATTAATAGCAATTAATTGCTCATTTATCCTATTAATTATCCGATTGGTCAATATCCTCCAAACATCAATTATTATCGAAATAGATGTCGATTTCCACTAACACTAATAATCCCAACACAATGGAACTATCAATTTTATATTTAATCAACACGAACTTATTCATCATTAATATCATAACTCATAATATTTAACAACCAGATCATTCCCAGGAAAGAGGGGGCTTTCCGATAAGGATTTCTCCCTATTGGCGCGCAATTAGGTGACCAAACCTCTCCTCGACAGAACTTTCTAGACATTAACCCTATTCATGACTAGGCCCCAAAAAATTATTCTTTATTAATAAAAGTTGGGGTCTTACATTAACCCCATTCATGACTAGGCCCCAAAAAAATTTGGGATTACACTTTACTACATCAAGTGTCTAATTTGATACAATTTAGCCCCCAATTTCAGAATCCCGCCAAAATTGGTCGGTATACCTAATTTTACGACCAGATACCGTATACAATACGGGCTAATAACACTTATGTTACATCAAGTACCTAATTTGTATAAAATTTGTATAAATACTTATTTTGATGTATTAAATCTGTATAAATCCTTAGAAATAATTATTATATATTAAATTATTAAAAGTAAATATTAATACAAAGATTGTCAAATATAATTTTTTATTTAAAAATTTTAAAAAATACTTAATTACCAAAAAAATCAATAAACTTTTAAACATACAAAATATATTTTTAACACGAATAACATTAAAATTTTAAACAATTGAAAAAAGTGTCCAAAATTTAATTAATTAAATAATACCCTTTTTATATTGGGAGAGCATACAAAAGGAGTAGAAAAAAATTGAAAAAGAAAAAAATGATTCATGCTCTCTCCTGTCTCCCTCTTCCTTAATCCTTCAAATTTTCAAATTTTAACAAATTGTATGTATAAATTTTACAAATTATATCACAACTTGAATTTTACAAATTTTATTTATAAAAATTTATAATTTTAATTTATAAATTGAAAAAGAAAAAAGAAAAAAAATTACTCATTTGCTCTCTTTCCTCTCTCTCTCTTGTCTAATCCTTCAAATTGTTTGGTTCCTTCAAATTCGGAAATTTTAACAAAATGTATGTATAAATTTTACAACTTAAATCTTGTAAATTATAAATTATAAATTTTATGTCTTAAATTTTATAAATTGTATGTATAAATTTTACAACTTAAATCTTGCAAATTATAAATTATAAATTTTTCGTCTTAAATTTTACAAATTATATCACAATTTAAATTTTACAAATTGTATTTATAATTTTATTTATAAATTTAAATTATATTTATAATTTTATACCTTATTTTTACAGTATTAGTTACTTTTTTTAAAGGACTAAAAATTATTATATTTATAATTTTTTTGTAATTTTAATTTTTTTTTCTTGGGGAGGGGGGGTGGGTATCATGAATATGGTGGTACTTGATGTAACGAAACTTTAAATAGCCCTTTTAAAATTAAGTCAAACTGTATATTTATACGGTCAACTAGTATTAAATACACAAAATTCGATCGAATTCCTCAACAAATCGGGTATTCCTGCCAATTTTGTCTGGATTCAAAAATTGGGGGTTAAATTGTATCAAATTAAATATTTGATGTAGTAAATTGTAAGCCAAATTCTTTGGGAGCCGAATTATGAATTTAATGGTACTTTATGTAATAGAAATGTAATTAGCCCTATTTTAAATAACCTTGTGATCCTCTAGTTATGTTTGTCTGCATTCGCTTTGAGAAGTGAAAAATAAGCCTATAGAGCTCTTTGTAATACTAACCCTCTTTAATATCTTGTATGATGTATTTGATTATATAAGTAATTCGTTGAGTTTTTTCGCTAGCTTGATACATTTGAATTCACACACACAAACACAAAGCACAAAGGGTCTTAAGTAAAGTATGACTAATAAGGTGTTTAAATTTTAGACTTTGCATAGTTTTCAATTTTTTTAGGAATTATCATTTAAATAAAATATCTTTGAGGTCATGTTTAATTTCAAATTAATTCAATACTCATGTAGTTTGATTATTAGTTTTATTTTTGTAGTTTTTGTTTTGCTTGAGGATAAATAAATATTTAAGTTTGGAGGTATTTGATGAGTGAGTTTTATACCTATTATTTGAGTACTTTTAGACTTTATAATTTGTGAGTTTTTAAGTATTTTATGTTATGTTATTATTTTTTATTGTTTTTATTTTATTGTGTAGGGAAAAAAGAATTTCGGTGGCAAAATTGTAAATATTTGAGCAAAGAAGCAAGGAATAGTAGAAGCTGCCGTGGCGCTTCGCTTACAACGACGCTTGGCTTGAAAGTCGCGACGCTGGATCATAGAGCCAAGACGCTGAGCTGATTCGGGCGCTATGCGTGAACGAGCGGAGCAGCTGCCAGATGTCTACTTTGGTTCTTTTTACTACAGGTCCCACTTATTATTCATTACCTTTTCACTAATGTTATAGATTATTCCCAGAGGGTCCCAAGAAGATGATTTAAAGGATGAGAATTAGTAGTAGTTTTAGAAAAGAGATTTCATTATAGTAGTTTACTTAAATTAGGATATTGCGTATTAGTTTTAATTATGATTGTTATTTTAGTAGGGTAAAGACTTATAAATATTCATATATTGGGAGATTGTAAAGTGTTAGAAAAAAGTCAAGGTTAATTCTCTTCCAAGTTCAAGAGCAAGCAACATATCATCAACGATGGAGTCCATGAATTGATGAAGCTCGGAGATAGAAGATTGGCGGGAGACAGTTTTTATTCTCTAAACCTTTATTTATTTTTCTCTCTTATTAATGTTGAATATTTTGTGTATTATAATTTTATCTGCTATGTACAAGGTTTTAATATAAGAATTTTAATGTAATCTCAGGTGTAGTTTAAATTGATTTTCTCTCTATTTGATTGGCACCATATGAATTAGTTCATTTTATTTTGTACGTTCATGTGTAATTATTTGATCAATAATTAATTAAGAATCTATATGAAATTAGAAGGTGGATTACAGATTCAGATCGGAATATAATGACATGTGATTATGTTATTCTTCTTAGGAGAGAGTTCATAATTTGTGTACAAGATAGAAATATACATATATGTCATGTGTAACCAATTTGGGGATTTGATCTTAATGAGTCTATTCTAATTTAATTTACATAGGAATATAGTAAGTTGGTTAGAATAAATAGATATTTTTATTTGTTATTGAAAGAGGCTAATAAATGAAATTAAGTATTTCTATTTAACAATTCATCGTGACCATATAATTAAATGGAGAGTTATGAGATTTGAATTTGTTGGGTTTATATGTAGCGCGATTACGTAATCAAATCACATAAACATAGCGGAAGCTAGGGGTGTTCAAAATTTTCAATTTTTTCCAGTTTTTTCGGTAAATCAGACCGGTCCGAATCGATCAATCCGGGAACGGTTCGATACAAACAGATTTTTGGTACCGGTTTAGATTAGCTAATTTGTGTATCCGGTATTCACCGGAGCAGTTGTACCGATTAATTGTGTCCAAACACTTTTTTTAGACCTTTTAAGTCTAGCCTTGTGAATTTAACTTAAAGTCTAGCTACTCATTCTTATAGTTGCTTGTTGAACTTAATATTGCCTTCAGGTGTCAATGTGACAAATGTCCTACCTCAAGTTAAATGTCTTTTTTCTTCTGGGGCTGCCCATGTTCTGTTGAATGACTCCAAACTTAATGCATTCATAATAATTATCAAATCATAAATATGAAAACTCTTGTGAGGACTAACTTACATATGATTAATTCCTATTTCCAAATGGCTATTGACGACAAAATGTTTGTTTTGTTGTTCACATATATGGTTGGTGTGTGAGATCAGATGAATATATGTGACGATGAGAATGAGAGATAATTAAGTGGAAACAAGACTTGACTTTGTTAGCTAGACAAGTTTTTTTTAATGTAAATGTAGAGTGGGCTGAGGGGTACACATCCTCCCTTTACAATATATACAAATCAATAATAGCTCAGGAAGAGAAAGAAAATTAAAGTTCGTCTCTCTTTAAAAATTAAAGTGGATTTTTATTTGGAATTTAGTTGTTCGTGATTTTGGAGGGAAGTAATAAATGGAGTTTTCTGTTTTTGAAAACACCTTGTTAATTATTATTATTTATGCTAGTATTGTATATAATGCTTTGAAATTTAGAAGAATTAATTAGTCCAATAATTCATGATTAGTCCATAAAACTTACTGATTACTTCATATACCACTACATTTGTCTCCTTCATTAGTTCAATAATTGAGAACAAAGATACTTATTAATTTCCTTATTATTAATTAGATGATAAAAATTTAAGTAAATTTTTCTTATAAAAAGACTACCAAGTGAAGGCCTTATTGTGTCCAAGTCCTAACTTCCAAAGTAAAAGTCCCACATTGGTTAATTGAAAAAAGTTTTAAGGAGATTTTCCTTATAAAATGACTACCAAGTGCAAACCTTCTTAACTTAATTCTAAAGTAGAAGTCCCACATTCACTACTAAAAAAACAAGAATACGTGACGGAATTTTGTGATAGTTTTTAAAAACAATCACAAAAGATAATAATTTGTGATGGACTTTTTAAGCAATCACAAAATAATAGTATATATGATGGCTCTTAGTGATGACTAATCTTGCCATCAATGTATTATAATTGTTATGGTCATGTCAATCACACAAATTTTTTCACGCAAAATAAATTTGCTTTTTGTGACACACTAAGTCATCACTTATATATATACCCTTTTCGTGATTGCATTTAAGCTATTACTAATATTTAATATAAGAAATAATCAAAACAATATTTTATGACGGTCGTGACAATCATTAAAAAAGATAGATTTTTGTGACGACTTTTATTTGCAATTACAAAAAGAAGGTATTTTGTGATGGAATTTTCAAGCCATCACAAAATAATAAAATATATGATGGCTCTTAGTGATGACTAATTTTACCATCATTATAGAGTATTTATGACTGCCATTGCAATCACCAAATCTTATGTGGAAGTAATTTTGTTTAGTAAGTCAACCCACATATGTTTCCTTTTATATTTTGTTTTAAAATTATAATCATGATCTGGACTTTGGTGTAGTGGTAATACTTGTTATTTAGTTTGCAAATGGGAGAGGGTTCGAATCCTACAAGTATCATTTGATACAATTAATACAGATATAATTAATACAGTAAAATAAATTATATGTAAATAGAGATTTACGTTCTTATATTTGATCCCTAAAGTTTTTTTTGTGATGACTTTGACAATCACAATAGATTACGTGTTAATGTGATTGTATTAATCATCACAAAAGCACTAAGCGTTTGCGTGATTGCCAAAACCATCACGTAAAACCTTTCATGATGGGCGTATACAAGACGGCCATTGTGATGCTTAAAGCCATCACGTAAACCTTTTGTGATGGTTTTCTTAATTTTTGTGAAGGATTTTGGCCATCACAAATGACCATTTTTTTAGTAGTGATTAGTTAATTGAAAAAAGTATTAAGCAAAATTTTCTTATAAAATGACTACCAAGTGTAGGAAACCACAAATAAAATATAGGATTCAAAAATAAAATAAAGAGAAGCTAAAGAATAACTTATCGATTTATAGCGAATAATTTTGAACATGAGGCGCAAAGGTAATCGTCCTTAAGTAGAAATTTCGCCTTGACTTGGACGTCTTAAGGTCCTTGATTTAAATTCTAATCCAGATTCAGACAAATTTCTTCATCCAACTAATCGACACTTAAATAGTTGAATGACTCAGGAACAACTTCTAATTTTCCTTACTCGAATACAAAAATAATACTCACTGTTTTATATATAATAATAGCACGGTGTATATATATATATATATATATATATATATATATATATATATATAAGGATTCAAGGAACATGAACTCAACAACTATATATAGATTCAAGGAACATGAACAACTTTTTCTCTTTTTGTTAGTTTTTATTATTAAGAAACTCAACCATATATATACAGTACTAAAATGACAACGGTACTCAAAATTCAAGGAAAGCAACGGTACTAAAAATTAAGGAAAACAACGGTAGGAAAGGTGTGACAACCCGAGAATTTAGAAAAATTTTAAAATTATGATTGATTAATTTAAGTTTCAATATTAGAACCTAGACTGAAAATAAGTGTATGAAATTGGCAGTTCTGTAGTGAAATTTTAAGGATTTTGGTGGATTTAAAATTCTTGTGAAGAATTATCAAGGTTAAGTAGCTAAGTGTATACGAGTCGGTATATGTGATCCTATATGTGAACAGTAAATCTTTATGTGTACAGTTGTGATATAAGGATCAAGGATCGATCGGATAAGTTGTAACTTTAACAAACCCTAAAGTTATGTTAAACATATGTTTATTAAGTTAGAAAACTTTAACGAACTGTTAGAAACCCTAACGATCGGATCGAAAACCCTAATTTTAGTTTTGGGAATTCAAAACCCTAATTCGGATATTCAAAACCCTAATTTGAGAATTCAAAAGTTAAGTTTATTTGGCTAAGTGTAAAATGTTGTGGGATAAAAGGGAAATGTCCAATTTGCCCTTCAAATTATCGAGGAAAAGACCAAATTGCCCTTAGTGAATGCGAAATGACTGAAATACCCTTTTTCTTAAAACTTAAGCAAAAGATTTTGTGAAATCTTGTGACTCATCAATCTTGGATATCAACATGTGACCTAAATCTTTCCAAGATCAGATATCAAGTGCCACCTTGCACATTTAGATACATGAATCAAAGTTTATAAGATTTAAATAAGTAAAAATCTTACTTTACTTTTTATTTTCTCCAAGTCCCTTCTCTCTCTACAATTTCGAGATCTAGTGTGAGAGGGAGTGAAAATATGAACCATAATCAGTTCATAGAAAGTCAAGATCAGAATCCAAAGTCAGCAATCAAAGATCAAAGCATCAAAGGTATAAAACCCTAATTTTTGTAAATCCATGTATTTGATGTTAGATGTAATTAGTTTTTGTTTAAAGTTGTGTTAAGGGATGTTATTTAGTGATCCAAGATGTAACATCAAGGATCCATAACATCTAGATGCTAGAAATCAAGTTTTTAGAACTGACTTAGAAACCTAAATCTGTGGTCTGACAGCCTAATGTCAGGGCCCATGGATCTGTGTATGTTAATGATTTGTTCTGTTTTAAGTTATAGACTTATTCTTTGTCATAAGGAGAGTAGGCTGGAAGTGGAATTTCATCCATATCATGTATAGATCTTAAGTTATAGGTGGTCAAACATGGTTGACCAACCATGGGAGACTGAATCTGGGCAACCCAGATTTGCCCAGATGGCTCTGACAAGTTTTTCAAGTCCATGAATCTTGTTGTTGTTTGTTTGTTGGACCATGTTGTTGTTTTCATGTTGTAGTCTAGTATAAGGGCTACATAATCAAGCCTTTATCTCACCCAGAAAACATATAGAATTAAAGTTATAAGCAGTCAAACAAGCGTTGACCGACTGACTGGGTAAATTTCTGGGAAACCCAGATTTCTCAAGAACAGCCCCTGACCCCTACTTTGACCTGCCATTATCTGTCATATGTTATGTTTTTGTTATGATCTTATGTTATAGAAATGGACTCTGACATGTTCTTTACACGATTGAACCATCATATCACACAAACCAAGCTGGGAATGCTAAGATTTTACGGCTCAAAGTAGCTACCTCGATTATGGAAAAACCCAGAAACTTAAGAAGAGGGTCTGACAACGATTTGGAGAGCTTAGATCTCACTAATCTGTTGTTGAATGACCAGAAAATTTGATTGTAGTTATAGTGTTACACTTATACTACATGTTTAACAACATTAGTAGCTCAGAAAACCTTATGATCACAGATCTATCTATGGTCAAACCAAGCCCCTCGAAGTCTGACATGAATTCTGGGTTTCCTGAAGAACAGCTCAAGAACACCTATAGCGACGGTTCTGTCTCTATAGGGCCCTTTAGCGACAGTTTATTTTCCAAAATTAATATTTTTAATAAATAATTAGTATTAAATGATTTTTAATTATGAAAAATACAAAATAAATTCCTAAAAATTATTTTAAAGTCAGAAAATTAGTTTGTAATTATTTTGAGTATATTTCAAAAATATTTAATATTTTTGGAATATAAAAGGTAATTAATTTATTTAATTATAATATTAAATAAATTATTTAAAAATGATTTTAATACATGAAAAATCATTTAAAAATATATTATGGTGTTAGAAAATATTTGAAGTTTTTTTATGACTTTTAATATTTTGTGATGAATTTCATTAATAATTTATTATTAATGGTAATTAATTTATTTAATAAATATATTAAATAAATTATGGAAAAATAGAATTAATACTTTAAAAATCATATAAAAATGATTTAAGGGTTAGAAAAATATTTAAGTTATAAAATATAACTTTTGATATTTTGTCATAAAAATATTAATATTTTAATATTAATAACAATTATCGGATAATGGATTTAAAGGTTTATAAATCATATAAATGAGAAATTAAAGTATTAAAAATACTTTGAAATATTATAAATATATATTATAATATTATGTTATGATTTTTCATTAATATTTAATAATAAATAAATATTAATGATAAAAAAATATTGTCGTATTTATATTATATAAATACGATATAAATGATTCAAAAATCATGATAAATGGTAATAATTATCTAAAAATTATTACAAGCCTATGAAAATTATTTTGACTGATAATATAATTATCTAAATTAATTGTTAAGTGTTTAGGCAGAGTTTAATTGAACTTAAACTCAAGAATTGTGCGACTAGACCGTCGGGATGTTAGAATTAAGTCGGGTTCAACTCAGACTGCTATAGTTTGACTTGATACCGAGTCTTAGGTAGTTTGTGGACTGATAGGGTTATGTGTTTAGGATCATGTTATAATTATATATATATATATATATATATATATATATATATATATAACAGTATTATACTGTGATGATATTATTCTAATATTGGAGATCTATATTATTAATATTAGGTCTTCGGATAAAGCGTTGTAAACTGCGTAACAGTAATCGACCGAACAGGCAAGTTACTAAACTTGAACTCTTAATTATTGTGCAAGTTTTCTTGACTCGACCTCGAGTTGTTTATTCGAATATGTTTGTGGTTAATCATTTTTGATTGCCATATCTAAGAATTATTAAATTGCACTCTGTGCGTACTGCATGTATCAGGTATGAAAGGCTGATCACCTTCATTACCATTCGGTTAAGATATATATATATATATATATATATATATATATATTCATGTTCAATGTTTGTTCAGTCAAAAGTTTGTTCGTGCTAAATTCACAACTATATTGTTGAATTATAGCTAGCTTATTATTCCAATTTTTTCAATCATGATATATCCTTAAATAAAATTTAACTTGCTGGGCAACCTTCATGCTCACCCTTGCTATATCATGATAAAACATTGCAGATTAAGGTGAATGTGTCGGATACAAGAAAAGGATAAAGACAGTTCTAACTTAAAGTTAATGTGTGCGATTAGATTTGTAACAATATTGTATGATATTAATGTTAGGTGTTAGACAAGTTATGAATTGTGTATAAGTTAAGGTTACTCGACCTTGGGGAATAATGTGTAAAGTGTATTGTATAAACAATTTATGTTTATATCTTCCGCAATAGTTATAGAATGATTGTACCAGATCCTTGGTGATTTAGGAGCGGGATTTGGGGCTTTCACAAAAGCAACAGTAGAAAAGCAACGATAAAATTTCCTTTTAACAAATCTTTCCCAATAATAGGTCTATTAATTTATTTAGAACAGTTACAAAATCTTCATTTACACATAACGGTAACTACACAAAATAAACTAATATATATTTTTATTTAACTTTGTAATATATTATTTTGCATAAAATACAATAATCCCCCACATATTATAAAGTAAAAATAAAATAAATTGAGTAAGAAATATAAGAATGCAGTGCGTTAACACTGGTGTCTTTTGGACTATGAACCAATGTATAAAGTGAATAGGTCTTGATTCACAGGAATTTGGTGAAATGAAAATTTATATGAACCCTCTTCCTTATTATAAATTAGTAATCATATTACTCATACTACAAACTTTAATAGAAGTTGTTCTACGTGATTTGGCACATTTTGGCCTTGCGCCATACTTGGAATTCATGAGCGCTCTAAAAAACCTGTCTTGTTTTCATAAGAGGCAGCCCCACCTCTAGACTCATATAGGTGTTTCCATCAAATGTGTTCTACTGTTAAACACATCACCCAATAGGACTATGGAAAACATTAAGAGTATATAACTCAACCTCTAACACTGTAGAATTACACTATCCTACACCATAGGGATGAACTCAAACATGTATAAAATGGATAGTGTCTCAACTAATCAACCAGTGACTTGTTGTTACCCATATGAACCTACTTCCTGAGATTACCATTCATATAGGTTGTGTTACCATCATTGTTGATTTCTTTAATAGACAGTAGTCCCATCCTGTAAGACCCCAAATTTTTATAAATAAAAATCGAATTTCCTCTAATTATTATTCTTGATTAATAAGGTGGTAATTTGATATAATGCTTTGGTTATGGGTGAAATGCAAAGTTTACAAAATAAGCAAGTGGTTATAAAATATTCATTATTGTCAGGGAATATTCGTTTTGGTCGTGGAATATTCTTTTTGTTTCGAGAATATCCCGTATACTGCCAGTAGTCATTTGTGGGCCCCATAATGTAATAATCGTCGGATGAGGAAAACGACAAGTATGTGTTTTTATAAATAATGGCGTAGTTGTTACCGTTTATCATTGGAATACCCAATTGGTTAAAATACGATAATATGCGTGGTTGCATAAAGAAAGCATACCAGATATTACATGTATTGTTGAATTATTGATCCTTACGTAAGAAGGCACTACTCAATAATTGTTACGATGAGTTCTTTATTCAATATTATATTGATTCAATAATTGTTGCGTTCTTTAGTTTATATTATTCTTTGTTTCAATAATTGTCATCGCACGCGGTATTTTCCATTATCGGATCAATAATTCATATTATTTGAATAATATTATCGATAACATTATTGGCAATGTCTAGAAAGTTCATCTCAAGGAGAGGTTTGGTCACCTAATTGCTGCCAAGAAGGAGAAATCCTTATTGAAAGCCCCTCTTTCTCGGAACTACCGGCACAAGATCTTTGTGATTACGCAATATTATTTTTTAAATAATTAATTATTGATTATTATGATAAAGAAAATATTTATTTTATGTGGATATAGATGGAGAAAATTTTTAATGTGACAATTGTTGAAAATTAATATTTTATCTTTTTCTCGATAAAATAATTCATTTAAATATATTATTTTAATAATATATTAACGGTGATATTTTTATAATGAATGTGGGATATATGAGTATATGAGGAGGAAGAGTATTTTTGTGGCATTAAATGTTTAACATATGTTTTTTGTGTGTCGGTGGACACAATTCTTGACCAAAATTGATTATAATCGTAAAATCGCTCATTTATGGATTTTGGATAATTTACATTTGGAATTTGGAAAACTTCCTTCGCAAAGTTGTAGAGAATTGAATTTCCTATAAAAAGTTGCGTAGATTGAATTTTTCGATAACCGAGCTATTTTCTATGAATTGTTGAAGTTTAGGAAAATAAAATAATTTTTATTAAATTATGGGTGGGACCCACTTTTATTCTAACACATGTAATGCTAATTTGAGTCAAGGATGGTGGTGGCTGAATTGGTAGGTAAGCATGCGAGGAAATGTGTTTAATAAATAATATTAATTTATTATTTAGTCTCCTTCATGGCGTTCTAGCATTTTCCTATAAATAGAGGGCTAAGTTAGAATTGAAAATCACACGTAAACTAAGTTTTTTCTATTTCTCTCTATATTATCGAGCGTATTCTTGTGAGTATACTTTGAGTGTTGCTATACTGGTATGAAGTTTCACAAGACTATATCGAAAAATACAAATAAGTACTCTGTTATTTTGAGGTAAGGGATGTTATTTCTTTTCGCAAATGATATTATTTTCTTCAATATCATTATGCCAAAATATTGGTTGAACTTTTAATCAAATTTGGAACTTTTTCATGTCGGGGTTACTATTCACGAGTTACTATTCACGAGTTACTATTCACGAGTTACTATTCACGAGTACTATTCACAAAGCATGAAGATGTTTTTTGTGAAATTTCTATCTTTTTTGTGTCTGGGGTTACTATTCACGATACGACACTATTCATTTAATATTTACACTATTCACCAAAAATGAAAATTTTTCTTTTGTCCAAGATGTCTATTTTGGCTACTATCTTTGATTGTATCCATGTTTTGATCGTTATTTTTGAGTTACGCTTCAAAATCGTTTATTATGAAGTATTATCGATCTTGGATAAACCGCTGTACTAATCCCTAATATTTGTCCTTCTATCTCAATTGGATTCGTTCTTAAAATGTTTTCATCATCCACGGTCCTTAATGGTGATACTTGATGAATATCTTTGGCTCGTAGTGCAAAAGATGAACGATTAATCGATGAATATCTTTGGCTCAGTAGTGCAAAGATGAAATGTGTTGAGATGAACATGACCAACTGGTGATTTAAATGAATATCTTTGGGCTCAGAGTGCAAAGATGAATATTGATTGTTGTTACTGAGGATAAAATATTGATGATGGACTTTTAAACCTTAGAAGATAGTAGTTTGCATTCTCTACTTAACTCTTCTAATGGATCATTATTTCATTGCATTTGTTGATCTAAAACTTGTTGTCTATTGTATTCTATTAAATTTTTCCTGTTGAAGACTAACGATAATTTGTTGTATATTATCTTAGTCATAATATTTTTTACTGGGCTAGTTGAGCTCACCCTTTTCCTTGTTGTTCCATTTTCTTCTCAGGAGGTGAGAACATAGCAGGATCGAGTCGGGGTATGGAATGAAGGTTCTAGAGAGAGTTGTTTAGTAGTCCTCACCATTTTTGTAAAATAATGTATCAATAATTATGATGGGGATTTATTTGCGTGTGGATATTGTCTAGACGACAATATCTGTATTTAAACTCACAGTATGTATTGTCGTATTTCACACGACATTTGTATTATTGAAGTTGTAGTTATTTCTGTACCATGTATTTGGCGACTCAGAATGGGTTGGGTGGAATGGACCTATTTTGGGGCGCCGCGGTTGGTATCGAGCTTAGGATATGATCTCCATGAGATCGGGAATAGAACTTGGAGGGGAGAGACCAATAAATCCTTCACTAGTGTGTCATACCTAAGCTTATTTGTTGATCGGTCATAATATAGGATATTATGTGATATGTTAATTTTTTTTATTTAACCCTTGTTTTATGGCAGTATTTAAGAATGGCTGCCGAGAACGTTAACAATGGAGTTTATGAGACTGTGGAACAACCTTTAGTCGCAAACCGGGAGAACGTGCAACAGGAAAGCAATATTCCTCCTATAAACAACACTACCGAACAAACGATGAATGATGGAATGTTTAGGAGCTTTTTGCAGTTCATGCAAAATTAGACGAGGAGACTCGTGTACAAAATACGGTGGAAATGATGGTAACGCGCTTATGTGATGCATCACAGCCCAAGATTCAAGGAGTTGGGACCACCAGATTTCCATGGAAAGCCGGATCCGATCAAGGCAGAAATGTGGGTCAAGCAAATTACCAAGATATTCGATGTCTTGGTGTGCACGGAGGAACAGAAGGTTCCATTCGCCACCTTTATGTTTCGTGGTGAAGCAGATTACTGGTGGGAATCTGTGAAGCATACCCAGCCAGATGCACTTAACATGTCTTGGGAAAGATTTCAAAATCGTTCAATGACAAGTACTTTCCGTAAAGTATTCTGTCATATGAAGGAAGTGGAGTTTATTAGATTTGAGCAGAGTAACATGGCGGTGTCTCAAAGACGAGGCGAAGTTTCATGAGTTGTCAGTTTGCACCTCATTTGGTGGAAAATGAGGAACGATGACGCGTATGTTTCGAGGGGTCTAAAACTCAAATTCGTCAATACCTCATTTCTCATAAGTTTTCTCTCAGATTCGGATGTTGTCAATGAGGCTCGATTATTAGAGCGAGATAGTGAGTATACTCAACCGAGGGACCACAAACTGTGGTAGTCATTAGAACGATGATAACCAATGAGGAGGAAAGAATATGGACAAAGCGGTAACCACTCGGTGGTAATCGTGGACATGATAATAGGAAAGGTGACTCAAGTGGAAATTTTCGTAAAGAGAAGATTCAACAATGACGGAAGACATCAACAAAGCAAAGACCAAATACCAACAACAAATGCTAGGGAGGAGAACGAACCGCCAGTTAGATGTTACAAATGCGGGAAGGAGGGACATATCACCAAACCGCCCACAACAATCCAAGGTATGTTACAATTTGTGGAAAAGAAGGCCGATCGCTCGAGATTGTACGCAGATCGAAACCCGATCCAAATGGGAATGGTGACTCAAAAGGATGTCCCGTAAAAGTCAAAGACAACGGTTCCGGAAGAGCGTTTGTCGTGACCTTTCAAAATATTTGAGGAACCCGAATGAGTTTAACACGGGTTAGTTAATTATAATTCTTGCGAAGTTTATACCTTACTAGATACCCGGTTCTACCCATTCTTTTATCTCTTTGCTTGCGCTCAACGCTTGAACTTGACTACGGAGAAATTAGACTTTGACCTATTTATGGAGACTCGTTAGAAAACTTTCATTACATCCGTTGTTTAGAAATCTTGTTCGATCCAAGTTGGCACCATCACATTACCGTTGACCTTATTTCTTTAAAGATACTTGCTTTTGATGTGATTTTAGGGATTGATTGGTTAACTACTCATCATGCCAAATTGATTGCTTTTTGTAAGGTTGTTAGTTTTCATATTCCTAAGCAAACTGTTATTCAATTTAAGCAACCAAACCATTGAAGTCAAACACTTCGTCATATCAAACCACAAAGCTATTTGTTTATTGAAAAACGAATGTCAAGCTTTCTTAGCCATGTTATGGGCTTGAACAATAATACGTCGATTTGAATGATATTTTTGTTGTTAGTGAATTTCCTGACGTATTTCCTGAGGAATTTCTTGGCCTACTCCCAAAGTGTGATATTGAATTTTGTATCGACTTTGAACCTGGTACAAAACTCATTTCTAAAAACTCATATCGAATGGCTCCTATTGAACTTCAGGAGTTAAAAATTCAACTATAGAATTTGGTACCTGAGCCTTTATCTGGTGACTTCCTTTGTGGAATGCACCGAAGCCAAACTCTCTGTAGGGGACACCATATTCGTGCGATAGTAAACTGATAGGTGTCATTGTAACGTGCTATCCAAGGTTGGGATATGAATCACAGTTGAGAACAACCTAAGTCGGTAATCGAAATACGTAGCTTTCTAGGCTTAGTTGGTTATTATCGGAGATTCGTTGAAGGATATTCTCGAATCGCTATTCCATTAATGCAGCTGACTCGTAGAGATACAAAATTTGAATGGAGCAAGGAATGTGGGAAGAGCTTCGAAGAACTCAAGAGGAGACTCATTTCAGCATATGTTCTGACCATGCCATCCTGGAAAAGCGAACATGGTAGCTGACGTGTTGAGTAAAAGATCGTATACGAGTACGAGTACGATAATGTCAAAGACTTTTCTCGTATAACTTACAAATGATGAAGACAGAGTTAAAGACTCTAGGGACTCACGTGATGATATACGAGTAGAATCGATTTTAATCGATAATGTTAAAGCCGCTCAAGCTACAGACCTGAAGTTGATGAATATAAAGAAGAAGGTGCAAGAAGGCGTTATTCTAGAAGTAAGAGTCAATGAAGAGAAGAAAGCTCAAACCTTCGATTTATTAATTCATTCTCGATCGAGTAGAAACTGTGGCCTATAGACTCGCTTTACTACCAAGTATGTCGCGTGTTTATAACATTTTTACGTACCGATGTTACGTAAATATGTGGACTAATTCGAATAACATCATTGAGTTAGAACGGATGAGATAGTCAAGACTTAACGTCACGAAGAGGTACTGTCAAGATATTAGATATGAAGGAGCATGTCCTATGTACCGAGGTTATACCACAAGTTAAAGTTTTGTGGAGAAACCATGCTATTGAAGAAATGACCTGGGAGTTGGAAACGAAATGAAAGCGAGGTATCTTCATCTTTTCGATACACTGTGTATCGTACGCCAATTTCGAGGACGAAATTTCATAAGGAGGGAGGTTGTAAGACCCCTAATTTTTATAAATAAAAATCAATTTCCTCTAATTATTATTCTTGATTAATAAGGTGGTAATTTGATATAATGCTTTAGTTATGGGTGAAATGTGCAAAGTTTACAAAATAAGCAAGTGGTTATAAAATATTCATTATTGTTTGGGAATATTCGTTTGGTCGTGGAATATTCTTTTTTGTCGGGAATATCCGCATGACGATTTGCCAGTAGTCATTTGTGGGCCCCATAATGTAATAATCAGCGGATGAGGAAAACGACAAGTATGTGTTTTTATAAATAATGGCGTAGTTGTTACCGATTTAATCGTTGGAATACCCGGTGGTTAAAATACGAGAATATGCGTGGTCGCACAAGAAGATACCAGATTGCATGAGATTGTTGAATTATTGATCCTTACATAAGAAGGCACTACTCAATAATTGTTACAAGATGAGTTACCGTTCAATATTATATTGATTCAATAATTGTTGCGTTGCTAGTTTATATTATTCTTCGCTTCAATAATTGTCATCGCATAAAGATTTTCCATTATCGATCAATAATTCATATTATTTGAATAATATTATCGATAACATTATTGGCAATGTCTAGAAAGTTACATCTAAGGAGAGGTTTGGTCACCTAATTGCGGCGCCAAGAAGGAGAAATCCTTATCGAAAGCCCCTCTTTCCTCGGGAACTACCGTGTGGTTGTCGATCTTGTGATTCGCAATATTATTTTTAAATAATTAATTATTGATTATTATGATAAAGAAAATATTTATTTTATGTGGATATAGATGGAGAAAATTTTAATGTGACAATTGTTGAAAATTAATATTTTATCTTTTCCGATAAAATAATTCATTTAAATATATTATTTTAATAATATATTAACGGTGATATTTTTATAATGAATGTGGGATATATGAGTATATGAGGAGGAAGAGTATTTTTGTGGCATTAAATGTTTAACATATGTTTTGTGTGTCGGTGGAAAATCGCTCATATGTTTAACATATGTTTTGTGCATTGATTATAGACTGTAAAATCGCTCATTTATGGATTTCGGATAATTTCTGTTTGGAATTTGGAAAAACTTCCTTCTGCAAAGTTGTAGAGAATTGAATTTCCTATAAAAAGTTGCGAGATTCGAATTTTCTGATAACCGAGCTATTTTCTATGAATTGTTGAAGTTTCGGAAAATAAAATAATTTTTATTAAATTATGGGTGGGACCCACTTTTATTCTAAACATGTGGGTCGCTAATTTGAGTCAAGGATGGTGGTGGTGAATTGGTGGTAGGTAAGCATGCGAGGAAATGTGTTTAATAAATAATATTAATTTATTATTTAGTCTCCTTTCATGCGTTTCTAGCATTTTCCTATAAAATAGAGGCTAAGTTAGAATTGAAAATCACACCGAAACTAAGTTTTCTCTATTTCTCTCTATATTATCGAAGCGTATTCTTGTGAGTATACTTTGAGTGTTGCTTTATACGGTGCGAGTTTCACAAGACTATACCGAAAAAATACAAATCAAGTACGGTTATTTTGAGGTAAGGGATGT
The DNA here is from genome assembly GCA_020205605.1 of Panax ginseng. Classification (NCBI taxonomy): domain Eukaryota; kingdom Viridiplantae; phylum Streptophyta; class Magnoliopsida; order Apiales; family Araliaceae; genus Panax; species Panax ginseng. Next base: position 117,781,816 of record CM035133.1, on the reverse strand, counting down.
TATTTCTTTTCGCAAATGATATTATTTTCTTCAATATCATTATGCCAAAATATTGGTTGAACTTTTATCAAATTTGGAACTTTTTCATGTGAGAGTTACTATTCACGAGTTACTATTCACGAAGTTACTATTTACTGAGTTACTATTCACGAAAGTACTATTCACAAAGCATGAAGATGTTTTTTGTGAAATTTCTATCTTTTTTGTGTGGGGTTACTATTCACGATATACTAAGACTATTCACGAATACGACACTATTCACCAAAAAATGAAAATTTTTCTTTTTGTCCAAGATGTCTATTTTGGCTACCATCTTTGATTGTATCCATGTTTTGATCGTTATTTTTGAGTTCTGCTTCAAAATCGTTTATTATGAAGTATTATCGATCTTGGATAAATTGTTGTACGAATCCCTAATATTTGTCCTTCTATCTCACTGGATTCGTTCTTAAAAATGTTTTTCATCATCCACGGTCCTTAATGGTGATACTTGATGAATATCTTTGGCCTGTAGTGCAAAGATGAACGATTAACTGATGAATATCTTTGGCCTGTAGTGCAAAGATGAACAGGTGTTGAGATGAACATGACCAATTTGGTGATTTAAATGAATATCTTTGGCTCAGTAGTGCAAAGATGAATATTGATTGTTGTTCTGAGGATAAAATATTGATGATGGACTTTTAAACCTTAGAAGATAGTAGTTTGCATTCTCTACTTAACTCTTCTAATGGATTGCTGTTTCCGCTGCATTTGTTGATCTAAAACTTGTTGTCTATTGTATTCTATTAGATTTTTCCATGTTGAAGACTAACGATAATTTGTTGTATATTATCTTAGTCATAATATTCTTTACTGGGCTAGTTGAGCTCACCCTTTTCCTTGTTGTTCCATTTTTTCTCAGGAGGTGAGAACATAGCAGGATCGAGTCGGGGTATGGAATGAAGGTTCTAGAGAGAGTTGTTTAGTAGTCCTCACCATTTTTGTAAAATAATGTATCAATAATTATGATGGGGATTTATTTGCGTGTGGATATTGTCTAGATGGCAATATCTGTATTTAAACTCACAGTATGTATTGTCGTATTTCACACGACATTTGTATTATTAAAGTTGTAGTTATTTTTGTACCATGTATTTGGCGACTCAGAATGGGTTGGGTGGAATGGACCTATTTTGGAGGCGTCACACATCCCCCTCGATGTATTACTCACTTGCCTCTTGCTTAGTGGCTTTGTCAGAGGATCCACAAGATTTAACTCTGATCTTACAAAGTTAAGGGATATAATCCCATCACATAATAGCTATCTCACAATATTATGTCTTAGGCGTATATGCCTACTCTTGCCATTATAGCTCTTATTATTAGTTCTACCTATAGCAGCTTGGCAATCACAATGTAGAGACAAAGATGGAACTGGTCTCGTCTATAAAGGAATACTTTCCAAAATTTTCTGAGCCACTCTTCTTCAGAACTTGCCTTCTCTAAGGCAATAAACTCAAACTCCATAGTAGAGCGAGCTATACAAGTCTGTTTAGTAGACTTCCAAGAAATTGTTCCTCCTCTTAAGGTAAATATGTAGCCACTCATGGATTTGATATTATCTGAATTAGAGATCCAGTTGGCAACACTATAGCCCTCAAGAACTGCAGGATTACCACAATAATACAAACCAAATCAAATAGTACCTCAGAGATACTTTAGTATTCTACATAAAGTAGTCCAATGATCCTTATTAGGATTATGATTGTATCTGCTGAGTCTATTAATTGCATAAGATATATTAGGTCTTATGCAATTAGTAAGATACATTAAGCAACCTATGATTTGGGCATACTCAGATTGAGATACACTAGGTCCCTCATGCTTTTTTAAATATAAACAAGAATAATACGGAGTACTAACAGGATTAACATTATAATGTCCAAATCTCTTAAGCATTTGCTCCACATAATGATCTTGAGAAATCATATACCCATTACAAACTTTTCTCAAATTAATTCCGAGAATAACATTTACTTCTCCTAAGTTTTTCATATCAAAATTAGTGGATAACATATTTTTAGTCTCATATATAACATAAATATTGGTTCAAAAAATAAGCAAGTCATCCACATAAAGACATATAATAACACCACAATTTTCATTATTAAATTTGGTATAAATACATATATCTACATCATTTATTATATATCCATTAGAAGTCATCACACTATCAAATTTATCATTCCATTGTTTAGGAGCTTGTTTAAGACCATATAAAAATTTAACTAATTTACAAACTTTATGCTCATTGCCTAAGGAAATAAATCCCTCAGGTTGGTCTATATAAATCTCCTCTTCTAAATCTCAATTAAGAAACACAGTTTTAACATCCATTTGATGAATTATTAAATTTTTAATAGCGGCTATAACAATTAAAACTCTAATGGATGCTGTTTTTGCAACCGGTGAATAAGTCTCAAAAAAGTCAAGGTCTTGCTTTTGTTTATAACCTTTAGCAACAAGCCTAGCCTTAAATTTATCAATTGATCCGTCAGGTTTTAATTTCTTTTTAAAAATTCATTTACAACCAATAGTTTTAGAACCAGGAGGAAGACCCACTAATTCCCAAGTGTGATTAGCCATAATCGTGACGCCCCCAAAATAGGTATACATCACCCATCTTGAGTCGCCATATACATGATACAGAATACAAATACAACTGTCGTGCAAAATACGACAAAACATAGCTGAGAGTTTAAACAAGAATATTGCCTTCTAGACAATATCCACACTCAATGGAGTCCTCAATACATTTATTATCACACTATTTTATAAAAATAGTGAGGACTACTATAGCTACCATCTCGGACCATCACTCCATTCCCCGACTTGTCCCAGCTATATTCTCATTTCCTAAAGAGAATAGTGAAAGAAAAGGGTGAGCTCAACTAGCCCAGTAAGAAATATTATGACCAAGATAATGTAGAATAAATTATCCTTAGCCTTCAATAGTATAACAACTGATAGAATATGTGACGCCCCCAAAATAGGTATACATCACCTATTCTAAGTCGCCAAATACATGGTACAGAATACAAATACAATCTTTAATATACAACAAGAAAGTTGTGAGTTTTAATACAAATATTATCTTCTAGACAATATCCACTCTCAGAATAAGTCCTCATTACATTTATTGTCACACTATTTAACAGAATAGTGAGGACTACTAATACTATCATCTGGACCGTCACTCCATTCCCCGACTAGTCCCGGCTACGTTCTCATTTCCTAAAGAGAACAGTGAAGGAAAAGGTGAGCTCAACTAGCCCAGTAAGAAATATTATGACTATGATAATGCAGAATAAATTATCATTAGTCTTCAACAATGTTAAACTGATAAAATACAATAGACATCAAGTTTAACTGCAGCGGAACAAGCAATCCATTAGAAGAGTCAAGTAGAGAATAAAATCTACTATCTTCTATGATTTAAAAAGTTTTTCATCACTTTTATCGCTGGGACTCAGCTTAATAAATAATCCACATCATCAATTCATCCCTGCACTACAGGCCAATGATAATATTTAGTATCACGACCACGAATTATCCATGCACTACAGGCCAAAGATAATTGTGTTTTCATTAACGGTCCTGATCATTCCATAAAACAATTCATCTTTGCTCCTTTGGTCGAAGAGAATCCATAGCCATAATCATACCAAAAATTGTCCATCAATGCACTACGAGCCAATGAGGACTTTTTCTACATCATTTGTAACATTATGGTCATGATTATACCGAATAATCCCCGGTCATAATCATACCAAGTCCATCTATGCACTACAGGTCACAGATGACTTTCAACATAATATAAACATGAGGATGATGACAATGATATAAGAATTCAATAAAACAAGTTCAAGAATTAATTTAACCAGGAATTAATAACGTCCAAATTGCAACATGATACTTCTTTGTAGAGTAAAATTGAAGAATGCTCAGAAGAATATTTTCATGAAAAGATACTGGATAAAGCGCAAATATCAAGGATATTCCACTAATTTCATGGAGTATAGAAGTCAAAACTTTAACCAACTGAGTATAATAAAGAATTGAATAACAAAAGAAATCACCATGCATGCGGTATTGATAGATATAAGCAAAGTTATTCCAACAGAATAATAAATAACGGAACTGTGTCAAAGTAAATTCGCATGCCAACCGGACGTGATGTTCCAAATGAATAATAAAGAATGGAATAACAATGAAATCACCATGTATGCGGTATTGTGACAGTATAAAAGTTATTCCAATAGAATAATAAATAACAGAACTAGGTCCGGCATAAAACGCACAGATAGGATATTCCAACAGAATAATAAAGATAGAACCAGGTCCGACGTAGAATGCACATATAGGATATTCCAACAGAATAATAAAGAATGGAATAATAGAAGAATTTCACCAAGTATAGGGTAGCCCGCGTATACATGTTATTCCAACAGAATAATAATTAATGGAATAACAAAAGAATTTCACCAAGTATACCACGTATACAGGTTATTTCAACAAAATAATAAAGAATGGAATAACAAAAGAATTTGACCAAGTATACCATGTATACAGGTTATTCCAACAGAATAATAAAGAATGGAATAACAGAAGTTCTCTTCATGAATACGAAAGAAATAATACCCCTTACGAGTACAACAAATAATATCCCTTACCTTATAGAAGAAACTGGATATAGAAGTAGTGAAGTAGCAGAATACTTTTCTTCTTTCTCTCAATAGTTTTCTCTAGAGAGTTTCAAAGTGAATTAAGTAAGAAATAATGAAGGAATGAGCTTCTATTTATAGAAGAATGGATTGCATAGTAACTAATTCATGAACGGTCCAGATTGACTTACTTTTAATCGGACGGTCCAGATTTAAAGCAAAATCTTTTAAATAAAATATAATATATTTTATTTATAATCTAATAAAACGAATAACTTTATAAAAGTATTACATTTTTTTATATGAAAAGCTTTTCTCTTTTATTACATTAATAATACTAATAAAACAAAACTTATATATATATATATATATATATATATATATATATATATATATATATATATATATAACAATCAACAATAATTGAATCAAATAACGTGAGATACTATGCAAAGAACTCATGTAGCAATAATTGAACAAAACTGAGTGACTTCTCACGTAAGCATCAATAATCAATACCGTGTGCTACTATGCAACCACACGTATTACTGTACTTTTACTACCGAGTAGTTCAACAGTATTAACGGTAAAACTTCCGCCATTATTTTCATAAAATTATTTTTGTCGTTTTCTCAATCCAACAATAATTCCGTTGTGGGGTCCACCAATGATTGTGCCGTCGTACGAATATTCCCCGACACAAAGAATATTCCCTGACCAATCGAATATAATATAACAACTTGCATCCTTTGCAAAATTTATAAATATTACCCACAACTATAACATTATATTAAATCCACAGCATAATAAAAAAAAATTCGAGAAATTTAAATCTTTATTCGTAAAATTTGGGATTTTACAATCTCCCCTCCTTATGAAATTTTGCCCTCGAAATTTACGTACGTACCTGGTATGCCGAATAGATCAGGACACTTCGTCCGATTCTAACTCTTGAGGTATAACCTTTGAGTGTTGAATACAATTCAGGATTTTAACAGGTACATCTTCATACGTTAAATTATCCACTATCTCGTCCGGTTCTAAATCAATAATGTGGTTCGGGTCGTCCACATATTTACGTAACATCGATATGTGAAAAACGTTATGAACACGCGACATACTTGGCATTAAAATGAGTATATAGGCCACAGTTCCTACTTGATCAAGGATTTCAAATGAGTCAATAAAATTGAGGGTTGAGATTTCCTCTTTTCATCGATTATTGCTTCTAGAATAACGCCCTCTTGAACCTTCTTTTTCACATTCATCAGCTCTGAGTATGTAGCTTGAGCGGCTTTAACTTTATGGATTAAAGTCGATTCTAATCGTATATTCGTTATCTTCACGCGGGTTCATATATTCGCACTCGTAAACGCATACGATCTTCTACTCAACGCGTTAGCTACCACGTTCGCTTTTCCACGATGGTATTGAATGGTACGATCGTAATCTTCAACAGCTCGAGCCAACGTCTTTGGCGCATGTTACGTTCGTTTTAGTTGAAGAAATATTTAAGGGTTTTAGAAATGGGGTTTTGTACTAGGGTCAGTACAAAATTCAATTTCACGCTCTAGGGATAGGCTTGGAAGTCTTTATGAATACGTCAGGAATTTATTAACGATAGAAATATCATTCAAAACCGTGACCCTCATCCAAGACTTGGATAGTACGTCACATTGATACCTATCAACTTGCCATCTTCATTCACGATGTCGCCTACAGAAAGTCTGGCTTCGGTGCATTCCACACAAGGAAATCAACAACGAAAGGATCGGGCTCTTTACTTATGGCTTGATATGACAATGATTGACTTTAGCAATTTGGTTACTTTAAATTCGCATAACAGGTTGGTTGGGAATATGAAAGCTAACAACCTTACTAAAAGTATGATGAGTAGTTAACTAATCGATTCCAAAAATCACATCAAAGTAAAGTATTTTCAAAGAGATAGGATCGACAGGTAACGTGAAAGTGTTGATTTGAACAAGATTTATAAATAGTGGAGGTAACGAAGGTTTCTCCCAACTGAGTTTAAACAGATATATCAAAGTCTAACTTCTCTGGAGTTAAATTCAAATATTGAACACAACTAGGTGAAATGAAAGAGTGAGTAGAACCGGTATCTAACATGGTATAGACTTCGCAAGAGTTTATGATTAACTTACCAGTGATAATTTTATTCAGGTTCCTCGTCACAAAAAAAAAATGCTCTCTCTTAAACTACCGGCTTTGGTTTGTCTGAGACATCCTTTGGCATCACCATCCCAGCTGGATTTGACTTCACCATACGACAAAATCGAGCTAGGTGACCTTCTCTTCCGTAATTAAAACACACTTTGGATTGCTGCGTATAGTTTGGACGAATGTGTCCCTCCTGTCCGCATTTGAAACATACGACCGGTGGTCGTTCTCCTTCCTTTGAAATGGGTGCTGGTGTCGCTGTCTTTCCATTATTATTGAACCTTCTCTTCTTAAAATTTCCACTTCTATTATCTTGGCCATGATTACCACCGAAGTGGTTACCATTCTTGGCATGATAATTTCCCCCACGATGGTTATCATTGTTCCGATGGCCGTTACCACCGGTACAATTATTATCGTGTTGTTGGTTAATGCCTTTTGGTTGTGCTGACTCATTATCGCGCTCCAATAACTGAGCCCTATTCACAACATCTGGATATAAACAAAGTTTGTGAGAAATGAGGTATTAACGTATATTGGGTTTCAAACCTCTTAGAAACATTCGCGTCATTCGCTCCTCATTATCGACCAAATGGGATGCAAACAGAGACAACTCAGTAAACTTAGCTTCGTACTACGACACGGTCATGTTGTTTTGCTCCAGCTTGATGAACTCTACCTCTTTCATGTGACGAATACTTTCGGGAAAGTACTTGTCGTTGAACAATTCTTGGAACTTCTCCCAAGACATCTTGAGTGCGTCAGGCTGGGTATGTTTTACAGATTCCCACCAATGATCTGCTTCTTCACGCAACATAAAGGTGGCGAATGGAACTTTTTGCTCCTTTGAGCATCCCAAGACATCAAATATCTTGGTGATCTGCTTTAACCACGTCTCCGCCTTAAGTGGTTCTGGCTTTCCGAAAAACTCCGATGGTCCCAGCTCCTTGAACTGCTTAGCGGTGACCAACTGTGGGTTGACATTGTTTCCACCTGCATTATGAACAGGAGTCTCTCTCGTTTGGTGTTGAATGAATTCTAAAAAGCTCCTAACGTACTATCGTTCATCATTTGATCAGTGTTGTTATTTACAGGAGGATTATCGCCTTCCTGATGCACATTATCCTGATTATTGATTTGTGGAGACTCAACGGTCTCCTATGCTCCATTGATGTTCTCAACATTCTCAGATGCCATTTTCAAACACTGCCACAAAAAAAGGGTTAATTAACATATCACATATTATTCCTATACTCTGACCGACCAATTAAATATCAAATAGAATTAGGTAGGTCATACTAGCGAAGGAATTCCCCGTCTCTCCCCTCCTAGTTATTGTCTCACATCTCAGTCAGGGATCATATCCTTAAGCTCTGATACATACTGTGACGCCCCCAAAATAGGTATACATCACCTATTCTAAGTCGCCAAATACATGGTACAGAATACAAATACAATCTTTAATATACAACAAGAAAGCTGTAAGTTTTAATACAAATATTATCTTCTAGACAATATCCACTCTCAGAATAAGTCCTCATTACATTTATTGTCACACTATTTAACAAAGTAGTGAGGACTACTAATACTATCATCTGGACCGTCACTCCGTTCCCCGACTAGTCCGGCCACGTCTCATTTCTCAAGAGAGGCTGTGAAGGAAAAAGGTGAGCTCAACTAGCCCAAGAAGAAATATTATGACTAAGATAATGCAAAATAAATTATCATTAGTCTTCAACAATATTAAACTGATAAAATACAATAGACATCAAGTTTAATCTGCAATGAACAGCAATCCATTAGAAGAGTCAAGTAGAGAATAAAATCTACTATCTTCTATGATTTAAAAGTTTTTCATCACTTTTATCATTTGGGACTCAACTTTTAATAAATAATCCACATCATCAATTCAAATTTCACACTACATGCCAAGGATATTATTTAGTATCACGACCACGAATTATCCATGCACTACGGGTGCCAAAGATAATTGTGTTTTCATCAACGGTCCTAATCATGCCATAAAACAATTCATCTTTGCTCCATTGGCCGAAGAGAATCCATAGCCATAATCATACCAAAAATTGTCCATCAATGTACTACGGGCCAATGAGGACTTTTTCCACATCATTTGTAACATTACGGTCATGATTATACCGAATAATCCCTGGTCATAATCATACCAAGTCCATCTATGCACTACAGGCCACAGATGACTTTCAACATAATATAAACATGAGGATGATGTCAATGATATAAGAATTCAATAAAACAAGTTCAAGAATTAATTTAACCAGGAATTAATAACGTCCAAATTGCAACATGATACTTCTTTGTAGAGTAAAATTCAAGAATGCTCAGAAGAATATTTTCATGAAAAGATATCTTGGATAAAGCGCAAATATCAAGGATATTCCACTAATTTCATGGAGTATAGAAGTCAAAACTTTAACCAACCGAGTATAATAAAGAATTGAATAACAAAAGAAATCACCATGCATGCGGTACTTCACATGAGCGAGTTATTCCAATGTAATAATAAATAACGGAACAAAGTTAAGTAAATTACAGCACCAAGCATGTGATGTTCCAACGTAATAATAAAGAATGAAATAACAATGTAAATCACCATGCATGTGGTACTTCAGTATGAAAAAAGTTATTCCAATGAATAATAAATAACGAGTAACTAGGTAAATTGTAAAACGCATGCAGATGAGGATATTCCAATGAGAATAATAAAGAGCGGAACCGAAGTCCCGTGAAACGCTTGCAGACATGATATTCCAAATGAATAATAAAGAATGGAATAATGTAAGAATTTCACCAAGTATAGGGTAGCTCCGCATATATAGGTTATTCCAATGTAATAATAAATAATGGAATAATGAAGAAATTCACCAAGTATACGCACGATACGAGTTATTTCAACAGTAATAATAAAGAATGGAAAGTATACACGATTATAAAAGTTATTCAATGAGAATAATAAAGAATGGAATAATGAAGTTCTCTTCATGAATACAAAAGAAATAATACCCCTTACGAGTACAATAAATAATATCCTTACCTTATAGAAGAAGCCGGATATAGAAGTAGTGAAGTAGCGAGAATACTTTTCTTCTTTCTCTCCATAGTTTCTCTCTCAGAGTTTCAAATGAATTCGTAAGAAATAATGAAGGAATGAGCTTCTATTTATGTAGCTAATGGATTGCATAGTAACTAATTCATAAAGCGGTCAGATTGATTTACTTTTTAATCGGACTATCAGATTTAAAGCAAAATCTTTTAAATAAAATATAATATATTCTATTTATAATCTAATAAAATGAATAACTTTATAAAAGTATTATGTTTTATATAAAAGATTTTACTATGCAAAATACTATGCATAATAGAATATAATATATTCTATTTATAGAATAACTTTATAAAAGTATTCTGTTTTATATAAAAAGCTTTTCTCTTTTATTACATTAATAATACTAATAAAACAAAACTTATATATATATATATATATATAACAATCAACAATAATTGAATCAAATAACGTGAGATACTATGCAGCAACTACTGTAGCAATAATTTAACAAAACTGAGTGACTTCTCACGTAAGCATCAATAATCAATACTGTGTGTTATTATGCAACCACACGTATTATTGTACTTTTACTACCAAGTAGTTCAATAGTATTAACGGTAAAACTTCCGCCGTTATTTTCATAAAAATATTTTTGTCGTTTTTTCAATCCGACAATAATTCTGTTTGTGGGGTCCACCAATGATTGTGCCGTCGTACGAATATTCCCCGACCAATCGAACATAATATACCAACTTGCATACTTTGTAAAATTTATAAATATTACCCACAACTATAACATTATATTAAATCCACACCATAATAAAATTTTTTTTTTGAGAAATTTAAATCTTTATTTGTAAAATTTGGGATTTTACAGAATACAATAGACAACAAGTTTTAGATCAACATTTGCAACGGAATAAGCAATCCATTAGAAGAGTTAAGTAGAACATAATGTCTACTACTCTAGATTAAAAGTCCATCTTTAATATTTCATTCTTGTAATACTCATCAACAGTTCTTTCTTATACCCAAGACAAAAGAACTCTCATCACCTGTCTTCACCTGAACCACCGAAGATTATAGTTAAATCCATAATTCATATTTATAATCATGTAAACCAACAGTTTCTCCTTGCCACAAAGGCTTAATAGAACGTTTACTCAATATCCTTATCCCAAAGGCTAAAGATATTCAAATGTAATAACAATGATCATACCAATCAGTTGTCTACCTTTGCACTACGGGCCAAAGATATTCAACTATAAAACCAATGGTCATGATCATACCAATCAATTGTCTGTCAGTGTACTACGGCCAAAGATATTCAACTGTTAACTAATGGTCATGATCCTGCCAATCACATCATCGAATTATCAATGCACTATGGGCCAAGGATATTCGTTATTATCACTAGTGGTCATGATCATGTCATACACCTGTCCATCTTTGCACGTAAGCTAAAGATATACAACTATAAAACCAATAATCAACAATTCGTCTTTGCACATAAGCCAAATATATACAACTGTAAAACCAATAATCAACAGTCCATCTTTGCACGTAAGCCAAAGATGACTTTTATCACAATATAAGCATGAGGATGATGACAATAATATAATCATTAATCAAACGAAACAAGGATAAATATTAAAGACTTTAAATTTATCCAGAGTTTAAAATACCCAAATGTTATCAATCACTTAATAATCTCATAATCTAATGTCATTAATATTATAACAATATTTTAATCATTTCTTAAACTTATAAATAATTTATTTTAATTGTTTACACTTTACCAAGTAATGCATTTAATCATTCAAAAATGCCATAATCATAAGATTTCATCACCAATGATCAAATCCATCATAAAAAGTCCACATATACATTATATAGGATTTCCAAGGCATAAAATCCTATTTACCAATTTTTCAACTTCACATAACATATTTAATTCATATGTTTGTAACTAAACCATTTTCATGAAAAATAACAAATCAATCCCAAAAATTTTTCTTTTCTGGGATTTAGCAGAATATAGTCCCATATTGAACATATATTTTTCTCAGAATTTTAAAATTCATTTACTATTTTTCATACGGCTAAAATTACCAAATATTTAGACATTTATCAAAAATTGTACTTTTGTCCAAAAATTCCGAAATGTACAGGATATACTACTGTTATATAGATGTACTCCCAATAAAAATTTCACCAATTTTGGAGTTAACCACAAGGAGTTATAAGGGTTTACTTTTAAAATAGTCTTTTCCCATAAAATTCATAACTCTTAATCTATACATCCAAAAATCGCCATTTTTGGACACAATATAGAAAACTCATCAAATTATCATTTCAATTTTTTCCAGAATTTTTGAGGGTCAAAAAATTACTTAAACCGCAAATGGATTTTTCTTGCGCCATGCAAAGAATCCACGTAGACAGATCATTTCAACAAAATAATAAAGAATGGAATAACAGAAGAATTCACCATGCATACGATAGACCGCACATACAGGTTATTCCCAAAAGAATAATAAAAAAAGTGGAACCAGGTCATACGTAATCCACACAGACAGGATGTTCCAACAGAATAATAAAGAATGGAACTGTGTCATGCGTGAATCCGCATGCAGCACAGGATGTTCCAATGAGTAATAATAAAGAATGGAATAACAACAGAATTCACCAGGCATGCGATAGACTGCACAGATAGGTTGTTCCAATAGAATAATAAAGAATGGAATAACAACAGAATTACTAGGCATGCGATAGACCGCACAGACAGGTTATTCCAACAGAATAATAAAGAATGGAATAACAAAAGAATTTCACCATGTATGCGGTATGATGACAAAGAGTTATTCCAACATAATAATAAAGAATGGAATAACAACCCTTACGAGTATTGAAAGAAAATAACTCTCTTCATGAATACGAAAGAATAATACCCCTTACACAATAATGATATCCCTTACCTCAAAAGAAAACTGTATACTGGAATAGTGAGGTAGCAGACTTCTCTTCTTCTTTCTCTCTATAATTTCTCTCTATAATAATTACTCTATAGCTTTAGTGAATTGGTGAAAAATAATGAAGGAATGAGCTTCTATTTATAGGAAAATATAGTTTCAATAATTGCACATTTTGGGCTCGAAATATTACAGTATAATACCTTCCTCTTTTTCTTCATTTTTAATTTAGTCCTACAAGTATTATCAAACTTGAACCACCTCCCCTAATAGCAAATCATGTGAATCAATAGTAAAATCATGTGACTCAATAGTATAATCATGTGAAAAAACTAATTACAGTATAGTACCTTCATCTATACCTCCATTTTTAATTTAGTCATGAAAGTATTATCAATCTTGCACCAACTTCCCTAATAGTAAATGAATGTGAATCAATAGTACACACATGTGAACAAATAGTTACAATTATGTGAATTAATAGCAATTAATTGCTCATTTATCCGGTTAATTTCCCGATTGGTCAATATAACCTCCAGACATCAATTATTATCGAAATAAATGTCGATTATCACTAACACTAATAATTCCCACACAATGGAACTATCAATTTCATCTTTAATCAACACGAACTTATTCATCATTAATATTATAACTCTCAATATTTAACAACTAGGTCGTTCCCAAGAAAGAGGGGGCTTTCCGATAAGGATTCCTCCTTATTGGCGTGCAATTAGGTGACCAAACCTCTCCTTGACAGAACTTCTAGACATTGTCAATATTGCAAATAATAATATGAATAACTTTGTCGTCTCAATTATTGATTTAATAATATAAAATATTGTGATAATAATTGAATAAAACCGAGTGACTTCTCACGTAAGTATCAATAATCAAAGATACTGTACAATACCGTGTGCTACTATACAACCACGCGTATTACTATACTTTTATCACCCATTATTTTATGACAACTTATTTACTTTGAAAAAATTTCACATATCACCCTTAACTTTAACCTTTTATCAATTTAACCATTTACTAAATAGAATAATTATAAGAAAACTGAATACTTTCATTTCATAAAATTCGGGGTCTCACAATAATATACTCAATCTCACTATTTATGGCTTCTCTCCAAAAAGGAGCATCGGAAGAAGAAACTGCATCTTTAAAGGTTAATGGGTCTTTATCTAACAAAAATATAAAAAATTCATCTCCCAGATTAGTGGGTTTTCTAGTACGCTTACTCCTCCTTGGTTCAATTTCAGATTCCTCAATTGGAACTATATAAGAGCTCGTCGGAAACTCTGCTACTGATCGATCCACTTTAGATTTCAAAGGAAAAATATTTTCAAAGAAATCTGCATTTTTGACTCAATGATTGTATTATGATCTAATACATCACTTTTTAAAACAAGAAATCTATAATAGCACTATGTTCAGCATAACCAATAAACAAACAATCAGTAATTTTAGAACTAATTTTCCTTTTTTTAGGGTTGGGTAACATTACCTTAGTAAGACATCCCCACACTTTAAGGTATTTTAGGTTAGGTAAATGATTTTCCCAAAGCTCATAAAGTATTTTCCAATTTTCTTATAAATGATTCTATTTCGTAGGTGACAAGCAGAAAGAAGAGCTTCCCCCCCACAAATTCAGTGGAGCCCCATAACTTAAACATAGCATTCATCATTTCTTTTAGTGTTCTATTCTTTCTTTTAGCAACCCCATTAGATTTTGAAGAACAGGGAGGTGTTACCTCATGTATAATTCCTTGTTCTTCACAATATTTACTAAGAGGTCAGGAGTCATACTCCCCACCTCTATCGGACCTGAGTCTTTTAATCTTCTTATCTATATTATTTTCAATTTCGTCCTTATAAATTAGAAATTTATCTTCAGTTTCATTTTTATTTCTGAGAAGATAAACTTTAGTATATCTAGAATAATCATCTATAAAGGCCACACAATAATTTTTCCCACCCCTAGAAGTATTTTTAGATATATCACCTAAGTTTGAATGAATTAAACTGAGAGGTTCAAATTCTCTTACTAGTACTGGTTTACATGTTTTTTTAGTAGTTTTGGCTTCCACACACACTTGACATTTCTTGGTATTTGAAATTTTAACATCTTTTAAAATTCTCAAATTTTTCATTATTTTTATGTAAGAGTAATTCACATAGCCTAATCTAGCATGCCAAATATCATCACACTCAACCAAGTAAGCAAAAGAAGTACTAACAAAAGATTTATATTCTTTCTTTTGTTCATCGGTAACATCATAAGGGGGTTCAACTGGTTTTGGTTTGGTTAAAACATGGTCGACTTTAGCAATATCCATAATCAAAAGTAATTTGGTTTTCCATCGTTTAAAATTAGATCCATCAAAAGGCTCAACTTTGGTCAAATCAGGGACATATTTAGTGGCGGTAAGCATAGAAGAATCCATAATTTCTATTTAAGATTGTAGGAAACCACAAATAAAATATAGGATTCAAAAATAAAATAAAGAGAAGCTAAAGAATAACATATCAATTTATAGAGAATAATTTTGAGCAGAGGCGTGCAGTGCACTGTCCTTAAGTAGAAATTTTATCCCTCGGAGAATTTTTCTCGGTGCTATGGTCACTAAAAAAATCCTACTCCAGGATTCAACGGCTCTTCACCCAACTAATCAACACTTAAATAGTTGAATGACTCAGGAACAACTTCTAATTTTCCTTACTCGAATACAAAAATAATACTCACTGTTTTATAATAATAGCACGATACACTACAAGAAAAAGCTTTATTTCTGACATAATTATGGTCGACTAAACACATTCAGTCAATGTTAATCTAAGAACGACTGAATATTTATTTGACATTAAGTCAGTCGGTATTACTTTATCCTCGACGGACATCAGTCGTATTTAAGCCCTCCTCCTTGGCGTGAGGGTTTCCCACCAGCGCGAATATATAGTCGACAGAATATGTGTCATCCTCGACTGAATACTTTGTCGAGATTAACCTATGGTCGACAGACATAACCGCGACGGAATTTTGTTAGAAATAAACCTAAAAAAACCCTTCCCCTTCCCTGCGCCCTCTCATTTTCATATCTTTCCCTCTCTCCCTCTAAATATACTACCAGTCAACTACTCTCTCTCTCTCTCATATGACCGAATACTTCCAACCCCTTTCCTGGCCCCCCCCCCGCACCTTGCACCCCCACTCCCCATGGCCGGTCGTCCCCCCTGCACGACCCCACCCTACCTCGGTACCCCCACCCCTCTCCCCTTGTTGACGTCGTCCCCCCACTCCTTGTACATCCTGGTACCCCACCCCACCCATCCCCAGGTACCCCCACTCCCAAACCCTTCCCCTGGTACCCACACCCTCTCCCTGCACCAGGCTCCTGTCCGGTACCACCCCCCACTCAAGACACTCTGCTGGCACGGCCACCACCACCCTTGCTTAACGAAAGTTAGACTCTATTCTTTCCTAATTTTCCAGGTATTGAGTATATATTATATATATGTTAGTAGTATAAAATTTGAGTATGAAATTTGTGTATGAATTTGGTATTATAATGTGCAATTGGTCCAAATTTATTTTATTTTTGGATTGATATTACTAGAATTTTGGTATTATAATGTATGAATTCTGTTTTTTGTTTACAATTTGTGAGACCCCAGATTTTATGAATAAAGATTTAAATTTCTTGAAATATTTTTTTGAATATTATGGTGTGGATTTGAGATAATGTTATAGTTGTGGGTAGTATTTGAAAATTTTGCAAAGTATACAAGTTGTTATAAATATTCGATTGGTCGGGGAATATTCTTTTTGTCTGGGAATATTCGTACGACGACACAATCATTGGTGGACCCCACAACGGAAAGAATTGTCGTATTTAGAAAATGACAAAAATATTTTTATGAAAATAACGGCAGAGATTTTACAGTTAATACTATTGAACTACCCGGTAGTAAAAGTACAGTAATACGCGTGGTTGCATAGTAGCACACGGTATTGATTATTGATGCTTACGTGATAAGTCACCGCTTATACTCAAATATTGCTACTGATAATTGTCGCATCATATCTCATATTATTGATTCAGTTATTGTCACAGTATCATGTGCATAATATGTTATATTATTAAATCAATAATTGAGACGACAAAGTTATTCATATTATTAAATTGTAATCTTTACAATGTCTAGAAGTTCTGTCAAGGAGAGGTTAGATAATCTAATTGCGCGCCAATAGGGAGAAATCCTTATTGGAAAGCCCCCTCTTTCCTGAGAACAACCTGGTTGTTAAATATTATGAGTTATGGTATTAATAATGGATAAGTTCGTGTTGATTAAAGATGAATTTGATAGTTTCATTATGTTGGGATTATTTGTGTTAGTAGAAATTGACATCTATTCCGATTATAATTGATGTTTGGAGGTTATATTGTTCAATCGGGTATTCGGAACGCTTTTTGTGTCGGAGTACTATTCATGAGTTACTATTCACGAGTTACTATTCATGAGTTACTATTCACGAGTTACTATTCACGGGTTACTATTCACGAGTTACTATTCACGAGTTACTATTCACCTGATACATTATTCACTCTAGTATTGTGCATTGGTATTTGGGTACAATATTATTCCATGAGGAGATGTGCTAATTTTTGAATAGTTGGTTGAAGTTATAATAGTGAATCAATATGGACCGCTGGTGGAAAGTTATAATAGTGAATCAATATGGATCGCTGGTTTAAAAGTTTTAATAGTGAATCAGTATGGACCGTTGCTTTAAGTTTTAATATGGACCGTCCGTTTAAAAGTAAATCGATCTGGACCGTTCATGAATTAGTTACTATTCAATCCATTCTTCTATAAATAGAAGCTCATTCCTTCATTATTTCTTACGAATTCACTGAAACTCTAGAGAGAGAAATTATAGAGACAAAGAAGAAGAGTATTCTGCTACTTCACTACTTCGATATCCAGTATCTTTTACGGTAAGGGATATTATTTGTTGTACCTGTAAGGGGTATTATTTCTTTCTTATTCATGAAGAGAACTTCATCATTCCATTCTTTATTATTCATTGGAATAACTTTGTATATGCTGCCAGATACCCTATACATAACCTTTGATCACGCCAGCGTACCCTATACTTGGTGAAATCCTTATATTATTCCGTCTTTATTATTCTATTGGAATAACTCAGATATCGATGACCCCCTATACATAACTTTGATCTGTGACATACCCTATACTTGGTGAAATCCTTATGTTATTTCATTCTATATTATTCATTGGAATAACTTCAGATATGTGGCATACCCTATACTTGGTGAAATCCTTATATTATTCCGTTTTTATTATTCTGTTGGAATAACCTGTATACGCGGACTCCCCTATACTTGGTGAAATCCTTATGTTATTCTATTCTTAATTATTCTGTTGGAATATCCTGTCTGTGCGTTTTACACCGGACCTGGTTCCGTATTTATTATTCTGTTGGATTAACCTTCTTGTGCTATCTATCACATGCCTGGTGATTTATTTTGTTATTCTATTCTTTATTATACTCAATTGGTTAAAGTTTTGACTTCTATACTCCATGAAATTAGTGGAATATCCTTGATATTTGCGCTTCATCCAGTATCTTTTCATGGGAATATTTTTCTGAGCATTCTTGAATTTTACTCTACAAAGAAGTATCATGTTGACAATCCGGACGTTATTAGTTCCTGGATAAATTAATTCGTGAACTTGTTTTATTGAATTCTTATATCATTGTCATCATCCTCATGTTTGGATTTTTTGAAAGTCATCTCGTGGCTCAGTAGTGCATAGATGGACTTGGTATGATTATGACCAGGGATTATTCGGTATAATCATGACCGTAATGTTACAAATGATGTGATAAAAGTCCTAATTGGCCCATAGTGCATTGATAGATAGTTGTTGGCATGATCATGACCATTGATGAATACACGAATATCCTTGGCCCGTAGTGCATGGATAATTTGTGGTCGTGACCTAATGAATATCCTTGGTCAGTAGTGCGGGGATGATGTGGATTATTTAAGTTGAGTCTCAAATGATAAAAGTGATGAAAAATGTTTTAAATCATAAAAGATAGTAGATTTTATTCTCTACTTGACTCTTTTAATGGATTGCTTATTCCGCTACAGTTAAACTTGATGTCTATTGTATTTTATCAGTTTAACATTGCTGAAGGCTAATGATAATTTATCTTGCATTATCTTAGTCATAATATTTCTTCTTTGGGCTAGTTGAGCTCACCTTTTTTCTTTTCTTTGTTCTCGTGAAATGAGAACATAGCAGGGATTAGTTGGGGAACGGAGTGATGATCCAGATGATAGTATTAGTAGTCCTCACTATTCTGTTAAATAGTGTGACAATAAATGTAATGAGGACTTATTCTGAGAGTGGATATTGTCTAGTAGACAATATTTGTATTAAAACTCACAGCTCTCTTGTTATATATTAAAGATTGTATTTGTATTCTGTACCATGTATTTGGCGACTCAGAATATGTGATGTATACCTATTTTGGGAGCGTCACATAATTTATCTGAAATTGGTCATTTGGGTATGTTGTATGTTAATAACAGTATTCTTCAATTTCAATATTGTATGTTGTATGTTAATAACAGTAAAGTAATTTTATGCTTGATATTTTAATTAAATTTCCCACGTAAATTCATCGAGAATTCTTGAGATGCAGAATCTGTTGGCTCTAATAACTATTTATTACTTAATTTACTAATACTAAAATTCACTAATTAAGTAGCATTTACATAATTAGTTTTCGACAAATAATTTATACTTCAAATATCAATTATTTTAATCAACTTAATTAAAAAAACAAAATAAAATAAAAATTAACTATTTAATATACTAATATATAATTGAGAATAAAATAAAATAAAGTTTAATAAATGAAATAAATATAATTTAATATATAAATAGATTAAATTAAAAATAAAAATTATTAATAAATAAATAAAATAAATAACACAATAATCATTTAATTTAGTTTATTAAATAAAATAAAATTTAAAAATTAGATAATATAATATAATAAAAAAATAAATTAAATTAAAATAATTAATAAATTAAAATAACATAAAATAAAAATAAAATAAATTTAATAAATTAAATTAAAATTAAATTAAATTAAATTTAATAATTAATAAATGTTATAAGGTAGTTTAATTTAATAAAAAAATTTAAAAATTAAATTATATAATACAAAATAAAATAAAATAAATTAACGTGTACCTCGGTAGTTAGTCAATGAACTTAAGATCTTTGTGGGAAGCAGTGTGTTCGACTTTTGATAAATCATTTCAGGCGAGAATTTTTTGTGATGAAGGCGACCTTGTTGTGGACTATCACCGACTTTTTAAGCACTTGGGATGATTAGTGGTTGGTCGACTTATGGCAAGTTGTCATGTCCCAATCAGTATGGGGATGTGCGAGGCACTCAACTACGTCATGGTAGGAAAACTAGTTTCTTTTGGGCTATTTCAGAGATTCTCTTGCTCTCTTTGAGCACACGATTATAGAAAGATGTCTACACAATCCAAAGAAAGAAGAGAGAAGAAAGGGGTTGTTGGTCGCATTGTCAGCAAATGACATATTGAAATCAGCTAAATGATCTAACATTTCCACCCCACAGGAAGGAGCATGGAACGTTGAGAGCTATAGGATATGGGAAAAGTCATAAGCTGGACTCACTCGCCAATTTGGTTTGAGTTGCCATATGCGTCACACTAAGACTTCATCATAGTATAGATGTTATGCATCTGAGAAAAGAATGTATTTGAGAACTTGTTTTACATCGTACTAGATACAAGTGGTAAAATAAAAGACAATGATAAAACACGTAAAGACTTGGAGAAAATGAATATCAAAGGGAATTGTGGGTTCGACCTAACAACACAAAACCAAAAGCTCCATTTTGTCTTACCAAGCAACAAAGTTGAAAACATTTGCAAGTGGCTTAAGCGCATTGAAGCTCTGGATGGATATGCTTCTAACATATCTCGTTGTACTAAGGTCGAAGCGGTTGAAAATTATCGGGTTCAAAAGTCACGGTATCATGTATTCATGCGAGAAGTTGATGCCAATTGCATTTCGTGAGGTGTTACCCAGGAATATTAATGATACTTTTACCGCACTTTCAAATTTCTTTCGGGATATTTGCTCAACTGTTATAAGGTATAGTGATGTGGAGAAGATGGAGAAAACATAGTGTTGACAATGTGCAAGCTCGAAATGATTTTACCACCGGGGTTCTTTGACAGCATGGAGCATTTACCTATTCATCTGCCATATGAACTTAAGCTTGGAGGACCGGTGCAATATCGATAGATGTATCCATTTGAGAGGTAATATCACATACATTGTGCAATATTTGTCATCTTTATATTTCAAATATCAGGTAATATATATCACATACTTTCATGTTTCAGGTATATGCGTCGATTAAAGTAGAAAGTTAAAAACAAAGCGCGCGTAGAGGGTTCTATTGCTGAACGCTATACGGAGGAAGAGCTTATCAACTTCTACTCGTTGTACTTTGACGATGTAGTCGCAACGAAGCATAACCGTCTATGTCGGAATGAGGTCGGGGATCCGTCTGGTCATACTGATAATGAGTTGGTTGTATTCACTTATCCAGCTAAACCATTTGGACATGAGACGAAGACTTACCTAACCGATAAAGATTTAAAGATTGTCTCTACATACGTGCTTCTAAATATGCCTGAAGTATCGTCGTACATCAAGTGTGTATTATTACAAGTTGAAAATGATTTATCTATCCTTAATCAAAAAATAATTAATTGCCATATTATTGTACGCAGTTCATTCGAATTGGAAGCACATGCTTCTAACCCGGGGTTGACAGAATCACAGATGGAAGCATTCACTAATGCAAATTTTCACCAGTGGTTTGAGAGAAGGGTCGAAGAAGATAACGCGTATGATCATTTTAGAGATGTCATTTTAGGCCCGTACAAACTTGTTAGTTCATTTCCAGGTTGTATCGTGAATGGGTATAGATTCAAGGTTGATGACTTGAATGAATTGACATCAGTCAACTCCGGCATTGTTGTGTTTGGAAGTTGTTATGGAGATTCTGAATCTAATTACTATGGAAGATTAAAGGAAGTGGCTGTGCTCAATTATCCAGGGGCTAAAAAGGTCGTTACATTTAAGTGTCATTTGGTTTGATATCGCAAAGGGTGTTAAAGTTGATCGTAATAGAATCGTCACAAAGAGATCTAAAAATCATTTCTGATCGATGATGTATTTGTAGCTTGACCAAGCAACTCAAGTGTACTACGCCCCTAATGTCGATTCACAAGAGAACCCCCGGTATCTGATTGTGACAACGAAGACTCGGCCATTTGATGGTACTAATTTGTCTGGAACAGATGACCCGTTGCAAGAACAAGTTAGCAATCCCAACCACATTGTGGTATATGATGACGATGTGTTGGGTGATGATGTCGTTGACGTACTCGATGTTGACGAAGTGGAGGAAGATGTGGTTGTTAATCCGTATGTGATGGTAGAAGATGATATTGAGGAAGAAATTGATACAGAAGAGGAAGAGAAAGAATTAGAGGATGAAAATGATTTTGATTTTGATGGGTTTGACGACATACTACTTCATCACTAATTGGTGTTTTGTAAATACTATACAACTAAAATCAATCAATATATATATAAAATCAATCATTTGATGGCCATTTGATCGTTTATCATATCTATGTCTGTTATTTCAGTAGTACAACTATATATGCCTCGACATAACGGTGGAGGTGGCTGTGGTGGCGGCCGCTCCGGATCGGGTGACGGCTCCCAGGGAGGGTCGTCTTCAGATACTAGTGAGTTGATTTCTTTTTTGGCTTAGTAACATTATTTTCATAACTATATTATACATTCATTTACTATTTTTGGACAATGTCATAACTATATATATTAACATACAGATGCTAGATGTCGGCGTTCACAAGGGCCTAACCTCGGTCGATTAGGTCATCCACCGGCAGTGCCTGACACAGTTCCAGTTGATGTCGGCTCGTCTGTGTAGGTTTCAACTATAATATATCACTTATGTTCAATTAGAATGATATTATCATGTGATTAATAAATTAAAATGTTCTTAATAAATTTTGTATTCTAGTATTATGGATCCTATCGCTAAGGCGACCGTACACGCCATCTGCCTGGCGCATCTCCCTACTGGCTACATGCGATTTAGTCAGTACACGCACTACGATGTTGGCTTCATGGTGACAGTGTTGCGGGAGTTTCACGTAAGTCGACTTACATATATTAAATCAAGGTCCATGCATGTTATTTATATATTGTTCAAATAATAAATTATACGTATGTTATGTCTGTTTGATAGAGATACTACTGAATCTGACACGGGCAAGATCATCGAGGCGGATGGTGGCGCCATTATCATTGCCCACATCTCGAAGAATTATGCCGGCTGGTTGTACGAGATGCGACAGAGGGCAGTTCAGGCGATAGAAGAAACGCCCGGGACTACTTTGCGAGATCATCAGCCGCCGGAAGTATCAAATGCAGCATGGTCTACGATGTGTGCATACTGGGATGATGCTATGTTCAAGACCAAGTCGGAGCAGATGAAGAAGAATCGCGACAAGCTGTGAGTTGTACATACTTCTGGCTCGCAGTCGTTTTAGGAGGTTAAGTCGGTATGTATTTCTCTTTAGTTTAGTTTAATCTTATATTGCAACTATAGTAAATTAAGGTGATCTTATCTAATGTATATGATCTAGGCCATGCGGAGTAGCTTTGGTGACCTCTCCTACTATGATCGAGTTCGGGATGAGAAAGTACATACGTAGAAGGGCTCTACATCTGGGTCGACGATATCTCCAAAGAAGCACTAGCTATACGGGTAATACATTTACTATAATAGATATTATTTAGGATAATATTACGTAATTTATATGATGATACCCAGATAACTCACTTGTATATCAAATTATAGGAGCGGTTTGAGAAGCTCATGACCAACAAGAGATAGTGAGTCTGCAGTCGCTAAGGGTGATGCTGAGACATTAGATTCCACCGTCCCTTCGCCCGAGATTAGTTTATCTCAGGACGAGGAGATGGCTCTTTGGGTCGTGTCTCAGGATACTCCCACTAGTACTACCGGTCGATATTGAGTGTTGGGGTTACCGAGGATACTAGCCTATACACTGCCAGGAGGTATAATATTTGTGTTTATTTCGTGTTTATGAATAAAGTAAACTTGTAATATTATTCATATTATATTTATTTTTGTAGGCTCTAGCCAGCGTCTGCGTCCGAGAGCCCCCGTGGGACCATCACATACGGGCGCTGGCATTGATGATGCTTTGTTTTAGCGTGTTATGGCTGCGGTGTCGGAGAGGTTTGAGACCGATCCGCTATTCCATTGTCAGGACCCACCCAGCCGTTCTCGCCTCCATCACCATGCGGACGCGCATGCGGTGCCACCACCGTAGAAAGTACGGGTATCCCTCCGGGAGCGAGTGGTAGCGATACGTGATGAGATTGTTCGGATGGTGGTTACCTTAGTCGAGGACACGTTTGGGCCGATGTTGAGTCAGCGCTCGACTGCTCATGTATATTTTGTTTTAAATATAAATATATATTCTGCATGTTATTTAATTTTCATTTAGTTATCTTTAACTGAATCATATATATGGACTAATGAGTTACATTATAGTGTATCAACAAAGGTGTGAAGCTGACCGACGAAGGGATGACAATTTTTATACTCAGAGCGGCGTCGACTGCCTCGATGATCCTCCCTGCAAGGGGCTCTACTAGCTTGACTTAGTTTACATTCTTTTTAGTTTAAATTCTTTTGTATTAATTTTACATAACTTTTGACGTACATATATATTGTAGTTTAAACCTTATCATTAATTTTTTTGTTTTTTTGTTGCGGTTTGACACTTAGCTTAATTTAGCTTAATGAGATGTTTGTTATAGTTAGTTTAGATTAATGGGATCTTTTGTAATTTACCATAGTTTAATTTACTTTGACTAATGTGGTTTTACATTTCATTACTTTGGTTTGTTGCGGTTATGCTAGTAGTAATGGGATGTTTTTGACATTTAGCTTAATTTAGCTTGTGTATGTGATGTTGGGAAAACAGGTACAGGTACAGATACAAGATGTGGGTTAAATCCTTGGATATTACAAAAACAAATAAAATATTTAAAAAAAAATAGTAACCTCGACGGAATGATGTTATTATCGACGGATAACCATCGAGGTTAAGGTGTTTCCCATTTTCGGCATACTGCCACGTGGCATACATATCCTCGACCGAATATCCTCAACAGAATTTCATCACGTGTAAGGTGTTTTTCCATTTTTGTCAGGCTGCCACGTGGCATGCTTATCATCGACTGAATATCCTCGACAGACACGTTTCAGTCCGGGATATTTTAACTCCGACTACATATTCGGTCGACAATAAGTCCATCGACTCTAAGTATTTCCGACCGAAGAATCGACAGACTTATTTTTGACGTGCTTATATACGACCGAATTTTCGACCGAATATTCCGTCGGAAATGAGGTTACCCTCGACAGAATATCCTTAGTGCCGACGGAATATTCCATCGGAAATAAGCCTTTTTGTTGTAGTGATGTATATATAATAATAACACGGTGTGTATATATATATATATATATATGTGTGTGTGTGTGTGTGTGTGTGTGTGTGTGTGAACAAAAGAAAGACTCAAGACTGATGGCTATATATATAATATGAAAAAAGAAAGTATGGCTTATATATATATATATATATATATATATATATATATATATAAGGATTCAAGGAACAGGAACTCAACAACTATATATAGATTCAAGGAATATGAACAACTTTTCCTCTCTTTTGTTAGTTTTTATTACTAAGAAACTCAGCCATATATATACAGTAAAATGACAACGGTACTCAAAATTTAAGGAAAACAACGGTACTAAAAATTAAGGAAAACAACGGTAGGAAAACAACAATAGGAAAGCAATGGTACAATTTTCTTTTAACAAATCTTTCTTAATAATAGGCCTATTAATTTATTTAGAACAGTTAAAAAATCTTCATTTACACATAACGGTTACAACACAAAATAAACTTTTATATATTTTTATTTAACTTTGTAATATATTATTTTGGATAAAATACAACACCAAGTGTAAAGTTTCCTAAGTTCTAATATAGCCAGTATAAAAGTGGGTATAAATCGGTACCGATCCGGTACCGAACCGGCTAACCGGTTTGGTATACCAGTTCAATCGGTTCGGTACGGTAATTTATCGATGAACATCCTTAATGGAATCGCGATAAAAGGGAGTTTTAAAATTTTATACAAACCATCACCATGATCAGGCTTTATGCTTAATTATCAGTTCATTAATAGAAAAGAGATGAAGATCAGATTCATACCCTTGTAGAAACTAGCTTCCTCAAGTACGAGTTCAACTCTAATTCCTTTTCACGTTCAACTTGAATCCACCGGGTTTGATTCCTTCCTTTGATCAACGTTAGTCACCCAAACGTTTGGCCTCTAGAGATGATCCACCAAGAAAGAACAATTATTCAAGAAGATGGGTGTTTGGCAAAATTCTAATTTTTGTACTCTCCCAACTCTTGGAATTGTTCGTGTATATTGTGTAACTCTAATCTATAATAAGACATTCTTATTTATAGATGTAGGTAATACTCCTAACCAATTTAGGATTAGGGTTTCATTTATATTTAATATTTCCAAAATATTAAGCTATTTAATTTATTCTATCACCATAGATTAAAATAAATACACTTGACTTATTATTACAATTATGTCATTTACTTCTTAAATAAATAGTATTCCTTTTATGTGTGACCCTTGAAGTTCTCCATATTAAACTAGTTGTGAATAAATCAATTAGAATAATTCTAATCTTATTTAAATAAAAAAATTAAATTAATTAATTCATTTATATAAATAACATTTATTCTATAATAAGGGTAAGCCCCCTTAGCTCTCAACGACTTTCTAGATAATATAGATTTCAACATTAATCATAAAAGAACCTTTGAGTAAACAATTACCGTACAATTCATTCCTTTCACCATACTATATCCTAATTAAATATAATACATGAAATTCCTATCAAGTCTTATTTTATTTAATTATATGTATTTTGAACCTTAAATGCTCAAACTCTAATAATGCAAATTAGAAACTATTTTCTAATTTCATTCTGCTTTGGCCAAGGACTACTGAGTTGTTATTTATTGAATCACATATGACATTCTCTTCTTTTACTAGAAGCGGTAGATTCTTTGTTGATTATTCATTATCTCCATGTATAATAAATTATACCCAAGCATACCCTTTGATATACCTTTAAGGTCTTAAGGGACATGTCGAAGTATAAATCATCATACACAAAATATTATGATGATCTCAAGTCTAAGGATTATTTGTACTACTATGACTAAAGGAATTCCTATGATAGGCAAGTAAAACTTCATTAGGTATTCCTTAGCAAGCCATGTTTAGTGTACTTATTCTCGTATAAACACTTACATACTTGCTTTAGTTTCTCCACACAAATGATTATGAGATCGCTCATTCTCTTCCAAAGAGTAAACAACTTATGTACCAATCTATCGGAATCTACTAATCCCTTTTTTAATAATCCAACGATTGAGAACTATTTTAGTTTTAAGATATCTAAGAATTTAGATCTCATTAGCATGATCATCGTCATGATTCTAAAAGCATTGCCTAACACTATGTGTTTATCACATTTAATATAACATCACTATGTAGATAAATTAAAAGTCTTTAATAAACAATTCTTTTATTAATAAATGAATAAGATTGTTACAAAGTATATACTTTATCATATCAAATATGATTAGTTTGTGTGTATACTACTTTCAATTTTCCACTTGCATTAAAGCCAATCGCCATGGTATCTCATACCCATCTTCTCTAAGTGATGATTAAACATATGTTATGTTCAAACTTTAGTAAATGGTTCTGCAATGTTGTCTTGAGAGCCTACACGCTCTAAGGTGTCGTGTCCTCTTTCAATGATCTCTCTAATCAAATGAAACATTCGTAACACATGTTTGGATTTATGATGAGACCTGGGTTTCTTGGCCTATGCAACAGCTTAGGTGTTGTCATAGAATAAAGGTATTGCTACTCTAATGCTAGGAACCACACCAAGTTTAGTTATGAACTTCTTCATCCAAACAGTTTTCTTTGTAGCTTCACTTGCAGCTATGTATTCTGCCTCTGTCACTGAATCAACAATTGTTTCTGCTTGGAAATCTTCCAACTCACTACGTCACCGTGACAAATAAAAACTATATAAAAACTATATAATATAATACTATTAAAATAATCTAGTATGGGGGAGATTTTGTGTAAAGCAAACACAACCTTATAACCTTTGGTTTATTTTAACTGACGCCTGTTGGGTTTTATAACTGAAGTATATCATGGGTTAGTGGGAGTCAATATTTGTTCACGCATTTTATTTTATCTAAGGCTAAACTAAGAAAAGAGGGTTGAAGGAAGCAAGAGAGAAAAATACAGAAGAGATTGAGAGTTAGAGCTTGAGAGAATTTTTTGTGATTGTCAAGTGGAAGAAAAGGGTTTGCTAATCGTTTTGTTAAATCAAGGTATAAACTATTCTTGATTTTAACTCTTAATTTTGGTACTATATATTCTATATGATTTGGAAATCACATTGAATTGATATGTATACATATAAGTAAGGTGTTAGAATCTGTTAATCATTGTATGTGAGTGTTGTTTGATGATTAAATACATGAAATTTGGGTTTATAGAGAGAAAAGTAAATAACAATGTATGTTATATGAAATTGGCTTTAGAAAGTACAAAATTCCATGTTTAATATGTGTAATAATTTGTAAATTGATGTTGGATTATGTTATTATGTTAAGTAACAAAAGCGGCGTAATTTGAATCATGTCAATTGGTTAAGAAACGAAGTCGTGGAGATCGAATTCGCTAAAAGTGTTAAAAGTGAAGAAATTGAGATAATTGGGGATTTGATCCCTTAAAATTTAAATTATGTAATGTTTATGTAATTGGAATGGTGTATAGCATGCTTAACTATGTTGTCACAAAGTTTTAGTTGCTAGGTTTCATGATTTCTGTAGGAAATTGGGTTGTTTTGGTGACTGCTATGTAATGTAAATGCTTCATTGTAGTTTTTTTTCAGACACGTGCCTGGCCTTATTGCTTGCAATTCCTGACTGAAAATAGTAAGTAATTGGCTTGATGGTCTTTTTATGAATCTGCAAGTAGCAATAAGAACTAGGATTAAGAGGTTTGGGACGGTACAGAAGCGCTGGTATCTGAGCCTAGGCAATGAAGTCTGTTTGTTTGTAGGTTGTCACATAAAGGTCTAATTTGGCTTAGCATGCATGATAATAATGTCAAATCCTAACATAAGACATCATAACAGATTGTAATATGATATAAAACCAAAATATGGAGATTTTAGTTGTCACTTGAGTAAGTTATGTAATAAAACCAAATGTGATGTTTTCAAAAGTTAAAGATAAATGATAAGGTTTATGTTGGTTTATAGTGAGATATAAGTTGAAAGAACGATTTGAATGTTAACTTGATTAGTTAATCTAATATATGTTTAAAAGGATATAAATACGCGTTAGAAGACTTAATTGTCAAATTGTAAGAGAAGTGTAACGAGATATAAGGTGGAGGTTATATAACCTAGTAGTTGTTAACAAGTGTAATACATACAATATGAGGTAATGAAATCTATGACAACTTTAATGAACGTTAAGTGTCGGTTATGAAAGAAGTATAAAGAAACACAAAATGGGATTATGTAATGATAGGTGTCATACGAAGAGGAGTAAACACCTAAAGATGTGTGTTATGTTTCAAAGAGACGCAAGTTATAAAAGGATTAAGACTAAGAGTCATTGTGGTTTCATTATATGAGTAACTAATGCATGTGAATATGAACCTTTGAACTGTTGTAGGATGTACGCAAAGCAATTAAGCTGTTTTTCGGTAATTGGTAATCTACGAGCCGGGCAAGTCTTTCAGTTCCTATTTGCTATGTGAACTTGATGATTAACTGTTTTAAATCTTTATTGCAAAGAGCATGATGTGTTATGTATGAAATGTTAAAGTCAATTTATGACTACGTTGATTGACTAAAGCATGCTGATTGAGTAAGGAACTCAATCTTTATACTTGTTATATGAACTATAGCATGTATGTTATGTTAGTCCGATGTTTATGAAATATATGTTGAGTATGTTATTATGTGTTATGTGATGCATGAAAACTGTTAGATCTTGCTGGGCTGTCGAGCTCAACCTCGTAAATAACCATTTTTGCAGTTTAAGGATTGAAGGTAACACTATGTGCTACTTGAATGA
This sequence comes from Panax ginseng, assembly GCA_020205605.1. Lineage (NCBI taxonomy): Eukaryota > Viridiplantae > Streptophyta > Magnoliopsida > Apiales > Araliaceae > Panax > Panax ginseng. The sequence continues at coordinate 117,751,344 of CM035133.1, read as the reverse complement.
CGTGGATCAACAGTAATACACGAAGATTAATATTTTAGCTAAAGTTGTTATTTCTTTATACCATGATTAAGATTCATGAGATGTACTAAATGTTTTATGATGTATAGTTTTATGTTGAGTTATAAAGCTAAAGTTAGAGTTATCTGATATGTAAAGGTTATCGGATTGAAATGTAAAATTTTATATAATAATAGTGATAAAGCGAATCATAAAATAAGATTGATTCAAAGACATGTAGATGATAAAGGTTTTGATTCAGGGAATTAAAGTAAGAAGACATAAAAGTTTAAATTATTTCGCATTTTATAAAGTTTAACATCGAATAATGATGTAAAATCAGAAGGTAGATTTATTATTAACGACCAAAGTTGAGAATTAAATTTTATGAATTTTGGGGTCGTTGCAGTTGGTATCAAAGCTGTAGGTTATAAACCTTAGGTAGGAGTACCGTAGGCTATAACCTTAAAGAAGGAAGGTGAAGATAATGAAAGAATAAGCTCAAATAGAGTTTGAACAATAAGAACTAATTTAAGAAATTTATAAAGAAGGGATTAAAACATGTATGAAAGGATTCAAAGAAGAATCTCGCAGAGTTATAAGGAGTATGAATGTGGGGTTACCCAACTCCAATAATAAGGATGTAAGGTAATAATAAATAGACAATGTCTATAAGAAGAGAATGATAAAGAAGTTAAGAATAAAAAGTTATATTTAAGTATGGTACAATTGTACTCTTTAGTAGTTGATGTATGGTATCTGGGCTAAACAATTCCTTCATAGAGCGGAGGTATATACGAACTAGCAACTCGGAACCTAATTTGTTAGTTGTTTGTGGGAAACCACTCAGCGTACCATATTGAAATTATTAGAGACTCGATGTGTACCAAGTATAGAAAATGGATATGTTTGATGAAAATATGGAACTCGAATGAAATGTTGAGCAATATAAATGAAGTTTGAAATTCTTAAAGGAGGAATTGTTATATAAACAAGAAAATTCAGAGAAGAATCTTGAAGAGATATAAAGATAAGAAATGGGAGTTTCCTAACTCCAATAGCCAAGATAACGAATAATGTTGTAAATGATGAAAAAGGGAAGAAAGGGGATCGTAAAATAAAATGATCACGAGTTAAGAAAAGAATTTTAAGGGAAATGATTATAGAATAAGATCACGACGTGATCTATTTAAGTTATAAAAGAAAGATGGTCTGTAATGTTTGAATAATTATAGCTTGATGCTATGAAGATAATGTACTATGATATAGTACGAGATAAACTCACGAGGAGTTATAGATAATGTGATACCAGGAATTCGTATTGAGCAAGTTAAGAGCAAGTTAAGAGTAAGATAGAGTTAGGTGGGATTTCAATTGAGGACTCATGTGATGTCTAAGTTGTAAAAATCTTTGTATGGGCGAGGGTTTTGTGCTTGTACTCAGTTTATTACATTGATAATCATTGGAATGTTGGTGTTGCGCTATCAATGTATATGTGGTGAAAAGGTGATTCTTTTCTCATGTGTATGTTTGATAGTTAGAAACTATTAAGATTAGTCAGATATTATTAGGATTAGGTGCAGTTCTTAAAACTAATGCATATGGTAAGTTCGTGACTCATAATAATATGGTATGTTTTGAACCCCTCAGCGAATGGACGCCTATGGTCTGACTTTTATAAGTTCTTAAAATCATATTATTATGGCAAGTTCCTGAACTTTTAATGTGTAGTAAGTTTAATGAACTATATTGGGGTATAGATAAGTTATGAATGAAGAATTGAGGATTATGGGAATAGATAGAATTGTTAAGCAATGGATCAGTATAGAAAGTGGAGACATAGGTTTTTCAAATCTTCTAGCTTTGCTAGATTTTTGAAATTTATTGACTTTATACCGATGGTTATACTTTTGAATTTTGAAAAAAAAATGTTGGGTCACATTAGTGAACCAGAGAATTTTTTTTAAAACAGTGCTGTTATTTGCGTATCTATGCTGTTTGTTTCGGCTAAAAAAAATGATTTTTTAAAATTTCAAAATATATTTTAATTATATGTGTCGGGTGATATGATAAATGATGAAGTCATCAATGCAATAGAACCTGGTGTTAGATGTGATCATATGATCGTCAACCCACTATGGTGAGATGTTGTATGACAACGTCATAATCATGACGCCATAAAAAGATTTATGAGATTTCTTTAAGATGTGAGAATGTATATATGTATATGTATATTTCGATTGTTGTCCGAATTGTTGTAGAAGTCTATGCTATTTGATTCAGTTAGACGAATATTGAAAGATGTTCATGAAATTCAAACATTTCTTGAGAAGTTATGCCAAACCAAATTATTTTGGTGCATATTAAGATGTTGAAAAGCTGAGGTGAACAACCCTGTAAAAGGGGACATGTTATCGGAGACAAAGGTTCCGAAAGTAACGCATATAGTCGTTACGATGTTAAGATGTAATACGTTATGCACAACGTAGGGGTACAATAGGCTGATCACCTAGAGTACTTGCAGAGAGTGTTTTCAGTCTGTGTGATTGCTAAACATTCTGTTAAAGACGGTTTACAGTGGTGATGCATTGCTAAACCTGGAGAAGAGTTCAAGGTCTGTATAGTCTTATGACTGTTAAAGGTTCAAGTTGAGATACTTGATAACCTAGGGACGTAGTTCAAGGTCTTATGACCCCTCAACATGATTTGGAATCTTTTAAATTCCTGTTATTCATATCGCTTCCCAATTATTGAGAAATTGTGGAAGATTCTTGTTATTCTGAAAGGTGAAAGTGGAAAGGATGAGAAAATTAAGCAAAACATAATAATTTCAAGAAAGAAATAAAATTCCAAAAAGTAGAGAAATGTGAAACTCTTAGAAGAGGAAGAGGTGAGGAATATGATGATCTTAGAAAGATCCTTAGAGAAAGAATTTGGTTACAAAACCTAATGAATAAATAGATATTAACAAAAAATCTATTTTGATAAATGGAATGAATGAATATTAGTAAGTCAAAAATTTCGAGGACGAAATTCTTAGAAGAAGGGGTGAATGTAATGTCCCGAGAGTTTGAGAATATAGATATGATAATGATCCTTAGAGAAAGATAATGAATGGGTAAAAGAATATGTAATACTCAAATATTATTGAGTCTAAGTAAAGGTTATGAAATAAAACTTACAAGAATTTATTATGAAGAATGGTGGTAGTGGTAATAAATAAAACCTATATTAAGGTAATGTGTTGAAGATATTCGATGATAAATTTTGAAAAGAGATTTTGTGAAAACCAAGTAAGGGAGGTTTCGTTGATTCCGAGGACGGAATCCTTATAAGGGGGGGAAGGATGTGACAACCCGAATTTTTATAAGTTATTGAAATAAGAATTTAATAATTAAAATTCTTATTATGAGATGTTTTGAGTTTGAGTATTTATATATACGTCTTTATATATATTTTGAAATATGTGATACGGTGTGAAGAGAAATATATATTCATATATTGGGAAAGTGAGGTTTAATAGTTAAGTTAACTATTGAAGAAATTAAATGAATTTTGTAATTAATTTTAAATATTTATTAAATTAAATAAATATTTTAATTAATTTATTTATTGAGACAAATAAATAATTTATGAAATTGTGGTATAATAATTTAATTTACGAGTGTATGATAATTAAGTTAAAGCAAAGATAAATTTTATTAGTTGAAGATTTAATTTAATGAATTAATTAAATTAAATGAGTTGTTTAATATTAAAGAAAATAAGTAGTTAAATAAAGTGATGTTTAAGTCTAGTTTATTAATTAAATTAGATATATAATTATTTATTAATCATCAGAATAATTATAATAAGTTTTATAATTATTATATTTATTATTGTAAGTTATGTAAATTGGTTACATGTGTGACAAATAAAAACTATATAATATAATACTATTCAAATAATCTAGTATGGGGGAGATTTTGTGTAAAGCAAACACAGCCTTATGGTCTTTGGTTTATTTTAACTGACGCCTGTTGGGTTTTATAACTGAAGTATATCGTGGGTTAGTGGGGGTCAATAATTGTTCACGCATTTTATTTTATCTAAGGCTAAACTAAGAAAAGAGGGTTGAAGGAAACAAGAGAGAAAAACATAGAAGAGATTGAGAGTGAGAGCTTGAGAGAATTTTCTGTGATTGTCAAGTGGAAGAGAAGGGTTTGCTAATCGTTTAGTTAAATCAAGGTATAAACTATTATTTATTTTAACTCTTAATTTTGGTACTATATATTCTATATAATTTGGAAATCACGTTAAATTGATATGTATACATATAAGTAAGGTGTTAGAATCTGTTAATCATTGTGTGTGAGTGTTGTTTGATGATTAAATACATGAAATTTTGGTTTATAGGGAGAAAAGTAAATAACAATGTATGTTATATGTGACGCCCCCAAAATAGGTCCATTCCATCCATCCTATTCTGAGTCGCCAAATACATGGTACAGAAAATAACTACAACTTTATTACTACAATTATCGTGCAAAATACAACAACATATATACTGTGAGTTTTAATACCAACTGTGATTCATGTCCCAACTATGGATATCACCTCACATTGATACATTACATAAGGTACAGTTAATAACTGTTTTAGAAATTAAAATCTTTGGGAAATGCTCAAGAAAACCTTCATACATGGGAGGCCATGCGTCTAGGTTATGATAGATATCATATGTCCAGAGAATTATCCTTGGTTGATCCAATAGACCCCAAAGAAAAATGAGAAGATTACTATCATGTTCCTTCCAATGGTGAGTCTTCTCTTGACATATAACTATCTCCAAATGCTCGCAATTGAACATTATGTTTCAACCAAACTCCAAGATCATATAGGTAGTTCTCGTAGATATACTCGGCAGAAGTGGATGTGCACAACCACATCTTATGATAACACGAGGTTGTATGTCATTAGACATCTTGTATGATAGTGGCAAAACACCCTTCCAAAGTTCGGTTCACCTCACCCTATTCAGTTCACCAAAATTAAATATCAAATGATGTATACAATACAACACACTTATCTAAAGTTCTCAATAAAATTATTTCCATACTATTTAGGGAGAACCTCAACAGCTATAGACCACCGTTCTATTTCCCTGTTACCCCGCTCGACCCAGCTACACTCTTGTTACCTGAAAGGAATTGTGAAGTAAAAGGGTGAGCACAACTAGCTCAGTAAAGAATATCATGACTAAAGATAATTAAATTATCAATAGCCTTCATCAGTAATAAATCAGAGAGTTAGAACATATGGTAGATGATAAAACTTTTCAACCGTAGTTGCAGAGGAACGAGCAATCCATTAGAAGAGTCAAATAGACCATAATGTATATTATCTTCTCTATGTTAAAAGTCCACCAATAATGTTTTATCCCTATAACATCAATCAACAGTTCCTGTCCACAATCATATGAATAACTCATAATCATATTTGTGGTTCCAAATTCCTTTTCTCATCCAGGACGAAGATAATTTTCATCACTTGTCTTTACCTGAAACATCAAAGATCATGGTTATACCAAATCACAGTTCCTGTTCATAGTCATACTAATAAGTTCATCTTTGCACTACATGCCAAAGATATTCAACAACCGGTCATCTTTGTACTACAGGCTAAAGATATTCAATAATAGGTCATCTTTGCACGACGGGCCAAAGATATTCGACAACATGTCATCTTTGCACTACGGGCCAAAGATATTCAACAACAGGTCATCTTTGCACTACGGGCCAAAGATATTCATATCTCAAAGAAATACATAATCATTTCAGAATTTATATAAACCATAATTATAACCATGTTGATTAATTCACCTTTGCACTTAAGCTAAAAATATTCAATTGTAAATTCAATGGTCATGATCATACCAGTCAATAATTCATCTTTGCACTACTGGCCAAAGAGAACCCATAGTCACGATCATACCAATAATCTACCTATCTTTACACTCAAGTCAAAGAGAAATATCATCATTAGGGTTATAAAAATGTTATATATGATAATAAAAACAATATGATCAACAACTGCATTTAATATCAAGAGTAAGATTCATAAATCAATGATAATTTGGTCAGAAAAAGAAACCAATTTTGTCGTGAATAGTACCCGTGAATAGTAACTCGTGAATAGTAACCCGTATTCGTACATAGTACCGTATACGTAAATAATATCATATACGTAAATAGTAACCCCGACATAAAAAAGGTAGAAATTCTACAATAAAATCCATACCAATATTTCAGTATAATGATATTGAAAGAATAACATTTCTTAAAATTATAAACAATTTATTTTAATTATTTACACTTTACCAAATAATGCATTTAATCATTCAAAAAATGCCATACTCATAAGATTTCATCACCAATGATCAAATCCCTCATAAAAAATCTACATATACCCTATATAGGATTTCTAAGCCATAAAATCCTATTTTCCAATTTTGTTACACCACATAACATATTTAATTCATTTACTCATAACTAGTTCATTTTCATGAAAAATACCAAATCAGTCCCAAAAATATATTTTTTCTAGGATTTAGCAGAATATAGTCCCAAATTGAACATATATTTTTCTTGAAATTTTTAAAATTCATTTACTATTTTTCATATGGCCAAAACTGCCGAATATTTATACATTTATCATAAATTATACTTTTGTCCAAAATTTGAAATTTCTGAGGGTATACTCTGTTATATACATGTACTCCCAATAAAAATTTCACCAATTTTGGAGTTAACCATAAGGAGTTATAAGGGTTTACTTTTAAAATAGTCTTTTCCCACAAAATCCTTAACTCTTAATCTATACATCCAAAAATCGCCATCCGTGGACACAATATAGAAAACTCATCAAATTATCATTTTAATTTTTTCCAGAATTTTTGTGGGTCAGAAAAATTACGAAACTGCAAATGGATTTTCACCCGCTATGCGGTAATCCACGTAGACAAATCATTTCTACAATTTAATAAGGAATGAATACAAAGGATCATTCACCATGCATGCGGTAATCCACATAGACATGTTATTCCAACAGAATAATAAAGAATGGAATAACAGAAGAATTCACCATGCATGCGATAGGCCATGACATGCAAGTTATTCCTACGAGAATAATAAAGAATGGAACCAGTCATGCGTAATCGCATGCAGATGTGATATTCCAACATAATAATAAAGAATGGAACCAGGTCATGCATAATCCGCATAGACAGGATATTCCAACAGAATAATAAAGATAGGAACTAGGTCATGCATAATCCGCACAGACAGGATATTCCAACTGAATAATAAAGAATGAAATAACAATAGAATTCACCAGGCATGCGATAGACCGCATAGACAGGTTATTCCAACAGAATAATAAAGAATGGAATAACAGAAGAATTTCACCATGTATGCGGTACTTCACATAGACAAGTTATTCCAACATAATAATAAAGAATGGAATAACAACCCTTACGAGTATTGAAAGAAAATAACTCTCTTCATGAATACAAAAGAATAATACCCCTTACTATAATAATAATATCCCTTACCTTAGAAGAAACTAGATACTGAAATAGTGAGGTAATAGACTTCTCTTCTTCTTTCTCTCTATAATTTCTCTCTATAATAATTGCTCTATAGCTTTAGTGAATTGGTGAGAAATGAAGGAAGAATGAGCTTCTATTTATAGGAAAATATAGTTTCGATAATTGCACGTTTTGGGGCTCGAAATATTACAGTACAATACCTTCCTTTTTTTCTTCATTTTTAATTTAGTCCTGCAAGTATTATGAAACTTTCACCACCTCCCCTAATAGTATATCATGTGAATCAATAGTACACACATGTGAACAAATAGTTATAATCATGTGAATTAATAGCAATTAATTGCTCATTTATTCAATTAATTACCCGATTGGTCAATATAACCTCCAGACATCAATTATTATCAAAATAAATGTCGATTTCCACTAACACTAACAATCCCAACACAATGGAAATATTTTTCTCAAAAATTTCATTTTTGAAATTTCAAAGTTTGACTTTTTCTGAAAAAGTCAACTGTTGACTTTTTTGACCAAAAAGTCAACCTCGATAAATTTTGTGTTTATAGTCTATTTCTACTAATTTTATCGTTCCGGACTCAAATATCACGTCCGCATCTCCAAATTCAACTCCGAACTCAAATTCGATTTTTAATAACATTCATCATTAATATTATAACTCACAATATTTAACAACCAGGTCGTTCCCAAGAAAGAGGGGACTTTTCGATAAGAATTTCTCCTTATTGGCTCGCAATTAGGTGACCAAACCTCTCCTTGACAGAACTTCTAGACATTGTCAATATTGCAAATAATAATATGAATAACTTTGCCGTCTCAATTATTGATTTAATTATATAATATATTATGCAGATGATACTGTGACAATAATTGAATCAATAATATGAGAGATATGATGCAGCAATTACTGTAGCAATAATTGAGTATAACTGATTGACTTCTTACGTAAGCATCAATAATCAATACCGTGTGCTACTATGCAACCATTCGTATGACTGTACTTTTACTACCGGTTATTTTATGACAACTTGCCTACTTTGCAAAATTTTCAAATATCACCCTTAACTTTAAACTTTTATCAATTTAACTATTTACCAAAATTGAAAAATTGAATACTTTTTATTTCATAAAATTTGGGATCTCACACATATCCACACCTTTAACACAAAATTAATATCATAAAAATTTTGAATTACTATATTCTCCCCTCCTTATAAGATTTTATATTACGAATCTTAATCCATTCTCTATTTACAGGTTCATAAAAATTGAATCTACACACTTAATAATAACATTTAAATTAAATCGTTAAAAACATAGAATATTTATCTATCCATTTCTTATACCCTTGGTATTTTAACCAAGTTGTGACCTTTATGGTTCAACCACAACATCTCACAATTATACTTATCGATTTGGAACCAACAACTTGACGTCCTTACGGAAAAAATCTGTGACGCCCCCAAATCCGGGTACTTGAAACCCGAACTCAGTGCTTCACGATACCATTTCTATAAGCTGAATAATACAATAGTAATATTACATTCAAACTTAATTTACATACATCAAAGTTTACTTCCCGTGCACGAGACCTTCAAATACATTCCTTACAATACATGAATAGATACCCGCAAAAATATAACCATTAACTCATAATACACACTTATTCGATCGACTTTCCTTTTCCTTTGTTAGGTACTCGAGCCTTCAAAGTTGCTCATACATAACTCGAAAACATTTAATTTAAGCAAGGATGAGCATTTGAGTGCCCAATAAGTAATAGCAATTATATATATAAGTTTGAGAAAGAATATAAGTATTCTCTTTACATAACACTTCTACAACGAATCAAAAGTTGTGAAGTAATCAGATCTTGATAAAAGATTCACATAACAATTCTCTTTCAATTTCTTGAAATTAGGCTCCACCCATGAATAGGGTTTAAGAAACATACTATGAACATTCTTTTTCATTTTCGAAAAGGTTTAGCAGAAATTCATCCGCAAACCGTCATAACTTACGGGCACGGAGGGTGATCAATTTCGTTGTGTACCTGTGATTGATCAATAATACATAACTAGAACGACATTCATCGCTCATCCTTTGTCCGCCGAAGCGCATAAAAATTTTCCCATTATCGGGATGTTCATACATGCCTGGTTCCAAACCCGAAGGTTTTTAATCTTGTTCAACAATAATATGTAATTCAACATACATGTATACGGGTAATTGACATGGTATATCAACATGTGAATAAATGCCATGATTATCCAAGTGGGGACACTTGTATAACCATTTAGAAATCAACTTAACAGAATATATATATGAGCTAACATGTTGATAATCAAAGCGTACATAATGCATGCAGAATATAATAATTACGAAACTTCTTACTCATGTCCATTGCATAAAAATGCAAAGGTAGGATACTTACACGATTTGTCGATTACAAATCTCAACTTAGATCTTATCTCTTTATCACAACCTATCAATAAACAGGTCATTTGTCCGATTAGAACAATATATCATAACACATAGTACTGTCAGTTATGGTCAGCACATAATCGTAGTGATCATACTTTTAGTTCACATTCTATACTTCTATACTTTTATACTTTGGATCTTTATATCTTTCATTCTGAGTTTGATCTAAGTGATCTATTGATTCCAGGTTGTAGATAACATGTAATACTACAACTCTATTACATATAAGACATATAACAACAACAGATCCAGTAGAAAGAGGCCGGTCAAATGTGACCCCAACAACTGTTCTTGAACATTTCTGGAAAACCCAGAAATGTTCTTGAGCAGTTCGGTCAATGGTAGTTTGACCATAAATAACTTCTAATCTATAACAGATATGACCATGATTCCTTTTGCATAATAAAGACAACATACCAGGCTACATATAGCAAGCTTTAAACATCAAAAACTCTTAACAGGATGGGATCTACAGCCCTCGACATTCGTTGTCGAACACAAAAATGAAAATTTCAGATTTTAAAGATCTTCAAATCCGAGCTTCTAAATGTTATGGAATCAACATCAAGCAACCCAGATCATCCTTAGACACTATAATCAACATGTTTTAACATTTAAACATAACATCTAACACCAAAAAGTTTAAGAAAAATCAAGCTAGGGTTTATACCTTTTAAGCTTTGATTACGATTTTGGCTCTTGATTTGTTATTGGTGTGAATGGGGCTTGTTTATAGACTGATATAATGAGAGAATTTCGTAGGTTTAGGCTAGGGAGAATGAAGCTAAGTGCTTGGGTATAAATAGGCCAAAAATGGTGCATTTCTCTCTCTTGAATTCATAAAATAATGCAATGGAATGATTATAGTGGCTGATTGATGGTAATACTACAGCCCATAGGTAATTTCTAGATGGATTGGCCGGATTTTGTGGACAAGTGGTAGCAATAAGACATAATTAATGCATTTTCCCTTTCCTTTAATTTAAAAAATAATTTTAAATACCTTGGATGCTAAAGTGGGATGATTCCCTTGTTTGAGAGCTGATAGCATGTAGGGTAAGTATGTTGGGCATCCTTGTTGCAAGATCCTATCAACAATGTAAGTAATAATACACTAAAATGACAAAAAGGGTATTTTGGTCATTTCACATATAATTTCAAGGGCATTTTGTAAAAGGCCATTAAATGTAATATTTAACCATTAGATTATAATTCTTACCATTTACCAATTAATTTCTATCATTTGGTAAATTAAAACATTTATATAATAACGTCGTAATTAAACCCGATAATTTTAAATTAGGGTTTCCTATAGAAAATTAGGGTTTTCTAATTAGGGTTTCTTAACGTTATCAATTAGGGTTTTCTAATTGACCATTAGGGTTCTCTAATTATCTCGTGTATGATCTAACACGGTCATTACGGTCTCTAACTTCAACCGAATTAGGGTTGTAATAATTAGGGTTTGTCCTAGTTATCGCCGTAAAAATAGTAATTAGGGTTTTTCTTCTAATTCTGACATTCGTGTACTGATAACTTCATATACACAATAAGCACTTCATATACTACTCGGTCATTTATCATAAGCGAAGTTTAATAATTAGGGTTTCACAAAGACGGTAATATGCTATGACCTAATCGATAGTTATTGCTCAATAATATCTGTCCGCATACACACAGTACATAATTATTGTACTGTAAAATCATTATAATAATAATATAATATTATTATTATCATCTCTTGATCACAATCCCAATTCAGGGTTTGGATCTCATATCTGACTTCTCTTTCGCATATCAAGTTAAAATACTTGATTTAAATATTCTGAACAATTTATATTTATCGTTCACATAACTAGACACTTAAAAAAAAATTTTATACGCAAAATTTCTTAATTATTTTATTTAGGAAATCTCGGGTTATTACATTCACCCTCCCTTATAAGGATTCCGTCCCTGGAATCACCGTTCTAAAACTCATAAGCATAAGGGTACATAGCACATATAATCATTGCACATAGACCTCGATCATACTTGATCGAACTGATCTTTAACTATTCTTCACATCACTCTAATTAGGCAGAAATTTGATTTCTGAAAGAACTCAAAATTTCTTTATAAAATCACTTACTATATATATATATAGGAAAACATATAAGATATATAAGTGATTCACATAGCACCTGGAGTTTTGTTCCCAGCTGCCAATGTATCCTGGACCGTCATGTTGTAGACCCTCGGAGTTGCTAACGTTGGGGTACTGGTTGAGTGTGGTCCACTGTTTCTCCCTGTGGTTATGTTTCCTACCTCCATTCCCCTCTTTGGACAGTTCCTCACCTGATGCTCAGTCGATCCGCATATGAAGCATCCACTGATCTTCCTTGAATTGGGGCAGTTGGGGAGATAATGACCCTTTGCCCGCAATTAAAGCACGCCGAACTTACCCTTTAGACACTCGCCAGAGTGATTCTTTCCGCAGTTTCTTGACTGCACTGTCTGCTTCTTCACACCTTCCTGCTTCACTTGAACATTCCCTGGAAAATTCCTCATTCTCTTCTCACCCCTATTCCCACTACTACTTTCCATCTTCACCGCTCCTCCCGACCGCCTCGGTTCTTTTTTCTCCTTGTTGTAGAGACTCATGGCTCGCGCTCCCTGTTCAAGCCTATGATAGCCTTTTCCATGAGTCTTTTGCAAAAGTATCTATTTGCAAGATCGCCACCTTATTGTAGAGCTGTGGTTTTAAGCCCCGCTCAAACCTCCTTGCCTTTCTAGCTTTCAGACTCACTTGATGTGGAGCAAACCTAGCCAACTCATTAAACTTTGCGGCATACTGCTAATACCATGTTTTCCTGTTTTAACTCCGTGAATTTTACCTCCATTCTAGATCAGATACTAACAGTAGAGATAGTTTTGAAAAATAAATCTTTAAACCTATCCCAAGCAATTTCTTCTTCTCCGCCTTGAGTCTTATTTGCCTCCCACCAAAAGTTAGCCTCCCTTTTATCATATAAGTGGCAAAAGCGGTCTTTTGCCCTCATCTACTCTAGCAATTATGAACGCCTTTTCTATTTCGCTCACCCATGTCCTGGCTTTCAGAGGGTCGGTGATCCTCCGAACTCGTGGTCCTACCGCTTTGAAGTCTTTGAATTTTGCCAAGCGATTGTCTGTTGGTTCCTCGCCACTGGCATTCCTCGCCTTCATAGCTTCGAGCCATCATGTTTGCAAAGTCTTGCATCAGGTCTGGCTGTTGTCCTCCATCATTAATAGATTCTTCTACCCCTTGGTTTCGAGCTCGACGGATTGGCGGCATTATCTGGTTAAATAAAACCATAAATTATACCCTTACATTTTAAACCTTATTGCATAAGATTAATGTATTAAACTCGTTTCATTTCTCAAACTTAGATTCATATTCATTTATCGAATATTTACATAGCACATACTGCTTTAATCAACAGCTATCCCTTTGTGACTACGAAAGTCGGGATTTAAAATTTTGACCAACATAAAGTTGAAAACAGTTCATTACTTTTCACACACATTACATAAACACAACATAACCCATACCACTTATTTACTAAGCCTTTCTTCTCGGACATTCATTCGCTCGATGTCCCTCCATTCCACAATTAAAACATCCACCTTGCTTATATAAACGGGGCAACGAGGAGATGTATGTCCCTCATGTACCGCAAATATAACATATCTTCTTCCCTTTCTTCTTATATCGAGTTTTCCCAAGTCGGGATCTTCTATCTTTCTTTTTCCCTTACCTCTCTGAAATGCGCACTAAGTGTTGCTTGAGGCTCCCATCCTGGTCAATTTGGATTTTGAGCTTATCTTGCTCTTTCATTGTTTCCAAAGAATGCTCGACGCAGATTGAATATTAAGCAACGCCTCTATCTCCCATGTAACTTTCCAACAGAAAGCAACTTTGTTCTCCAGATCCTGCACCTCCGTTGATGCTTGAGCAGCTTCAACTTTAGTGTCTGGGTCACTATTTGTCAAATCCACCATTTCTGGATCTGATACTACGTTTTCCACTATAGCCACCTCGTCCGATTTGGGTTCCTGGTAAGCTTCTATTTCAGTTGTTGGCCTTGATATTAGCTCTGGGGTATGGATCCGATCCTTCTTATTCCACATATCTTTTCCACCGACATCTACATACATAAGTTACACGATTAGCATATAGTATATATACACAAAGAATCAAGAGTTTTATATATCGTTGTCTTTTATTTTGTTTGACGATAAATTTATTCAATTCTCATCAACGCTTATCCTTCTCTGCCGAAAGGCAGCTTCATCCACTTCATGTCGAATCGCATAAGGGCGATGCCTAAAGCCTGCTCCAAGGTATATATCTTGGTGTCTTTGGCTTTTATCTCAACCTTCAACCGTATCCCACCACTGTCTCTCTGCTCCAACCTCCTCAGAATTCCTCGGCTAATTCTATTTGTGCTTGGTGAGCAGCGTCATTCTCAGATCATTGTTGCGAAAACTGGAGAATACGATTACGCGGCCTCCGCTTTTTTCGGCTCTAGCCGTTAAGTCGTCGTTCCTAACTAACAAATCTCTTATCATCTCACTGTCTGTGTACTCCTCGCTAGAGTCCATCGTCTCTTGGGTCAAGGAATTGCTACTTTGACTTTCGTCATCCATCCTATGACCACAATAAACGAGACAACATTAGCACCGAAATAAAATATATTCATCGGTAAAATGAAGGAATATTTTATTTAGTACAACTAAAACTTGATGGATCTCTTCGACTCATCATATCTTATAACTCCTCACCAGAGTACTTCGTCTCCTGGTTCACTGAATATTTATCTTACCTTTCGTCCTCCATTCTACTAAGGTTATAACCTAGGTTTCGCACTCCTAACGTTTATAACCTACAGCTTTGATACCAACCTGTGGCGCCCCCAAATCCGGGTACTTGAAACCCGAACTCAGTGCTTCACGATACCATTTCTATAAGCTGAATAATACAATAGTAATATTACATTCAAACTTAATTTACATACATCAAAGTTTACTTCCCAGGTACGAGACCTTCAAATACATTCCTTACAATACATGAATAGATACCCATGCAGCTATAACCATTAACTCATAATACACACTTATTCGATCAGCTTTCCTTTTCCTTTGTTCGTGCCTGAGCCTTCAGGTTGCTCATACATAACTGAAAACATTTAATTTAAGCAAGGATGAGCATTTGAGTGCCCAGCAAGTAATAGCAAATTATATATGTTTGAAAGAATATAAGTATTCTCTTTACATAACACTTCTACAACGAATCAAAAGTTGTGAAGTAATCAGATCTTGATAAAAGATTCACATAACAATTCTCTTTCAATTTCTTGAAATTAGGCTCCACCCATGAATAGGGTTTAAGAAACATACTATGAACATTCTTTTCATTTTCGAAAAGGTTTAGCAGAAATTCATCCAAGAAACCGTTATAACTTACTTAGCACGGAGGGTGATCCCCATTGTACCCTGATTGATCAATAATACATAACTAGAACGACATTCATCGCTTCATCCTTTGTCGTCACCAAGCGCATAAAAATTTTCCCATTATCGGGATGTTCATACATGCCCTCGGTTCCAAACCCAAGGTTTTAATCTTGTTCAACAATAATATGTAATTCAACATACATGTATACGGGTAATTGACATGGTATATCAACATGTGAATAAATGCCATGATTATCAAGTGGGGACACTTGTATAACCATTTAGAAATCAACTTAACAGTAATATATATCCGAGCTAACATGTTGATAATCAAAGCGCATATAATGCAGACAGAATATAATAATTTCAAACTTCTTACTCATGTCCATTGCATAAAGGAAATGCAAAGGTAGGATACTTGCTCGACGGTTGATTACAAATCTCAACTTAGATCTTATCTCTTTATCACAACCTATCAATAAACATGGTCATTTGTCCGATTAGAACAATATATCATAACACATAGTACTGGTTATGGTCAGCACATAATCGTAGTGATCATACTTTTAGTTCACATTCTATACTTTTATACATTTTTCAAATATGTCATCCATGTTCTTACAGTAGTCTTTTCTTTCTATTATAGGATCCAAATATTGTTTTCGACGCATCGAAATGACTTTATTTGTACATAATTTGAGTCTAAGACTCTTATTCTATACCTCAACATCTCGTAATTATCGGACATTTTACTTTTTAATTATTTTGAATTTTCCGTAAATTGAAAAATTTAAAATAATTCAAATCTGTCACTCAAGGTTTATAGTGATATAACTGTTATTATGGTTGTTCTTCACCAAATCCTGGACTTCATAACCGGTTCTCTAGTCAGCTAGTTTGACCGGATATCACTTTCAAACATCGGAATTATAATTATATGACTTAAACATCAAACAATTCTATTATCATTAATAATTAATTAATATTAAATTATTAATGAAATCATTGTCAAAATATAAAATTATTTATAATAACTTAAACTATTTTTAAAACATTTATTTTACCCTTAAATGATTTTTAAAACAATTAAAATCATTTTTAAATAATCATCATTAATATATAAATATTAATGTACTATTTATCCAAATATTAAAAGTCATTAATTATAACTTAAAATATTTTTAAATCCTTAATATCCTCTTTAAATGATTTTTAAATAAAACCATTTTTAAACTATTTATTTAATATAAATATTAAATAAACTTAATATCACAAATCATTAACTAAATATCATTAATATATAATTATTAATGAAATTATCTTATAAATATTAAAAGTTATATTTTATAACTCAAATACTTTCTTATACCATAAAATAATTTTTCATGATTTTTCATGAATTAAAACTATTTTTAAATCATTTATTTAATATTATAATTAAATAAATAAATACTTTTTTATATTTCAAAAATATTAAATATTTATGAAATATACTCAAAATAATTAAAACTATTTTTAGGACTTTAAAATAATTTTTCATAATTTATTTGGTATTTTTAATAATTAAAAACTAATTTTTCTAATTTTTAATTTAATTTAGGAAAATAAAATGTTAATCGTCGCTAAAGGCATCTATAGCGTACGTAACCGTTCATATAGGTGTTCTTGAGCTTCATGTCGATTGCACAAAGGTGCTAGTTTGACCGAGCCTTAAATCCATGATCTAAATGTTTTTCGGACTTCAAAAACTTTGTTGTTGTAGTACTAATGTAATACTACAACTATATACTCATTTCATGGCCAAACAACAACAAATCTGTGAGATATGATCAATAGAAAATCTTGTCAGACGTGTTCTTCATGTTTCTGGGTTGCCCAGAAATTCTGGTCAACACCGGTCAACGACCTTAGTGGTCTTATTCTGGTCGATCTGTACATGTTATAGGTGTTTTATACGTCGGGCTATGTAGTACAACTTACAGAGAACATGATTAAATCAAGTTTCAAGTCTAAACATCAACAATACCAAAGATATAAATCATCAAACTCTCTGACAAAACTTGCATGCCAATTCTGGGTTTTCCAGAATTTTAAAACTGATCGTGCAGGCTACTTTGGATCTTTATATTTTTCATTCTGAGTTTGATCTAAGTGATCTATTGATTCCAGGTTGTAGATAACATGTAATACTACAACTCTATTACATATAAGACATATAACAACAACAGATCCAGTAGAAAGAGGCCGGTCAAATGTGACCCCAACAACTGTTCTTGAACATTTCTGGAAAACCCAGAAATGTTCTTTGAAAGCTTTTAATCAACGGTAGTTTGACCATAAATAACTTCTAATCTATAACAGATATGACCATGATTCCTTTTGCATAATAAAGACAACATACCAGGCTACATATAGCAAGCTTTAAACATCAAAAACTCTTAACAGGATGGGATCTACAGCCTCTGACATTCGTTGTCAGAACACAAAAATGAAAATTTCCAGATTTTAAAGATCTTCAAATCCGAGCTTCTAAATGTTATGGAATCAACATCAAGCAACCCAGATCATCCTTAGACACTATAATCAACATGTTTTAACATTTAAACATAACATCTAACACCAAAAAGTTTAAGAAAAATCAAGCTAGGGTTTATACCTTTTTAAGCTTTGATTCGATTTTGGCTACCGATTTGTTATTGGTGTGAATGGGGCTTGTTTATAGAATCGATATAATGAGAGAATTTCGTAGGTTTAGGCTAGGAGAATGAAGCTAAGTGCTTGGGTATAAATAGGCCAAAAATGGTGCATTTCTCTCTTGAATTCATAAAATAATGCAATGGAATGATTATAGTGGTGATTGATGGTAATACTACATTTCATAGGTAATTTCTAGATGGATTGGCGGATTTTGTGGACAAGTGGTAGCAATAAGACATAATTAATGCATTTTCCTTTCCTTTAATTTAAAAAAATAATTTTAAATACCTTGGATGCTAAAGTGGGATGATTCCCTTGTTTGAGAGCTGATAGCATGTAGGGTAAGTATGTTGGGCATCCTTGTTGCAAGATCCTATCAACAATGTAAGTAATAATACACTAAAATGACAAAAGGGTATTTTGGTCATTTCACATATAATTCAAGGGCATTTTTGTAAAAGGCCATTAAATGTAATATTTAACCATTAGATTATAATTCTTACCATTTACCAATTAATTTCTATCATTTGGTAAATTAAAACATTTATATAATAACGTCGTAATTAAACCCGATAATTTTAAATTAGGGTTTCTATAGAAAATTAGGGTTTTCTAATTAGGGTTTCTTAACGTTATCAATTAGGGTTTTCTAATTGACCATTAGGGTTCTCTAATTATCTCGTGTATGATCTAAACACGGTCATTACTGGTCTCTAACTTCAACCGATTAGGGTTGTAATAATTAGGGTTTGTCCTAGTTATCGCCGTAAAAATAGTAATTAGGGTTTTTCTTCTAATTATCAGTACATTCGTGTACACAAGTAAATTCATATACACGATTGCACTTCATATACTACTCGGTCATTTATCATAACCGAGTTTAATAATTAGGGTTTCACAAAGACGGTAATATGCTTAACCTAACCGACCGTCATTGCTTCAATAATATCTGTCGCATACACACAAAGACATAATTATTGTCTTTATCAGAAAATCATTATAATAATAATATAATATTATTATTATCATCTCTTGATCACAATCCCAATTCGTGGTTTGGATCTCATATATCGACTTCTCTTTCGCATATCAAGTTAAAATACTTGATTTAAATATTCTGAACAATTTATATTTATCGTTCACATAACTAGACACTTAAAAAAAAATTTTATACGCAAAATTTCTTAATTATTTTATTTAGGAAATCTCGGGTTATTACAAAATCTGGCTTTGATGCCTTCTCTTTTACTAATTTGTTTTCAAATTCTGTCTTTATATCTTATCACCCCGTTTCTATTTATCATCTTATTCAAGATGTATCCTCCTTCTCGTGACCTTTTCCTATAACTAGCGCTTCTAGATAGAGTTAACTGAAACTCTTATCTAAATCTTAAATTCATTAAAATCTTTTATCAGTACCTCGTTGTTTCATTTAACTTTTATTGTTAAATGTTTCTTCCTTCATATGTCTCAAATCCATATACTATTTACACTTATGGTAATCAATTATACCTCTTATTTCTAGATACAACTAATTAATTTCGTTGTTTGAATTACTTTATCATAACTAGTAATAATGATATATTATTTATTATTATTATTATTATTTTTAAATCATTTCTTTACTTCTCAAATTTATCTCTAACTTTCTTCACTTCAGATTATCAATCCTAGTAATTTATTCAACTATTTCTTCTGCTTTGGTTGTCTAATTCACCGTAAATCTTAAATTTCTGATATAAAGTAACCTTAATCATTTTCACCTTCTTTCCTAGCTGACTTTTTATCCTTCACAAATTTCTTCTTGACCAGAAGAATACTATCACCAAACATCATCTTTTATTATTAAGAATTAAAATTTTATTTAAATCTTTTATAATATCTTTCAAAATTCTTTTTAGACTTATCATTAACTCATGTTCTACCATAATTCATCATATTTGATGCATAATTCTCTCCTTTTTACCCAACAATTTTTTTTTTTGCACTTTGTAAATACCTTTCCAATTTTAAAATATATTATATATTAACGAGTTTCACAAAGTACACATCAGTTCATCCTACCACTATTATTACATAATGTACATATCCCTAAATCATAGACCAAAAGAAATAATCTATTATCTTTATCGAACTTATAAAAAAGTTGTAACCTCTACCGTACATATAGATGTATTTACATATACTATTCAAAATATTATTATAACATTCTTACTATTTCAAATATCCCTAAAATCTAACTTTTATCTTAGACGTCTCCACTTCCTTCACCTGTTGGTTTGAGGTTTTGATTTCCCCTTAGGTTAAATTTCTTGGGTTTTGGACAAAATTTTGCTACGTGTCCCTCCACCCTACAATTGAAACACTTAATTACGATGCTCTTTTTATGCTTCCAATGTGGACATCTATTTGAATAATGTCCACTGTTTCCACAGGTAAAACATTGAGTCCCACTAAACCTACATACCCCTCTATGCTTCTTCCCACAAATACAACACCCTTCATTCTGTTTACTGGTGCTACTATTTCCCTTTTTCACTGAGTTATTTGATAAATTAACCTCCCTCTTCCTTTTACGATCTCCCTGCTGTTGACACTGTCTTACTGCTTCATTTCCTGATTTATCGGTTCCCTTAAATTTTGATGGTCCCACTAATTTAAAGTTTAAGGTAATCCTTAAAGTATTGGGTTCAACTTCTGGTGGATTCTTTGACCTCCATTGTGAAGCGTCTAGTAACATGTTTACCAACTGTTGAGTTGGATTTGTCTCTAACTGGTTTTCGTCAATCCCTGCTGGTGATTTCCCTTGTGATGCCATTTATCTATAAATAGTAGTTAATTACATATAAGCATAATATTAAATTAATTTGACAAACAAGGTGTATATATTCAATTACATTCTATATATTCCAAGAAATTAACCAACTAATGATTTATATATCTTCACTAGTTTTCTCCCAACGAATTCTTACACTAAGAACACTATACCATTACAAACTACAACTCCTATACTACCCTCTGTTCTCCTTAGCCTCTCCTGCTTTTCATTTCCTTCTCTTAACTTAACCTTGATACTATCGATTATCCCTCTTGTGGATATTCAAAATTTCTCCAGAGTCTACTTAAAATCTATATAAGTTCTTCTTTTTTGTAATGTTACTCCAATTTCTTTTCCTTCATCTTCTGTTGTCCCTCCTTCTGGCTCTATATGAGTTTTATAAAAACTTCAATCTCCCTCTTCACTTATCTCCAACTTCGGTACTCTTCATGAGCATTCTCTAAATCTACCACAAATTTGTCTTTTATAGCTTCAACTTCTTAGTTGTAAACTACTTCCCTTAATACTTCCTCTGTTCTATCCTTCAAAACAGTCTTTATTACTACAACCTATTATGGTTCAATTACTACCTCAGGTAAAACAATCAGCTCTCCTTTCAGTATATGAATACAATCAACTCTTTCACTGACCAAACATAGCAATTAAATGGTATAAACAATCTATTCCTCCAACTTCGGCTGATGAATTTCCTTAATTCATCTCTCACCAACATAACTATTGTTTATCTCTCTATTACTGCTCTCTCCCTAATACCAAATCTCTTATTATGTTCACAATAGTTTCTAAACTCCTTGCCATATCCAACTCCAAATCTCACTCTTCCAGGTCACTTCCTAGACCCATCACCATCTTTTTTCTTACAACCTTAAATATCTTCATATATTATAAAGACCTTTTATCTTCATACCTCTTCATTTCTTATAACTTACCTTTGTCTATTCTAGACATGCCTAATATCTCCAAAATATTTCCCTGTTATGAGTATCTAAACTCATTCCCTATTTTTAAGTTTATCTCCTTATTACCTTCACTACAATCTCTCAGGTCATATCCTAAGCTATTCCTATCTTAGTTCTATAATCTACTGCTCTGATACCAAATTGTGACGTCCCCAAATTCTCTACAGTCACTATAGCCAATTTGGTGCTCACGTAAATATTCTATCAGATAATAATTCCTATAAATCTAAGATTCACAGTACTCATAGTAAATAGTAGTTCTTGTGAGAACAATCATTGTAACTAAGTACCCTCACTTGGATGTACAAGTTCAGTATCTTATAGATATTTCTTCCATATCTATAATTCTTATATATATCCGACTTCCACAGTATTAATGTTAGAGTTGAGTGAAGCGCTACCTCAGTGCATCAGAGAGCCAATGTCTGTTAACACTATCATTCAGATATATATAGTTCATATAGATACTGTACACTTTTCTAATTCCATTAGAATGACAACTAAATACTGCAAACTAATATTACATTAAACAAATAATATACCGTTACTATTACATGATAGTTTTCAATAAATATCCATGACTTAAGCCTTTTATCCACAATACCGAAACTTCTGGAATATATTCTTTTTATCTGCAAATGAAGAAAATATTTGCAGGGATGAGCTACAGAAAGCTTAGCAAGTTTTGAACAATAAACGAATGTTATACATATATCAATTCTGAAATAAATGATCATAAAGTTCAGAGTAGTGCCATAAATATATACCAAGGTTTATTTGCCAAACCCTGCACATTACGAGTTACTGTTAGTCATATAGACTTAGCAGCCTGGGTTAATTCGCTCAACCAAACAAAACTAGGAGTATGCATATCATCCTCTATGTACTGTCCGATCATTGCTATAAATGTCGGAGACAGTTTACCCGATCATTGCTATAAATATCGGAGACAGCTCCTCACTGCCAAGGACCACCATAATTGCCACCCGACAGCTCCTCACTGTCGGTTCTAATAGCGTCAATATATATATCGGCACCAAACAAAATTTCTTTTTCACAAACTGTGATTTATACATTGATACCAAACAAAATTGGTTTCTCACAAACTATGCTTTGATATTAAATCAAACGCATTTTTCCATAATAACAACTCATATGACTTGGTTATGTTTGAACAAGAAATCATAACCTTTGAATAACAGAATTCATAAACACTATGTATCACCAAATCATAACTGATAAATATCAAACTTTCATTTAATAAAATAATTTAATGAAATTGGCATTTGAAATATGAGGTTTGCACAAAGTGCAATAAAGACTTGCCTGTATCGTCGACTATTGCTACACAGTCTATTTAACTTCGTTTAAAGACCCAATATTAATAATATTGATCTCCAAGTTAGAATAATATCATCACAATGTATTATTGTGAATTACTGTTATAAAACAACCTAAACACATTATCACATAATTTTATCGGTCTATTAGACACCTAAGACCTAACCTCAAGTCAAACTATTACAATTTGAGTTGAGTTTAGTACTATTTTGACAGCCCGATTGTCTAATCGAATAATAATCGGGCTTAATTCCAATAAGACTCTGCCTAAATACTTCACAATTATATTAAATAATTTAATCACTAGTTAATACTATTTTTCCCTAGCTCATAACAATTTATAAATAATTATTACTATTTATCAAAAATTTTCAATCACTTATAACTTATTTAAATACCATTTTATTCCCTTATCATTAATATTTATTTATTATTAAAAATGAATGAAAATCATACCATAATATTATAATATATTTATAATATTTCAAAGTATTTTTAATACCTTAAAATCACATTTATATAATTTTAAACATTTAAATCCATTATCCAATAATTGACATTAATATTAAAACATTAATATTTCATGACAAAATATTAAAAGTTATATTTTATAACTCAAAATATTTTTCTAACCCTTAAATCATTTTTATATTATTTTTAAAGTATTAATTTTATTTTTCCATAATTTATTTAATATATTTATTAAATAAATAAATTATCATTAATATTAATTTATTAATGAAATTTATCACAAAATATCAAAAGTTATAAAAATAACTTAAAATATTTTCTAACACCATAATATAATTTTTTATGATTTTTTCAAGTATTAAAATCATTTTTGAATAATTTATTTAATATTATAATTAAATAAATTAAATACTTTTTTTATTCAAAAATATTAAATATTTATGAAATATACTCAAAATAATTATAAACTAATTTTTAGACTTTAAAATAATTTTTAGTAATTTATTTTGTATTTTAATAATTAAAAGCTAATTTTCTATATTTATTTAATAAAATGATAATTTTCAGAAAATAAAGTGCCACTAAAGGGACCTTTAGCGACAAAACTGTCGCTATAGGTGTTCTTGAGATTTCCAAAACATTCATAACAGTTTGCAGGGTTGCTAGTTTGACCACACATTTATCTATGATCTTATTATTTTCTGGGCATTCTAAGGAGTTATACATGTAGTATTCATGTCATACTACACACACAAACTTAGTTCATGGTCATACATCAACATATCAGAGAGATATCAACTCTCAAATATGTTGTCAGAGTTGTTCTTCATTTCTGGGTTTTCCAGAAATGAAGAACAGTTGCAAGGTGCCTCCTTTGAAGCTTCATAACTTGGATTCTAAGTATCTTTTGTGTGAGTTAAAGGTTCCATCATGTAGTTCATATGCCAAGGTACAAATATCATGCACCAAACTAGTCTAATAACATCACAGGTGAGAGATCAAGGCCAGTCAAACGCTTGTCAGAAGCTGTTCTTGACGAATTTTGGGTTTTCCAGAAATTCGTCCAGATAGTTGGTCAACCATACTTTGACCATGATTATCTATGATTCTATACATGCTATGGGTGATCTAATGACATGTATGTATAGTCTATATACCAGGCTACAACATTGAAACAACAACTTGGCCAAACTATCAAAGAGAAGTAAGATCAAAGGCCTAAAAAACTTGTCAGACCCATTCTGGGCTTCTAGGTTGCCCAGATTCCCGTCAGTCATGGACGGTCAACTATATTTGACTGCTAATAACTTGAGATCTAGACATGGTATGGAGTTGATTCCACTTCCAGTCTACTCTCCTCATGACAGAGAACAAGTCTATAATATTAAATACACCAAACAACTAACAGGTAAAGATCTCTGGGCTCTGACATATGGCTGTCAGGACATATTTTAGGGTTCTAGGTCAATCCTTAAAACTTGATTTTTTAACACCTAGGTGTTATGGATTCTTGATATAACATCTTGGATTACTCAATAACATCCTTATACACCACTTTAACAAACAAATAACAACATATAACATCAAATCATATGATCCAGCAAGAATTAGGGTTTATACCTTTTTTAACTTTGATATTTGATTTCTGATCTTGGTTGTTGTTCTTGGCTTGCTACATGATGTTCATAGCTTAAATTCTCTCTCTCTCTAGATTTTCGAATTTGATGAGAGAGAATGGCTTGGTTAGTATAAGAAGTAAAGTAAGAAATTTTCTTACTTTAATTCTTTTAAATTTTGATTCAATGCACCATATGTTAATAGGTGGCACTAAAGATCAGATATGGGATAAAATTTAAGCACATGGGATAAGTTTGGAGTGATGACTCACAAAGATTGTGAAATCTTTTACTTAAAGTTTAAGAAAAGGGTATTTCGGTCATTTCACACCCACTAAAGGTAATTTTGTCTTTTCCACTATAATTTGAAGGGCATTTTAGACATTTCCCATTTATCCCATACCTTTCAACACTTAGGCATTTAAACTTAGCTTTTGAATTCCCAAATTAGGGTTTTGAATATCCGAATTAGGGTTTTGGATTGCCGGAACCGAAATTAGGGTTTACCAGTTAGGGTTTGTTATTTCTTACTTGATTTCCCTGATCAAACATATACTTAGCCTTACATTAATATACCTAATATGATATTTAAGGATCATAACTTCCTCTTGATACCACTAATTAAGATTATGGTTCGTTTATCAGGGTTTAGAGATCTTAAGTTGAAAATTAGGGTTATCTGACATTCGATTAAGGTTTCTAATCCCTTATTAGGGTTTACTAAGTTTATGCCCTATCTAATCAATCATTGATCAACAATTCGATATCTTACAAACACATTCATTAATACAATTGTTGTAACTGTATTTTCTACTAAATCCCTATCCAGACTTAAGGTTAGGGTTTCTATTTTTTATTAAGCACAACTCTACTCATATTTCTTAGTCAATACACAAATTGACCACTTCTCTAGACTTGTATCACAGATACTTAACACAACATTGATAATCAATATATATATATAAAAAATTATTCGTAAAATTCTGGATCCTCACAGAAACTATACAGTCGGGGTGCCGACAACAGCAGGGTATGCTATACATAATACCAGGTACGATAGGTTGATCACCTATTGTACTTGCTTATATTGGATTATCAATGTAATACTATTAATTTGAGTAGGAGTTCATGGTCCATAGAGACTACTTAGTATTCAGTGTTTATTAAATTCAAAATTTGTTGAAATATTTGGATTCTTCTTAGAATTTTTGGCCCATAGTGACATTCAGTGGCATCTATTCATTCATTTGAAAATTTTGAAACTTTTGAATGCTTTCGAAATCTTTTAGCCCCTAGAGCCTTTTATTGACTTCAAAGGATAGATTTTGAACCATTGACATTTACTTATTCACGACATTCTTCTTTAAATTCTTGAGCTATTGTTGATTATGAATGTGACGCCCCCAAAATAGGTATACATCACCCATTCTGAGTCGCCAAATACATGGTACAAAATACAAATACAAACTTAAATATACAACATGAGCTGTGAGTTTTAATACAAATATTGTCTTTTAGACAGTATTCAAACACAAAATAAGTCCTCAATACATTTATTATCACACTATTTCATAGAATAGTGAGGACTACTAATGCAAACATCCGGATAATCACTCCGTTCCCTAATAGTCCCAAACTATATTCTCATTTCCTGAAGAGAACAATGAAAGCAAAGGGGTGAGCTCAACTAGCCCAGTAAGAAATATTATGACTAAGATAATGCAGAATAAATTATCGTTAGCGTTCAACAATGTTAAACTGATAAAATATAATAAACATCAAGTTTAACTACAGCGGAACAAGCAATCCATTAGAAGAGTTAAGTAGAGCATGATATCTACTATCTTCTATGATTTAAAAGATTTATCATCAATTTTATCGCTGAGACTCAGCTCAATAAATAATCCACATCACTGAATTATCCATGCACTACGGGCCAAGGATATTCATTATTATCACAATTGGTCATGTTCATCTCAACAACTGTCCATCAATGCACTACGGGCCAATGAGGACTTTTACCACATCATTTGTAACATTACAGGTCATGATTATACCGAATGATTCCTAGTCATAACCATACCAATCAACAGTCCATCTATGCACTACGGGCCAAAGATGAATTTCATAACCATATAAACATGAGGATGATGACAATAATATAAGAATTCAATAAAGTCCAAATTGTCAACATGATACTGCTTTGTGGAGTAAAATTCAAGAATAATATCATATCAAAAATGATTTAGACATAAAAGAAATCAAATTTTGTCATGAATAGTACCCCAGTATAAAAAGGTTAAAACTTATCAAGACTGCTCAGAATAATATTTCCATGAAAAGATACTGGATGAAGCACAAATATCAAGGATATTCTACTAATTTCAGGAATTATAGAAGCAATACTTACCATAGTAAGTTTAGAGTTAGGAATCTGAAATGAACAATATATGAAACTGCAAATGGATTTTCAACTGTCATGCGGTAGTCCGCGTAGATAGATCCTTTCTATAATTTAATACCAAATGAATACGAAGGGTTATTCACCAGGCATGCGGTAGTCCGCGTAGACAGGTTATTCCCATAGAATAATAAAGAATGGAATAACAACATGATTTCACCATGCATGTGGTAGTCCGCGTAGACAGGTTATTCCAACAGAACGATAAAGAATGGAATAACAACAGGATTTCACCATGCATGCGGAGTCGCGTGAAGCGAGTTATTCCAATGTAATGATAAAGAATGGAATAACAACCCTTACGAGTATTGAAAGAAATAACTTTCTTCATGAATACAAAAGAAATAATACCCCTTACCTTAGTAGGAGATTGGATACTGCAATAGTGTAGTAACAGAATACTCTTCTTCTTTCTCTCTTATTCTCTCTATACTTTCTCTCTCTATAGCTTGAATGAATTGGTGAAAAATAATGAAGAAATAAGCTTCTATTTATAGAAGATTTCTAGCTTAGCTCTTGCAATGTGAAAAGGCAAGTGGCTTGACGATTGGTGATGTGTAAAGAAAAGTGGTTTGACGCCTGTAATGTGAAACAACAATTGGTTCGACGCCTATAATGTGAAACGACAATTGGTTCAATGCCTGTAATATGAAACAGCAAGTGGTTTGACGCCTGTAATATGAAATGACAAGTGGTTCGATGCCTGTAATATAAAACGGGAAGTGGTTTGACGTCTGGTAAAGGCAATTACTATTGGCGAAAGTGACTCTTAGATGATGACATATGGGTCCCCATAGAATAAACCAAACTTACCACAAACGTCTCATAACAGACTTCTTATTTATATCAAAGATTGAATAAATATTACCACAAATCATTTTATCTTCAATTAACACATATTTAATCTTTCAACAATTATTCATCATTAATATTATAACTCACAATTTTTAATAACCAGATCATTCCCAGGAAAGAGGGGGCTTTCCGATAAGGACTTCTCTTTATGGGCGCGCAATTAGGTGACCAAACCCCTTTCCTCGACAGAACTTTCTAGACATCGTTAATAATATAAATAATAATATGAATAACTTTATCGTCTCAATTATTGATTTAATAATATAAAATATTGTGCAGATGATATTGTGACAATAATTGAATCAATAACGTGAAATACTATGCAACAATTATTGTAACAATAATTGAGTATAACTGAGTGACTTCTTACGTAAGCATCAATAATCAATACCGTGTGCTACTATGTAACAACGCGTATTATTGTACTTTTATTACCGGGTATTTCAACAGTTAACGGTAAAACTTTCACCGTTATTTTTATAAAAAGATAATTTTGTCGTTTTCTAACTCCGATAATAATTCTGTTGTGGGATCCACCAATGATTGTGTCTTCGTACGAATATTCCCCGACAAAAAGAATATTCCCCGACCAATCGAATATTATATAACAACTTGCTTACTTTGCAAAATTTATAAATATTACCCATAACTATAACATTATAACAAATTCACACTTTAATATTCAAAAATGATATTTATAGAAAAATTCATCTTTATTCATAAAAGTTGGGGTCTTACAACCTCCCTTTCATATGAAATTTCTCCCTCAAAATTAGGGTACATACCTGGTATGATGAAGAGGTGAGGATACCTTGATTTCATTTCAGATTCTAACTCCTAAGTCATTTCCCCAACATCGTGGTTTCTCCACAAAAGTTTGACTTGAGGTATAACTTTGGAGCGTAGAATATGTTCCTTCTTATCCAAGATTTTAACAGGAACCTCTTCATACGTTAAATCTTTCGCTATTTAGTCCGGTTCTAACACAATAATGTGATTCGGGTCTTCCACATATTTTCATAACATGGATATGTAAAAAACGTTATGAACACGCGTCATACTTGGCGGTAAAACGAGTCTATAGGCCAAAGTTCCTACCCGGTCAAGGATTTCAAATGTGCCAATAAAATCGAGGGTTGAGATTTCCTCTCTTCGTCGATTCTTGCTTCTAGAATAACGCCCTCTTGAACCTTCTTCTTCACATTCATCGACTTCGAGTCTGTAGCTTGAGCGGCTTTAACTTTATCGATTAAAGTCGGTTCTACTCGTATATTCACTATCTTCACTTAGGTTCTTGGAGTCTTTAACTCTATCTCCATCTTTTGTAAGTCGTACAAAATAGGTCTTTGTGTTAACAACGTCACACTCGTAACCGCATATGATCTTCTACTCAACTTGTAAGCTACCACGTTCGCTCTTCCCTGATGATATTGAATAGTATGGTCGTAATCTTCAACAGCTCGAGCTAACGTCTTTGGCGCATTATACGTTCATTTTGGTTGAAGAAATATTTAAGTGTTTTAGAAATGGGTTTTGTACTGGGGTCAATACAAAATTCAATATCACACTCTGGGGGTAGGCCAGGAAATTCTTCAACGAATACGTAATGAATTTTATTAGCAATAGAAATATCATTCAAATCTGACTTTTTTTTGTTTAAATCTGTGATATAAGCTAAGAAAGCTTGACATCCATTTTTCAATAAACGAATAGCTTTATGGCTTAAGATGACAGTGATTGACTTTAATGGTTTAGTTACTTGAATTCAAATAATAGGTTGGTTAGGAATATGAAAGCTAACATCCTTACAAAAATAATCAATTTTAGCATGATGAGTAGTTAACCAGTAGATTCCTAAAATCACATCAAATGTGAGTATTTTCAAAGAGATAAGATCGACAGGTAACGTGAAAGTGTCGATTTGAATCAACAAGATTTATAAACAGTGGAGGTAACGAAGGTTTCTACTAACAAAGTTTCAACCAATAAGTCAAAGTCTAACTTCTCTGGGGTCAAATTTAAACGTTGAGCGCAAGCAAGAGAGATAAAAGAATTGGTAGAACTGGTATCTAATAAGGTATAGACTTCACAAGAATTTATAATTAACTAACCCGTGCTAACTTCGTTCAGGTCACTCGCTTTTTGAGAAGTCATGAAAAATGCTCTTCCTGAAACCACCGACTTTGTTTTGTCCGTATCCGCCTTTGGTGCCACCGTCCTAGCTGGACTTAATTTTGCTACAGGACAAAATCGAGCTATGTGACCCTTTTTTCCACAACTAAAACATACCTTGGAAGGCTGTGAACAGTTTGAACTTATGTGTCCCTCCTCTCCGTATCTGTAACATCTAACTAGCGGTCGTTCTCCTTCCCTAGAATTTGTTGCTGGTGTTGGTGCTGCTACCAACGTCTTCCCATCATCGTTAAATCTTCTCTTTTTGAATTTTCCACTTCTATTATCTTGGCCATGATTACCACCGAAGTGGTTACCATTCTTGGCATGATAATTTCCCCCATGATGGTTATCATTGTTCCGATGGTCGTTGCCACCGGTACGATTATTTTCATGTTGTTGGTCGTTTCCTTTTGGTTGTGCTGACTCATTACCGTGCTCCAATAACTGAGCCCTATTCACAACATCTGAATATAAACAAAGTTTGTGAGAAATGAGGTATTGACATATATCGGGTTTCAAACCTCTTAGAAACATTCCCGTCATTCGCTCCTCATTATCAACCAAATGGGATGAAAATCGGGATAACTCGGCAAACTAAGCCTCGTACTGTGACACGGTCATATTATTTTCCTCTAGCTTGATGAATTCCACCTCCTTCATGTGACGAATACTTTCGGAAAAGTACTTGTCGTTGAATAATTCTTGGAACTTCTCCCAAGACATCTTCAGTGCGGCAAGCTGAGTACGTTTTACTGATTTCCACTAGTAATCTGCCTCTCCTCGCAACATGAAGGTGGCAAAGGGAACCTTTTTCTCCTCGGAACATCCCAAGACATCAAATATCTTGGTGATCTGCTTTATCCACGTCTCCGCTTTAAGTGGTTTTGACTCTCCCAAAAACTCCGGTGGTCCCAGCTCCTTGAACTGCTTAGCGGTGACCATCCGAGAGTACCCAGTGTTTCCACTTGCATTTTGAAAATGAGTCTTTCTCGCCTGATGTTGTATGAGTTGCATAAAGCCTCTGAACATCCCATCGTTCATCATCTGATCGGTGTTGTTGTTTACCTGAGGATTATTGTCTTCTTGTTGCACATTATCCTGGGTATTGATCGTTAGTGATTCAACGGTCTCATGTGCTCCATTGCTATTCTCAACATTCTCGGATGTCATTTTAAAATACTGTAACAAAACAAGGGTTAATTGACATGCCACATATTATTCCTATATTCTGACCAACCAATTAATTAACAAATAAACTTAGGTAGGTCATACTAGCGAAGGAATTCCCCGTTTCTCCCCTCCTAGTTCTAATCTCACATCTCAGCCAGGGATCATATCCCTAAGCTTTGATACCAACTGTGACGCCCCCAAAATAGGTATACATCACCCATTCTGAGTCGCAAATACATGGTACAGAATACAAATACAAACTTAAATATACTGACATGAATTTGTGAGTTTTAATATAAATATTATCTTCTAAGCAAAGATTCAAACTCAAAATAAGTCCTCAATACATTTATTATCACACTATTTCATAGAATAGTGAGGACTACTAATGCAAACATCCGGACCAATCACCACGTTCCCCCGACTAGTCCCAAATTTATATTCTCATTTTCTGAAGAGAACAATGAAAGCAAATGGGTGAGCTCAAGTAGCCCAGTAAGAAATATTATGACTAAGATAATGCAGAATAAATTATCGTTAGCCTTCAACAATGTTAAACTGATAAAATATAATAAACATCAAGTTTAAGCTGCGGTGAATGAACAAGCAATCCATTAGAAGAGTCAAGTAGAGCATGATATCTACTATCTTCTATGATTTAAAAGATTTATCATCAATTTTATCATTTGAGACTCGATTTTTAATAAATAATCCACATCTTTGAATTATCCATGCTGCTGCGGGCCAAGGATATTCATTATTATCACAATTGGTCATGTTGATCTCAACAACTGTCCATCAATGCACTACGAGCAAATGAGGACTTTTACCACATCATTTGTAACATTACAGGTCATGATTATACCGAATGATTCCTGGTCATAACCATACCAATCAACAGTCCATCTATGCACTACGGGCCAAAGATGACTTTCATAACCATATAAACATGAGGATGATGACAATGATATAAGAATTTAATAAAGTCCAAATTGTCAACATGATACTGTTTTGTGAAGTAAAATTCAAGAATAATATCGTATCAAAAATGATTTGGACATAAAAGAAATTATTTTTTGTCATGAATAGTACCCCAGTATGAAAAGGTTAAAACTTATCAAGACTGCTCAGAATAATATTTTCATGAAAAGATACTAGATGAAGCGCAAATATGAAGAATATTCTACTAATTTCAGGAATTATAGAAGCAATACTTACCATATTAAGTTTAGAGTTAGGAAACTGAAATGAACAATATACAAAACTGCAAATGGATTTTCAACTGTCATGCGGTAGTCCACGTAGACAAATTCTTTCCATAATTTAATACCAAATGAATATGAAGGGTTATTCACCAGGCATACGGTAGTCCGCGTAGACAAGTTATTCGCACATAATAATAAAGAATGGAATAACAACAGGATTTCACCATGCATGCGGTAGTCCAAATAAACAGGTTATTCTAATAGAATTATAAAGAATAGAATAACAATAGGATTTCACCATGCATGCGGTAGTCTGCGTAGACAAGTTATTCCAACAGAATGATAAAGAATGGAATAACAACCCTTACGAGTATTGAAAGAAATAACTTTCTTCATGAATACGAAAGAAATAATACCCCTTACCTTAGTAGGAGATTGGATACTGTAATAGTGTAATAATAGAATACTCTTCTTCTTTCTCTCTTATTCTCTCTATACTTTCTCTCTCTATAGCTTAAATGAATTGGTGAAAAATAATGAAGAAATAATAGGCTTCTATTTATAGAATATTTCTAGCTTAGCTTTTGCAATGTGAAAAGGCAAGTGGCTTGATGACTGGTGATGTGAAAAGAAAAGTGGTTTGACGCTTGTAATGTGAAACAACAAGTGGTTTGACGCCTGTAATGTGAAACGACAATTGGTTCGACGCCTGTAATGTGAAACGACAATTAGTTCGACACCTGTAATGTGAAACAACAATTGGTTCAACGCCTATAATATGAAACGACAAGTGGTTCGACGCCTGTAATATGAAACGTCAAGTGGTTTGACGTCTGGTAAAGGTAATTACTACTGGCGAAAGTGACGCTTAGATGATGACATATGGGCCACCATAGAATAAACCAAACTTACCACAAACGTCTCATAACAGACTTCTTATTTATATCAAAGATTGAATAAATATTACCACAAATCATTTTATATTCAATCAACACATATTTAATCTTTCAACAATTATTCATCATTAATATTATAACTCACAATATTTAACAACCAGATCATTCCCAGGAAAGAGGGGGATTTCCGATAAAGACCTTTCCTTATTGGCGCGCAATTAGGTGACCAAACCCCTTTCCTCGACAGAACTTTCTAGACATCGTCAATAATATAAATAATAATATGAATAACTTTATCGTCTCAATTATTGATATTGTTCAGATGAATTGAATCAATAACGTGAAATACTATGCAGCAATTACTGTAGCAATAATTGAGTATAACTGAGTGACTTCTTACGTAAGCATTAATAATCAATACCGTGTGCTACTATACAACAACGCGTATTATTGTACTTTTATTATCAGATATTTCAACAGTTAACGGTAAAACTTTCGCCGTTATTTTTATAAAAAGATAATTTTGTCGTATTCTAACTCCGACAATAATTCTGTTGTGGGGTCCAACAATGATTGTGTCGTCGTACGAATATTCCCTGACAAAAAGAATATTCCCCGACCAATCGAATATTATATAACAACTTGCATATTTTATAAAATTTATAAATATTACCTATAACTATAACATTATAACAAATTCACACTTTAATATTCAAAAATGATATTGATAGAAAAATTCATCTTTATTCATAAAGGTTGGGGTCTTACAATGAACCTTATATACACCTATTCATAATTATTGTTATATTACTTGCTGGGCAAATTTTTTGCTAATTTTTGCTTCCCTTAAATATTTCAGTTAAGGTAGAACAATGCGGAACTTCAGACAAGGATAAGAGTCAAGGCCAGGCTATGGAGTAGCTTTGTCTTTCTATGTTATAATTTGAATCTTATGACTATGTAATAAAACTTAGTGATGATTATGTGATAGACCTAAGTGTGGTTATGTATTAAGACTAAATTATTGTTATGTATTAAGCTATGTTTTGGAATAAGTTATGAAATGTTTTAGTAATAGTTTCGAGACTTGGGACGAGAATATTTATATTATATTAATGTAAATTATTCTATTATTTCGTTGTTTAAGTTGTTGGTATGTTATTAGAGTTAGAGCGTGAAGCACCAGATTTAAGATAGAGGTATCTGAATTTGGGGGTGTCACACCTGTTTCTTGGAGAGATGTATTCCATGACTCATTGGCATGAGACTTCTCTTGGAATATTCTATGCTAAACTTCTTTAGTATCAAGTCAATGTTCGTTCCTTAGGAAAAGTCAAGCTTCCTTTTAGATCTATCTTTATAGATCTTTATCCCAAAAATATAGGATACTTCTCCCAAGTCCTTCATGGAAAAGTGTTTAGATAACTAAATTTTGATAGATTGTAGCATAGGAATATCATTCCCTATTAGTAATATCATCAATATATAATACAAGGAATAAAATAGCGCTCCCACTAACCTTCTTGTACACACATGGTTCATCCTCATTTTTAATAAAATTAAATTCTTTGATTGTCTCATCAAAACTGATGTACCACTTGTGAGAAGCTTGCTTCAATCCATAAATGAATCGTTGTAGCTTACAGACTTTATTTGTCTTAACCGTTGAAACAAAACCCTCTGGCTGTGTCATATACACATCTTCCTCATGTTTTCCATTGAGGAAGGCCGTCTTCACGTCCATTTTCCAGATCTCATAGTCATTATAAGCTACAATCACAAGCAAAATCTGAATGGACTTGAGCATATCTACTGGTGAGAAGGTTTAATCATAGTCAATTCCTTTTCTTTGTTTAAAAATTTTTGCAACCAGTCTAGCCTTATAGGTCTCCACCTTTCCATCTGCTCCAGTCTTTCTCTTAAAGACCCATTTACACCCAATAGGCTTAATGCCTTCAGGTGATGAAACCAAAGTCCATACTTGGTTCTCATACATGGAGTTTATCTCATATTTCATGGCTTCTAGCCATTTCTCTAAGTCTTTACTACTCATAGCCTATTCGTAATTCAATGGATCATCATCATCCATGATGTGTACCTCATCGTCATCTTCTATAACGAATCCATACCTCGCAGGTATTTTCGGTACTCTTCTAAATTTACGAATAGGGTGATGAATAGAAGTCGTCTCTACTTGGACAGGTTCATTCAATTGATCTGTAGTGGTTTGGGGTTCTTGAACTTCTTCAAGATCTATTTTCCTCACACTAGCCCCTTCAAGGATAAACTCATTTTCCAAAAAGGCAATGTGTTTCGTAACAAACACCTTTTTCTCAGTAGGGTTGTAGAAATAGTATCCTAAACTTTTTTTAGGATATCCCACAAATGTGTACTTATCAAATCTTATCCCAAGCTTAACATTCTAAAACATTTTCACATAAGATGGACAACCCCAAATCTTAAAATGCTTAAGAATAGGTTTCCTCCCTGTCCACATCTCATATGGAGTCTTAGGGACAGATTTTGAGGGGACTTTATTTAGAAAATATGTAGCCGCTTCTAGGGCATAACCTAATAATGTTATTGGAAGATTGATAAAACTTATCATGGAACGAACCATGTCCAACAATGTTCGATTTCTCCTTTCAGATACACCATTCAACTATGGCATCCCTGGTGGAGTCCATTGAGATTATACCTTTTTCTTTAAGACAATTGAGAAACTCACTGCTTAAGTATTCACCACCTTGATCTGATCGAAGAATTTTAATAGTCTTGCTAATTTGTTTCTCTACTTCACATCTGAATTCTTTGAACTTTTCAAACGATTCAGATTTGTATTTCATTAAATACACATATCCCAATCTTGAATGATCATCAGTGAAAGTAATAAAATAAGAATACCCTCCTCGTGCATTCGTTATCATAGGTCCACATACGTCTGTGTGTACCAACGCTAACAACTTTATAAATCTTTATCCTTTTCCACTAAAAGGAGATTTAGTCATCTTACCTGTGAGACAAGATTCACAAGTTTGATATGATTTATAATCATATATAGCTCTAAGAGACCATCCTTATGCAACTTGGATAATCTTGTTTCATTGATATGACCGAGTCTACAGTGCAACATAAAGATATAATTAACATCGTCTCTTTTCCTTTTATTAGTTTGTTCAATTTGAAGTATATTTTCATACAAGTCAAGTACATAAAGTCCATTCAATAAATTACCAACACCATATAAAACATTTTTATTATAAATAGAATAATTATTGTTCTTTATTATAATATCAAAACCATCTATATCCAATAAAGAAATTAAAATAATGTTTCTAATAAGTGTTGGAACATAATAACAATTATTTAAATTAATGGACTTGCCGGAAGACAATGCTAAACGATAAGTCTCTATAGCTAATGTAGCAACCTTTACTCCATTACCCACTCGTAGGACAACTTCATCCTTATTCAACTTTCTACTTCTGACCAGTCCCTACATAGTATAACATACGTGAGAACCATAATCGGTATCCAATACCCAAGTAGAATTTCGAGTTTTAGAAAAATTAATTTCAATCATACAAACCTTTATCGGATGTCGAAGCTTCTCCAAGCCTCTTATGCTTTTGTTCCGCAAGGAACTTATCAAAGTTCCTCTTTCAATGACTCGACTTGTTGCAATGGAAGCATATTCTTTTGCTATCTGGATCAAGTTTCTTATTATCCTTTATTTTTTTCTTGCCCTTAGCCTTTTTATTTTTCTTCTTTTCAGAAGATATGTAAAACTCTGAATTTTATAAAATAAAATAATTCAATTTTTCTTATAAATATTATTGTAAATAGAAAGGTGATAATTTAATAAATGCTATAGTTATGGGTGATATATGCAAATTTTATAAAGTAAGCAAGTTGTCATAAAACATTCGTTGTGTCAGGGAATATTCGTACGACAACACAATCATTGGTGGACCTTACAACGGAATAATTGTTGGATATAGAAAACGACAAAAATAACCTTTTTATAAAAATAATGGAAAGACTTTTACCGTTAAACTGTTAAAATACTCGGTGATAAAAGTACAGTAATACGTGTTGTTGCACAGTAGCACACGGTATTGCACATTATCTCTGATTATTGATGCTTACGTAAAAAGTCACTCAGTTTCATTCAATAATTGCCACAGTAGTTGCTGCATAGTATCTCATATTATTGATTCAATTATTGTCAAAGTATCATCTGCATAATATTGAATCAATAATTGAAACGACACAATTATTCATATTATTATTTGCATTATTGACAATGTCTAGAAAGTTATGTCGAGGAAAGGGGTTTGGTAATTTAATTTTGTGCCAATAAGGAGAAATCCTTATCGGAAAGCCCCGTCTTTCCTGGGAACAATCTGGTTTTCAATATTGTGAGTTATAATATTAATAATGAATAATTGTTGAAAGATTAAAAATATTTTTTGGTAATTATTTATTTATTTTTTGATATACATAGAGGGGTTTTTCATGAGACGTTTGTTGTAAGTTTGGTTTATTATTCCATGAGGAGATGTGCTAATTTTTCAGACCGTTGGTTGAAGTTTTAATAGTAAATCAATATGGACCGTCCGTTGAAGTTTTAATAGTAAATCAATATGGACCGTAGGTTGAAGTTTTAATAGTAAATCAATATGGACCGCCAGTTGAAGTTTTAATAGTAAATCAATATGGACCGTCCGTTTTAATAGTAAATCAATCTGGATCGTCCGTGAATCGGTTACTATTTAGTCCATTCTCCTATAAATAGAAGCTCATTTCTTCATTCTTTCTCTTCAATTCACTAAAACTCTAGAGAGAGAAACTCTAGAGAGAAAAAGATAGAAAGAAGAAGAGTATTCTGCTACTACACTATTGCAGTATCCAATCTCCTACTAAGTTAAGGGATAATGTTTTTCGTATTCATAAGGGGTATTATTTCTTTCGTATTTGTAAAGGATGTTATTTTCTTTCAATACTCTTAAGGGTTGTTATTTTATTCTTTGTTAATCTGTGGGAATAACCTATCTACGCGGAGTACCACATGCCTAGTGAATAACCTTTCGTATTCATTCCTTATTAATCTGTGGGAATATCCTATTTACGTGGATTACTGCATGCCTGGTGAATAACCCTTCAAATTTATTCTTTATTAATCTATGGAAATAACCTGTCTATGCGGATTACCGCATACATGGTGAATAACCATTCATACTCATTCTTTATTTGTGAAAATGATCTGTCTACGCGGATTACCGCATAAAGGATGAAAATCCATTTGTAGTTTTGTATATTATTTCATTTCATATTCCTATATCTCAACTGACTACGATAAGTATTACTTCTATAATTACTGAAATGGGTAGAAATTTCTTAAGGTTTGCGATTCATCTAATATCATTTCATTGGAATATTGGTCTAATTTTTTTATTAAATTTCAATATTTTCATTTGAGGTACTATTCATGGGGTACTATTCACAATAAAATTAGTTTCTTTTTCTGTCCAAATTATATTTGATATATAAATCTTATTCTTAAATTTGAATCCACGTTTTGATCATGTTGACCATTTGGATATTCTTGAACTCTGGATAAATTGAATTACAAATCTTTAATATTTATTCTTGATCTCACTTGATTCATTCTTTATATCATTGTTAAAATCCTCAGACTTAAATTTATGTTGGAAAGTTATCTTTGGCCCGTGCAAAGATGGACTGCTGATTATTGATTTTACAGTTGCATATCTTTGGCCCGTAGTGCAAAGATGAACTATTGATTATTGGTTTTCTGATTTGTATGTCTTTTTAGCGTGAAAGTGCAAAAGATAGGTATTGATTATTGGTTATCTGATTGTATTTCTTTTGCCCGTAGTGCAAAGATAGACAATTGATTAATAGGATCATAACCATTGATATTACAGTTGAATATCTTTGGCCCGTAGTGCAAAGATAGACAAATGATTGGTATGATCATGACCATTGTTGTTACATTTGAATGTCTTTGGTGTAGATTGTTAAGACGATATGATTATTGAGTTTCTAAGCCTTTGTGGCAAGAATTTTGAGTGAAAGTTCTATTAAGCTTTTGTGGTAAGGAGAAACTGTTGATTTACATTATTTTAAACATGAATTGTGAATTTAACTATAATCTTTGGTGGTTCAGGTGAAGATAGGTGATGAAAGTTCTTTTGTCTTGGGTACAACAAATAACTGTTGATGGGTATTACAGGATGAAATATTAATGATGGACTTTTAATATGGAGGAGATAATAGACATTATGTTCTACTTGACTCTTCTAATGGATTGTTGATTCCGCTGCAATTATGGTTGAACACTTTTATCATCTACCATATGTTCTAAATATCTGATTTATTACTGATGAATGATATTGATAATTTGATTATCTTTAGTCAAAATATTCTTTACTAAGCTGTCTGTGGTCACCCTTTTGCTTCATAATTCCTTTGAGGTAATAAGAGTGTAGCTGGGTCGAGCGGGGATAACAGAGGAATAAAGTGATGGTCTGTGACTATTGAAGTTGCTCAATACATTATAAAGCAGCATGAATATATATATATATATATATATATATATATATATATATATATATATTGAGGACTTAAAATGTGTTTGTCATATTTTATAAGTCATTTAATAGTTAATTTTGGTGAACAATAATAGGGTGATGAGAACCCGACTTTGGAAGTGTCAAAAGTGCACCTCATTAGAATGAGGAGGACAAAATTGTACTGACAGCTTAAATGGTGTGTTACCACTATTGTACGTGATGTCTAACCACATACAAACTCGTGTTATCATAAGATATGGTTGTGCACATCCACTTGCTAACTATATCTATGAGCATTATCTATATAATCTTGGAGTATGGTTGGAATATAATCCTCAGTTTGAGGCAATCGAGATAATTATATGGCAAGACTATACACACCATTAGAATGAACATAATAGTAATTTTCTTATTCTTCTTTGAGGTCTATTAGGTTAACCAAGGTTAATGCTCAAGTCATATGATATCTATTATAACTTAGATGCATGGCCTCCGATGTATGAAGGCTTACTTGAGCATTTTCCACACATTTTAATTCCTAAAATAGTTATCGACTGTACCTTTATGTAAAGTATCATTGGTTTAGAGTGTGAAAACTATTATTTGTATTGAAACTCACAGCTTACGTGTTGTCGTATTTTGCATGATAGTTAAATAAATGAAGTTTGTATTTGGATTTAGTAGTGTGTATATGGCGACTCAGAATGGGTTGTGTGGACCTATTTTGGGGGCATCAAAGTTGGTATCAAAGCTTAGGGATATGGTCTCTGGTGGAGATCTGAGACTAGAATTAGGAGGGGAGAGTCGAGTAATATCCTTCGCTAGTGTGTGTCCTACCTAAGCTGAATTTTCTTACTTAATAAGTTGACAAATTGTGATATGTCAATTAACCTTTGTTTTGAAGTTGTATTCTGGATTGATATTTGAAATCCAAGAGATGAGCAATGGAGAAATCATGATATAGAGGAAATGACCAGGAAGATAGAATCTAAAATGAAAGCAATGTATTCTCACCTCTTCGAATTATCAGGTATGTAAATTTCGGGGACAAAATTTCATAAGAAGGGGAGATTGTATAACCCCAAATTTTATGAAATTAAAGTATTCAATTTTTCTTATAAATATTATTCTAAATAGTAAGGCGATAATTTAATAAATGCTATAGTTATGGGTGAAATGTGCAGATTTTACAAAGTAAGAAAGTTGTCATAAAATATTCGTTGTGTCAGTGAATTTCCTTTGGTCAGGGAGTATTCGTACGACAACGTAATCATTGGTGGACCTTACAATGGAATAATTGTCAGATATAGAAAACGACAAAAATAACCTTTTTATAAAAATAACGGCAAGACTTTTACCGTTAAACTGTTGAAATACCTTGTGATAAAAGTACAGTAATACGAGTTGTTGCACACTAGCACACGGTATTGCACAGTATCTCTGATTATTGATGTTTATATAAAAAGTCACTCAGTTCCA
The DNA here is from genome assembly GCA_020205605.1 of Panax ginseng. NCBI lineage: Eukaryota > Viridiplantae > Streptophyta > Magnoliopsida > Apiales > Araliaceae > Panax > Panax ginseng. Next base: position 117,709,019 of record CM035133.1, on the reverse strand, counting down.
TTTAATAATTACCACAGTGGTTGCTGCATAGTATCTAATATTATTGATTCAATTATTGTCATAGTATCATCTCCATAATATTTTTTATTATTAAATCAATAATTGAGACGATACAATTATTCATATTATTATTTACATTATTGACAATGTCTAGAAAGTTCTATCGAGGAAAGGGGTTTAGTTATTTAATTGTGCTCCAATAAGGAGAAATCCTTATTGGAAAGCCCCATCTTTCCTGGGAACGATCTGGTTGTCAATATTGTGAGTTATAATATTAATAATGAATAATTGTTGAAAGATTAAAAATATGTTGTGCTGATTATTTATTCAATTTTTGATATAAATAGAGGGGTTTGTCACTAGACATTTGTTGTAAGTTTGGCTTATTATTCCATGAGGGGATGTGCTAATTTTTCAGACTGTCGATTGAAGTTTTAATAGTAAATCAATATGGACCGTCCGTTGAAGTTTTAATACTAAATCAACATGGACTGTTGGTTGAAGTTTTAATAGTAAATTAATATTGACCGTTAGTTGAAGTTTTAATACTAAATCAATATGGACCATTCATTTTAATAGTAAATCAATCTGGATCGTCCGTGAATCAGTTACTATTTAGTCCATTCTCCTATAAATAGAAGCTCATTTCTTCATTCTTTCTCACCAATTCACTAAAACTCTAGAGAGAATAAGGGAGAAAGAAGAAGAGTATTATGCTACTACACTATTGCAGTATCCAATCTCAAACTAAGGTAAGGGATATTATTTTTCATATTCGTAAGTGGTATTATTTCTTTCGTATTCGTAAAGGATATTATTTTCTTTCAATACTCGTAAGGGTTGTTATTTTATTCCTTGTTAATCTATGGGAATAACTTGTCTATGCGGATTACCGCATGCCTGGTTAATAACCTTTCGTATTCATTCCTTATTAATTTGTGGGAATAACTTGTCTAAGCAGATTACGGCATGCCTGGTGAATAACCCTTCATATTTATTCTTTATTAATATGTAGGAATAACATGTCTATGCGGATTACCGCATACATGGTGAATGTGACACCCCCGAATCCGGGTCCTTTGACCCCGGTTCAGTCACCACGAAAAAATACAAACATCCACCTCTAAACAACACATGATAACTAAAATGCGGAATATAATAAATGTACGTCATTCATTCAAAAGGTGTTACTAGTCCCAAGATACGATAACCTTAATATAATCTTACAAACATACCCTAAAATAATCAATAGGGTTCATATTACGTAACAGTAATTTAGACTAAGCGCAAGGTAAAGTCTGCTCCTTGCCACTATTCTACATCTTTCCTTTACCCTTGTCCTTCCCTAAGGTCTCGGGCTTAGCTTCAATATATTCATGATATAGCAAGGATGAGCAACAAGTTTACTCAACAAATTTAAATACAACAATAAGGATATATCATGATGAATGGAAAAATATCTGGCAATGAATTCAACAATATGAATATCATAAGCAAAGGTAATGATTGCTTTTAGAATAACTGCTAGTCAAGTAGACTTTGAACTATAACACTTCAACGGAATCAATAGCTAATTGACCCTTTGGTTACTGGCTACAGAATAAGTACATGAGGGGATTAGCCTCACGTACACTATGTATATGCATAACATTTAAATCTGCTCTGTGTATCTTATATTAGATACCTGGTACTCCCCTATCATAGAAAGGGGTGTTCTTTCAGTCTAAGAATCCTTACCCTCAATAGGTTTGGATAGCTTTTATAAAACTTCATACAGCATTCTAAGTAACAAAGGTTCAGACTCTATCTCACATAGTTCAAGAATTATTTGAACTTTAAATGATGTACAAGTCCAAGACTGTACGAACTTAAGTGCACTAAGTGCGAATATCAATAAAGTCGATGTGGAATAATTGTAAGATAATTAAACCACTTAATAGCATGCTTGGAAATAAGATTCAAGCTTAAATGAATAACTTTCAATTCAACAATAACCGAACTCAATACAATATGAGAAGGATAAGAAACTTTCATAACAAACAAAATTGTGTAAGTTAGGAAACATTCCAACACAATAAAATAGTGTTCGGATACTTGCTCAATATAAATTTAAGTTTAGGGAACTTGCTCAATAAAAGAATAAGAATTCAGGAAAACTTGCACAATCAAAGAGTGAAGTTCACAGAAACTTGCCTGTTTCCTTAGCTACAATTAATTCTAGCTTTAATTACTTGCGTTGAAATGACCTAACGTTATCAAGTGGATCATTTCAAATAGTATGTGTAAACTAATATGCGTCTACACTTACAATAATCAAGTCTTCACATAGCATGCTTCTCAACCCATTACATGCCACATTGGTCACATATTACAAGATAAAGAGTTCATGTAAGCATGCCTTAAATTTCAGAACCAAAAATAGAATCTTGGCAAGATTTGCAGGGGCCAGTAATTGCGCTAGTCTAAAGCTTAGGTACTGCTACAAGAATCAACGTTGTCCCCTGGCCAAACCAGGTTTGAGCCTTTCACTTCCTGACTTCAATCCAACTCTAACATACACCTATACATACATATTAACATACATTCATGCTAGAGTTTCACATATAGCACATGATCATACTTGAGTTTACTTGCACAAGTTTAACTTACAATTTATATGTCATTAAAACATAAAAAGGCCATGTAATCATTTGTACCTTACAACTTGATCATACGATACTCAGTAGTCATGCTTGCATATAGACAACACATGTATACTTTACTCACATAGTTCATATTTTAGAAATTTCCCTTTTATGACTATGTGTGAATAAGTGAAAACCATACACTAGCCAATATATCTATAGGTATAATGAGTCCGAATATACATGATTGCATGGTCATAACATACTTTACTCATTTCTTGATGACATTAGCTCTCTCATTCTAATTTTCTTTAAATTTTACACTAAGTTAACTTAGCATATACAAGGCATATTAGCATATAACTCTCATGCATTTGAAATGTATATTAAAGTCAAATATGCATGCTCAAATGGTCAGAACTTATAAGATAAAAGTCTTGGTCAAGTTCACTTTGAAAAGTCTTAAGTTTCTTATCTTTGAAATAGTCTTAACTTTGAATCATGTATTATAGTGTGTTCAATCACTTTAGTCTTGCATTTCATGTCAATATAAACCATATTATTATGTTCATAAAGTCAGAATTCTCACATGATGTGTTCGTGACAAAGTTCACTTTGAAATCACAAATATCATTTCAAGACCACATGTGTTGTGTCCATCATTGCTATACTTGCTCATCCTTTATGCATGTGCTTACATGTGCGTGCTAAAATAGTTTACAAGCTCGTTCTACAATGTACTAACAACTTAGCACAAACAGAAACATAACATAACACATCGATTCGATGCAGTTCTGGCGTATTTACACTGCACCCTAGTACAAATAAGTATGAATCGCACCATACCGCATCGAGAGACAGAGCTTGCTCATTCTATGAGCATCAACCCATCATGCAATTCTCTGATTTAAACATGCTCCCAACCATAATTACAGGTTCTATATATATGCACATACACCCTAACACAATTCTAGTATGCTAAGTCATGCTATTTCAAGTAATCTTAACAAAACTCAACTAAGAACATAAAGAACATAAATTTTTATTTTCATACTTCTTGAGGTAATTGAGTTGCAATACTCTCACTCCTTACAAGCTCCTTAGAAAATAAATCTCAGCAATTGCAACAAGGAAGATGAAGGTCTTATTTATAGAAGAATGGTTAACTAGATAATGCCATTACCTCACAAATCAAACCATTGGCTTTCAAGAATGCACAAGGGGTAAGGGAGAGTTGGTGAGAGTTGGTAATCTCAATCATGAATCCCACTCCCCATCCACTAATTGATCTAGATTGGTGAGTTTGAGATGAAGAATAGAGTAGGATAGCTAGCTTTTGGAAAATACGTAAATTAGCTTCATGCTACTATTCACGTACTTGGTGACACTCATTTTGGGACAAGAGAGAAAGAATACTCAGCATTTGCACAAATGTATTACTAATACAACATTTGGTTTATACCATATATACACATGATATACACTTTGGTTATAAAATATGCATACACAATTCCTTTCATACAACATAGGGTATAATAATTTAAAAGGGCATACAATGTATTTCCCAATTACAAGGTATCAAGTAGTGCACATACATATAATTTATGTACATTTTTAATTACCATGACTGTTATTATCATAATAACTTAATGATATTATTATTAATTTAACAATTGATATTATTATATGTCAGTAGGGTATACATGAATGTTTACCCACACACTTCATATCATATAACAATATTATTATGAAACTCACATGAATGTAAATAACTCTTACTATATAGTCTATATATATAATATATAGACATATTAATTGTGCCACCTTGTAAAATATATAATTTATAGTTAACTACCATATAATAAAGGTTTCATCAGATTTCACAATTAATCAAGTAAACATATAATCATTTTATTAATCTTTTACACATTAATTATTATTTATTCATAATAATTATTAATTAACACATTATCAATTAATTACTCAAAATTGCAATTAATAAATATGTTCAACTCTTGCTACTATATTCAAATAAATTGAATATTTAATTAAAAATCTTATCCATTCCTTGATATTAAATTCTCAGGGCTAGTCCACTAATTTAAATAAACTATTAGTGACTCCCTTTAATCATTTCATAAATTCACATAACCACATAAGGTTTTAATAAACTCACAAAACTAACTCATTAAAATTAAATCACATATTTAATTATTAAGGAGTTTAAAATTTGTGGACATTACAGTGAATAACCCTTCGTACTCATTCTTTATTTGTGAAAATGATCTGTCTACGCGGATTACTGCATGACGGGTGAAAATCTATTTGCAGTTTCATATATTATTTCATTTCATATTCCTAAATCTAAACTTAATATGCTAAGTATTGCTTCTATAATTCCTGGAATGGGTAGAAATTCCTTGAGGTTTGCGCTTCATCTAATACCATTTCATTGGAATATTGGTCTGGACTTTCTTATTAAATTTTAATATTTTCATTCGGGGTACTATTCACGGGGTACTTTGCATGATTTTTGGTTTTACAGTTGTATGTCTTTGGCACGTAGTGCAAAGATGGACCGTTGATTATTGGTTTTAAAGTTGTATGTCTTTGGCCCGTAGTGCAAAGATGGACTGTTGATTATAGGTTTTAAAGTTGTATGTCTTTGGCCCGTAGTGCAAAGATAGACAATTGATTAGTATGATCATAATCATTGATATTACAGTTGAATATATTTGGCTCGTAGTGCAAATATAGACAATTGATTGGTATGATCATGACCATTATTGTTACATTTGAATATCTTTGGTGTAGAGTGTAAAGATGATATGATTATTGAGTTCCTTAGCCTTTGTGGCAAGAATATTGAGTGAAAGTTCTATTAAGCCTTCGTGGCAAGGAGAAACTGTTGATTTACATTATTTTAAACATGAATTATGAATTTAACTATAATCTTTGGTAGTTCAGGTGAAGACAGGTGATGAAAGTTCTTGTCTTGGGTACAACAAATAACTTTTGATGGGTATTACAGGATGAAATATTAATGATGGACTTTTAATGTGGAGGTGATAGTAGACATTATGTTCTACTTGACTCTTCTAATGGATTGTTGATTCTGCTACGATTATGGTTGAACACTTTTATCATCTACCATATGTTCTAAATAAATGATTTATTACTGATGAATGATATTGATAATTTGATTATCTTTAGTCATAATATTCTGTACTGGGATATTTGTGCTCACCCTTTTGTTTCACAATTCCTTTCAGGTAATAAGTGTGTAGTTGGGTCGAGCGGGGATAACAGGGGAATAGAGTGATGGTCTGTGACGGTTGAAGTTGCTCAATACATTATAAAATAGCATGACAAAATATAATTTTATTGAGGACTTAAAATATGTGTGTCGTATTTTATACGTCATTTAATAGTTAATTTTGGTGAACAATAATAGGGTGATGAGAACCCGACTTTAGAAGCGTCAAAAGTGCACCTCATTAGAATGAGGAGGACAGAATTGCATTGAGAGCTTAAATGGTGTGTTGCCACTATCATACATGATGTTTAACCACATACAAACTCATGTTATCATAAGATATGGTTGTGCACATCCACTTGTTGACTATATCTATGAGCATTATCTATATAATCTTGGATTATGGTTGGAATATAATCCTCAATTTGAGGCAATTGAGATAATTATATGGAAATAAGATACACACAATTGGAATGAACACGATAGTAATCTTCTGTTTCTTCTTTGGGGTCTATTGTGTCAACCAAGATTAATACTCAAGTCCTATGATATCAATTATAACTTAGATGCATGGCCTCCCATGTATGAAGGCTTCCTTGAGCATTTTCCAAATATTTTAATTCCTAAAATAGTTATCGATTGTACCTTTATGTAAAGTATCATTGGTTTGGAGTGTGAAAATTGTTATTTTTTATTGAAACTCATAGCTTATGTGTTGTCGTATTTTGCACAACAATTGTATAAATGATGTTTTTATTTGGATTTAGTAGTGTGTATTTGGTGTGAGCCCCCAAATTTGGGTACTTGAAACCCTTATTTAGTCCTCAGGATATCAAACATTCAATATATAATAAACTTAAACTTAGTAAAAGTTATTACATCAAAGTTTTTCTAATCCCAAGTACGTAGACCTTTAAATGTTCATTGAGGAATTTTATCAAACACTTTACAGGCACTATTTTTCCATACAAGTTGTGACTCCCCCAAAATAGGTATACATCACCTATTCTGAGTCGCCAAATACATGGTACAAAAATAACTACAAATTCATTAATACAATTATCGTGCAAAATACGACAACACATAAAATGTGAGTTTAAATACAAATATTGTCTTCTAGACAATATCCACACTCAAATAAGTCCTCATTACAATTATTGATACACTATTTTACAAAATAGTGAGGACTACTATAACAACTACTATGGAACATCACTCCACACCCCCGACTACTTCCCGCTATATTCTCGCTTTCTGAGAAGAAAAATGGAACAAAAAGGAAAAGGGTGAGCTCAACTAGCCCAACAAAGAATATTATGACTACAATAATGAACGACAAATTATCATTAGCCTTCAACAAATCAGATAAAATATAATGGACAACAAGTTTTAGATCAATATTCGCAGCGGAAACAACAATTCATTAGAAGAGTTAAGTAGAGACTTCTATGATTTAAAAGTCCATTATCAATATTTTATCCATGTAACATCAATTAATATACATCTTAAACCAAATATTCATCTTTACTTTACGGGGCAAAGATATTCATTTGTATCAACAGTTGGTCATGTTCATTTCAACACCTGTCCATCTTTGCACTACGGGCCAAAGATATTCATCAGGTAATCATTCATCTTCGCACTCCAGGCCAAAGATATTTATCATGTATTACCATTAAGACCGAGGATGATGAAAAACCTTTTAAAGAACGAATCCAGTGAGATAAAAGGATAAAGATTAGGGATTCGTACTTTAGATATTCCTAATTCAAAAATACTCCATAATAAACCATAGTAGAGTAAAATTCAAGAATGAAGATCAAAACATGGATACAATCAAAGATAGTTACCATAATAGACATCTTGGACAAAGAAGAAAAAATTTTATTTTTCGGTGAATAGTGCCGTATTTGTGAATATTGACGTATATGTGAATAGTGCCATATACGTGAATAGTAATCCCGACACAAAAAGGTAGAAATTCCACAAGAAAAATCATACTTATATTTCGGTATGAATATATTGAAGGAAATAACATCATTTACGAAGAAGATAACATCCCTTACTTCAAAAGAATAGTACTTCTGGCTGAAATATCGAATATAATGCTAAAGGAAACTTATACTGAATATCAATTCTCAAATTAACTAAATACTCACAAAAATACGCTCGATGTTATAGAGAGAAAAAACTTCAGATTCTGGTGTGATTTCATTTCTAACTAAGCACCCTATTTATAGGGAAATGTCAGTCCACCATTGCTGACAAAATTTACATACGTACCTTATTTGTAGCCCACCTACTTTGAAATAAGACTTTTCAAAGCCACCTTTGCCCACCCACCATTAACATATGTTTTTTGAAAAAAAATAAAAGAATTCAAATTCAATTTAAAAACTAAATCAATTTGATTATCTTCATTCCACTTAATTCACAATAAATAGCCCTTTTATCAGAAAAATACAAATTTTATATCCATTCCATAGGAAATTTAATTCTCTACAACTTTGTAGAAGAAAGTTTTACCAAACTCCAAACAGAAAATGACCGAAATCCACATACGAATGATTTTTAATACCTCAATTCTGACAAAATACTGATAAAACACTTCAACATTAATTTCTTCATTTATATCTACATAAAATAAATATTTCCTTATCACATAAATTAATAATTAATTATTCATAAATAATATTAAAGAATCACAATACTGACAACCATGTCGTTCCTAGGAAAGAGGGACTTTCAGATAAGGATTTTTCTTCTTCTTGGTGGCGCAATTAGATGACCAAACCCCTTTCCTGCATGTAACTTCCTTAGACATTGTCAATAATGTTATCTAATAATATTATTCAAATAATATGAATTATTGATCTGATAATAGGAAATAATGTGTAGTGATAATTATTGAAACAACAATAATATAAAATATCAACGTAGCAATTATTAAATTAATAAAATAAAATATTGAACAGTAATTACTGTAACAATTATTGATTAGTGTCTTCTTACGTAAGAATTAATAATCCAAAAATACTGTGTAATATCGTGTGCTATTGTGCAACCACGCATATTACTGTATTTTAACCACCAGGTATTCCAATAGTGTTAACAGTAAAAACTACGCCGTTATTTATAAAAACTCAAACTTATCGTTTTTTCTTCCCAAAATGTTTTTTACATTATGGGGCCCCAAATGGTGCGCACTGCATTAAATGCGAATACTCCATGACCAAATGAATATTCCCCGATAACAAGAAATATTTTATAACCACTTGCTTATTTTTCAAAATTTCCATATTTTACCCATAACTAACCACATTAATCAAATCCACCCCTTAATATTTCAGAATAATTAATAGAGAAAATTCAATTTTATTTATCAAAAGTTGGGGTCTTACACAAGTGTCATAGCTATTTATTTGCTTTAAAATCCCAATTTAACTCCCTTATTACTCCACATCCCACTTATCTCCTTGTGCCTAAATTCAGACCAAAACATGTACAAAACATGAAGATTCAAGCATTTATTAAAGTAACAGTTTTTGTTTTTAAGAATTAACTGTTCTGTTCTAATGCTCAATACCTTATCCTGCTTAAATAGTTGGAACAACAATAAGCAACTAGTTGGTTTATTTACTTAGTGCAAGCACTTCCAAATATTATCTTATGCAAACCAAAATAGTAATACTTTCCATGTATGTCAAAGTAGCTGTAAGACCCCAAATTTTATGAAATAAAAGTATTTAATTTTTCTTATAATTGTTATTCAGTAAATGGTTAATTGATAAAAACATAAAGTTAAGGGTGAGATATGAATTTTTTTTTCAAAATAAGCAAGTGGCTATAAAATACTCATTGTTGTCGGGGAATATTCGTTTGGTTGTGGAATATTCTTGTTGTCGGAGAATATTCGTACGACGACGCAACCATTTGTGGTCCCCATAATAGAATAACTGTTGGATGAAGAAAACGACAAGTTTGATTTTTTATAAATAACGGTGTAATCGTTACCATTAACCTTTGTTGGAATAATTATGTGGTTAAAAATATAATGTCTGGCGTGGTTGCATACCGCATACCGGTATTACACGAGTATTTTTGAATTATTGATCCTTACGTAAGAAGGCACTACTCAATAATTGTTACAGTAATTACTATTCAAAATTTTATTTTATTGATTCAATAATTGCTGCGTTGATATTTTATATTATTGTTGTTTCAATAATTGTTAGTGCACAGTATTTCCCATTATCAGTTCAATAATTCATATTATTTGAATAATATTATTAAATAGCATTATTGGCAATGTCTAGAAAGTTCTGTCAATGAGAGGTTTGGTCACCTAATTGTGCGTCAGTAAGGAGAAATCCTTATCGGAAAGCCCTCTCTTTCTTGGGAACTGCCTGGTTGTCATAATTGTGATTCTGTAATATTATTTGTGAATAATTAATTATTGATTTATATGATAAGAAAATATTTATTTGATGTGGATATAAATGATGGATTTATTTATTTTATGTGGTTATAATTGAAGGAATTAATGTTGAGGTGTTTTATTAGTATTTTTGTCAGAATGGAGGTATTAAAAATCAAATCAGTATTTTTGTGATATATTGTGTCAGTTATAATTTTTAATCCGACCATTGTATCGTTGTGATTTTTGGATATGTTATACATATATAAGTTGAGTAGATGTCCACAAATTTTAAACCGTTAAAAATGAACGTATGATTTGTTACAAATTTTAAGAGGTGACTGATTCAGAAATTAGGTTTATAAATGATTTTGGTGGAAAATTCTAGAATTGTGTGGGCTCCACCTATGGTTGGTGAAGAAATGTGCTGAAATTCTAATTCAAATGTGGTGGGTGGCAATAGTAGCAGGTAAAGCCATCAAGTAGCAGGTCAAGTCTGCTTCGACGTGCTAACATTTTCCTATAAATAGAGGGCTAAGTTAGAATTGAAAATCGCACCAGAAACATAAGCTTTCTCTCTTTCTCTCTATATTATCGAGCGTATTTTGTGAGTATTTTGATACTTTGAGAGTTGCTAATGAGTGCAAGTTTCCTTCAGCGTCATATCCGATATTCGATCGATAATCTTTGCTTTTTGAGGTAAGGGATTTTAAGGGTTGTTATGTTTTTCATGTTTCGTAATTTTTCGACCTTCAAAATTTCGGAAAAATTTGAAATGATAATTTGATGAGTTTTCTAGATTGTGTCCAAAATGGCAATTTTGGATGTATAGATTATGAGTTATGAATTTTATGGGAAAAGACTATTTTAAAATAAACCCTTATAACTCCTTGTGGTTAACTCCAAAATTAGTGAAATTTTTATTGGGAGTACATGTATATAATAGAAGTATACTCTGTAAATTTCTGAATTTTTGGACAAAAGTATAATTTATGATAAATGTCTAAATATTAACAGTTTTGGCCATGTGAAAAAATAGTAAATGAATTTTAAAAATTAGAGAAAATATATGTTCAATATGGGACTATATTACGCTAAATCGAGAAAAGAAATATTTTTAGAACCGATTTGGTATTTTTCATGAAAATGGACTAGTTATGAGTAAATGAATTAAATATGTTATGTGAAGTAAGAAAATTGGAAAATATGATTTTATGGCTTGAGAATCCTATATGAGGTATATGCAGATTTTTGATGAGGGTTTTGGTTATTGGTGATGAAATCTTATCAGGTTGGCATTTTAGGATGATTAAATGCATTAATTAGTAAAGTGTAAACAATTGAAATAAATTGTTTATATGTTTAAGAAATTTTATTCTTTCAATATCATTATACCGAAATATTGGTATGGATTTTATTGTGGAATTTCTACCTTTTTCATGTCGGGGTTACTATTTATGAATTACTATTCACGAGTTACTATTCACGGGGTACTATTCACGACAAATTTGGTTTCTTTTTCTGACCAAGTTATTGTTGATTTATGAATCTTACTCTTGAAATTAAATCCATGTTTTGATCATATTGTTTTTATTATCATATATAACATTTTTATAATCTGGTGAAGAAATTTCTCTTTGACTTGAGTGTAAAGATGAGTAGATTATTGGTATGATCGCTGATTATGGGCTCTCTTTGGCGATGGTGCAAAAGATGAATTGTTATTTGGTATGATCATGACCATTGAATTTATAATTGAATATCTTTAGCTTAAGTGCAAAGGTGAATTGATCAACATGGTTATAATTGTTGTTTATATAAATTCTGAAATGATTATATATTTCTTTAAGATATTAATATCTTTGGCCCGTAGTGCAAAGATGACATGTTGTTGAATATTTTTGGCCTGTAGTGCAAAGATGAAGTGTTGATGAATATCTTTGGCCCGTAGTGAAAAGATGACTTGTTATTGAATATCTTTGGCCCGTAGTGTAAAGATGACATGTTGCTGAATATCTTTGGCATGTAGTGCAAAGATGAACTGTTAATGAATATCTTTGGCCCGTAGTGCAAAGATGAACTTATTAGTATGATTATGAACATGAACTGTGATTTGGTATAACCATGATCTTTGATGTTTCAGGTAAAGAAATGTGATGAAAATTATCTTCGTCCTAGATGAGAAGGGGAATTTAGAACTACAATTACGATTATGAGTTATTCATATGATTGTGGAAAGGAACTGTTGATTGATGTTACAGGGATAAAACATTGTTGGTGGACTTTTAACATGGAGAAGATAATAGACTTTATGGTTTATTTGACTCTTCTAATGGATTGCTCGTTCCGCTGCAACTATGGTTGAAAAGTTTTATCATCTACCATATGTTCTAAATCTCTGATTTATTACTAATGAAGGCTATTGATAATTTAATTATCTTTAGTCATGGTATTCTTTACTGAGCTAGTTGTGTTCACCCTTTTGCTTCACAATTCCTTTTTCAGGTAATAAGAGTGTTGCTGGGTCGAGCGGGGATAACAGGGGAATATAACGGTGGTCTGTAGCTGTTGAGGTTCTCCCTAAATAGTATGGAAATAATTTTATTGAGAACTTTAGATAAATGTGTCGTATTGTATACGTCATTTGATATTTAATTTTGGTGAACCGAATAGGGTGAGGTGAACTCAACTTTGGAAGGGTGTTTTGCCACTATCATACAAGATGTCTAATGACATACAAACTCGTGTTATCATAAGACAGGGTTGTGCACATCCACTTGCTGAGTATATCTACGAGCACTATCTATATGATCTTAGAGTTTGGTTGAAATATAATTTTCAATTGCAGACAGTGGAGATAATTATATGTCAAGAGAAGACTCACCATTGGAAAGAGCATGATAGTATCTTCTCATTTTTCTTTGGGGTCTATTAGGTCAACCAAGGATAATTCTGTGGGCATATGATATCTATTATAACCTAGACGCATGGCCTCCCATGTATGAAGGTTTCCTTGAGCACTTCCCAAAGATTTTAATTTCTAAAACAGTTATTGATTGTACCTTTATGTAAGGTGCCATTGTGACGTGCTATCCAAGTTGGTGTCCAGAGTCACAGTTGGTACATATTTGTATCAACTCACAACATATGTGTTGTTGTATTTTGCACGACAATTGTAGTAATAAAGTTGTAGTTGTTTTCTGTACCATGTATTTGGCGACTCAAAATGGGTTGGATGGATTGGACCTATTTTGGGGGCATCACAGTAGCCATGATCTCACAGTTTTAATTTCAATTTGTGAAATCTGTGACGCCCCCAAAACAAGTATACATCACCCATCTTGAGTCGCCAGATACATGGTATATAAATTCAAATACAACTTAATTATACAACAATCGTGTAAAATACGACAAAACATAGGTGGGAGTTTAAACAAGAATATTATCATCTAGACAATATCCACACTCAATGGTGTCCTCATTACAATTATTAACACATTATTCTGTAGAATAGTGAGGACTAATAAAGCCATTTATCCTGGACCATCACTCCATTCCCCAGGCTGCGTTCAAACTATATTCTCATTTACGAAGAGAACAATGAAAGAAAGGGTGATCTCAACTAGCCCGAAGAAGAAATATTATGGCTAAGATAATGCGAGAATAAATTATCATTAGCCTTCAACGATATAACAACCGATAGAGAATACAATAGACAACAAGTTTTAGATCAACAAGCTGCAGTGGAAATAAGCAATCCATTAGAAGAGTCAGTAGAGCATAAAATCTACTATCTTCTATGATTTAAAAAGTTTTTCATCAACTTTATCATTTGAGACTCGACTTAAAAAATAAACCACATCATCGAATCATCCCTGCACCACGGTTAAGGATATTCATTAAATCATCAATGGTCATGACTATACCGAATAATCCCTGGTCATAATCATACCAAAAATTGTCCATCAATGCACTACATGCCAATGAGGACTTTTATCACATAATTCGTCACATTACGATCATGATTATACCGAATAATCCCTGGTCATAATCTTACCAAGTCCATCTATGCACGTAACCCAAAGATGACTTTCATCACAATATAAGCATGAGAATGATGACAATGACATAATAATTCAATAAAACAAGTTCAAGGATAAATTCTAAAGATTTATAATTTAATTTATCCAGTAATCAATAACGTCCAAATTGTCAACATGATACTACTTTGTGGAGTAAAATTCAAGAATAATATTCATGTACCAAAAATAATTTGGACAGAAAAGAAATATATTTTCTGGGTAAATAGTACCCCGTGAATAGTACTTTGAGAATAGTACCCTCTGAATAGTACCCCAACACAAAAAATGTTCCGAATACCCGAGTGAATGATACTAGAGTGAATAGTAACTCGTGAATAGTACTCCGACACGAAAAGTACCCCGAATACCCGAGTGAATAATGCAAGAGTGAATAGTAATTGGGTGAATAGTAACCCGTGGATAGTAACTCGTAAAACAAATACCAAAGAAAATGATATTCCATGACGAGTACAAAAGAAATGATATCTCAGACGAGTATAATAGAATATACGAAACTGCAAATGGATTTTCACCCGCCATGCGGTAATCCACGTAGACAAATCATTTCCACAATTTAATAAAGAATGAATACGAAGGATCATTCACTATGCATGCGGTAATCCACATAGACAAGTTATTCCAACAGAATAATAAAGAATGGAATAATAGAAGAATTCACCATGCATGCGATAGACCGCATAGACAGGTTATTCCCAACAGAATAATAAAGAATGGAACCAGGTCATGCGTAATCCACACAGACAGGATATTCCAACAGTAATAATAAAGAATGGAACCAGATCTTGCGTAATCCGCACAGACAGGATATTCCAACAGAATATTAAAGAATGGAATAACAACAGAATTCACCAGGCATGCGATAGACCGCACAGACATGTTATTCCAATAGAATAATAAAGAATGGAATAACATAAGAATTTCACCATGTATGCGGTACTTCTCATAGACAGGTTATTCCAACATAATAATAAAGAATATAATAACAACCCTTACAAGTATTGAAAGAAAATAACTCTCTTCATGAATTCGAAAGAATAATACCCCTTACCTTAGAAGAAAAACTGGAATAGTGAGGTAGCAGACTTCTCTTCTACTTTCTCTCTATAATTTCTCTCTATAATAATTGCTCTATAGCTTTAGTGAATTGGTGAGAAATGAAGGAAGAATGAGCTTCTATTTATAGAAAAATATAGTTTCGATAATTGCACGTTTTGGGGCTCGAAATATTACAGTATAATACCTTCCTCTCTTTTTTTTTAATTTAGTCCTGCAAGTATTATCAATCTTGCACCACCTCCCCTAATAGTAAATCATGTGAATCAATAGTAAATCATGTGACTCAATAGTTCTAATCATGTGAAATAAAACAATTACAGTATAGTACCTTCAACTATACCTCCATTTCTAATTTAGTCATGCAAGTATTATCAATCTTGCACCAACTCCCCTAATAGTAAATCATGTGAATCAATGGTACACACATGTGAACACATAGTTATAAGCATATGAATTAATAGCAACTAATTTCTTATTTATTCGGTTAATTACCCGATTGGTCAATATAACCTCCAAACATTAACTATTATCGAAATAGATGTCGATTTCCACTAAGACTAATAATTCCCACACAATGGAATTATCAATTTCATCTTTAATCAACATGAACTTATTCATCATTAATTTTATAACTCACAATATTTAACAACCAAGTCGTTCCCAAGAAAGAGGGGGCTTCCCGATAAGGATTTCTCCTTATTGGTGCGCAATTAGGTGACCAAACCTCTCCTTGACAGAACTTCTAGATATTGTCAATATTACAAATAATAATATGAATAACTTTGCCGTCT
This sequence comes from Panax ginseng, assembly GCA_020205605.1. NCBI lineage: Eukaryota > Viridiplantae > Streptophyta > Magnoliopsida > Apiales > Araliaceae > Panax > Panax ginseng. The sequence goes on along the minus strand of CM035133.1, from coordinate 117,692,772 downwards.
CAATTATTGATTTAATAATATTTATTATGTAGATGATACTGTGACAATAATTGAATCAATAATATGAGAGATATGATGCAACAATTCATTGTAGCAATAATTGAGTATAAGCGGTGACTTCTTACGTAAGCATCAATAATCAATACCGTGTGCTACTATGCAACCACGCGTATTACTGTACTTTTACTACCGGGTAGTTCAACAGTTTTAACGGTAACACTTTCGTCGTTATTTTTATAAAATGATAATTCTGTCATTTTCTAACTACGACAATACTTCCGTTGTGGGGTCCACCAATGATTGTGCCGTCGTACGAATATTCCCCGATAAAAAGAATATTCCCCGACCAAACGAATATTACCCAACACAACGAATATTTTATATCAACTTGCTTACTTTGCAAAATTTTCAAATATCACCCTTAACTATAACATTATCTCAAATCCACACCATAATATAAAAAAAATTCGAGAAAATTAAATCTTTATTCATAAAATTTGGGGTCTTACAATCTCCCCTCCTTATGAAATTTCGCCCTCGAAATTTACATACGTACCTGGTATGCCGAAAAGGTGAGAATACCTTGACTTCATTTTAGATTCTAACTCTTGAGGTATAACCTTTGAGTGTCGAATATAATCCTTTTTATCCAAGATTTTAACATGTATATTCTCATACGTTAAATCTTCTACTATCTCTTCTAATTCTAATTCAATTATGTGGTTTGGGTCGTCCACATATTTACGTAACATCGATACGTGAAAATTGTTATGAACACGCGACATACTTGGCGGTAAAACGAGTCTATAGGCCACAGTTCCTACTCGATTGAGGATTTCAAATGGGCCAATTTAATCGAGGGTTGATATTTCCTCTTTTCATCGACTCTTGCTTCTAGAATAACGTCTTCTTGAACCTTCTTCTTCATTTTCATCAACTTCAGGTGTGTAGTTTGAGCAGCTTTAACTTTATCGATTAAAGTCGATTCTACTCGTATATTCGTTATCTTCACGTGGGTCCCTAGAGTCTTTAACTCTATCTTCATCATTTGTAAGTTATAAGAAATGGGTTTTTGTGTTAACAACATCGTACTCGTAAACGCATACGATCTTCTATTCAACGCGTCAGCTACCACGTTCGCTCTTCCACGATGATATTGAACGGTATAGTCATAATCTTCAACAGCTTGAGCCAAAGTCCTTGGCGCATGATACGTTTGTTTCAGTTGAAGAAATATTTGAGGGTTTTAGAAATGGGTTTTGTATTGGGGTCAATACAAAATTTGATTTCACGCTCTGGGGTAGGCCAGGAAGTCTTTAGAGAATATGTCAAGAAATTTATTAACGATAAAAAAAAAAATTGTGACTCTCATCCAAGACTTGGATAGCACGTCACATTGATACCTATCAACTAGCCACCGTTATTCACGACGTCTCCTACGGATATTCTGGCTTTGATGTATTCCAAGACTTGGAAGTCACCAGCGAAAGGCTCGGGGCTCTTTACTTATGGCTTGATATGACAATGATTGACTTTTATGGTTTGGTTGCTTGAATTCGCATAATAGGTTGGTTAGGAATATGAAAGCTAACAACCTTACAAAAAGCATGATGAGTAGTTAACCAATCGATTCCTAAAATCACATCAAAGGCAAGTATTTTCAAAGAGATAAGATCGACGGGTAATGTCAAAGTGTCAATTTGAATCAACAAGATTTATAAACAGTGGAGGTAACAAAGGTTTCTACTAATGAAGTTTCAACTAATAAGTCAAAGTTTAATTTCTCCAGAGTTAAATTTAAACGTTGAACGCAAGCAAGAGAGATAAAAAATGGGTAGAACTGGTATCTAATAAGGTATAGACTTCGCAAGAATTTATAATTAACTAACTCGTGCTAACTCCGTTCAGGTTACTCGCTTTTTGAGAAGTCACGAAAAACGCTCTTCCTGAAACCACCGACTTTATTTTGTCCGTATCCGCCTTTGGTGCCACCGTCCTAGTAAGACTTGATTTCGCTACAGGACAAAATCGAGTTACGTGACCGTCTTTTCCACAACTAAAACATACCTTGGAAGGCTGTGGACAGTTTGGTCTTATGTGTCCTTCCCCTCCATATTTGTAACATACGACCGGCGATCATTCTCCTTCCTTAATAACAGGTGTTGGTGCTAACGTCTTTCCATCATTATTAAATCTCCTTTTCTTGAAATTTCCACTTCTATTATCTTGGCCATGATTATCACCAAAGTGGTTACCATTCTTGGCATGATAATTTCCCCCATGATGGTTATCATTGTTCCGATGGCCGTTTCCATCGGTACGATTATTATCGTGTTGTTGGTCGTTGCCTTTTGGTTATGCTGACCCATTATCACGCTCCAATAACTGAGCCCTATTCACAATATCTTAATATAAACAAAGTTTGTGAGAAATGAGGTATAGACGTATATCGGGTTTCAAACCTCTTAGAAATATTCGCGTCATTCGCTCCTCATTATCGACCAAATGGGATGCAAACTTGGATAACTTCGCAAATTTAGCCTCGTATTGCGACACAGACATATTGTTTTGCTCCAACTTGATAAACTCCACCTCCTTTATGTGAGGAATACTTTCGGGAAAGTACTTATCATTGAACAACTCTTGGAACTTCTCCCAATACATCATGAGTCGTCGTCGAAGTATGCTGCGTTTCTGATTCCCACCAAGAATGTCGCTTCTTCACGCAACATAAAGGTGGAAAAGGGAACCTTTTTCTCCTCGGAGCATCCCAAGACATCAAATATCTTGGTAATCTGCTTTATCCACGTCTCCGCCTTAAGTGGTTTTGGCTTTCCCAAAAACTCCGGTGGTCCCAACTCCTTGAACTTTTTAGCGGTGACCGACCGTTGGTTGCCATTATTTCCACCTATATTTTGAATAGGAGTCTCTCTTACCTGATGTTGAATGAATTGCATAAAGCCTCTGAACATCCCATCGTTCATCATTTGATCGGTGTTGTTATTTTCCTGAGGATTATTGTCTTCCTGTTACACATTATCCTGGGTATTGATCGTTGGTGACTCAAGCGGTCTCATATGCTTCATTCTTGATCTCAACATTTTGGATGCCATTTTCAAACTTTGTCACAAAACAAGGGTTAATTAACATATCACATATTATCCTATACTCTGGTGACCAATTAAATACCAAATAAACTTAGGTAGGTCATACTAGCAAAGGAATTCCCGTCTCTCTCTCCCTCCTAGATTTTGTCTCACATCTCGGCCGGGGATCATATCCTAATCTTTGATACCAACCTATGCGCCCCAAAACAAGTATACATCACCCATCTTGAGTGCTTGGATACATGGTACATAAATTCAAATACAACTTAATTATATAACGATTCGTGTAAAATACGACAAAACATAGTTGAGAGTTTAAACAAGAATATTGTCATCTAGACAATATCCATGCTCAATGGTGTCCTCATTACAATTATTATCACATTATTCAGTAGAATAGTGAGGACTACTAAAGCCATTTATCTGGACCATCACTCCATTTCACGACTCGTCCCGACTATATTCTCATTTCTCGAAGAGAACAATGAAAGAAAGGGTGAGCTCAACTAGCCTAGTAAGAAATATTATGACTAAGATAATCTGAGAATAAATTATCCTTAGCCTTCAACAAATTATAACAAGCGATAGAATACAATAGACAACAAGTTTTAGATCAACAACTACGGAGTGGAAATAAGCAATCCATTAGAAGAGTCAAGTAGAGCATAAAATCTACTATCTTCTATGATTTAAAAAGTTTTTCATCAACTTTATCGTTGAGACTCGACTTAAAAAATAAACCACATCATCGAATCATCCCTGCACCACCGGCTAAGGATATTCATTAAATCATCAATGGTCATGACTATACCGAATAATCCCTGGTCATAATCATACCAAAAATTGTCCATCAATGCACTACAGGCCAATGAGGACTTTTACCACATCATTCGTCACATTACGGTCATGATTATACCGAATAATCCTTGGTCATAATCATACCAAGTCCATCTATGCACGTAAGCCAAAGATGATTTTCATCACAATATAAGCATGAGGATGATGACAATGACATAATAATTCAATAAAACAAGTTCAAGGATAAATTCTAAAGATTTATAATTTAATTTATCCAGGAATCAATAATGTCCAAATTGTCAACATGATACTACTTTGTGGAGTAAAATTCAAGAATAATATTCATGTACCAAAAATATTTGGACAGAAAAGAAATATATTTTTTCGGTGAATAGTACCCCGTGAATAGTACTTCGGGAATAGTACTCCGTGAATAATACCCCGACATGAAAAGTGTCCCGAATACCCGAGTGAATGACACTAGAGTGAATAGTAATTGGGTGAATAGTAACTCGTGAATAGTACTCTGACACGAAAAGTACCCCGAATACCCGAGTGAATAATGCAAGAGTGAATAGTAACCAGGTGAATAGTAACCCGTGAATAGTAACTCGTAAAAAAATACCAAAGAAAATGATATTCCATGACGAGTACAAAAGAAATGATATCTCAGATGAGTATAATAGAATATCTAAAGCTAAGAATGGATTTTCACGTCATGCGGTAATCCACGTGAGCGGATCATTTCCATAATTTAATAAAGAATGAATACGAATGATCATTCACCATGCATGCGGTAATCCACATAGACAGGTTATTCCAACAGAATAATAAAGAATGAAATAACAGAAGAATTCACCATGCATGCGATATACCGCACAGACTGGTTATTCCCAACAGAATAATAAAGAATGGAACCAGGTCATGCGTAATCCGCATAGACAGGATATTCCAACAAAATAATAAAGAATGGAACGAAGTCATGCGTAATTCGCACAGACAGGATATTCCAACAAAATAATAAAGAATGGAATAACAACATAATTCAACAGGCATGCGATGGACCGTATAGACAGGTTATTCCAACAGAATAATAAAGAATTGAATAACAGAAGAATTTCACCATGTATGCGGTGCCCATGAGGCGGAGTTATTCCAACATAATAATAAAGAATGGAATAACAATCCTTACGAGTATTGAAAGAAAATAACTCTCTTCATGAATACGAAAGAATAATACCCCTTACCTTAGAAGAAAACTGGAATAATGAGGTAGCAGACTTCTCTTCTCCTTTCTCTCTATAATTTCTCTCTATAATAATTGCTCTATAGCTTTAGTGAATTGGTGAGAAATGAAGGAAGAATGAGCTTCTTTTTATAGGAAATTATATTTTTGATAATTGCACGTTTTGTGGCTCGAAATATTACAGTATAATACCTTCCTCTTTTTCTTCATTTTTAATTTAGTTCTGCAAGTATTATCAATCTTGCACCACCTCCCCTAATAGTAAATCATGTGACTCAATAGTTCTAATCATGTGAAAAAAAATAATTACAGTATAAAACCTTCAACTATACCTCCATTTCTAATTTAGTCATGCAAGTATTATCAATCTTGCACCAACTCCCCTAATAGTTAATCATGTGAATCAATAGTATACACATGTTAACACATAGTTATAAGCATATGAATTAATAGCAACTAATTACTCATTTATTCGGTTAATTACCCGATTGGTCAATATAACTTCCAGACATTAATTATTATCGAAATAAATGTTGATTTCCACTAATACTAATAATTCCCACACAATGGAATTATCAATTTCATCTTTAATCAAGACGAACTTATTCGTCATTAATATTATAACTCACAATATTTAACACGTGTCGTTCCCGGGGAAAAGGGCTTTCGATAAGGATTTCTCCTTATTGGGCGTATGATAGGTGACCAAACCTCTTCTTGTGAACTTCTAGACATTGTCAATATTACAAATAATAATATGAATAACTTTTCCATCTTAATTATTGATTTAATAATATATATTATTACGAGATGATCTTGTGACAATAATTGAACCAATAATATGAGAGATATGATCAAGAACTACTATAGCGAGAATTGAGTATAATTGGTGACTTCTTACGTAAGCATCAATAATCAATACTGTGGTGCTACTATGCAACCCACAGCGTATTCTTGTACTTTTTACTAGGGTAGTTCAACGGTTTTTACGGTAACACTTTCGTCGTTATTTTTATAAATTGATAATTACATGCGTTTTTTAACTACGACAATACTTCCATTATGGGGTCCACCAATGATTGTGCTTGAGTAAATGCGAATATTCCCAGATAAAAGAATATTCCCCAACCAAGCGAATATTACCCAACACAGCGAATATTTTATATCAACTTGCTTACTTTGCAAAATTTTCAAATATTACCCTTAAATATAACATTATCTCAAATCCACACCATAATATAAAAAAAAAATTCGAGAAAATTAAATCTTTATTCATAAAATTTGGGGTCTTACAAAATCCCACTAGCTAATTCACTTTACCAGAATCTTTAGATTAAACACATAATAAGAATGAGGTTTAATACCTTTGTTCTACTTGCTTTAATTTCTTGTTTTCGCTAATTCTAAACTTCACTGCTAACACGAAAATCAAAACTTCAACTATTATTCCTTTAACGCCAATTCCAACCACACCACACAAATTATGATGCTTTCCTCTTTCTTGCTCTAACCCCACTTGTAATTACAGAGTTTCAAATATTTGCATACAGTGGTATACAATGGTATATTTGTATCTGTGTGTTGCTTAAGAGGAAGATACCCAGATATGCAAATCACGTAATAGGCAGGCTGAGTTGTTTAAGCTAGGCTTTTAAATAAATGACAGCTCCTCCTATAGTGTGTACACCTGGCTGGATGGTTAGCCACCTGGTAACTCTTGTTTTTACAATCCAGCTTTAACTTAGTAAGGCTTAGTAAGATTATTATTATTTAACTACCCATGAATATCAGCATAACAATTACATATATTTTATAATTATCGAAAATAAAGCACACAATATAAATAAAATATCATACTTCACTATACCAAAAATCTTTTCTGTCAAACGAAAGTTATTCATTAAATAAAAATATTTTAATAAACTTGATTCCTTTTTCATCATAAATTTCTTCTCACAATTTGTTAAGTATAATAAATTTAATTATTATACTTATCATAACATCATATCATATATTATACTACACCTGGTAGTTTATACAATATAATAACACATACTTTAATAAAAATAAAAAATTTATTTGGGTAAACTCTTAGTTTATTTACTCAAGAAAATGCGATTCGCTATATCCCCCCCCCCCCCCTTATAAAGATTTTGTCCTCGGAATCGTAAGTACAATTACCCGAACAAATGTGGATAATTCTTTTTCATTCATTCTTCTAACTCTCACGTTGCTTCTTCAGCATTATGGTTTCTCAACAATACCTTTACTGAAGGTATTGTCTTATTTCACAAAATTTGCTCTTTCCTATCCAATATTTGCATATGAACCTCTTCATAGGTTAAATCTTTCTCAAATTGTATGATCATAAGACTGACACGTGAAACACGTTATGGACATGCTCTAGTTCCGGAGGTAAAACTACTTCATAAGCTACCTCTCCCAATTTTCTCAAGACTTCAAACGGTCCTATAAAACGAGGACTCAACTTTCCTTTCTTTCCAAAACGTATCTTCCCTTTCCAGGGAGATACTTTCAGAAACACATGCGATCCGACTTCAAAAACTCTTTTCTGCCTGTTCAAATCTGCATACTTCTTCTGGCGATCTTGAGCCGCTATTAGTCGCATTCGTATAAACTTAACTACTTCTACAGTTTGTTGTACCAATTTGGGATCTAGTAGACGATGTTTGTCCACCTCATCCCAACACAAGGGTGTTCTCCATTTTCTTCCATACAATGTTTCATATGGCGGCATGCCTATACTAGCGTGATAGCTGTTGTTGTACGCAAATTCTATCAAAGGTAAGTGATCATCCCAACTTCCCTTAAAATCCATAACACATGCACGTATCATATCCTCCAGAGTCTGTATTGTTCTCTTAGTCTGTCCATTTGTTTATGGATAATAGGCTGTACTTAATCTTAATTGTGTGCCCAAATGTTCTTGTAAGCTTTTCCAAAAATTTGAAGTAAATCTTGGATCTCTGTCTGATACAATGGATACTAGCACTCCATGTCGATAAATAATCTTCTTGATGTAGAGATTAGCTAACTAATCTAGATTATATCTGATCTTGATTGGCAAAAAGTGCGTCGATTTTGTTAATCGATCAACTATAACCCAAATTGCATCAAATCCCTTTTACATCCTCGGGAGTCCTACCACAAAGTCCATTGTGATATGCTCCCACTTCCGTTCAGGAATTTCCAATTGTAGTAGACCACTAGGTTTTTGATGTTCAACTTTTATTCGTTGACAAGTTAAACATCTGCTAACATACTCTGCAACCTCTCTTTTCATACTTGGCCACCAAAAATATTGTCAGAGATCTTGATACATTTTGGTACTGCAAGGATGAATTGTGTATCTTGAACAATGAGCTTTTTGTAGTATTTCTTATTTCAGTTCCAGCTTTATCGGAACCCAAATTCTTCCTTCAAATCTAATAATTCCATCCTTATTGATATTAAACTTTCCTTCTTTTCCTGCTGAGATTTTCTCTTTCAATTTCTCACATTCCTCATCTTTAAGTTGCGCTACCTTGATTCTATCCAAAAGAGTTGAGCAAGTCTCTATTGAATACAATCTTTCCTTTGATTCTTGTGGAAGTTTAACTTCTAACTCCATTCTTTCCATAGTTGTCACTAACTCATCTTGAGCTGTCAACAACATTAATTTCTCGCGACCTTTCCTGCTTAAAGCATCAGCTGCCACACTTGTCTTACCTGGGTGATAAAGGATTTCACAATCATAATCTTTAATCAATTCCAACCATCTTCTTTGTCTCATGTTTAACTCATTCTGTGTGAAAATATATTTTAGACTTTTATGATTTGTGTATATTTCACATTTTTCACCATACAAGTAGTGCCTCCAAATTATTAAAGCAAACACCACGGCTGCCAATTGTAAATCATGAGTAGGATATCATTTCTCATAATCTTCTAACTATCGTTATGCGTATGAAATAACCTTCCCATGCTGCATAAAGACACATCCCAAGCCTTTATATGATACGTCACTATATACCACAAAATTCCCTGTTTCATCGGGTAACGATAGCACCGGAGCATTACTCAATCTTTTCTTAAGTTCTTGAAAACTCTCATCACATTTCTCAGTCCATACAAATTTAATTGTCTTCCTTGTCAGGTTAGTTAATGGGGTAGCTATCTTTGAAAAATCTTGAATGAATCTCTGATAGTAGCCCGCTAACCCTAAGAAACTACGCACTTCAGTAGGCATCTTTGGCTGGTCCCAATTCATGACTGCTTCTACTTTTGCTGGATCCACGGATAATCCATCTTTATCAATCACGTGACCCAAAAATTGAACTCTTTCTAGCCAGAATTCACATTTACTGAATTTTGCATATAACTTTTCTTTTCTTAGTGTCTCCAACACTATTCTCAAATGGTCAGCATGATCATTCTGTGTCTTGGAAAAGACCAGAATATCATCTATAAATACTACCACAAACTTATCCAAGTATGGTTTAAATATTCTGTTCATCATATCCATGAATGCAGCTGGTGCATTCGTTAATCCAAAAGACATAACCAAAAACTCGTAATGACCATAACGAGTTCGGAATGCTGTCTTTGTAACATCTTCATCTCTTACCTTCAATTGATGGTATCCAGTTCTCAAATCTATTTTTGAAAAATATTTCGCCCCTTTCAGTTGATCAAAAAGATCGTTGATCCTGGGAAAAGGATATTTGTTCTTGATTGTCACTTTGTTTAACTCTCTGTAGTCAATACAAAGTCTTAACGATCCATGTTTCTTCTTTACAAACAACACAGGCGCTCCCCAAGGAGACGTACTGGGTCAAATATATTTATTATCCAATAATTCCTACAATTATATCATTAATTCTTTCATTTCTACAGGAGCCATTCTGTACGGTGCTTTTGAAATTGGTGTTGTACCAGGTAATAGATCAATAACGAAATCTATTTCCCTGTCTGGCGGAAGGCTTGGTAACTCATCAGGGAAAACATCTACAAACTCATTTACTACCACAATGTCTTCTATCCTCGCTCCTTTTTGTTGAGTATCTACTATATATGCAAGATAACCCATACAACCTTTTTGCAACAACTTCTTTGCTTGCATCATTGTTAAACAACGTGACTGTTTTGGTGATTTTATTGTAAAAACACGATCTTGATTGCTTATGAGGTTTAAATTATTGATTTCCTTTGGCAATCAATGGTTGCTCCATGTTTGAACAACCAATCCATTCCCAAAATAATTTCAAATTCCCCAAGTTGTATTAGAATTAGATCTACTGTAAGTTCACATTCTCTTATCTTAACGCAATAATCCCTATAGACACGCTCTATATGGATCACTTCCTTATTAGCCACTTCTATAATCATGGGTATTTCTAAATTCGATAAAGGCATTTCTATGCTCTTAGCGAACTCATGTGAATCAAATAATACATAGGCATTAATATTGTTGATCGGGATAATACTTGAAACCACGTCCTTTGATGCCACCGCATCCTTTATCGTCATATTGAAGGTTCTGGCAGTTGACTTGTTCGGTGTAACTGTGCCAATTGTAAGCGCTTTAGTGCCAGTATTTCCCTTACCACTGCTTCCTCCCCCTGCTCATTTCTTCGGACAATTTTTGGTAAAGTGATCCATTGACCCACAAACAAAACACCTAGAATTTTTCTTTGGATTTGGACAGTTAGGAGAAATATGTCCCTCATGTCTATACTTGTAAAAAACCATCTGTCGTTTTAAACAAATACCCAAATGACTCTTTCCACATTTCTTACAAGCTTCAATTTTCTTCTTTTGCTATCCACCTTGAACACTACTCGTGTTCCTAACATTATTCCATTTTCTTTTCTTATTCCACTTACTAGGACCCTCTGGTTTAACCAACCCTTCTGACTGACCTTTATTCTTCTTATCTTTATTATGCCTATCCCCTGTTTCACTACCACTTTCTGCTATTATTTCTTTCTTAAAGAGAGCGGCATAAGTTCCAATTTATAATACTGACAGCTTATTATAGATCCAAGGATTCAAGCATAACTCAAACCATCTCACTTTACATTCTTCTATATTCACTTGATGTGTAAAAAATCGTGCCAACTCATTGAACTTGGCTGCATACTCAGATACAGTCATATCACCTTATTTAAGATCAAGAAATCGGACTTCCATTCTGCTTTGCATTCTAGGAGGAAAGTAATTTTCAAAGAAAAGTTTCTTAAATTTTGACCATCTTATTACATCTGTACCGGCTCTGGTTTTATTCGCTTCCCACTAAAAATTTGCTTCCTCTTTCAACATATAGGCAGCAAATGAAGTTTTCTGCTCCTTACTTACCTTGTCTATCTCAAAGGCTTTCTCCATTTCTTTGATCCAAGACCGAGCCTCAATTGGTTCGGTAGTCCATCTAAACTCAGGAGGTCCTATACTTTTAAAATATTTGAAGCTAGCCAGGTGAACAACTTCTGGTGGTGGTACATTCACAACAAGTGGTGGAGCATTCCTGTTCTGAAAAGCTTCCATCATAAAACTTGCAAATTGCTGCATAGGATTCTCTTGGGCCTCATTCCTATTTTCGTTTTCATTATAAACCTCTTCATTTCTATTCTCAGTGTTAGGTTCCTCATTAACATTTCTTCATACCCTAGGTACTCTTCCTCCTCTAATTCTGGGTGGCATTTTATGTGTTTAATAACATTTATTATTATTAAACCATTTATTACTAGAACATTCATTCATAATGTAAAGCAATAACATCCAAAACATAATAAATATTATTATATATTGAACATGCCTTAAACATTTCTATCATTGTTAGCTCTTCTGGCTATTACATATATAATAGCATTCTCATTTTTGTAGATACTCGAAATTTTCTGCCTACCTATTACTAACATTGCAAGAAGTGCAAAATTTTCTTTCAGAGATAACCCTGGAAGACAACTCAGCTTAATCTAGAAAATACCACCAGAAGTTCAGTTTCAACCCCGGACAACACACCAGGAGTAACATTTCCCTCCTCGGAGATAACCCCGGTGAAAGCAGTACAAATACTGGAAATTCCACCGGAGAAGGCCGATTCATCTTGGAGATAACCCCGAGATGTTGGTCTCGATCTGAAAATAACCGAGAAAGACAATGTCAACCTTGGAGATAACCCCAAAGAATGCGATTGCGATTAGGAGATAACCCCTGAAATTCTCGTTTCAACCCATGCAGTCAGCTTCAACCTCGGGACTCACACCGAGGCACTCAATTCCCAAAACTGGAGTTAACCTTGGGGGAGGGAGGCACCCCTCGAGAGACAACCACGAGGGCATTCAAGGCACTGTAGTAGCCCAATCTCGAGAGATAACCACGAGCGGCGTCGCTGTCGGCCAAAACCGGAGATAACCCCGGTGAAAGGCAAAATCATCAAATTGCCACCTCAACTCCACATGGCGCCATCTCAATAAACAACAGTCAACATACATTCTACACAACAATTTCCCACAAGAACCAAGGAGTTGCAATCCCGAGTGACTACTACGCAAGGCAAAACACCGGATAGAATTTGAAGCTTGAAGACACACGACATGGTTCCATCTTCCTGACTTCGTACAACCTCTAATCCCATGTCATTGTGTAGCTCTCGACAACGGCAGTCCGAAACAGGTCTTATACACCTCAATTGGATGCTCGGATTGAAGTTTTTCATGTTCGAGCAGACATCACATTGCACGCGTGCACGCACTTTGAGACGGCAGGACCCGAGGACCACGGGGCACCCCGGTCAGCCGCAAGTGCATCTGCGGCTGCCGCAGGTACACCTCCGGCTCCCCCCTCTATAAATAGAGGGCTTGGGATGGCCATATTCAAGAAGAAAAAGGCAAAGAAGACCTATCCAATTTGCTCTGTACACACCTTATATTGAGTGTTTTCTCATTTTAAACACTTGTGAGCTCACATATAGCTATATTTTTATCGGCGGGAGCCGAGTGTTCGTCCACTTAAAGCTATAGAAGTCTTCTTTGGCAGTCCACTATAATCCTTCTTACACACGTTAAAGCCTTTCTCTTCATCTTTGCACACACTCTTCTTCACGTTGAGAGTCGTCTTGTGTATATGCCCGGACTTTGGTCCGTGGTTTTCATTACATCATATATATATATATATATATATATATATATATATATATATATATATATATATATATATATATATATATATATATATCAAGTTATGCCTCGATTGAGCTTTGGACTCACGTCCGGAGCGTTTATTTGCTTTATATATATATATACTTATATATATGAAGCTGTTGTCGAACTTTGTTCGATGAGCACTGATTTTACATCCAGGCGTTTCTGCTATATATATATATATATATATATATATATATATATATATATATATATATATATATATATATATAGCGATAAATCATTGAAATGATAAAAGCGAGCTCTGGATTGATATATATCACAATATTTCTATCGTTTATATATATATATATATATATATATATTTATATTTCTGGCAGGACTGAAGTTTACTTTGTGTCCTTTTACTGCTTTATTTACATTACGTCCCGCCTGGAGTTTACTTCGTGGTGGTTGATCGTTTTTACTGCTTTATTTATATTTAGTCCCGCTTGGAGTTTACTTCGTGGCGGTTGATCGTATTTATTGCTTTATTTACATTTCTAATCCTCCATAGAGGTGCTTAATGTTGGTGGATCATGTTTCTATATATATATATATATATAACTGCTTACTGCTTTCATATAAACAGCGGCATCATGTGAGCCTAGGAATCATGTGATCACAGATTCAGTCTACTGAATCTAGATTCGGTTCCCGTGATGGACATTTTCAACTGTAAGCAACTTGTAAATTATTCATGGTGTTTGAATTTCCTTAGATGGCTTTCATGCCCATGAGGAGTTTGGCTCTGCTATATATTATTTTCTCAAGGTTGCTTCGCATCTCGAAAATAAAAGCAATTAAGCTGAACACTTAATAAAATGGAAGTATCAAAGGCCTCAATTACTATTGAGCACAGGGTTTGAAAAACTCTTTTACAAAACATCATTGCTATATCTTGCTAAAAATTGAATTTTTATACAAATTCAAGCCCTATGTATATAGGTGCGAACGAGGCATAACACTACTTCCACATAACAACACGTTGACCCACACACACACATACACATTCATATAACAGTTTCTTAAAAAGTGGCGGTTACCGTGGTAACACGGATGTCAGGGGGTGCCTAACATCTTCCCTCCTCATAATCAATCCCCCGAACCCAAATGAATCTCGGTTTTCACAGACCTGTTTAGCAGTGTCACATCATTGGGTCAATGTACAAACCTTTTCTCGGTTGCGTTGGTGCAACCAGTTAAAAACACCAACTGGCGACTCTTACAGTCAAATCGTCGACATATACATGTCGGAACTTTTTCACTTGTTTTTTCAAACAAATCTCACCTAACATGAGAACACCAAAGAAAAAAGAAAAGAAAAGGGACAAATAAAAATCCCGACGTCGACAGGTGGGACTCTGCTGGGGACTCCAGTAAGAGGGCTTAAGCCGCTACTACAAGATTTTCAAAACTGTTATATGTTTGTGTGTGAATGTTGCATTAACATTTTTGATGAATGTGTACAAATGCATTTTACTTACTGCATTGCAATATATCTATATGTGATACTAGTGCTTCGCACATGTCATCATTTTCATAAACGGTGAGACACGTTATATGTGAATGTATGTTGTGTGGTTCCTCCACCAGGAGGCTATCCTGTCGGTGTTTGCTTACTGGACTCGTATGAAGATTAATTTCAACGAGGATCAGGAAAGGCACCACCCAGATTCGCTCCAGTTGAAAGACGGAATTAACTTCCCGTCAAGTAGATTGCGATTATCTGGGAACCTCCATGCCAAAAAGTCATGAGAGTAACCTAAGATAGGCCAACCTCTAATAATCCAAACGCGGAGGAAAGTCTCTTCATGCTTTCCATTGTTTCAATTACTTATAAAGAAAATTACTTGTAATTTTATTCCATGTTCATCTCTATGTAATGGAAAATATGAACAATATTTGTACATGTATATTAAGACTTGATATGCTATCAAATGACACCCATTTTGTTGGATAATATTCCTAAAATGGTCACATTATGATAGCATGTAAACATTTATACATTCCCTAAGACTAAACTACATAAGTTTTTGTAGGGAAACAATTGGGCCTATTAACCGCTCAAAATCCAAAAAAGCCACGAGCCTACAGCCAATCATGTCTTCATCTGATCAATCTAATCCTGCTCCTATCTCTCGAGAAGAGTTTGACGGATTAAGCAAGCAAATTACAGATTTGGCTATTTTGCTTAAAGAATTACACGAATCTACTCAGGGTTTGCGAATACCCGTACATACAGAATCCTCTACACAAGGAGGAGCACAAGGTTCAGATAAAACAATTCCTAAACTTCAGTTGGATACGACCAACAAAATTCCTGAAAACACCTATCTTAAAGATGATCCAGACACCGATGATATCAGGAAGAAAGTCCTTTAAATGGAGAAAATCCTCAGTTCTATCATAGGAATTGGAGCACACGGGAGTGTTTCGTATGCTGACCTTTGTATATTCCCTAATGCTCATTATCCAGAGAAGTTCAAAACTCCTGACTTTGACAAGTATGATGGGTTAGGGGATCCTTATACACATTTGAAGGTGTTCATTAGAGAACTTGGGTCTTATGCAGAGGACGAGAAGCTTAGAATGCAATTTGTTCGGAAGAGTCTGATTGAGAAGCTTGGACGTGGTATACCAGTTAGACAACTCAAAGATCCATGCATTGGGAGGAACTAGCTCATGCCTTCCTCACTCGATCTGACTTCCAATCTCGGATGGCTCTGGCCGGTGCAGATTACCAAGATTAAGAAACAGTCCATTGAGTCTTTCAGAGAGTATGCTCAAAGGTGGAGGCGCCTTGCTGCTCAAGTCATTCCTTCCATTATGGAATCGGAAATTGTCATGACCTTTATAGACATATAAGAAGCTCCTTTCTATGAAAGAGTCTTAACTGGCATTGGCAAGCCATTTTCTGAAATGATCAAACACGAAGAGATGGCTGAGATGGGATTGAAGTCAAGAAAGATTCAAGACCTAGCCGCTCTTAAAGCAGTGGCTGAGCACATTCAATCTGGAACTTATAGAAAAAACCCCTAGAAGGTCCATAAAAAGAAGGAGGAAGATGTTTCCTTGATACTACAAGGTCAAAAAGGCAGTCAAAATATGCCTATCCAGAGGAAAAACTATTCCCCTTTTCCAGCACAGTCTTCAAACCCTCCATTTCCTAAAGGTGGAGAAGATAGATGCCCCCGAGTGTTCACACCCTTAGGGGACTCACTCGAGAATATCCTTACTCTTGACTACTGGAAGAAAAATTACATCTTCTTCCACCACCCAACCCGAATGGGAAGGGTTTCAATCTTTACTCGGAAGTGGGCTTATCATGCTTAGGGGCACCTTGGGACATGACACTTTCGAGGATTCTTTGGGCCTTGAAACACAAGATCCAGGACTTAATCGATAATGGGGAGATTGTCATGACCAAACCCGACCAACCTCATGTGCAAGACAATCTTCTTCCTCAACACAAAGAAAGAGAGGTCAATATGATTAATTGGAGCAGTGGACAGAGTTCTAATTACGTTGTTGAATCTTCCCAGACCAGCAAAAATGGTCTTGTGAGATGGGATTATCTTGTGAGTCCGATTTATGATGGAGCAAAAGATTAAGGCTCTTTGCAAACAAGTAGATCAGTTGGCAGAACTGGTGATTCATCAACACCAAGTCACATGCCAATTAGTCAGTCATGAGCATGCTAGTCTCCTTCCTTTTGTCATGAATATTCTATCCTCGCCTTCAGAAAGTGAAACACTGGAGGCTAAAGTTATGAAAATAGTAAGTGCCAAAGCCCGTCGGGATTTTGCCAACAAATGGGAATTTACATATCTTAGCAACCTTTGGAGGAAATATTTCAGATGTTGATCAATGAAGGAAGAATTACATCCCTTCTACCTCCAATCAATCCCTTTTCCAGATGATTTAATTTTGAGGGAGTATGCCAATATCACTCCCACTCTTGCGGTCACAGCACAGAAGAATGTTGGGCACTCCGCCACCTCATTTAAAATTTAATTGACAGCGGTGTCCTGCAGATGGCAGATGATGACACTTTGTTACTCGAGAATAGAAACACATGTCCTACAAAATGGAAGGACAGGATAGCAGTTATATCCACTGAGGATGATTTGGCTGCCAGACCACTCACAATACAAGCAACTCAACTCAAAGGTGCTTACAATCCTTTGAAAGTGGCTGCACCAGAACCAATTAACTTACCATTCAGACCATAATATCCTATTGTCAGCCTACACAAAGTCCCATGGAATTATGGACATGCTGAAGGATCTACATCACATACAACTGCTGCAGTGTCAAAGGAGAATCCACTGTATCTTCCCCATCAGGTGATGAAGCCCACCATCAAATCAAATGGGAAAGTTCCCATGGAGAAGATTGAAGAATTCCTCCGTACCATGGGCCATAATGAAGCCAAGGTGGTTTTAAGCTTGAGAGAAGCTCCATAATAAATTTCCATACTGGACTTGGTTTTCTCTTCCGAAGATCACAAGAAGATATTGCTAAGGGTCTTGGAAGAAGCCCATTTACCGAAATCAGTGGATGTGGAAAAATTCAAATATCTTATTGATCACATTTTCAACAACAATGTGATATCTTTCACTGATGACGACATATCCGCTGAAGGGACCGGTCATTGCAAGCCGTTGCACATAGTGGTTTTTTCCTCCGAATACATGGTAGGAGGAGTCTTGATAGATGGAGGTTTATCTCTGAATATCTGTCCTTATGCTACCTTGGAGAAGATGAATATCAACCCCAAGAGGATCAAAAGCAGCCATACGATTATCAAAGCTTTTGATGGGTCTCGGTGAAACGTCGTTGGAGTAATTGAATTACCAGTGGAGATTTGTCCACATACATTCAGTGTATCCTTTCACATGCTCAAAATAGCCACAAGATATAACCTACTATTTGGAAGACCATGGATTCATATGGCTGGAGCCATCCCTTCCACCCTTCATCAACAACTCAAGTACATTATCAACAATAGCCTAGTCACTATTAATGCTGAGCCGGAATGTCCTGAACAAGGTGACATACCACTCATCAGCTTCAATTCAGAAGTTGAGCCGGTCAGTTTCCATGCCTTGGAAGTGAGTAACACTCATTACCATCCCATTGGGGCGCCACCTTTCACACCCAAGATTTCTACCAAAGTAATGTCGACCACTCAAGAGATGATATCATTGGGTCATCAACCTAGACAAGGGTTGGGCAAAGATCATCAGGGTATTAAGCACCCTATTCAAGTTCCCAGTCAAATAGGGACAGCTGGATTAGGCTATTTTGCTAGCTCCAGTCACATGAATCCTCATAAGCACAAATAGATTCCTTCATCTTCAGCCACACGGAGATTGTCTCCACCTGCAAATCCTGAGCTTATACAGTCTCTGGTAAAGGTTCCAGCCCATATTATGGCTATGTTATTTCCCAAATTGATACCGGTTAAATTAAAAGAGGTCCTGATTCCTTATCCCAGAGTGGAAGAAGAGGAACAGAGACATAAATAAGACATCACCCGGATAATGTTGAGCATACACATCATTGTCCATGTTGAGCATACGTTTACCCCAGACGATGATTGCCCAGATGTTATGGTCATCATTAGGGAGAAGTAGGACGATGATCGCCCCTCCATCACTGTAGTCCATCAGGACTTTACCCTCGACAATTGGAGCAACACTCCATGTATTGGTCGACGAGGTTAGAACGGGTAGAAATTCCATCTACCCTTTAGATAACTTTAACTGCTTACTTTTCTGTACAATATTAGAAGTTGTTTTATCAGTACATGCTAACACTTTTGTATGATTAAACAGTTTCATATATTAAGTGAAAGCATATTTTGTTTCAGGACTCTGAATTTAGATGTGTCTGTACTTGCTGATGAGGTGCCTTTTCTCCACAAGGACTGTAACTTTGATAAAAAGTTGGACTCAGACTTGATGGAAATACAAGAGGACATTAAGATACCTCAAGAGATCAAGGAATGGGTCAAAGACAAACCTAAACCTAACCTTGATCAAACCACCTCTTTCAATCTCCGAACCTTAGAAAACCCTAAGCTAATCCAGATTGGTTCCGACCTCACTCCAAACACAAGGAATGACATGGTTGCGCTACTAACCCAATTCCAGGATGTGTTTGCATGGTCTCACAAAGACATTGTAGATTTTTCCACTGACATTGTCCTTCATCTCCTTCCCATTAAAGAGGGATTCAAGCCAGTCAGGCAGAAGTTCAGGCGATTGAAACCTGAGTGGAGTTTAAAGGTTAAAGAAGAAATTGTGAAATAATTTCAAGCGGGCATCATTATGGTGTCTACATACCCTGAATGACTATCAAACATAGTCCCCGTGCCTAAACTAGGAGGAAAGGTGCGAGTTTGCGTGGATTACCGAGATTTGAACAAAGCTTGCCTTAAGGATAGGTTTCTTGTGCCATTTATCCACATTCTCATTGACAATAATGCTCAATACGGCATGTACTCCTTTGCAAATTATTTCACGGGGTATCATCAGATTATGGTTGCTGAGGAAGATCATGAGAAAACTGCTTTCATCACGCCTTGTGGAAACTTTTGTTATAGATGCTTGTCATTCGGCCTCATCAATGCCGGAGCAACCTATCAATGAGCTATGATGGCTCTTTTCCACGACTTAATGCACAAAGAGATAGAGATCTACGTGGACGACAACATTGTCAAATTCCGAAGGGGAGGAAGACCACTTAGACCATCTCAGAAAGCTTTTCAACATGTTGCGTAAGTACAACTTGAAGTTAAATTCAACCAAGTGTGCCTTTGGTGTTAAATCAGGCAAGTTTCTAGGTTTCCTAGTCATCCATAAAGGGATTGAGCTGGATCCCACCAAAATCCAGGCCATTAGGGAAATGCCCGTTCCTCAGACAGAGAAGGAAATACGGGGATTTTTGGGAAGATTCAATTTCATTAGTCGGTTCATCTCTCAACTCACAGCAACTTGTGAGCCCGTCTTCAAGCTGTTAAGGAAGAACTCCTCCATGAAATGGAATGATGAGTGTCAGAAAGCCTTCCTTACAATCAAAGAGTAGTTGGTTAACGCTCCTATTTTGGTACCTCCCAGGGATGATGTTCCCCTATTCATGTACCTTTCCATCAAGGACAATGTTACAGGCTGCATGCTGGGACAAAAAGATGATAGAGGCCAAGAGCAAGCTATCTATTACCACAGCAAAAGATTCAGCAGCAGTGAACACAAGTACACTCTGATTGAGAAGACTTATTGTGCTTTAGCATGGGCTTTTATGAGGTTACAACATTACCTTCATGGTCACACAACCCATCTCATATCCCACGTGGATCCTCTCAAATACGTGTTCAGTAAACCAATACTAAATTGTCGGTTGTCCAGATGGCAGTTGATTTTACAACAATCTGACATCGTCTACGTGATGCAAAAGTCCATTAAAGGACAAGGAATTACGGATCAACTGGCCGCCGCACTCGCAGGGGATTATAAACCCTTAGAAAAGTACTTCCCCGATGAAGGGGTTATGGCAATTCAGCAACACCATCAGTACGATGTATGTCGTACATGGAAAATATATTTTGATGGAGCTGTTAACATAGAAGGTTCAGGTGTTGGAGCAGTTCTAGTGTCCGGTACGGGGGAGCAATATCCCGTCGCTATTAAATTACAGTTTGTCAGCACCAACAACACAGCCGAGTATGAAGGCTATATCATGGGGCTAAAACTTGATCACTCAATGGGCATTAGACAGTTAACTGTCTTTGGGGATTCAGAGTTGGTAATCAAACAAACCACGGGAATCTATCAAACCAAAGAACTACATTTGTTGCCTTACCATCGGCATTTTTATAGATGGCTTTGGAGTTCGGAAAAGTAAACTTCCTCCATATTCCGCGAAATAGGAATGACTTTTTGGATGCGCTAACAACTTTGGCCTCCTTAATCAACATACATGTCAAGGAAAACATGCCAAGCATCCCAGTTGCCCTACAAAAGTCTCCAGCCTATGGGAACTACGTTGGAGAAGTATCGGATGAACTACCTCCCATCCAACACCCTTGGTATCAACATATCAAGGAGTATCTGCGAGATGGATCTACACCCACTAAGGCGAGCCTGACTGAAAAAAGGCGGATCCATCGATTGGCTATGAAATTCTACCTGAGCGAAGATGCACTCTATAAAAGAGATGCAGGATTAGGACTCCTTAGATGTCTGGACAAAGACCAAGCTCAGAGGCTCATGGATGAAATCCATGGTGGAGTATATGGCCCACACATGAGTGGACCCCTACTTGTTAAGAAGATCCTCAGAACAGGGAATTATTGGCTTACTCTCAAGGCTGACTGTGATGATCACGTCAAGAGATGCTACCAATGCCAAATTCATGGGAATGCTATCCACGCCCCTCCAAGGGAACTCCACAATATGAGTTCACCCTGGCCCTTCTCAATGTGGGGAATGGACGTGATCGGGCCATCGAGCCCAAAGCCAGTAATGGGCATCAGTTTATCTTCACCATGATTGACTACTTCACCAAGTGGGTAGAAGCAGCCTCCTTCCCCAGGGTTACTAAAGAAGTCATCATTGCTTTCATCAGAAAAAATATCATTTATCGATATGGACAACCAGAGGTAATTGTGTCAGACAATGCTAAGAACCTCAACAACAAAATGATGGTGGAGTTATGTAGTAAATTCCACATCAAACACCTTAACTTCGTCATTTACCATCCAAAGATGAATGGTACTGTTGAAGTGGCTAATAAAAACATCAAGAAGATGTCTGCCAATCACAAAGGATGGTCTGGCCTCTTGCCTCTGACTCTATTAGCCTACAGAACTTCAATGTGTACTTCCACTGGGGCAACACCTTACTCATTAGCCTATGGGATGGAAGCAGTGCTCCCCATAGAGGTGGAAATGGAATCCCTCAGAGCATTGATGGACGCTCAACTGGATGAAGACCAATGGGTACAAGACAGATATCACTAATTATCTCTAATAGACGAAAGGCGAATCGCGGCTATCTTTCATGGTCAATTATATCAACAAAGGATCACCGGATCCTACAACAGAAAAGTTCGGCTACGGCAGTTTAAAAAACATGACTTGGTTTTGAAGAAGATCATTGACAACCAAGATCAATGGTTTTGGATCATCAAGCACACATCCTGGTTTTAGATCATCAGATCACCAGTTATTCAGGTTTTCTAACCCTTTCTTACATTCAAAATCTTCTTCATGCTTTTCTGCCCCTCAAGGAAATATACTCTTCATTCCAACAGCCTGGTTTCAATTCATTTCAAACCTTTTATACAATTTCGGTTATCCCAACAGAGATTGAACCTTTCACACCTGCAGTTTGTCCTAAACATAGGATCAAACTTTTTCACACTTGCAGTTTATCCTGAACTTAGGATCAAACTTTTTCACACCTTCAGTTTATCCTAAACATGGGATCAAACTTTCTTTCCCCTGCAATTTAGCCTGCACATGGGATCAAACTTTTCTTTGGTTGCAACTTGTCCTGAGGGGCGAACTACGTCGACCTGATCTCCCTAATACCCGAGAGTATATGGCCCGATCGCAATAAAAAAAACAAAAAACATTTCTACCCTTTCTCTATAAAAACAACAAAAACATTTCTGCCCATTCTCTACATAAAACAAAAATAACAAAAATATTCCTACAAATTTTTACATTCAGCGTTGAACCTCTTACACCAAGTTCGAACTACGCAGACCTAATCTCCTCTTCAATAAGAGTACGTAGGCAGCCATTTATGGTTCAGTCTAACCCCCTACCAAAATACAAATACTTGTCACACGGTACTGGGATCAAACTTCAATCCACTATTTTTCATCGGCTTCAGACCAAAGGGATGGAACTACCTGACCTCTCCTCAGAAATAGGAGATCTGGTGACCATATATGGTACGGTCAATCTCAGAGAGGAAAAGACACACTCCTCTCCACATCTACATACAGAAACCAGTCCCAAGATACCAAAGAGGGTAGGGATAAATACAGATTAATGATCCATTCTAAAAGATTCTGCGATGTCTCAATGTCCACACATCAAGGATGAATTCAGAATACATCAAGATCACAAGTCTTGAAGAAGCAGGCAAATATCAAGCAAGTATCAAGGCACAACTAAAAGGGAAGTGAATCAAAATATATTTCCCTACTATATATAATGATGTTTGATATATACAATATGTGTTGTACATAACAAAATGGCTAAGCTAGTCTGTACAGGAAAATACAAGTCTATCTACGGATCTATATGTATGCGGACTATCAGATCTAACATAGCATCTCTCTCCGAAGAAGGATATAACACTGCAAGCTCCTGCCCAATGGTATCTACAGGAGCTAGCAAATCCGAGGCCAACTGCATGGTGGCATGATGCTCATCAATGTATGCACTTATATCAGCAAAGATGTCAGTCGTAAGGGATCTCACTGAAGCACTATCTATGACGGCCACATCCCGGGCAGATAAAGCAGCATCCCGCTCTACAATCAATACATCTCTTGCTGATTTGGTCTCATCTCTCTCCAATAAAGCAGTGTCTCTACCATCAAGAGCTGTCAACATCAAGGCCCTAGCCTGATCTCTCTCAAAGGTCATCAAATTAAGACTCTACTCCAGATATTGTGTTGAATACTGAATCACAGTAGCACTCATACTAGGAGAATGCATCACAACTACTGGCAACCCAGTAGTCAAATCCTCCTCGATGGGAATATAAGTCTCCTCCATAGGCTCCCCATCATTGGAATCAATCCACTTCACTATGGATACTGCCATAGTCAATGTCATCTCTGTCGCTATCCATATGGAAAACTCTGCAGAACAACCCGGGTGGCTAACAGAAAATGCAGCTAGCTCATACTGATCCCAACAGGCGTACAACATGGATCTATCCTCTGCTGATAAGTGGCGAGAAGCTAAGCGCTGACTTAATGCCCCCTTAGAAGGATGAAAATCCTAGAACTGGTCAAACTGACATATCACGGCCAGTGGGTGGTAAGTAGTCATGCCCCTCAAACAAGCTAGAGGGAGATAATCCATGCCCAGAGCATAAGTGATGAAGCTGTAGGGTGAACAAAGCCCTGTATACGGCAATATATCAAATGGATCTCCAATCCCTACCAGGAAAATGGACCAAGATATAGGATATGTACACTCTACAGGCTGAAAGGAGTACAACATAGCTATCTCATGGGTGAAACAATACTTGTAGCATCGCCAAATCCCGGTCCTAATCACCAAGGATCTGGTATACTAATTCTATAACTTTTGTGGAAGATATAAACATAAATTATTTATACACTAAACTTTATACATTAATCCCCAAGCTAGAGTAACCTTAACTTATACACAATTCAATATCCTATCTAATAAACAATGCTATTATCATACATTACTGTTACAATTTTAGCTGCACGTATAATCCCAAGCTGGACTTGTCTTGATCTTTTCCTGTATCCAATGTATTCGTCTTAATCTATAATGTTTATCATGATATAGCAAGGGTGATAAACAAATTTTCCCAACAAGTATAAATTTAATTGAGGATATATCATGATTGAAAGAATTAAATTAAAGCTGGCTAACATTCAACAATATAATTATGAACTAGCATGGACAAATTTTCATAGCTAAATGAACATTGAACATGAACGTATCAATTATATCTGGACTGAATGGTAATGAAGGTGATCAGCCTTTCATACCTGATGAATACATGTTGTAGACACTCGAAATTTTTTGCACACCTGTTACTAACATTGTAGGAGGGCAGATTTGTCTTTCAGAGATAACCCTGGAAGACAGTTCATATACATTTCGGATACCACCGAAAGTTTAGTCTCAACCCCGGAACACACACCAGGAGTATCAGTTCAAACCTCGGAGATAACCCAGAGTTTCATCCTTGGAGATAACCCCAAGGAATGTCGTTGCAGTTCCAGTGATAACCCCGAAAATGCTTATTTCAAATGCATGCAATCAGCTTCAATCTCGGAACTCTCGCAGAGGCACTCATTACAAAGACCCGGAGATAACAACGGGAAGACAGGCACACTTAAAGATGACCCTGAGGAATTCAAACACTTGCAGCATTCCAATCTCAAAGATAACCCTGAGCAACGTGTGCTTTATCAACCCAAACCGGAGATAACCCCGGTGAGGGGAAAAGTCGTCATCTTGCCACCTCAAACCCCACATTGTGCCGTCTCAACACCTCATACATACATTTCTACACAACAATGTCCCACAAGAACCAAGGAGTTCCAATCCCGAGTGACTATTACATAGGACAGCACACCGGATAGAATTTGAAGCTTGAAGACCATGGGCATGGTCCCCTCTTCCTGACTTTTTACAACCTCTAATCCCATATCATTGTGTAACTCTTGACAATGGAGGTCCGAAAAAGGTCTTGTACACCTCAATCAGATGCTCGGATTGAAGTTCTGCAAGTTTGAACGGACATCACAGTGCACGAGTGGACGTACTTCGAGACGGCAGGACCCGCAGAGCCCGGGGCACCCCGGGAAGCCATAGATGCATCTGCTTGCTACGCACAGGTGCATCTGTGGTACTTGGCAGTACTACACTGACCACCTGACTCTATAAATATAGAGCTTGGGTGGCCATTTTAAGAAAGAAAAAGGCGAGGAAGCCCTGTCAAATTTGCTCTATACACACCCCATATTGAGTACTTTCTCATTTTAAACACCTATTAACTTACATATGGCTATATTTTTACTGACGAGAGCTGAGTGTTCATCCACTTAGAGTCATAGAATTCTTCTTTGGCAGCCCACTGTAAGAATTCTTACACATTATAAAGCTTTTCTCTTCATCTTTGCACACATTATTCTTCACATTAAGAGTCATGTTGTGTGTGTATGCCCAGACTTTGGTCCGTGGTTTTCATTTCTGTCTGTATATATATACTTATATATGTATATACTTATATATATGGACTAACATTATCGAGTTATGCCTCGATTGAGCCTAGAATTATGTTTGGAGCGTTTATTTTCTTTTATATCTATATATATATTTATATATGAACTGTTATCAAATTTTATCCGATGAGACTGGATTTTACATCCGGAGCGTTTACTTCTTATATATATATATATATTTACATTTCTATCAGGCCTGGAGTTTACTTCATGGCCTTTTACTGCTTTATTTACATTCCGTCCCGCCTGGAGTTTACTTCGTGGCAGTTGATCGTTTATACTATTTTATTTACATTTAGTCCCACCTGGAGTTTACTTCGTGGTGGTTGATCGTATTTATTGCTTTATTTACATTTTTGATCCCCTATGGAGGTGTTTCATGGTGGTTGATCATGTCTATATATATATATATATATATATATATATATATTTACCGCTTTTATATATTTATATTTACGATCCCCAATGGAGGTGCTTCGTGGTGGTTGATCATGTTTGTATATATATATATATATATATATATATTTACAGCTTTTATATATATATATATATAACTGCTTGTTGCTTTTCATATAAACTGCGGAATCATGTGAGCCTAAGAATCATGTGATCATAGATTCAGTCAACTTAATCTAGATTCGGTTCCCCTGATGGACATTTTCAGCAGTAAGCAGCTTGTAAATTAATCACGGTGTTTGAATTTCCTTAGATGGCTTTAATGCCCATGAGAAGTTTGGCACTGCTATATATTATTTTCTCAAAGATGCTTCGCATCTCGAAAATAAAAGCAATCAAGCAAAAAATTTAATAATAAAATGGAAGTATCAAAGGCCTCAATTACTATTGAGCACAGGGTTTGAAAAACTCTTTTACAAAACATCATTGCTAAATCTTGCTAACAATTGAATTTTTATACAAATTTAAACCCTATGTATATAGGTGCGAACGAGGCATAACACTACTTCCACATAACAGCACATTGACCCACACACACACATACACATTCATATAATAGTTTCTTAAAAAGTGGCGGTTACTGTGGTAACACGGATGTCAGGGGGTGCCTAACATCTTCCCTCCACATAATCAATCCCCGAACCCAAATGAATCTCAGTTTCACAGACCTGTTTAACAGTGTCACATCATTGGGTCAATGTACAAACCTTTTCTCGGTTGCGTTGGTGCAACCAGTTAAAAACACCAACTGGCGACTCTTACAGTCAAATCATCGACATATACATGTCGGACCTTTTTCTCTTATTTTTTTCAAACAACTCTCACATAACATGAGAACACCAAAGAACAAGAACAGAAAAAGGACAAATAAAAATCCCGATGTCGACAGGTGGCGACTCTGCTAAGGACACCAGTAAGAGGGCTTATGTCGCTACTACAAGCTTTTCAAAACTGTTATATGCTTGTGTGTGAATGTTGCATTTACATTTTTTGATGAATGTGTACGAATGCATGTTTACTTACTGCACTGCAAAATATCTATCTGTGATATTAGTGTTTCGCACATGTCATCATTTTCATAAACGGTGAGACACGTTGTATGTGAATGTATGTTGTGTGGTTCCTCCACCAAGAGGCTATCCTGTCGGTGTTTGATTACTGGACTCGTAGGGAGACTAATTCCAACGAAGCTAAAGAAAGGCACCACCTAGATTCACTCCAGTTGAAAGACCGAATTAACTTCCCGTCAAGTGGATTGCGATGATCTGAGAACCTTCATGCCAAAAAGTCGCGAGAGTAACCTAAGATAGGTTAACCTCTGATAAACCAAATGCAGAGGAAAGTTTCTTCATGCTTTCCATTCTCAATTACTTGTAAAAGCATTTACTTGTAAATATCATTTCATGTCAAATCCATCGTAATGGAAAATATGAAGAAATATGTGCACATGCATATTTTTAGCATGCTATCATATATTACAAAACAGCTAACATCCGTTTTACAGGATAATATTCCTAACACGGATACCTCACATAGCATGTAAACCTTTACATTATCCCTAAGACTAAACTACATAAGTTTTTTGTAGGGAAACAATTAGGTCTGTTACCCACTCAAAATCCAAAAAGGCCACGAGCCTACATCCAGTCATGTCTTCTTCTGACCAGTCTAATCTCGTTTCTCGAGAAGAATTTGATGGATTAAGTAAACAAATTACAAATTTGGATGTTCTGCTTAAAGAATTACAACAGTCTACCCAGGGCCCAAAGATGCCTACACATACAGAATCCTCTATACAAGGAGGAATTCAAGGTTTGGATAAAACAAATCCGGAACCTCAGTTGGATACGACTAACAAAGACCCTGAAAATACCCATCTCAAAGGATATCCAGACACCGGTGATATCAGGAAGAAGGTCCTTCAAATGGAAGAAACAATCCGTTCTCTCAAGGGGATTGGAGCACATGGGAGTGTTTCATATGCTGACCTTTGCATATTCCCTGGTGTTCATTATCCAGAGAAATTTAAAACCCCTGACTTTGAAAAGTATGACGGATTAGGAGATCCTTACACACATTTGAAGGTGTTCATCGGAGAACTTGGATCTTACACAGAAAATGAGAAGCTTAGAATGTAGCTATTTTAGAAGAGTCTGACTGGAGAAGCCCGTTCATGGTATACCAGATTAGAAAACTCAAAGATCCATAGCTGGGAAGAGCTAGCTCATACCTTCCTTACACAGTACAGCTTCCAGTCTTAGATGGCTCTTGACCGGTATCAGATTACCAAGGTTAAGAAATAATCCAATGAGTCTTTCAAAGAGTATGCACAAAGGTGGAGGCGCCTTGCTGCTCAAGTTATTCCCTCTATGACGGAATTAAAAATGGTCATGACCTTCATAGATATACAATAAGCTCTTTTCTATGAGAGAGTCTTAGCTGATATTGGCAAACCATTTTTTGAAATGATCAAACATGGAGAGATGGCTGAGATGGGGTTGAAGTCAAGAAAGATTCAAGACCTAGCCGCTTTTAAGGTAATTGCTTAGCACATCCAGTCCGGAACTTGTGGAAACCACCCCCGGAAGGTCCATAAAAAGAAATAGGAGGATGTTTCCTTGATACTACAAGGTCAAAAAGGCAATCAGAAAATGCCTATACAGAGGAGAAACTACTCCCCTTTTCAAGCACAGTCTTCAAACCCTCCATTGCCTAAAGGTGGAGAAGGAAAGTGCCCTCTAACATTCACACCCTTAGGGGACTCGTTCAAGAATATTCTTACTCTTCTGACTACTCAGAAGAAAATCACACATCTTCTTCCACTAGCCAACCCTAATGGGAGGGTTTCAATGCTACTCAGAAGTGTGCTTATCATTCCGAGGCACCTAGACATGATACTCAAGATTGTTGGGCCTTGAAACACAAGATCCAAGATTTAATAGACAACGGTGAAATCATGGTTACCGAACCAGATCAACCTCATGTGCAAGACAACCCTCTTCCTCAACACAAAGAAGAAGAGGTCAATATGATTAGTTGGAGCAGTAGACAGAGTTCCAATTTTCATGATAAATCATCCCAGACCATCAAAGACGGTGTTGATAAAGGGGATTACGCAAAGTTCTAATTTTCTATGGAATGAAAGATGAAAGCTCTTTGTAAGCAAGTTGAAAAATTGGCAGAACTGGTGATCAATCAGCATCAAGTCATACGCCAGTTAGTCAGCCAAGAGCATGCATATCTCCTTCCTTTTGTTATGAATGCCCCATCATCACCTTCAGAAAATAAAGCGCTGGAGGACAAGGTTGCAAAGAGAGCAAGTGCTAAAGCCCTTCGGGATTTTGTCAATAGAAGGGAATTTACATACCTGGGCCAACCTATGGAGGAGATATTTCAGATGCTAATCAACGAAGGAAGAATCACCTCCCTTTTACCTCCAATTAATCCTCGTTCAAGACGGTTTAACTCTGATGGAGTATATCAATATCACTCACATTCTTGCGATCACAGCACAGAAGAATGATGGGCACTCCGCCACCTTATTCAGAATCTAATTGACAGCGGTGTCTTGTAGTTGACAGACGATGACACTGTGTTACTCGAGAGTTGAAATACATGTCCTACTAAGTGGAAGGAGCTAGTAGCAGTTATATCCACTGACACTGATGAGACTATCGGGCCATTTCCCATACAAGTAATTCAATTCAAAGGTAGTGATAATCCTTTGAAAGTGGCTGAACCAGAGCCAATTTTCTTACCATTCAGATCACAGTATCCTGTTATCAGCTTACAAAAAGTCCCATGGAATTATGGAGAAGCTGAAGGATCTACTTCTCATGTTACTGCTACAGTGTCGAAGAAAAATCCATTGTATCTTCCTCAGAGGGTGATGAAGCCTACCATAAAAGCAAAGGGGAAGATTCCCATAGAGAAGATTGAGAAACTCCTCTACACTATGGGCTATAATGAAGCCAAGGTGGTTTTAAGCATAAGAGAAGCTCCGCATCAAATCTCAATACTGGACTTGGTTTTCTCTTTCGAGGATCACAAGAAGATCTTACTGAAGGTTTTGGAAGAAGGCTACTTACCGAAATCAGTGGATGTGGAAAAATTTCCACATCTGGTTGATCACATTTTTAACAACAATGTGATATCTTTCACTGATGATGATATACCGCCCGAAGGGATCGATCATTACAAGCCATTTCACATTGCAGTTTTGCCCTCCGGGTATATGTTAGCTGGAGTTTTGATAGACGGAGGTTCATCTCTAAATATCTATCCTTATGCCACTTTGGTGAAGATGAACGTCAATCTCAAATGGATCCGAATTAGACATACGGTTATCAAAGCTTTTTATGGATCCCGACGAAATTCTGTCAGAGAGATTGAGCTGCCAATTGAGATTGGTCCCAATATATTTTGTGTATCTTTTCACATCTTCAAGATAGATTCAGGATACAAACTGGTATTGGGGAGACCATGGATCCACATGGCTGGAGTCGTCCCTTCTACACTTCATCAACATCTTAAAATACATTGTCAATAATAGCCTAGTCACTGTCAACGCTGAGCCAATATCCTGAGCAAGGAAGCATACCACTCATCAGCTTCAATTTAGAAGTTGAGTCGGCCAGTTTTCATACTTTGGAAGTGAGCAACACGCAATACCATCCTATTGGAGCGCCACTTCCCGTACCCAAGATTTCTGCCGAAGTGATGGCAGCTACACAAGAAATGATATCATTGGGTCATCAGCCTGGACAAGGGTTGGGAAAAGATCATCAGGGTATTAAGCACCCTATTCAAATGCTCAGTCAAATAAAAATAGCTGGATTAGGCTATTCTACTAGCTCCAGTCACAGAAATTCTCATAAGCACAAACAGATTCCTTCAACTTCATCCATACGGCGATTGTCTCCACCTGCAACTCCTGAGCTGATACAGTCTCCGGTAAAGGTGCATGCCCATGTTATGGCTATGCTATTTCCCAAACCAGTACCGGTTAAAGAAAAAGAATTACTGATTCTTGATCCCAAAGTGGAAGAGAGGGAACGAAAATGTAAACAAGACATCACTCTGATGATGTCAGGCATACGCATCATTATCCATGATGAGCATACAAATAGATACACCCTAGACGTTGATTGCCCAGATGTTATGGTCATCATTCAGGAGAAGGAGGACAATGATAGTCCCTCAATCATTGCAGTCCATCCAGACTTTACCCTCGATAATTGGAGCAGCACTCCATGCATTCGTCGACGAGGGTAAAACGAGCAGAAATTCCATCTGCCCTTTAGATAACTTTAACTGCTTACTTTTTTGTACAGTATTAGCAGTCGTTTTATTAGTACATGCTAACACTTTGTATGATTAAACGGTTTCATATATTAAGTGAAAGCATATTTTGTTTCAGGACTCTGAATTTAGATGTGCATGTACTTGCTGATGAGGTGCCTTTTCTCCACAAGGACTGTAACTTTGATGAAAAGTTGGACTCAGACTTAATGGAAGTATAAGAGGACATTGAGATACCTCAGGAGATCAAAGAATGGGTCAAGGACAAATCTAAACCCAACCTTGATCAAACCACTTCTTTCAATCTTGGAACCTTAGAAAATCCTAAGCTAATCCAGATTGGTTCAGACCTCACTCCAAACCAACGGAATGACATGGTTGCGCTACTAACCCAATTCCAAGATGTGTTTGCATGGTCTCATGAAGACATGGTGGGTTTATCCACTGACATTGTCCTTCATCACCTTACCATTAAAGGGGGTTTTAAGCCAATCAGATAGAAGCTCAGGCGATTGAAACCTGAGTGGAGTTCATAGGTAAAAGAAGAAATTGTGAAATAATTTCAAGCTTGCATTATCATGGTGTCTACATATCCTGAATGGATATCCAACATAGTTCTCGTGCCTAAACTTAGATGAAAGGTGAAAATTTGTGTGGATTACCTGGATTTGAACAAAGTTTGCATTAAAGATAGCTTTCCAGTACCCTTTATCCACATTCTCATTGATAATACTGCTCAATACGGCATGTACTCCTTTACTGATTGCTTTGCGGGGTACCATCAAATTATGGTCGCTGAGGAGGATCGTGAAAAAACTGCTTTCATCATGCCTTGGGGAACCTTTTGTTATAGACGGTTGTCATTTGGCCTCATTAATACCGGAGCAACCTATCAGCGAGCTATGATGGCTCTTTTCTATGATTTAATGCACAAGGAGATAGAGATCTACGTGGATAACATCATTGTCAAGTCCCAAAGGGAGGAAGTCCACCTAGACCATCTCAGAAAGCTCTTCAACAGTTTGCGTAAGTACAACTTGAAGTTGAATCCAGCCAAATGCTCCTTTGGCGTTAAATCAGGCAAGTTGCTAGGATTTCTAGTCAGCCGCAAAGGGATTGAGTTGGATCCCACTAAAATCCAGGCCATCACTGAAATGCCCATTCCTTAGACAGAGATGGAAATACGGGATTTTTTTTGGAAGAATCAACTTCATTAGCAGGTTCATCTCTCAACTCATAGCAAACTGTGAACCCATTTTCAAGTTATTAAGGAAGAACTCCTCCATGAAATGGAATGATGAGTGTCAGAAAGCCTTCCTTACAATCAAAGAGCAGTTGGTTAGTGCTCCTATTTTGGTACCTCCCAGGGATGATGTTCCTATGTTCATGTACTTGTCCATTAATGACAATGCCATGGGCTGCATGCTGGGACAAAAAGACGATAGAAGCCAAGAATGAGCTATCTATTACATCAACAAAAGATTCAGCATCAGTGAACACAAGTACACCCTGATTGAGAAGACTTGTTATGCTTTAGAATGGGCTTCCATGAGGTTACAACATTACCTCCATGGTCACACAACCCATCTCATATCCCGCGTGGATCCTCTCAAGTACGTGTTCAGTAAACCCATGCTAAATTATTGGTTGTCCAGATGGTAGTTGATCCTACAGCAATTTAACATCGTCTATGTGACGCAAAAGTCTATCAAAGGTCAAGGAATTGCAGATCAACTGGTCGTCGCACCTGCAGGGGACTTCAAACCCTTGGAAACATACTTGCTTGATGAAGGGGTAATGGCAGTTCAGCAACACCATCAGTACGATACATGTCATACGTGGAAAATGTATTTTGATGGAGCTGTTAACATAGAAGGTTACGGAGTGGAGCGAGTTCTAGTATCGAAGACGGGAGCAAAGATATCCGTCGCCGTCAAATTGCAGTTTATTAGAACCAACAACACAGCTGAGTATGAAGGTTGTATCATGGGGCTAAAACTCACCCGTTCAATGGGCATAAGGCTGTTAACTGTCTTTGTGGATTACGAGTTGGTAATCAAACAATCCACAGGAATCTATCAAACCAAAGAACTACATTTACTGCCTTATCATTGGTAAGTTTTACAGATGGCTTTGGAGTTCGAAGAAATCTCCTTTCTACACATTCCTCATAATAGGAATGATTTTATGGATGCGCTAGCAACATTGGCCTCCTTAATTCACATACTTGATAAGAAAAACATGTCAAGCATCATATTTGCCCTGCAAAAGGCCCCAGTCTATGGGAACTATGTTGGAGAAGTATCAGATGAGCTACCTCCCATCCACAACCCTTGGTATCAGCACATCAAGGAGTACTTATGAGATGGATCTACACCCGCTGAGGCGAGCCCAACTGAAAGAAAGCAGATCCATCAACTTACTATGAAATTCTACCTGAGCGGAGATGCACTCTACAAGAGAGATGCAGGATTAGGTCTCCTCAGATGTCTGGACAAGGACCAAGCTTAGAGGCTCATAGATGAAATCAATGGTGGAGTTTGTGGCCCACACATGAGCAACCCTCTACTTGTTAAGAAGATCCTCAGAACAGGGCATTACTAGCTTATGCTTAAAGATGACTGTGATGATCACGTCAAGAGGTGCTATCAATGCCAAATTCATGGGAATGCTATCCACGCCCCTCCAAGGGAACTCCATAATATGAGTTCACCCTGGCCCTTCTCAATGTGGGGAATGGACGTGATCGGGCCTATTGATGCCAGTAATGGACATCGGTTATTAACCATGATCGACTACTTCACCAAATGGGTAGAAGCAGCCTCCTTCCCCAGGGTTACTAAAGAAGTCATCATTGCTTTCATCCAAAACAATATCATTTGTCGCTATGGACAATCGGAGGTCATTGTATCAGATAATGCTAAGAACCTCAACAACAAAATGATGGAGGAGCTATGTAATAAATTCCACATCAAACACCTTAACTCCATCATCTACCATCCAAAGATGAATGGTGTTGTTGAAGCGTCTAATAAAAACATCAAGAAAATCATGCAAAAAATGTCCGCCAACCATAAGGGATGGCCTGACTTGTTGCTTCTGACTTTATTAGCCTACAGAACTTCAATGCTTACTTCCACTGGGGAAACACCCTACTCATTAGCCTATGGGATGGAAGCAGTGCTCCCCATAGAGGTGGAAATGGAATCCCTCAGAGTGTTAATGGATGCTCAGCTGGATGAAGACCAGTGGGTACAAGACAGATATCACCAATTATCTCTAATAGATGAAAGGCGAATCGCGGCTATCGTCCATGGTTAATTATATCAACAAAGGATCGCCAGATCCTACAACAACAAAGTCCGGCTACGGCATTTTAAACAACACGACTTGGTTTTGAAGAAGATCATTGACAACCAAGATCAATCCAAGGTAAAATTCGCTCCTAACTGGGAAGGCCCGTTTGTTGTCAAGGAGATATTGACAGGAGGTGCTCTCAGACTACAGGAAATGGACGGCGATGAATTTCCACAACTCATCAACTCGGACACTGTGAAATGGTATTATGTCTGAGGTTATCATCAAGCAAATATCCTGGTTTTGGATCATCAGATCACCAGTCAATTCAGGTTCTTTAACCCTCATTACATACAGCCTTTCCTTTTTATCCATCTGCCCCTCAGGGAAAAACACACTTTTCAAACCATCAGCCTGGTTTCACTTCATACAACTATGGTTATCCCATCAGGGATTGAACCTTTCATACCTGCAGTTTATCCAGAAGATGGGATTAAACTTTTCACACCTGCAGTTTGTCCCAAGCATGGGATCAAACTTTCATTTCCACGCAGTTCATTCTGCACATGTGATTCAACTTCTTCGGTCACAAATCGTCCTGATCTCCATGATACCCGGGAGTATGTAGGCAACAATATTTTATATGGCCTGGTCTCAATAATAAAAAAAACTACAAAAACATTTCTACCCTTTCTCTACAAAAACAAAAACAACAAAAGCATTCCTACACCCTTTCACATTCAGCGTTGAACCTCTTACACCAAGTTCGAACTATGCAGACCTGATCTCCTCTTCAATAGGAGTACGTAGACAGCCATTTATGGTTCGGTCTAACCCCCTACCAGAATAAAAATACTTATCACATGGTACTGGGATCAAATTTCAATCCACCACATTTCACCGGCTTCAGACCAAAGGGATGGAACTACCTGACCTCTCCTCATAAATAGGAAATTCGGCGACCATTTAAGTTGCGGTTGTGCCTCAAAGAGGAATACCAATCCATAAGATACTAAACTAACTGGGCTCTTCCTAAATAGGAGTACTGGCAACTATATGTGATGCGGTCAATCTCAAAGAGGAAAAGCCACACTCCTCTCCACATCTACATACAAAAACCAGTCCCAAGACACCAAAGATGGTAGGGATAGACACGTTTCAATGATCCATTCTGAAAGATCATGCGACGTCGCAATGTCCACACATCAAGGATGAGTTCAGAATGTATCAAAATCACAAGCCCTGAAGAAGCAGACAAATATCAAGTATGTATCAAGGCACAACCGAAAGGGAAGTGAATCAAAATATACTTCCCTGCCATATATAATACTATTTGATATATATAATATGTGTTGTACATGATAAGAATGGCTAAGCTAGTCAATGCAGGAAAATACAAGTCTATCTATGGATCTGTATGTATGCGGACTATCAGATCTAACATATCATCCCTCTTCAAAGAAGGGGGTAACGCTGCAAGATCCTGCCCAATGGTATATACACGAGCTAGTAGATCCAAGGCTAACTACATTGTGGCATGATGCTCATCAATGTATGCACTCATATCGGCAAAGATGCCAGTCGTAAGGGATCTCACTGAAGTACTGTCTGTGACGGCCACATCCCGAGCAGATAGGACAGCATCCCGCTCTACAATCAATGCATCTCTGGTTGATCTGGCCTCATCTCTCTCTAATAGAGATGCGTCTCTCCCATCAAGAGTTATCAACATCAAGGTCCTAGCCTGATCTCTCTCAAAGGTCATCAGATGTAGACTCTGCTCCAGACATCTGTCTTTGAATCTTTGAATCACAATACTTTTCAGAGTGGGAGAATCCATCACAACTCTGGCAAACCCAAAGAGACAAATCCTCCTCGATGGGAATATAAGTCTCCTCCATAGGCTCCCCATCATCGGAATTGATCCTCTGTACTGTGGATACTGCCATAGTCTATGTCATCTCTGTCTCCATCTATGTGGAATACTCTACAGAACAACTCGGATGGCTGACAGAAAACTCAGCTATTTCACGCTGATCCCAACAAGCATACAACCTGAATCTATCCTCTGCTGATAAGTGGCGAGAAGCTAAGCGCTAACTCAATGCCCCCTCAAAAGGATGGAAGTCCTGGAACTGGTCAAACTAACACATCACAGCCAGTGGGTGGTAAGTAATCATTCCCCTCAAACCAGCTAGAGGAAGATAATCCATGCCCGGAGAATGAGTGATGAAGCTGTAGGGTGAGCTGAGCCTTGTACACAACAATATATCAAACGGATCTCCGATCCCAACCAGGAAAATGGAACAAGATGCAAGATTTGTACACTCCATAGGCTGAAAGGAGTACGACACGGCTATATCATGGGTGAAACAATATCCATGCCATCTGAAAAGTGCCAATCGGTCTCAAGTGTGACATAAACCATACGTACAACATGACCAAGCTGCCTGTGAATACCCCTGCAGGGTGCAATATGTGGCTAACCTCAGCGTCTCTGCGATGATCATTGGTACAATGGTGTGACCCTCCCTAACAGCTCTCACTGCCATGATAACTCTAATATCTAGTTCATCCATGTACCGTGGCATGTATACATACGACAACACGCATAGTAGTAGTACATCTAGTACAATGGTGTGACCCTCCCTAACAGCTCTCACTGCCATGATAACTCTAATATCTAGTTCATCCATGTACCGTGGCATGTATACATACGACAAC
Organism: Panax ginseng; assembly: GCA_020205605.1. Classification (NCBI taxonomy): domain Eukaryota; kingdom Viridiplantae; phylum Streptophyta; class Magnoliopsida; order Apiales; family Araliaceae; genus Panax; species Panax ginseng. Next base: position 117,654,619 of record CM035133.1, on the reverse strand, counting down.
ACGCATAGTAGTAGTACATCTACTCTGGCTGAGTACAAAATAGGCCAATAACGCCTGGCAGGAGGTAAGATCGGTATACGAATCTCTTCTGTGGTGCTCCTGATAGCACGCTCTCCTAAGTAGAGCTCCCATCCTCCATCTGTGAAGAGAGGAATCCTACGGGTGGAAATCACGTACTCAACTCCAGTCGGGTACCCATCCTCAAATCCAATGCTCAAGTGCTCCCCAGAGTAAGGAACCCACGTGATGACATCCACTGTCAATAATTCTAGCTGTAGGCGGCAATGAGTGAAACCTTCCACAACAGGGACCTCCACTAGTATGGAATGATGCCATCTCTGTCCTCATGGATAGGTATCTAAGCCTAACACACTTACAAGACGCAAACATGAGAGCCTCTCATAGGCCCAAAACTATCAATGTAAAGACAAACATCTGCTGTCAGTTAACACTCTTAACCTGTACATGGGAAAAGACAAGAGAAACACTCACCAGCAGAAACAGGTAAAATCATAACCAAGCCTCGGTCAAGCCCTGGGAATGCATGCTCGTTCCCCTGAGGAAATAGGAAAAGGTGTAGGAACCCAAATCATAATCTCCAATACGGTCCACGTGTTGAGTGGAGCTGATCAAAGCGAAGGACACCGTAGAAGAGTTATCTGCTATGAAGCAGCCCCTAATGATCATCAGGAATAATCACCAAAGAATGTGATTCCTGACTCTCACATCATCGGGTATGGGCTCACTCAACAGCCCGCTCATAGCATCTACGCTCAAAGGACCCGTACGTACAGTCCTACCCTTGAGCGCCTAGCAAGGATCTGACGGCAGTAGGGGTAATATCCGCCGTACAAGGCACTGGTGCCCCTCCAAACTCCATACCTGTGATAAACCGCCAATCCATCGGCGTAATCATTATGTCACAATCCAATAAATAGAGTGACTGAGTCTGGTGAAACCAGCGTTCAAACAATGCCTTGAGGTAACCCCAGGGACAACGGTGGGGAAGGATAGAAAATAAAGTCCCGAATCCCCAGCCATGTACAATCGCTATTGGTTTCATGTCGGGGTTACTATTCATGAATTACTATTCATGAGTTACTATTCATGAGTTACTATTCATGGGGTACTATTCACGACAAAATTGGTTTCTTTTTCTGACCAAGTTATTATTGATTTATGAATTTTACTCTTGAAATTAAATCCATGTTTTGATCATATTGTTTTTATTATCATATATAACATTTTTATAATCCTGGTGAAGAAATTTCTCTTTGACTTGAGTGTAAAGATGGGTAGATTATTGGTATGATCGTGACTATGGGTTCTCTTTGGCCAGTAGTGCAAAGTTGAATCGTAGACTGGTATGATCATGACCATTGAATTTATAATTAAATATCTTTAGCTTAAAGTGCAAAGGTGAATTGATCAACATGGTTATAATTATGATTTATATAAATTCTGAAATAATATGTATTTCCTTGAGATATTAATATCTTCGGCCTGTAGTGCAAAGATGAATTATTGTGGAATATCTTTGGCCCGTAGTGCAAAGATGACCAGTCGTTGAATATCTTTGGCATGTAGTGCAAAGATGAACTGTTGATGAATATCTTTGGCCCGTAGTACAAAGATGAACTTATTAGTATGATTGTGAACATGACCTGTGATTTGGTATAACCATAATCTTTGATGTTTCAGGTAAAGACAGGTGATGAGAATTATCTTCGTCCTGGATGAGAAAAGGAATTTGGAACCACAAATATGATTATGAGTTATTCATATGATTGTGGACAAGAATTGTTGATTGATGTTACAGGGATAAAATATTGTTGGTGGACTTTTAACATAGAGAAGATAATAGACATTATGGTCTATTTGACTCTTCTAATGGATTGCTCGTTCTGCTGCAACTATTGTTGAAAAGTTTTATCATCTACCATATGTTCTAAATCTCTTATTTATTACTGATGAAGGCTATTGATAATTTAATTATCTTTAGTCATGGTATTCTTTATTGAGCTAGTTGTGCTCACCCTTTTGCTTCACAATTCCTTTCAGGTAATAAGAGTGTAGCTGGGTCGAGCGAGGATAACAGGGGAATATAACGGTGGTCTATAGCTGATGAGATTCTCCCTAAATAGTATGGAAATAATTTTATTGAGAACTTTAGATAAGTGTGTCGTATTGTATACGTCATTTGATATTTAATTTTGGTAAACCGAATAGGGTGAACTAAACCCAACTTTGGAAGGGGTTTTGCAACTATCATACAAGATGTCTAATGACATACAACCTCGTGTTATCATAAGACAGGGTTGTGCACATCCACTTACTGAGTATATCTACGAGCACTACCTATATGATCTTGGAGTTTGGTTGAAATGTAATTCTCAATTACAGACAGTGGAGATAGTTATATGTCAAGAGAAGACTCACCATTGGAAGGAACATGATAGTAATCTTCTCATTTTTCTTTGGGGTCTATTGGGTCAACCAAGAATAATTCTCGAGTCATATGATATCTATCATAACCTAGACGCATGGCCTCCCATGTACGAAGGTTTCCTTGAGCACTTCCCAAAAATTTTAATTTCTAAAACAGTTATTGACTGTACCTTTATGTAATGTATCAACGTGAGGTGTTGTCCATAGTTGGGACATGAATCACAATTGATATTAAAACTCACAGTATATGTGTTGTTGTATTTTGCACGACAATTATAGTAATAAAGTTGTAGTTGTTTTCTGTACCATGTATTTGGCAACTCAGAATAGGTTGGATGGATTGGACCTATTTTGGGGGCGTCACATTAAGCATATTATATTAATTACTACATAGTTGTATTAGGATGACGAAATCAATTGTTCCTAATTTTAAATTAACTTTTGTTATAGGTTTATTATCGATTTGACACGAGCATCTCTCAGTCAGCTGGCGACGATGTGATTGAGCATCATGTCGCTGCGAATTACTCTGGATGGCTGTATGAGATGCGATAGAGGGCTGACTTAGGGAAGTTATGGACGGTCTGAGACCACCATCGAGATCATCACCAAGATAGTCTACGATTTAGCACGGGAGGCTATGTAATGCAAGACTGGAGGTGATGACTTCAAGAAAAAGTCGAGAAAAAAGAAGAAGAATCATGGTCAGCTCCGGATAGTACACACCACTAGTTCTTAGTCGTTCGAGGAGGCAAAGACGGTAAGTGCGTTGGATTTAGTTATTTAGGCATCAAGTTCTCACACAAATACTTAATACCTGTTTTATGAATGTTTTTATTAGGCATTAGGGAGGACCTTAGGCCGAGATCCTACCATTCTAGAGTTTTGGGATCTAGCCCACACGCCTAAGGACAAGGGTACTTTATCTCAGGCAGCTTTAGTTATACGGGTAAAACTCATCATACTATTTAGCTTTTAATAATATTCAATCGTACATAAAATGATATAATTAACATAAGTATGCGAAATACATTACAGGACCGATTTCAAAGGCTTCGGGACGAGCGTATACTTGAGCTGGAGGCTATTAGGAGGGGTTTTGAGCCGTTAGATTCCGTCACCCCTCTTCTCGATATTGTATTAGATCGGGATGAGGAGCTGAGACTATGGGTCGTGTCTCAGGATCCCCCTACTAGCAGTACCGGCAGATATTGAGTGTTGGGTTTGCCGAGGATACCCGCATATACACTTCCTGGAGGTAATATTTTATTATGTTTCACGAAATTATCTGATTTATCATATTATATAAATTATTATTAGTAATCAAATTTGTATCTCTTTATAGGCTCCAGCTAGCGCCAGCGTCCGAGAGCACATGTCGGACCATCTCATACGGGCGCTGGCTTGGATGATGATATCTTCCAATGTGGTGATAGGGTGCGCGTCAGAGTATAGGTTTCATCTGCGTCTGGTCTTTCGGCATCGTGATTGCCTTCGATTCTCGTCTTAACCAGATTGCTCAAGATATTATAGTAGGGGCCTCTGTAGAGAGTACGGGATTACCACGGGAGCAGTTCGACGCTTGGAGCGCCGAGATGCTCCGGATGGTGATTACCCTCTTGGAGGAGACTTTTCGTCTGCCCCCACCTACTCAAGTATTCTTATTGTTTATGTTTTTATCAATTAAGGCTAGCTTGTTAATTCTCACATATATATATATATATATATACGGACTAATGATTTATATTTTTGATTCTATCAACAGGGTGGCGATGGCAGCGGTGGCGATGACGAAAGCGAGCACACGACAACGATTTCATATACACGAGCGGCGCTCACCTCCGCCCAATGATGATACTTTTACTAGTTTATAGTTCATTTGTATTCATGTTATTATAGAACATTTATATATATTGTAGTGTCTAATTGCGTCTGTATAAGAATTGTAAATTATATTATTTATCATTTATGGAACATTAGCTTATATTTGTAATTGGTTAGCTTATATTTATGGAACATTAGCTTATAATACGTTTTGCTGGATATTTGAATATGAATGTGAATAATAATGAGTTGAAGATTACGTTTTAGTGTTATGTTGCATATTTGAATGTGAGATACAAGTTTATATTACTGTGTATTGGGTTGTGATAGGTTATAGGTACATTAATGGGTTTAAACACCTGGAAACTGAACTTTTAAAATTTGCATTTAAAAAAAAATTAATCCTGACGGAATAAGGTATTCCCGACGGAATTTCCCTCGGATTTAACAAATAACTAATTTTTAATAAATGCCGAAATATTCTAATTTTCAGTCGAAAATACGTTATCTCTGACGCAAATTCCGTCGAAGTTAATAATTAGTCATTTTAAAAAACACCGTATTATTTTAATTTTCAATCGGAAATAAGATAATTCCGAAGTGATATGTCCATCGTAAATATGGTATATTATACTCGACGGAAAGTTTCGTTCTATATATCCAGTCGAAGATAGGTTATGTTCAACGAAAATCTGTCTGATATAATTTCGTCGAAGATAATAAAGATCCGACAAAATTTTTAACGGATCTTATCTTCAACGTGAATATATACGACCAAATTTTTGACGGATATTTTCATCGGAAATAAGCTATTTTCGACTGAATAGGCTTAGGTCCGACGGAACATTCCGTCGGAGTTAAGCTTTTTTCTTGTAGTGAACATATAGTGCAAAAAGATGACAACTTAATAAACTCATGTCCCTACCAATGAGAACTGCAGGAGATGGATGGTTTTGACAGTAACTCAGCAGTGATTGTTCTTAGAGAAAGTAATCGATCAGATGTTTTGGACCCTGCACTTTGCCGACCTGGAAGATTTGATCGCTTGGTTATGGTTAGGGGTGCTCATAGGTAAAAAAATCGAACCGGTACCGATCCAAAATTACCGAAAAAATAAGAACTGAAACCACTACCGAATTACCGATTCGGTACAAAATCGGTATCGGTTTTTTTGGTTTGATTTTTGGTTATACCGTATGGTAATATATATAATTATTAATAATAATTATATAATTTTTTTTATATATTAATAATTTTTTTAAAAACTAAGAAATCGTTAACTATTATTAATAATTAATATATAAAATAAAACTACAAAACATCATTAATATATATAAAAAAATTAATAAAACAACTATTATATAAAAATTATTAATATATAAAAAATTTATTTAATATATTAAATTACAAAACATTAACTATTAATTATTAAATTATTAAATTTTGGTATTTTCGGTATTTAGGTTTTTACCGAATTCAAAAAAGTCCTTACCGCTACCAGTACCGAAAAATGTTAAAATACCGAAAAATTCCAGCATCACGCTTGATTCTTAGGTAAAAAACCAAAAAAAAACCAAAAATTTTAAGCACCCCTAGTTATGGTTTGTGCTTTTTATTGGAGTATCCTCTCTAAATTTTGAAACCTACATTAAAGCAGTCACCTGTCGCCTTAAGTGCTTTATAATTTTTTCAGAATTGACTTGCATGATTTAGGTTTCTAGGTGGAAACACCTTATAGGATTGGAACAGAAGCTATTTTGAAAGTACATGTTTCTAAGAAGGAGCTTCCACTAGGAGAGAATGTAGATCTTGTTGATATTGCTTCTATGACCACTTTGGTTTCACTTGGTAATTTTCATACATCTAGATTTAGTGAGATACGTAGTAATTTTGTTTTAAGTTTTTTTTAGTTAAAACACATCGAGAAAAGAGTTATGGATTCTGGATGCTGTGTAGGGCAGAGCTTGAAAATTTAGTGAATGAAGCTACCTTGTTGGCTGGAAGACAGAATAAAGATGTTGTGGAGAAAATAGATTCTATTCAAGCTGTGGAACGCTCAATAGCTGTAATTATCTCTCTCCCCTTTGTGTGTCTCTTTTTCTCCCCGCCCTTTTTTTTGCAGTTTTTAGTAGAAATACCAGTCCCCCGAACTGTAAGTTGTTAAAAATTCCATTAATTAATAACAAAAAAATCTAATAATTATATATATATATATATATACAGACACACACGGCGGCTATAGCGACGGTTTTGTCTGTTGCTATAGTATAGAAGTTGGTTTTCTATACTATAACGACGAAAAAAACCGTCGCTATAGCTGGTTCGTTTTTAGTTCGTTGCCTAAGGTTCGCTAGAGAGAGTATATATATATAATTAGTTGAATTATATATATATAGCCCGCCTCTCTCTATGAATCATATGTTTTATACACAAATATAAATCATTAGAAGCAAACTGACATTTTTATGTTTCATCATTTTTCAGAATTTGTTAACAGCAAAGGATGCATATGTGGTGGAGATGGTATTACTGGGCATGTCCAGTTTCATGGACCCTGTATGTAATACACGATAAAAAAAACAAAAAAAACAAAATATTGAATAAGAAAAATTATTTTGTTTTAAATTATATTAATTATACTTTATCTTTTATTTGGGTCAAATTAGTCATTTAATTTATGTGGGCTAATAAATATTAATGAGTGTGGATAAAATAAGATTTTAAAATTGGGCCTTAAAAACTAATTTAGTTTAATCTATATGTGGGTAATATTAAAATCCTATTATAATTAGGAGAAATAATAAGATAATAATAAAAAAAACTTAAAACCTAATTCACTTATACATTACGCCTGATACCGACTTAGAAAAAAGAAAAAAAAAAAAAAGAAACGCAGCCGTTGCTACGGAGAAATGGAGAAGGAAGGATCGTATATTATTTGTGTGAGATCAAGAAGCAAAGATTGATATTTTACTGATACAAGTAAGTTATTAAAGTATATGTATGGATTTGTCTCTTTTACAACCTAAAGATAATTGTTACGGTGTATTATCCAGAGTTCTGTTTCCAAGTTCCACCAAGTTGTTCACTCGTATGTATATTAATAGTTTACTAATTATATTTCAAAGGTGTAAGTTATTCATATGTGTCATGTATGGTTCTAACACTTGATAAATATTATATTTACATATTAGTTTATTGTATATTATTAAACTGTTAGGATATGTAAGTGGTGTGAAGGAATTGATTGTTGTCAATAAAAATATTAATTTATTAGTAAAGCCAACAAGAACTTGAGATTTTTATATGTATATATATATGCATTATGTAATACTTGGTGGAATTGGCATGTTGGAAAAAGGGTAATAAAATGGTTTTAACTAACTTGAAAGTTATATATATATATATATATATATATATATATATATATATATATATATATATATATGTGTGTGTGTAATATTCGTACTTAACCTAGTAGTCTTTGTATAAAATTGGTGTTTTCAATTATTTTGTTAATAACTCTTGAATTGGCTAGTATTTCAAAGACAAATGATGAAGTTATGATGCTAAATAAATCATAGTAAGTGTGTAACATTAATACACAAACATAAATAATTAAATAAACTAATCAATTTATATTTTGTTTAATTAGCTCGGACGGAAGGAGTTTAACAAACCATATTTGGAATATAATTTTGGGTATTGCATTGCTTACTCTAGGTACGGATTTCGTACTCTTTCTATGAGACTCTTTTGTTTTTAATTTGTTAGTTTCGTTATTCATTTCAAAATTTAGTATTGCCTCTCATAATTATTTCTTGTCAATTTATTGTGATAAATTTGTTTTAGCGTTGTATTAGAACTCATTTTTGTACTCTTTAGACTAGTGTATCATGTCTAAGTTTTATTTTGATATTTATAATGATGAACATGTTAGTATATTTTTGGAAACTTGTGTTGATCATTCGTTCGATTTAACATGTACACGTTAGAACCCTTTTGTGTTGATATTTTATCGCATGTGTTGTGAAATTATATTTTTGTTAGAATACCATAGGGTATACCTGAGCTATAACCACCTATGGGGGTACCACAGGCATGTCCTCTTGGCACCGAGGCATGACACCTTCCGTGACGGTGTGATTAGTACACGGCGTCTCCGTTTTGTGCTCCGGTAGGAGTTGGCTATTTAATGTTTTGTTGTGGGAGGCGTATGGGTCGACCCTAGTTTCTGTTCTATTCTGTTCTGCGAATTGGTGATGTTTGTGCCAAACACGCCTTCCAATTTTACATGCATTGGATTCGCAGTCCAACGTGTGTGACTTGTATGTGTCGCATTATTTGATTTGCCTGTGTGACATTATTTGACTTGCATGTGTGGCAAGGTATATTTCTATTTTGTTCTGAGGTCGGTATGAAATAACACCCAGCCATTTGATTCAGCCTATTATTTCATTGTGTTAGTTTTGTTTGTTTCGTTTCAGTTCATTTTGTTTCATTTCATTTAATTGAGTTTGTTATTTTGGTTCATTATTTGTATTCTATATCCGTACTAGGCATTTGGCTCATGCTGTGTTTTTCTTCTAGCAGGTAATCAGGAGGATTAAGGGCAAGTGTGACGAGAGCTCCCTTTTATCCAAATAATTTAGATATATTATGTTTAGATTGTAATACATTAGTTTGTTCGGAATTGTAATAATTATTTTAGATTGTGGTTTGAGATAGTTGGATAATTATTATTGTTAACTTGTGGTATTTATCAGATATTAAGACTATTCTTTTTTGGCCTTGAGCCTTGCAATTAAATTTATCAGTTTTGTTATGTTTCGAGTAATCTCTCTTTCTATTTCGGAAAGGAGGTGTTACAGAGTTGATATCAAAGCTTAGGTTCTTTCTTGTAGAAAACCTATTTAGGTTTGACCTGTGAGTTATGGGTAGACTTCTGGGTAAGGTTTCTATTCCGTTTGATTTTTGTTCAGCTATCATATCACCTATATTTGAATTTGTCTCTAATCTACTTTGTTTATATTCATGATCTTTCTCTTAGATGGTTCGTAGATCTGCCAAAGTTGCTGGGAGACGAGGTAACAATAGAGGAAGAGGTGAGGGTCAACCCAATGAGCAAACTAATGATAAGATTAATGCTCAATTGGCTATCTTGGTGAATCAGGCGGTGAATCAGGCTTTACCTCAGTTGGTGGCACAGGTTGTACAGGCAATGCAACAGTTGTCGCCAGAAATTCTTGAACATGAGAATCCAGGAAATAAGGATCTACAGGAAAATGAAGTGGAAGAGAATGTAGATGGTCATGATCAGCTGGTGATTCCGATGTATGTATGTATGGTTGGAAAGGTTTCAGAAGTAGAAACCACAGTCATTCAGTTCTTCTCTGACTCCAATTGATGCAGAGAATTGGATTGCCCACCGGGAGAAGATTTTTGATGTGTTGGGGTGCTCAGATAATCAGAGAGTGTTTCTTGCTGCTTACAAGATGGAAGAGGATGCACAGAGGTGGTGGAAGGAGACAAGAGTAACAAAAGGTGAAAATTATGATGAGAGACTTAATTGGGTAGAGTTTTGCGAGGTCTTTTATCGTGATGCTTCCCAAATTACCGATAAAAGAGGCCTATGCTTGAGAATATCTGTCCATTCGGCAGAAAGATGATGAGTCCATTACGGATTTCATGACGAGGTTCACTAGGTTGGCAGGATTTGCGGGAACCTCGGCAAGGACCGCAGCAGCCCAGATAAAAAAATTCAAGTGGAGGATTCATTATAGGTATCGCCAACATCTTATTAACAACAAGTTTGTAGACATGTCAGCAGTGGCCAATGCGGCCAAGAATATTAAGATTGAGCGACATGACTTTCGGTCTTCTAAGCCGGAAGGGAGTCAAAAGAGGGACAAAGATGACCAGCAAGGTCAAACTTCATGTCAGCATGGAAGAAATCAGGGTGGTCAGTGGAACAAGAATCGTGGTGGCCAGCAAGGGCAATGACATGGTTAGAATCAGAATATGGGTTATCAGCGGATGCCTCAGTAAGGGCAAAATAGTCAGTTTTAGCTACCTTGGCATGGTCAAAATCGTCAGCAGTGGAAGAATCATCAGCAAGGACAGCATCAGGGTTGTTATTCGGGACCAGCTGGTGGGGGTAACCCAAATCTCATTCTAATAGCTCCTTGTCCTATTTGTGGGGCTAATCATCCGGGGAGGTAGTGCCACAGACTCACCGGTGCATGCTTCTTGTGTGGATAGATGGGTCATATGGCTAGAGACTGTACTGGGCCATGTGGAAATGGTGGAGGTGGTGATAATGGTGGCAATGGAGGTCAGCATCAAGGTGGTCGAGTTTTTTTTGACGATAACCTTGGTGGCGAGGGGGCCAGTAATTATTTACGGTACTCTTTTAGTTGGCAATCGTGAGGCGTCTATTTTGTTTGATACGGGTTCTACTCATTCTGTTGTTGCTCAGTCTTTTGTTTGGCACCTGCGTGTGCCATCTCAGTCTTTGAATTCTGTTATGTCTATTGCTACCCCGATGGGAACTTCTGTTGTTATTTCTAATTTATATCGAGGGTGTGCGATCAGTTTTGGGGATAAGATTTGTAAGGCTAATCTTCTTCCGATGAGTATGCACGATTTTGATGTCATTCTTGGGATGGACTGGTTGGATAAGCACCGGGCCACTATTGACTGTCAGGCGAAGAAAGTTATATTTGGAGATGTGAAGTCTCCAGAGTTCGTGTTTCAGGGTTGACAACCAAATATAGTGGTGAAGTTAATTTTAGCTTTGAAGGTTGGGAAGTTAGTGGCAAAGGGTTGTGAGGGGTATTTGGCATTTGTGAAGGATACCTCTAAGGGTGAGTCTCATATTGAGGATGTTCCAATTGTTTTTGACTTTTTCGATGTGTTTCCTGAGGAGTTGTCAGGGTTACCACCGCAACGGGAAGTAGAGTTTTCTATTGAGCTTGTTCCTGGTGCGGAGCCTATCTCTAAGGCGTCGTATTGGATGGCAGCATTGGAGTTACAGGAGTTAAAGGAACAGTTGTAGGAACTTTTAGATCGTGGTGTGATTCGACCGAGTGTTTCTCCGTGGGGTGCTCCAGTGTTGTTTGTGAAGAAGAAGGATGGGTCTATGAGGCTATGTATAAACTACAGGGAGTTGAACAAGATTATCATCAGGAATCGGTATCCATTATCGAGGATTGATGACTTATTTGACCAACTTCAGGGGGCAAAGTATTTTTCAAAAATAGACTTGAGGTCGGGCTATCATCAGTTAAGGGTGAAGGATGAGGATATCCCTAAGATAAATTTTTGCACTCGATATGGTCATTACGAGTTTTTGGTGATGCCATTTGGGTTGACTAACGCTCCGGCGGTGTTTATGGATTTGATGAATCGGGTGTTCAGGGAGTACTTGGACCAATTTGTTATTGTCTTTATTAATGACTTTTGGTTTACTCCAAGTCTAAGGAAGAGCATGAGGAGCATCTTTGCACAGTGTTGGGGATTTTCCAGAAAGAGAAGTTGTATGCTAAATTCTCTAAATGCGAGTTTTGGTTGGAGCAGGTTGCATTTTTGGGCCACGTTGTTTCTGCTGAAGGCATTAAGGTGGATCCTACGAAGGTTGAGGCTATCACTAAATGGCCGAGACCTACTACGGTGACAGAGATTAGGAGTTTCTTGGGTTTTGCAGGGTATTATAGGCGGTTTGTGGAAGGGCTTTTCCTGCTTGCTTTACCAATGACTCAGTTTATAAGAAAGGGCGCGAAGTTTGTGTGGAATGAAGAGCGTGAGAAGAGTTTCGAGGAGTTAAAGAAACGACTTGTGTCAGCTCCTATACTTGCATAGCCATCGGGGATAGGAGGTTACCAGATTTATAGTGATGCTTCTAAGAAGGGCTTAGGGTGTGTTTTGATGCAACACAGTAAGGTGATTGCTTATGCTTCTAGGCAGCTTAAACCTTACGAGGTGAACTACCCCACTCATGATTTGGAGTTGGCAACGGTGATTTTTGCCTTAAAGATTTGGAGGTATTATTTGTATGGAGAGACTTGTGATATCTTCACTGATCACAAAAGTCTTAAATACATATTCACTCAGAAGGACCTCAACTTGAGGCAGAGGCGTTGGTTGGAGCTTCTAAAAGATTATGATGCTAGAATTCAGTATCACCCGGGGAAGGCAAATATGGTTGTAGATGCTCTTAGCCGAAAGAGTTCAGGGAGTGTAGCAGCCCTTATTACACAACCTCAGCTTATTTCGAATATGGAGCGGCTTGAGTTGGAATTGTATTTACGAGGTTTATAAAGGCATTTGGAGGGTATGAGAGTGGAGCCCTCTCTTATCTTGAGGGTCAAAGAAGCTCAAAAGGAAGATGGGGAATTGTGGAGTATGGCACAGAATCTGGAGGAGGGCAAAAAGCAGCCCGAGTTTTGTATTGATGACCATGGTGTGATTTGGTTGGGTGAGCAGTTGTGTGTAACGTCGGATCCAATCATTCAGGAGGTTGTGTTGGCTGAGGCTCATAGTTTGCCATTTTCTATTCATCTAGGTTCTAGAAAGATGTAATGGGATTTGAAGAAATTTTTTTGGTGGAATGGGATGAAACGAGACGTGGCTGAATATGTTGGAAAGTGCCTCACTTGTCAACAAGTGAAGATAGAACATCAACGAGCTAGTGGTTTGCTGCAACAGTTAGACATTCCAGTGTGGAAGTGAGAGGATATCACGATGGATTTTGTAACTGGTTTGCAGAAGAATTTTAGGAAGAATGATGCCATTTGGGTAGTGGTGGATCGGTTGACCAAATCGGCACACTTTTTGGCTATCCATGAGGGTTACTCGGTGGATAGGTTGGCACATATATTTTAGCAGGAGACTGTTAGACTTCATAGTACTCTGGTGTCTATTGTTTCAGATCAAGGCCCACGTTTCACTTCAAGGTTTTGGAAAGGGTTTCAACGAGCATGTGGCACTCGGCTCAACTTCAGTACTTCTTTCCATCCGTAAACTGATGGGCAATCCGAACAGACTATTCAGATATTGAAGGACATGTTGAGGTCTTGTGCACTTGAATGGTCAGGTAATTGGGATGATTACTTGAGCCTAGTTGAGTTTGCTTATAACAACAGTTGGCATGCAAGTATTGGAATGGCTCCGTTTAAGGCATTGTATGGTAGAAAGTGTTGGGCACCGACTTGTTGGGATGAGGTTGGTGAAAGGGCCATAAAAGGACCTGAGTTAGTCCAAATCACTACGGAAAAGGTAGCAGTGGCTAAGGAAAAGTTGAAGTCGGCTCGATCACGGTAGAAGAGTTATGCTGATAAGAATAGGAGGACTTTAGAGTTTGAACCTGGTGAGCATGTGTTTCTAAAAGTTTCTCCTTGGAAGGGAATTTGGCGATTTAGGTTGAAAGGGAAGCTTAGTCCGCGTTATATTGACCCATTTGAGATTCTTGAGAGGGTTGGTGAGGTTGCATATCGGTTAGCTTTGCCTCCACAGCTAGCTCATGTGCACAATGTGTTCCATGTGTCGGTGTTGAGGAGTTATCATTATCATTCGTTGCATGTGGTGCAATATCCGTTCGATAAGATTCGGGAGGATCTTACGTGTGAGGAGCAAGCCGAGGAAATTTTGGATCGTTAAGAGCGGATTATGAGGAGGAAAAAAATTCCGTTTGTTAGGGTTTTGTGGAGGAACCATTCGGAGCGAGAAGCCACTTAGGAGATGGAGGAGTCTGTTCTAGCGGAGTATCTACATCTTTTTGATAATTAGGTACTTTCCATTCTTTTGATTCCGAGGACGGAATCCTTTTTAAGGGGTAGGTGATGTAATACGGGGTAAAAAAATAAAAATAAATAAAAAATAAATATTGAATAAGAAAAATTATTTTGTTTTAAATTATATTAATTGTACTTTGTCTTTTATTTGGGTCAAACTAGTCATTTAATTTATGTGGGCTAATAAATATTAATAAGTGTGGATAAATTAAGATTTTAAAATTGGGCCTTAAAAACTAATTTAGTTTAATCTATATATGGGTAATATTAAAATCCTATTATAATTAGGAGAAATAATAAGATAATAAAAAATAAAAAAAACTTAAAACCTAATTCACTTAAACATTATTACCTTTAATCTGAATCGAGAAAAAAAAAAAAAAAAAACGCAAATTACCGCTACTTACGGAGAAAGGGAGAAGGAAGGATCGTATATTATTTGTGTGAGATCAAGAAACAAAGATTGATTTTTTGTTGATACAAGTAAGTTATTAAAGTATATGTATGGATTTGTCTCTTTTACAACCTAAAGATAATTGTTACGGTGTATTATCCAGAGTTCTGTTTCCAAGTTCCATCAAGTTGTTCACTCGTATGTATATTAATAGTTTACTGATTATATTTCAAAGGTGTAAGTTATTCATATGTGTCATCTATGGTTCTAACACTTGATAAATATTATATTTACATATTAGTTTATTGTATATTATTAAACTGTTAGGATATGTAAGTGGTGTGAAGGACTTGATTGTTATCAATAAAAATACTAATTTATTAGTATAGCCAATAAGAACTAGAGATTTTTATATGTACATATTGTATGTATGTAATACTTGGTGGAATTGGCATGTTGGAAAAAGGGTAATAAAATGGTTTTAACTAAATTGGAGGTTATATATATATATATATATATATATATATATATATATATATATATATATATATATATATATATATATATATAAGTAAGACCGAATTTTATGAAATGAAAGTATTCAATTTTCTTATAATTATTATTTCATTTAGTAAATGGTTAAATTGTTAAAAAGATTAAAGTTAAGGGTCATATGTGAAAATTTTGCAAAGTAAAGCAAGTTGTTAAAAAATATTCGTTTGGTCGGGGAATATTCTTTTTGTCTGGAAATATTCGTACGATGACACAATCATTGGTGGACCCCTCAACAGAATTATTGTCGGAGTTAGAAAATGACAAAATTATCTTTTTATAAAAATAACGGCGAAAGTTTTACCGTTAACTGTTGAAATACCCGGTATTAAAAGTACAGTAATATGCGTGGTTGCATAGTAGCACACGGTATTGATTATTGATGCGTACGTAAGAAGTCACTCAGTTATACTCAATTATTGCTACAGTAATTACTGCATAAGTTTTAATCTTTTCCATGCTGGAGTACTATTCCTGAAGTACTATTCACGGGGTACTATTCACTCAGGTACTATTCACCCGGGATACTATTCATAACAAAAATTGATTTCTTTTCGGTCCAAATCATTTTTCATACAATATTATTCTTGAATTTTACTCCACAAAGCAGTATCATGTTGACAATTTGGACATTATGGAATTCTGGATAAATTGAATTATAAATCTTTAAAATTTATCCTTTATTTTCTTTCAATTGAATTCTTATATCATTGTCATCATCCTCATGCTTATATTATGATGAAAGCCATCTTTGGCTTACGTGCATAGATAGACTGTTGATTGATATGATTAGGACCAGGAATCATTCGGTATAATCATGACATGTAATGTTACAAATGATGTGGTAAAATTCCCCATTAGCCCGTAGTGCATTGATGGACAGTTGTTGAGATGAACATGACCAACTGATGAATATCCTTGGCCCGTAGTGCATGGATAATTCAGTGATGTGGATTATTTATTACGCTAAGTCTCAGCGATAAAATTGGTGATAACTTTAAATCATAGAAGATAGTAGATATCATGCTCTACTTGACTCTTCTAATGGATTAGTTGTTCCACTACAGTTAAACTTGATGTCTATTGTATTTTATCGGTTTAACACTGTTGAAGGCTAACGATAATTTATTCTGCATTATCTTAGTCATAATATTTCTTACTGGGTGATAAGTGTATTTTATATACGCGATTTCATATCTAATTCATGCTTATTTCGTTGTTATATTCTTTTGATCATGAGCATTTTCACTTGTTTTATGTCATTTTATGTGTAGGTTGATGGTTGTGGCATTGAACGTGCTATTGGAGATATTTGGTGCATTTGGAACTTAATTGGAGCATATTTGGAAATAACTTCAAGGTCTGCATGACAAGTCATTTAGCGAGGAGGATATCTTCACGGCAAAACATGATCAAACCTTACACCCACAAAAAGTGGGGTCTTCAAATCAACTAGCAGGAGGCAAGCCCAATGGGGCGGGCGTTTTACACATACACACCCCCTCCGAGGCGGGGGGTCTACATTCATTCAAAGAGATTGAGCACAAGCCCAAAATGAGCATCTAAAACATACATACCCCGTCAGGCGGGGTTAGGAAAATTGGAGGAGTCTGTTCAGCTTTTACTTTCTTTTGGACTCGAATTTTAGTGTTTGTATGGTCTTATAACTCTATTAGATAGAGAAGTGGCTGGAGTGTTATGCTTGATATATACTACTTTATCAAACACAATATAGACATCACGAAGAGATTTTACGAAGAAAAAAAGTTCAGTTTTTGAGAGAAAAAGTGGAGGAGTATTTCGAAGAGTTTTTCAAGACGATTGCAATTTTAGTCTACTTAAAGGGTGTTTTCTAATATTCTTTGTGTTAGATTATTATTTGTAATTGAAAGAATGATTTCTATGATTTATTCAGTGTTTATTTCATTTATTATGAACTAATTCATTTTTTAGGCTTGTGATGGATCCTTAAGTGAATCGATGGTTTTGTAAGCTTTAATTCCCAATTTAATAAGTTATCTCCAGTTTATCTATATTAATTTGTGCTTGAATCTATGAATTGCCTGATCAATAATTCTTTGTGGGGTTGGGTGGAATCGAGAGAGGATATTCAATTCTAGACCTAGTTAGTATAGCATGTGTTCAGGATTTTGTTAGTAGCTTAAACTTGATGAGTGTTAAGGTAGAGATATGCTTAACACCGCATGTAATCGGATAGAGAACTTATTCTTCAACCTTCTTTAATTGTAATTCACATAGAGATATAGTGGGTTAGTTGATTAAGGTGTTTAACGGATTTCTATCTTAATTGTGGATTGAAGTTAATATGGTATTAGTGCATCGAGAGGTGGTTAGTACTGCGTTCGTGTTCTTGATTAATAAATTGAGACAGTGCGTTAAATTGGGATAAAAGTGTTAAAATCAAAGTGAAGCTTAAGGTGAAATCATAAGTTTAATTCTCCATCAATTGTTTGAAAATTCAGATTTTGGTATTCGTAATTGTTTTATGTTAATTTAATTATTCTAAATTTTAGTTTTGGTTTTGTTAATTTTAATCATTGAATTGGATTTGTTTAATAAAATTAGGGTTAATAGAAGATTGGTAATTGTGAGTTAGGGTATTTGTTAATTTATCTCTATGGGAATGATACTCTACTCATCACTCTATTACTTGTTGACCACGTATACTTGCGTGTTGTGCGTATATAGATTTTACCCAACAAGTTTTTGGCGCCGTTGCCGGGGATAACATTAGTATAATTCTAAATACTTTTATAATATCAGTTTAATTAATCCAGTTTTACTTAGACGTTTTTATTTTTGTTTTGTGCTTCTTATCTCAGGTGTTGGACATAGTTTATGCAAACTCGGTCTAAAAATCCAGACTTGCTGCCTTTTGACGACGACATCGAGAGAAGGTTTCAGAGGTTGAGTAAGTGGATTAAAGAAACAAGGCAAGAATTGAAACACGAAAAGGAAGAGGAAATAGTAATGGCGGTAGAAGATAGGAAAGCGTTAAGGGACTTCACAATACCTAAAAATGTGAAGGCGCATTCAAGTATAACGAGACCAAAGAATAGCAAAGAAACACGTTTGAAATTAAGCACTGGGATGATACAAATGATTGTAATTGATTCGGTTTGGGGATTGGCAAACGATGATCGAACGAGCACTTAGTCGATTTTCGGAAATGTGAGATACTTTTAGGTTTAATGGAGTTTAGGATGAGGCGGTGAGACTTCGATTGTTCCCATTCTCTTTACGGGACAAGCGAAGAGTTGGTTGCATTCCTTACCATCTGGTTTGATAACAACTTGGGAGGATTTAGCTCAGAAATTCCTTGCAAAATTCTTCCCACCGGCGAAAACTACAAAGATGAGGAATGAGATTACAATGTTTGAGCAGCATCATGGGGAGTCGTTATATGTGGCATGGGAGAGATACAAAGAACTACTCAGAAAATGTCCACATCATGGATTGCCCCAATGGCTGCAAATGAACACCTTCTACAATGCATTACATGGGAATCTTAGGACAAATATCGATGCGAAAGACATCGGTAGGGGCGTTTTTGGCTAAGAGTTACGAAGAAGCCTACGAATTGATTAAAACCATGGCTGCTAATAACTACCAGTGGCCCACAGCGAGAATGACACAGGCAAAGGCAGCTGGGGTATTAGAAGTAGATAATATGACAGCGATACAAGCACAAATGGCTACTATGTCAAAAAAGTTGGAGCAAGTGATAGCTGCACAAACACAGCAAACACAGCAAGTATCACAAGTAGCAATAGTATGTGAATTGTGCACAGGAGAACACCCAACGGAGCAATGTGCAATTAATCCAGCAGTTGTGCAGTTTATTGGCAATTACAACAGAATTCCTCAAAACACATATCAGAACACATATAACCAAGGAAATCGGAACCATCCAAATTTTTCATGGAGCAACAACCAACAAAATCAAGCTTCACGACAATCATATCCTCCAGGTTTCCAGAATCAACAACAACCAGTTCAATATCAAGTTTTGGAGGATAAGTTAGATAAATTCATGGCTACTACCAAGTTGGCGATTAAGAATCTAGAAATTCAGGTGGGTCAGATAGCAAGGGAATCGAATAGTAGACCACAAGGAACACTGCCAAGTGACACCGAGAAAAATCCTAAGGGTAATCACGAGCAGTGTCAAGCCATTATGTTGAGAAGTGGAAAACAGCTTGTGGGTCAAGAGCCAAAAATTTCAGTTACAAAGGAAAGTGTAACAGAGGCAGAAAATACAGGGGGTGAGATAAAGCAAGGAAACGAGAACCAAACGGATAAAATCAACCTAGTGAACAAACCAGATGTTTATCCTCCCCCACCATTCCAGCAAAGAGTTTAAAAACAAAAGTTAGATAAGCAATTTTTAAAATTTTTTGAAGTTTTCAAGAAACTTCAAATTAACATACCATTTGCAGAAGCCCTAGAATAAATGCCTAGTTACGCAAAATTTATGAAAGGGATTCTATCAAGGAAAAAGAAATGGGAAGATTTTGAAACTGTGGCATTAACAGAGGAGTGCAGTGCCGTACTACAGCAGAAATTACCACCAAAACTCAAGGACCCAAGGAGCTTTACGATTCCATGCACAATCGGTGAGAGGCATTTCAGTAAGTATCTATGTGATTTGGGGGCAAGTGTAAACCTTATGCCGTTATCAGTGTACTTAGAATTAGGTTTGCCCGATCCAAGGCCTACGAACATCTCCTTACAGTTGGTGGATAGGTCAGTCACATATCCGAGAGGCATAGTAGAGGACATCTTAGTGAAAGTGGACAAATTTATATTCCTCGCGGACTTCATCATTCTGGATTTTGAGGAGGACAAGAACATAACAATTATCTTAGGGAGACCATTTTTGGCTATAGGAAGAACTCTTATAGATGTTCAAAAGGGAGAACTCACGATGAGGGTTCAAGATCAAGAAGTGAAATTCAATGTGTTTAAGGCCATGAAGTTCCCTACGGATGAGGAAGAATGTTTTCGAATGGATCTAATTGAGCAAATCATTAGTGAAGACATGAGCAAAAGTTTGGTGAATGATCCTTTAAAAACAACATTAGTGGGAGATGAAGAGATCGACGATCCAGAATTGGTGGATTACCTTCAATTGCTAGACTCATTGCCATGAGTACCAAGATTTAGAACCCCATTTGAACCATTGCACACGGAGGAGGTAATTGCAGAAAAGTTGAAACCATCATTGGAAGAGCCACCAAAACTGGAACTTAAGCCACTTCCTAAGCACCTCAGGTATGCCTATTTAGGCAATTTAAATTCTTTACCTGTTATTATTTCAGCTGCACTTAACGAATTGCGGGAAGAAAAGTTGTTGAGGGTGCTTAGGGAACACAAATTAGCCATTGGATGGACAATTGCCGACATAAAGGGAATCAACCCTTCATTTTGTATGCACAAAATATTGATGGAAGATGAGGCAAAACCAACAGTAGAACAACAGAAGAGACTCAATCCGATTATGAAGGAGGTGGTAAAGAAGGAAGTTCTAAAATGGTTAGATGTCGGCATCATCTATCCGATATCTGACAGTAAATGGGTTAGTCCAGTCCAGTGTGTACCGAAAAAAGGAGGAATGACGGTGATGCAGAATGAAGACAATGAGTTAATCCCAACCAGAACAGTGACGGGTTGGCGGGTTTGCATGGATTATAGAAAATTGAACAAGGAAACCCGAAAAGACCATTTCCCGCTGCCCTTTATTAACCAAATGTTAGATAGATTAGCGGGACATTAGTATTACTGTTTGTTGGATGGGTACTCGGGATACAACCAAATAGTCATTGCTCTAGAGGACCAAGAAAATACCACATTCATGTGCCCCTACGGCACATTTGCATTCAAGAGGATGTCATTTGGGTTATGTAATGCACCAGCAACTTTCCAACGGTGTATCCCCATTTCGAAGAGTTTTTCAAGACGATTGCAATTTTAGTCTACTTAAAGGGTGTTTTCTAATATTCTTTGTGTTAGATTATTATTTGTAATTGAAAGAATGATTTCTATGATTTATTCAGTGTTTATTTCATTTATTATGAACTAATTCATTTTTTAGGCTTGTGATTGATCCTTAAGTGAATCGATGGTTTTGTAAGCTTTAATTCCCAATTTAATAAGTTATCTCTAGTTTATCTATATTAATTTGTGCTTGAATCTATGAATTACCTGATCAACAATTCTTTGTGGGGTTGGGTGGAATCGAGAGAGGATATTCAATTCTAGACCTAGTTAGTATAGCATGTGTTCAGGATTTTGTTAGTAGCTTAAACTTGATGAGTGTTAAGGTAGAGATATGCTTGACACCGCATGTAATCGGATAGAGAACTTATTCCTCAACCTTCTTTAATTGTAATTCACATAGAGATATAGTGGGTTAGTTGATTAAGGTGTTTAACGGATTTCTATCTTAATTATGGATTGAAATTAATATGGTATTAGTGCATCGAGAGGTGGTTAGTACTGCGTTCGTGTTCTTGATTAATAAATTGAGATAGTGCATTAAATTGGGATAGAAGTGTTAAAATCAAAGTGAAGCTTAAGGTGAAATCATAAGTTTAATTCTCCATCAATTGTTTGAAAATTCAGATTTTGGTATTCGTGGTTGTTTTATGTTAATTTAATTATTCTAAATTTTAGTTTTGGTTTTGTTAATTTTAATCATTGAATTGGATTTGTTTAATAAAATTAGGGTTAATAGAAGATTGGTAATTGTGAGTTAAGGTATTTACTCATTTATCTCTATGGGAACGATACTCTACTCATCACTCTATTACTTGTTGACCACGTATACTTGCGTGTTGTGTGTATATAGATTTTACCCAACACTGGGCTAGTTGCTCACCCCTTGCTTTCATTGTTCTCTTTAGGAAATGAGAATATAGTTGGGACTAGTCGGGGAACGGAGTGACGGTCTAGATGTTTGCATTAGTAGTCCTCACTATTCTGTAAAATAGTGTGATAATAAATGTATTAAGGACTTATTTTGAGTTTGAATACTGTCTAGAAGACATTATTGTATTAAAACTCATAGCTCATGCTGTATATTTAAGTTTGTATTTGTATTCTGTACCATGTATTTGGTGACTCAGAATGGGTGATGTGTACCTATTTTGGGGGCGTCACAGTTGGTATCAAAGCTTAGGGATATTATCCCTGGCTAAGATGTGAGACTAGAACTAGGGTGGAGAGACGGGTAATTCCTTCGCCAATATGACCTACCTAACTTTATTTGTTATTTAATTGGTCGGTCAGAGTATAGGGATAATATGTGGTATGTCAATTAACCCTTGTTTTGTGGCAGTGTTTGAAAAAGACATCCGAGAATGTTGAGATAAGCAATGGAGCACATGAGACCGTTGAGTCACCACAGATCAATACCCAGGATAATATGCAACAGGAAGACAATAATCCTCAGGTAAACAACAACACCGATCAAATGATGAACGATGGGATGTTCAGAGGCTTTATGAAATTCATGCAACATCAGGCGAGAGCGGCTCCTGTTCATAATGCTGGTGGAAACATTGGCAACTCTCGGGTGGTCACCGCTAAGCAGTTCAAAGAGCTGGGACCACCGGAGTTTATTGGTGAGCCAAAACCACTTAAGGTGGAGACATGGGTAAAGTAGATCTCTAAGATATTTGATGTCTTGGGATGCTCCAAGGAGCAAAAGGTTCCCTTTGTCACCTTCATGTTGCGAGGAGAGGCAAATTACTGGTGGGAATCTGTAAAGCGTACCCAGCCTGCCGCACTCAAAATGTCTTGGGAGAAGTTCCAAGAACTGTTCACCGACAAGTACTTTCCCGAAAGTATTCGTCACATGAAAGAGGTAGAGTTCATCTAGCTGGAGCAAAACAATATGACCATGTCGCAGTACGAACCCAAGTTTCCCAAATTATCTCGGTTTGCGTCCGACTTAGTTGATAACGAGGAGAGAATGACGTGGATGTTTCTAAGAGGTTTGAAACCCGAGATATACCAATACCTTATCTCTCACAAACTGTGTTTGTATTCAGATGTTGTAAATAAGGCTCAGTTATTGGAGCGCGATAATGAGTCAACCCAACCAAGAGAGAGCAGTCAGCAAGTCGATAATACCAGTGGTAGTAGTCATCGAAGCGGTGACAACAAACGTGGAGGGAATCAACATGCCAGAAATGGTAACCACTTCGGTGGTAACCATGGCCAAGATAATAGAAGTGGAAATTTCAAGAAGATGAGATACAATAATGATGGAAAGACGTCAGCACCAACACCTATTTTTAAGGAAGTACAACGACCGCCGGTTGTATGTTACAAATGCGGAGGGAAGGGACACATCAGTCCAAACTATACGCAGCATTCCAAAGCATGTTATAATTGTGGAAAAGAAGGTCACCTAGCCCGATTTTGTCGTGCACCAAAGTCAAGTCCAGCTGGGATGGGGGCATCAAAGGCAGTCCCAGATAAGATTAAACTGGTAGTTCAAGGGAGAGCGTTTGTCGTAACCTTCCAAAAAGCGAGGAATCCGAACGAGATGATCACGGGTAAGCTAATCATAAACTGTAGCGAAGTTTATACCTTATTTGATACCGGTTCAACCCATTCTTTTATTTCTCCTACTTGTGTTCAACGTTTAAATTTGACTTCGAAAAAATTAGACTTTAACTTATCGGTTGAAACTCCGTTTGATGAAACCTTTATTACATCCACTATTTATAAGTCTTGTTTGATTCAAATTGGCAACTGCACGTTACCTGTGGATCTTATCTCTTTGAAAATACTTGCATTCGTGTGATTTTAGGGATTGAATTGTTAACCACTCATCATGCTAAAATTGATTGTTTTCGTAAGGTTGTTAGCTTTCATATTCATAACCAACCTATTATGCAAATTCAAGCAACCAAACCATTAAAATCAATCACTATCATCTCAAGCCATAAAGTTATTCGTTTATTGAAAAACGAATGTCAAGCTTTCTTAGCTCATGTCACGGATTTAAACAAAAATACGTCAGTCTTGAATGATATTTCTATTCTTAATAAATTTCCTGACTTATTCCCTGAAGAACTTCCTGGCCTACCCCCAGAGAGTGAAATTGAGTTTGGTATCGACCTTGAACCCGGTACAAAACCCATTTCCAAAAGCCCAATATCGAATGGCTCCTATTGAACTTCAGGAGTTAAAAACTCAACTGCAAGAGTTGTTAGACATCGGTTTCATTCATCCTAGTACGTCTCTTTGGGGTGCTCCTGTTCTATTCGTAAAGAAGAAAGATGGGAGTATGCGACTTTTTATTGATTATCGGGAGTTGAATCACGTCACCATCAAAAATAGGTACCCGTTGCCTCGTATTGATGACCTGTTTGACCAGTTGCAAGGCGCCAAATTCTTTTCAAAAATCGATCTTCATTCCGGATATCATTAGTTGAAGATTAAAACTGATGACATTCCAAATATTACTTTCAGAACTCGGTACAGGCATTATGAATTCCTAATTATGTCTTTTGGATTGACTAATGCTCCTGCTACCTTCATGGATGTGATGAACCGAGTATTCAAGGAATATTTGGATCATTTTGTGGTTGTCTTTATTGATGACATCCTCATTTACTCCAAAAGTCATGAAGATCATGAGCAACACTTGAGGCTGATACTCCAAAAGCTTCGTGAAAACAAGATTTATGCCAAGTTGAAGAAATACGAGTTCTGGTTTGAGGAAGTAGCATTCCTTGGGCACGTGATATCAAGTCACGGAATATCTATTAACCCAGCAAAGATTAAAGCAATACAAAGCTGGGAGCAACCTAAATCAGTGACCGAAGTACATAGCTTTCTCGGCTTAGCTGGTTATTATCGGAGATTCGTAGAAGGGTTTTCTCAAATCACTACTCTATTAACTCAGCTAACTCAGAAAGATACAAAATTTGGTTGGAGCGAGGAATGTGAGAAGAGTTTTCAAGAACTCAATAGGAGACTCATTTCAGCACCATCTGGCTTGGAGGGATTTGTCATCTACAGTGATGCTTCGGGCAAAGGGTTAAGATGTGTTCTCATGCAACATGGGAAAGTCATAGCCTATGCCTCTCGACAACTCAAAGAATACGAGAGGAATTATCCTACTCATGATCTAGAGTTGGCAGTTGTCATTTTCGCACTTAAAATTTGGAGGCATTACCTGTATGAGGAGAAAGTGGAGATCTATACGGATCATAAAAGCCTCAAATATTTCTTCACCCAAAAGGAACTTAACATGAGGCAATGATGTTGGCTTGAACTGTTGAAAGATTATGATCATACCATTCAATACCACCCTGGAAAAGCGAACGTGGTAGCTGACGCATTGAGTAGAAGATCATATGCAAGTACAAGTGCGCTATTGTCAACGCAAAGGCCCATTTTGTATGACTTGTAAAGGATGGAGATAGAGTTAAAGACTCCAGGGACCCACGTGATGATGGCAAATATACGAGTAGAACCGACCTTAATCGATAAAGTTAAAGCAGCTCAAGTTAAAGACCTGGAGCTGATGCGTATGAGGTAGAAAGTGTAAGAAGGTGCTATCCCGGAAGCAAGAATCGATGAAGAAGGAATACTACGAGTCAACTCTAGACTTTTTGTTCCTAATGACCCTGATTTAAAGTATAAAATCATGATGAAGGCGCACAACACAGCGTTTGCAATCCATCTTGGGAGTACCAAAATGTATCGTGATCTTCAACATATATTTTGGTGGAGCAATATGAAGAGAGAGATCGCGAAGTTTATCTCAAGGTGTTTAACTTGTCAACGTGTCAATGAGGAGCATCAAGTGCCAAAAGGTCCATTGCAACCACTTAAATTCAGAATGGAAGTGGGAGCACATTACCATGGATTTAGATTCTTTGGTCTTCCCAAGGTTTCTCAAGGCATAGATGCAATTTGGGTCATTGTTGATAGATTGACTAAAGTCCGCTCATTTCTTACCTATCGAGAAACTTATTCACTTGAGCGTCTTGTCAGTATTTACATAAATGAGATTGTAAAGGCGCATGGTATGCCGAAGATCTATAGTTTCGATTGAGACCCAAGATTCACTTCACGGTTTTGGGTTAGTTTGCAAAAATCTATGGGCACGGATTTACGATTCAGTTCAGCTTATCATCCTCAAATGGACGGGCAATCAGAGAAGGCTATTCAAACTCTTGAGGATCTATTAAGACTTTGTGTCCTTGACTTCAAAGGAAGTTGGGACAAGTTCTTGCCATTAGTGCAATTCTCCTACAACAATAGTTATCAAGCAAGTATCGGCATGGCTCCATTCGAGGCGTTGTATGGACATAAGTGTCATTCTCCAGTATGCTGGGACGAGGTGGGTGAAGCAACGTTGTTGGGACCAGAATTGGTACGCATGACTATGGAAAAAATTCAAATGATCCGGCAACGTATAAAAACCTTGCAAGATCAACAAAGAGTTATGTTGATCTTCATCGAAAGGACGTGGAATTCAATGTTGGAGAACATGTGTTGTTATGTGTTGCTCCATGGAAGGGAGTTACGAGATTTGGAAAGAGAGGAAAGCTCAATCCTCGATTCATTGGCCCATTTGAAATCCTTGACTGAGTAGGAACTGTGGCCTATAGACTCGCTTTACCGCCAAGTATGTCTCGTGTTCATAACGTTTTTCACATATCCATGTTACAAAAATATGTGGAAGACCCGAACCACATTACTGAGTTAGAACCGGATGAAATAGTGGAAGATTTAACGTATGAAGAGGTACCTGTTAAAATCTTGGATAAGAAGGAACATATTCTACACTCCAAGGTTATACCTCAAGTCAAAGTTTTGTAGAAAAACCACGATGTTGAGGAAATGACCTGGGAGATAGAATCTGAAATGAATTCAAGGTATCCTCACCTCTTCAACATACTAGGTACGTACCCTAATTTTGAGGGCGAAATTTCATAAGGAGGGGAGATTGTAAGACCCCGGATTTTATGAAATGAAAGTATTCAATTTTCTTATAATTATTATTTCATTTAGTAAATGGTTAAATTGATAAAAAGATTAAAGTTAAGGGTCATATGTGAAAATTTTGCAAAGTAAAGCAAGTTGTTATAAAATATTCGTTTGGTGGGGGAGTTAGAAAACGACAAATTTATCTTTTTATAAAAATAACGGCGAAAGTTTTACCGTTAACTGTTGAAATACCCGGTAATAAAAGTACAGTAATACGCGTGGTTGCATAGTAGCACACGATATTGATTATTGATGCTTACGTAAGAAGTCACTCAGTTATACTCAATTATTGCTATAGTAATTGTTGCATAGTATTTCACGTTATTGATTCAATTATTGTCATAATATCATCTGCATAATATTTTATATTATTAAATCAATAATTGAGATAATAAAGTTATTCATATTATTATTTATATTATTAATGATGTCTAGAAAGTTCTATCGAGGAAAGGGGTTTGGTCACCTAATTGCGCGCCAATAAGGAGAAATCCTTATCGGAAAGCCTCTTCTTTCCTGGGAATGATCTGGTTGTCAATATTGTGAGTTATAATATTAATGATGAATAATTGTTGAAATATTAAGAAAATGTGTTGATTAAAGATAAAATAATTTGTAGTAAAAATTTATTCAATCTTTGATATAAATAAGAAGTCTGTTATGAGACATTTGTTATAAATTTGGTTTATTCTATGGGGCCCATATGTCATCATCTAAGAGTCACTTTCGCCAATAGTACTTGCCTTTACAAGACGTCAAATCACTTGCCGTTTCATATTACAAGCATCGAACCACTTGTCTATCATATTACAGGCGTCGAACCACTTGTTTCACATTACAGGCGTCGAACCACTTGTCGTTTCACATTACAGGCATCGAACCACTGGTTGTTTCACATTACATGCGTCAAACCACTTTTCTTTTCACATCACCAGTCGTCAAGCCACTTGCCTCTTCCCATTGTAAGGGCTAAGCTGGAAATCTTCTATAAATAGAAGCTTATTTCTTCTTTCATTCTCACCAATTCACTACGACTCACAAGAGAATTCTATAGAGAGAGAATCAGATAAAAAGAAGAAGAGTATTCTGTTACTACACTATTGCAGTATCTAATCTCCTACTAAGGTAAGGGGTATTATTTCTTTCGTATTCATGAAGAGAGTTAATTCTTTCAATACTCGTAAGGGTTGTTATTCCATTCTTTATTATTCTATTAGAATAACCTATCTACGCGGACTACCGCATGCATGGTGAAATCCTTTTGTTATTCTATTCTTTATTATTCTATTGGAATTACCTGTCTACGCGGACTACTGCATGCATGGTGAAATCCTTTTGTTATTCCATCCTTTATTATTCTATGGGAATAATCTGTCTACGCGGACTACCGCATGCCTGGTGAATAACCCTTCGTATTCATTTGTTATTAAATTATGGAAATGATCTGTCTATGAGGACTACCGCATGACAGTTGAAAATCCAATTGCAGTTTCGTATATTGTTCATTTCAGATTCCTAAATTTAAACTTACTATGGTAAGTATTGCTTCTATAATTCCTGAAATTAGTAGAATATCCTTGATATTTGCGCTTTATCCAGTATCTTTTCATGAAAATATTATTCTGAGCATTCTTGATAAGTTTTAACCTTTTTCATGCCAGAGTACTATTTCTGAAGTACTATTCATGGGGTACTATTCACTCGGGTACTATTCTCCCAGGATACTATTCATAACAAAAATTGATTTCTTTTCGGTCAAATCATTTTTGATACAATATTATTTTTGAATTTTACTCCACAAAGCAGTATCATGTTGACAATTTGGACATTATGGAATTCTGGATAAATTGAATTATAAATCTTTAAAATTTATCCTTTGTTTTCTTTTAATTGAATTCTTATATCATTGTCATCATCCTCATGCTTATATTATGATGAAAGTCATCTTTGGCTTACGTGCATAGATGGACTATTGATTGGTATGATTAGGACCAGGAATCATTCGTATTATCATGACATGTAATGTTACAAATGATGTGGTAAAATTCCTCATTGGCCCGTAGTGCATTAATGGACAGTTGTTGAGATGAACATGACCAACTGATGAATATCCTTAGCCCGTAGTGCATGGATAATTCAGTGATATGGATTATTTATTACGCTGAGTCTCAGCGATAAAATTGGTGATAACTTTAAATCATAGAAGATAGTAGATATCATGCTCTACTTGACCCTTCTAATGGATTGCTTGTTCCGTTGTAGTTAAACTTGATGTCTATTGTATTTTATCAGTTTAACACTGTTAAAGGCTAACAATAATTTATTTTGCATTATCTTAGTCATAATATTTCTTCTTTGGGCTAGTTGAGCTCACCCTTTCTTTTTCATTGTTCTCTTGTGAAATGAGAATATAGTTGGGACTAGTCGGAGAGCGGAGTGATGGTCCAGATATTTGCATTAGTAGTCCTCACTATTCTCGTGAAATAGTGTGATAATAAATGTATTAAGGACTTATTTTGAGTTTGAATATTATCTCAGAAGACAATATTGTATTAAAACTCATGACTCATCTTGTATATTTAAGTTTGTATTTGTATTTTGTACCATGTATTTGGCGACTCAGGAATGGGTGATGTATACCTATTTTGGGGGCGTCACATAAATATATATATATATATATATATATATATATATATATATATATATATATGTAATATTCATACTAACCTAGGTACTGTATAAAATTGGTGTTTTCAAATATTTTGTTAATAACTATTGAAATGGCTAGTATTTTAGTACAACAGTAAGTTATGATGCTAAATAAATCATAGTAAGTGAGTAACATTAATACACAAACATAAATAATTAAATAAACTTATCAATTTATATTTTGTTTAATTAGCTCGAACGGAAGGAGTTTAACAAACCATATTTGGAATATCATTATTTCTTGTCAATTTATTGTGATAAATTTGTTTTAGCGTTGTATTAAAACTCATTTTTGTACTCTTTAGACTAGTGTATCATGTCTAAATTTTATTTTGATATTTATAGTGTTGTACATGTTAGTATATTTTTGGAGACTTGTGTTGATGATTCGTTCGATTTAACATGTACACGTTAGAACCCCTTGGTGTTGATATTTTGGCGCATGTATTGTGACATTATATTTTTGTTAGAATACCGTAGGGTATACCTGAGCTATAACCACATGTGGGGGTACCATAGGCATGTCCTCTTGGCACCGAGGCATGACACCTTCCGTGGCGGTGTGATCAGTCCACGGCGTCTTCGTTTTGTGCTCCGGTGGGAGTTGGCTATTTGGTGTTTTGTTGTGGGAGGCGTATGGGTCGACCCTAGTTTCTATTATGTTCTGTTCTGCGAATTGCTGATGTTTGTGTCAAACACACCTTCTGATTTTATATACATTGGATTCGCGGTCCAACGTGTTTGACTTGCCTGTGTGACATTATTTGATTTGCATGTGTGGCATTATTTGACTTGCCTGTGTGGCAAGGTATATTTCTGTTTTGTTCTGAGCTCGGTATGAAATAACACTCAGCCATTTGATTCAGCCTATTATTTTGTTGTGTTAGTTTTGTTCGTTTCATTTCAGTTCGTTTCGTTTTATTTCGTTTAATTGAGTTAGTTATTTCGGTTCATTAATTGTATTCTATATCCGTATTGGGCATGTGGCTCATGCTATATTTTTCTTCCGGCAGGTAATCAGCGGGATCAAGGGCAAGTGTGACGAGAGCTCC
Organism: Panax ginseng; assembly: GCA_020205605.1. NCBI lineage: Eukaryota > Viridiplantae > Streptophyta > Magnoliopsida > Apiales > Araliaceae > Panax > Panax ginseng. The sequence goes on along the minus strand of CM035133.1, from coordinate 117,623,810 downwards.
CTTTTATCCAAATGATTTAGATATATTATGTTTAGATTGTGATACATTAATTTGTTCGGAATTGTAATAATTATTTTAGATTGTGGTTTGAGACAGTTGGATATTTATTATTGTTGACTTGTGGTGTTTATCAAACATTAAGACTATTCTTTTGTGGCCTTGAGCTTTGCAATTAAATTCATCAGTTTTGTTATGTTTCGAGTAACCTCTCTTTCTATTTCGGAAAGGGGGTGTTACACTGTATGGACTGCTTGCTTCCCAGTTTGGAGACGTAAAGGACGTGCTCGATGATACAAATGTTAGCATTGATGAATTCTTGAAATATTACTTTGGCTTCTATCACGTGAAAATTGTTCATGTGCATGGTGGTCATTGGCTCATTACTTTGTACTTGATTGTGAAAATAGTTCATGTGCATGTTCATTTATTTGAGTATTAATTAACTGCATTCTTCTGTTGGTAAGGCTAAGTTTGTTGCTTAGTTCTGCTAGTGTTGTTGTAATAACACGATGATTTTATTTAAAGGGTTGGAATTTATTGGTCATCATCTTGATGTAATCTTTTTTCTTATTTCTAGATCTATAATTTTATATTTAGTTTTTCATTTAGTCACAACAAATAATTTTGTCACTATTAATAACTCTTTCTGTGACGAGATGTATCGTCACCATAAGTATTCAATTAGTGACATTGAAACATGTGTCACAAAAAGTAACTCTTTGGTTACAAATTATTTTGTAATATTATTTAAAATATGAAATTACAACGACATAATTGTTATGGTAAATATATTATTAGGTGATGAATTGTTCTGTCCTCATTTATTTTCTTATTTTTGGTGACGATAAACACAATAATACGATTTAAAGAATAATCATAAATATGACAATATTGTCGTCATTAAAATTAGATGATTTAAATAGAGTAACATATTTTCGTCACTAAAATAATATCATTTAATGACAAAAAAAGATTTTCATCATTTAATGCACTAAGTTTTGATGACGAAACATAATATAGAGTGACGAAAGTTTCATTCAAATAGTGACGCTATTAACGTGACTAAAAGTAATTAATTATAGTGACAATGGTGTAGATCGTCACCATAAGTTAAAACATTTAGTGATGACATCAGATATTGTCAAATAAACCTGTTACCACGCTCATACGGTGACGGTCTATGTGACGATTAACACTCTTCACCAAATGTTTTAGTGACGAAAAATAAATTTTATGTGACAAATTTTAGCGTCATTTTTTGTGTAATTTCTTGTAGTGAAAATGGTTCTTTTTCGTTGATCAATATCTTCACAAAAGGTTACTCTTAAATGGCATTTTGGACACCATCTGCACCATATTGAAAAAATTAAATGCTAATTAATTGGATACCAGTAACCATATAAATGGTTACTCTCGACTACAAGTTTGGACACTATCTGCTCTATAGATTTATATTGACAGTACTGAAATTTCATTTAAGGTTCAATCACAACCCTGGAGTTGGAAATAAATGGTCGTTTAAAGTATCTCTTCTTTGCCATGGGAGCATCCATTGAAGCATAGCATCATTGCCTCCCAATCATTGTAATTGATGGAACATTCATACAATTAACCTAAGGGGGGACACTCCTCATAGCAAGCAACCAGGATGTAAACAGAAACATTATTCCGATTGCTTTTGTAGTGGTTGACAATGAAACTAAATTATCTTGGAGATGGTTTTTCGTCAATTTGAGAAATGCTTATGAAGTTAGGGAAGGTCAATGCATTATTTCATATAGACATGAAGCTATTGTACAAGGACTGAACTTTGTGTTCCCCAATGTCATGCATGGTTCATGTACATATCATGTCTTAAAAAATATAAAGAAAAGATTCAAAAAGAAAAGAGAAGAACTCAAAAAAGCATTCAACAGGGCTTGTAGAGCTTACACTATTGAACAATTCAACATACACATGGATGAACTTGATGCAATTGATGCTCGAATAAGGACATATGTGCATAAGTCTCCATGAGACTATAAGCAGGTACTCAACAATGACTTCAAACACAGCCGATTCTATCAACAATGCAAACAAGTGAATCAGGGAACTTCCCGTTGTGGCAATGATTGAATGCCTCAGTTGTATGGTTCAAAGATGGTATTTCACAAAGAAACAGACAGTCATATACTCTTTCCACAACAGCTGAAAGAAGATTGCAATCTAATATCATTGAATAAAAGAAACTTAAGGTTAGTAATACAACTTTTAAATTATTACATTCATGACTACCAAAAGATGTATTTGCATTTTATGGAAACCGCATTAGTCATTATTGGTTACCAGTATATGCTGAAAAAGTTAACAACAATACATATGCCTTCCATTATTCCAAATTAAAGAAACTAAATGATTATACATACTAACTACACCCTTAAATTGTATTGAAGGTTAAGACATCAAACCTAGTGATTTTTACTGTTTATGATGTCACCAAACAGTTTATTGTGGACATGGAACAAAGGATATGCACATGCCATAAATTTCAGTATGATAAGATGCCTTGTCCGTACGCTGCTGCTGTTATCAACTAAAGGAATTTGAGTTGTTATGAATTTTGCTCAAAACACTACTTAAAAATATCTTTGGTAGACAAGTATTCAACTTCCATCCTACCATTAGATGACAAAGAGAATTAGGATGTTCCAGAAGAAATAAGAAACATATGTGTAAAATCACCAAATACAAGAAGACGAGTGGGAGACCAAAGATAGGGAGGTACAAGCATGGATCTGAAAACAGAATTTAAAACAAATGCTACAGGTGCCAAGAAAAAGGACACAGTAGGAAAACATGCAATAATCCACCAATTTTACGATAAAAAAAGGTCTGATATAGTACATCAGCAAAAAAAGTGTAACTAAAAAAACATCTGGATGTTTATTGTGAGTAACCAATAACCAGAATATGGTAACCCTTTTATTGATGTAAGGTAACTGATTTTGTGTTATAGAATATTGAATAATATTTTACATTTTTTTCTTCTTACATTATGTAAGAGGAAAACCGCACGACCACTCTCTGATTCTTTCATGGTTTAACAAGATAGAGAAAACAAATACATGTAAGACTTGGTTAACTGTTTTGAAATTTTTTTATGACCATTTGATTACCCAGAAAAACTAAAATGGTTACCTTTGTATTTTGGTTTGGCTACCAACTACACCATATTCAAAATAATTTTATTTTTAAAAGGTTATTTATACGTAACCAGCAGCTATATAAATGGGAACTCTTACATGGCATTTCAGATACTATCTACACCTTCTGTTAAAACAAATAAATTAATCATACATACATTATTATCACGATAAAATTGATCATTATGGATACGATTTATTGTTCACTACATATTGGACCATTGGTCACTTGGTTATTGCGTTGTCTAATTTGGGTATATTATACATTAGAACTTCGACATACCAGAACTAGATACTTACAAAGTTTAATTCAGAAAACATTATAAATTAGATAAGTAATAATGGAATTCCTCAATATGTTCAATGTGTTAAAATAATTAAAAGGTAAATAATAACCAACATGATAAAGTTCTCTCACTCATAAATACGCATTTGGTTACCTCTAAAGGAAAGAGACCAACAAAACCCAATATGAACCAACAAATAATGTCAAACTATTGGTAATATAATCAAAGACGTAATTCCATTAACAGAAGATTCACTAAACAGTAAAAAGTCGGTAACCATAACAAATGGTTACGAATATCCAAAAAAATAAAGATAAAAAAAAACTTTATAAAGAAAAGACATTGAAACCAAACTATTCTTCTGGGAGAAATATGCCTGGATATTCTGTATCAGAATTGTATCCCCCTACTTGCGTGTTCCTAGAATGCATGAAGAGGTTAACGCATAATTTCTTCTGGTATTGCATAATGGGGAATAGATTAGGCATTTCAGCAAACTGTCGGTGAAGAAAATGTTCGACAAAACAAACTGTGAACATACCGCAATCACTACAAAAACAAACAAAATAGAAAACAAATCAAACCAAACATCGTACTAGATCGAATAATTAAAGAAATGGAAACAATACAAAATTTACCCCTCAATTTGTTCAGGTACCCCCTCTGCAAATTCAAGTTCAATGATATCATGTTCCCCTTATGAAGATATGGTTCACTATAGAAATCAATATCTTACATACCCTTCCAAAAACCACAATTAGACAAGATTATGGGTAGAATGAAAATGTAAAGCTCACAAACATCCTTAATATTTGTTCGCATGACTGTCCTGTTTGGTTGAAGAGAATTGTAAACTATAAGAAGTCTACGATGCATATCAAAGATCAACAAAAACCAATGCTCTGGAACTTTCATGTGAATGGGAAACAAAACATGATCAACAGCAACCCATGGTGTGTTCACATCCATCAAAAATCCATGAATGTATTCAGTAACATCACCCTCCCCCGACAGTAGAGTCGTATCGAAATTTTTAAGAAAATATTCACCATATAATGTAGACAAATTCTCATGAAATCAATAATATGTAGTGTTGGAAAATTGCATATTTAAATTTGATGTTGAAAGTAAATATTCATGCTTATATGTAAAGTCCTTCAAGGAATACATGTATAGGGACTTAGTGGTAGATCAAACTTATTAGGTTGATCTATGCTTTCATGTTAATCATTCTGTAAATGAATGTATAGAAGAAAAGATCAAAGATGTTAGGTTGATCTATCCCTTGAGATGTAATAGATAGGTCAACAGAATCCTAGTCTATCGAGCTAGTCAAGAGATTGCAGAAGCCAAGGCAGAATCGTAGAGCATCAAGAATCGTAGTTTGTCTGATTTGGAGGTCCTCTCGCAGAATCATAGAGTGGTCCAGACGCCTTCCTAGCCAACTCAAAAATCATAGTGTGCTCTCGGAAGCGTAGAGTCTGCAAGTCAAGCAAGCAAAGATCGTAGTCTACCAGTGCTTACGAGAAATCATAGTGCTCTCTTCTATCAGTACCGAAACAAGCACCAATATGGAAAGACACCACGATCATGATCGTAGTGAATCATCTGTCTGCATCAGAAGCATCGAGCTCTGTCCATTTGTTAAAGAATAAAATACAACAAATATGGAATGGATTATAGACGTTGAGACTCTCGGGAATCCCAAAGACCCAATACTCATCCTTTGTATATAACAAAGAAATGCATTGAAGAAGCTAAGGAAAGTACTATAGGTCAACTGAAGACACCTTTTCAGGTGTTAGGTGAGACAACAGTCTGTTGTGTCAGTGGGGCCAGACGGCTAATCAGAAGATTTGTAGAAAGTCTCCATCAGTGCTCAGAAATGTCAAATATAATTAATGCTTCAACAGATGTCTTCAAATGGATACATTTTAAAGGCACATTATATACAAATCAGATGCAGATGCAAGAAAAGCAAGCATAGAACAAAAAGTTGAAGAACACTCAACGCTCAACTCTACGATCTGAAAAGGAAGCTTGCTCAGCTACTCAGTTCTTGCGAACAAAACCTTAATGGCAATTGAGTAGCATCATTAAAGAAATTAACCATCCTTAAAGTAAAGAAAGAAGTTCCAAGTCTGCTGGACTTAAAGAGTTCTGAGTTAACTAAAAAGTTTCGAGACTGCTGGTCTTGAAGGAATCTATGAGATTCAAAGATTGTAAAGATATCCTTAGTGGATTTCCTACTCAAGGAGTAAAAGAGTGGACTAGGAGCCTTAAGTGCTCTAAACCACTTAAAAATACTGTCTCTTATATTCTTGCTATAACTGCTATATCTATCATAACTACTTATCTTCTATTAACTCATTTTATCTTAAAGGGAGAACAAACAAAACCTAAATTCTGATGTGATTAGTTCATTGACAAATCTGACAAGTATTTTGTAAAAGAAATTTTAAAATATCTAGTCAACCCCCCTTTTAGATAACTATTGTGCCTCTAGGAACTAATAATTGGTATCAGAGCAGGTTCTCTCAAACAACCTACAAAGCTTGAGTAGATCCAATGGCACAGCTGATAAGCGAATCAAAGATAGGAGGAGGCAGCAAGCCACTAATGTGCAACAAAGATAAATTCGCCAACTAGAAAGTTCGTATGCAAGCCTACATGGATTCAATAGATGAAGATCTATTTGAAACTGTTCTGAATGAGCCCTACGTTCCAACAAAGCTTGCACCAACTCCAGAGGATTCAAACAGAGTTCAAATCAAGGTCAAAGCATATTGGTCTGACAACGAAAAGAAAGCTATCTAACTCGACAAAAAGGCCAAGAACATTTTTTTCCAATATTTAGAAGATGATCTGTTTGAAAATGTGGTCAATAGCAAAACTGCAAAGGAAGTATGGGAAGCACTGTTCATTATGCATGAAGGAACTGAAGAAGTCATAGAAAACAAAAAATCTCTTATGTCTCAACAATATGAAATGTTTGCCCATGTTCCAGGTGAAAATGTCACTTCCATTTATGAGAGATTCAACGTTCTGCTCAACTCACTTTGAGCTTTTGGAAAGATCTATCCAAATAAAGATATGATCATAAAGTTCATAAAAGCTTACCTAACAAGAGGGATGCCTAAACCACTGCCATCAGAGAATCAAAGAATCTCCATGAAATGATTGTTCAACAATTATATGGCAACCTTCTCACCTATGAACTGGAGCTGACTCAGCGAGCAGAGACTCTATCTGAAGGAAAAAAGAAGGAAAAAGGAGTTGCTCCCAAAGCAACAAATAACAGTTCTAAAGCTAACACTAAAAATAACTCTGACTCTGAGGAAGATGATGATGAGGATATTGCAATGCTAGTAAGAAGACTCAAGAGGTTCATGCGTAAAGGCAGAAGCAGCAAACCTAATAGATTCAACAACAACAACAACCAGGAGTAGATAAATGACTTATACTACAATTGCAAGAAGCATGGCCATTTCATTGCAAACTGCAACAAACCTCTTAGAGAAGAACTAAAAAGGAAATCAAATTCAAAATCCAAAGGCAACAATAGGCTCCAGAAGAAAGACAAAGGTCTTGTGGGTGGAGGATCATGGAGTGACTCAGATAATGACACAACTACTGAGTCCAGAGATGATGAAGATCCTCAAGTAGTAAATCTATGTCTACTGGCCAAACATGCAAAGGATAAGAAAATCCCTGACAATCATGAAGTAAGTATAGATGAGGTATTTGACTTTAACTCTCCTGATGTAGATATTGATGATTTAAGTACTGCACTACATGGCATAACATCTGATCTGCATCAATACATAAAATGGTTTAGAGTTCTGTCTAAAGATTATTCTCTTCTTCAAAAAGAGAAAGAGAAAGTTCAGGAAGAACTAGAAATAGCTCTTCTAAGCACTAACCCTCTCTCCAAATTTGAAGTTGAGAATAAACTCTTAAAACAGACCAATGAACTTAATACACAAAGAGAGTTAAATCTAACCTCCAAGATTGAGGAACTAGAAAAAGACATAAATACTTTTAAATACTTTTAATAATGAATAAAATAATATTATTTATTATTACTACGTATTGATAAGATGAATGTCATTCTATAACCTAGAAACATTGGAATGTCGTAGTATTTTAACTACGTGAATGAATTAAAGTGTTTGAATTTCTAAGACGAAAAATAAAGGCTTTCCGAGAAATTTTTCGAAAAACACTATTCATCGATTTATGCTCGGAAATTATTTTTGAACTTCGAGAAATACGTAACGTTATAATATCAATATGAGATGGATTATGTAATAATAATCTAAGTATGGAAAACGTAATATTTCGCATGCGACTTAATCGAGAGAACGTTAGAAATATTAAGCGCTAAGAAAAGAATGTGTTAAATCGATAATGTGTAGGCATTACGCGAAGTTATTGAACGTAAGTATGATACGACGTATTATACTATTAGTATGTATGAAGAATGGAATAACGATATTACTTAATTAGTATACGAAAGCTAGCATACGAGAATTATACGTGGTATATTTATGTCAAGGTTCTTAATTAAAGGGAATGGACTTGTAGGATTATTAGCATAATGGTAGAAGTCCAATAGAAAGTGATACTCAAGCCCAAGTGTTTGATATGTCATGAGTCCAAACTATTGTAGTATAAGCCCAACAAGGAATTAGCTAGATTAATTAGCAAGCCCAATGAATTAGCCATGATCCATGGAGCAAACCATGTTAATGTGGGTAGTTTTGATGGGCAAGCATTTTGTGTGGTGATCAAGTGTTGTGATGAGCAAGAAAAGTGAGTGCTAGACAAGTTAACTTAGTTGTAAAGTAATGAATAGTAAGGAGGTGGGATTGAGGAGGTGCAATGCCTTATTGACCATTCTACCCTAACTTTGGGTTGCCTATAAATAGAGAGCTCTCAATTCATTTGATTGCTTGATTAAAATTCCTCTCAACTCCTTTCAAGTTAAGTAACTTATTAGTTAGAGAGAATAAGCCACATAAGTCAAGAATAAGTCAAAAGTTCTTTGCTAGTTTCCAAAGAGATGAGAAGTACAAGTGCTTCTAGGGTAAGACTCTTGTCTAATATATATTCATCTCTATCATTATAGGGTGATAAGAGAAGTATGATTGTATGTTAAGAACATATAAGAAGTCATTGATGAATGAACTTAAGCCGAATAAGTTGAATAAGCAACTTGAACCTAAATAAGTTGATAAACTTGTACAAAACTTATCATATGTTTGTCATATGATGTTAGTATATTCAATATAGTATGAGAACATTGATTGAAGGACTTAAGTTCATAGTAAGTCATAAGCATGAGAATTGTAGTTCATAAGTTAAATAAAGTTAAATGAGAGTCATCATTGACTTATGAGAATAAGTCAAAACCTACTTTGATAATAAGTTGGTGTAATAAGTAACTTGAAATGTTTATATGTTGATTAAAATCCATTTAGAATGATTAGTAATGAGGTTTTGCTTTTAATTCACACGATTCGACGATAATCGTCGAATTCGTGAAATTTCGGAATGGAAGTCGTATTTTGTGTTTGAAGTTAAAAACGTTGGTTTTCAATGGAGACACATCATATTTGGCATTATAGAGTTGCGGACTAAAAAATGACTGAATTCTGACTTAGAATGAAGAAACGAGCGTTGAACGTTCACGGACGTTTATCGTTTTCGTTAAAAATGAACTAATAGGTGAAATTTTAGCAAATGAAGTCAAGTAGATAAAATTACTGCATGAACGCGTAAAATATGTAATTTGTGAACCGTAGGATTTTGAATGAGCCAATTCAGACTTATAATGAAGAAGTTATGCGTCCGGGAGTTTTGCAAAATTTTAAAATCTGCAAATTGTCTGAGGCACAGAATTGGCGTCGCGGTGCCAACCAAAGGCTAAATGGGTGGGTAGCAGCATCGCCACATAAATGTCCGAAGAGCACATCGCTAACTCATGCCGCAACAATGACATGAAGAAAGAGTAAAAAGACTCACGCGCAATGGCCAAGTCCAATTCGTGCAGTCATGACTTCGTTAACGGGTAACCACAGCCGCCACGACGGCCTGAAGATATAATGGGTTAGCAGCGCAGCCAACCCTAGGAAGTGGACAGTAAAGAATGTTTATGAGTACAACTTGAATAGTAACTCAGTAATAATAAAATGAGGAACTTAATAAGATATTTTAAGGTACTTTTAAACCTTATGTATGATGATTAAAGAGTTAATAATCAATTAAATGTGAACGTAATGTGAACGACGTAATGAAAAGCAAAACCCAATAATAATGATCTAAGTCAGATTTAGATTGAGATGAAGGGTAAGATATAGTAGTATACTTACTTGATTATATGTGACCTAATGTGGTACGTTATATGATCATGTATTGTAGAGACTTAGAGACTTAGAGACTTAGAGACTTAAAGTGTACGTGTGATAATCAGTAAGCAGACGTTAAAGGCAAGTATTCTAACCCTTGTTCCAGATTTCACCGACAAGCTTTGTGATTCATGTATTCTTTCGCATGAAGTCTTGAATGATGAAGTCAAAGCCAATTCTTTCTTGGCTAGACTTATATTATGATTTCATCAAGCATGATTAATGTTTACCGAAAGCTATATTGGTGTGGTTTTCAATCAAGACCGAGTATGCTAAAATGTTTTTGTCATTTAACGATAGTGCACGTGAGGTTGCCACAACTTAAACGTATACACGCTTAATGAATGTAGTGTCGATCAACATAGAGTACTATAGTCGATCACCTAGATGTGCTCGTAAGTAATGTCCTGACTTACTGGACTTAGTGCTCGGATGTCCTTTTCAAAAGAACTTATGAAATGCTCAAGGTCTTGGACCGGAATTGATGTTTTATCGAATATTATTGTTGTTGTAAAACATTTTGAATGAAAAGAAGTGCTATTTTGAATTATCGATAGTACTTCGTGAACTATTGTTCGCTTATTGAAGATATATGAAGTTCTATGTTTCAAGCATGTTGTTTATTAGAATTGTAGTACTTTGTTGAGCTAGTCATGCTCACTCTTGCTTGAACCATATGAACACAAACTAAGATCGAAGCTGATCAAGGCTCCAAGCAAGGATAAAGGCAAGAGAAGACAAACCCTAGAGTTCTTATGTAATAGTATAGGTGAATGATTGTAATATATTTGATATTATGACAAGAACAAATGTAATGGGTTATAAAGAACCCGGGGAATGTAATATTATTTCTAATATATAGAAGACATATTCGTTCTTTTGAGACTTTTCAATTGAATGTATGTGTGAATGGTAGTACTGCAGTAAAGCACCATATCGTCGGGTTGGAAGATACCATGGATTTGGGGGCGTCACAAGTTGGTATCAAAGCATTAGGTTATAAAACTTAAGGGGGGATTAAAAACCTTAAGTCATAACCTTAAGAGAAGTCAAAGAAGTACAAGAAGAAAATAACCTTATAAAAATGCATTATGATTATGTTATGTGTTTTTATTATTCTACTGACGTGTACTAATCAACTTAATTGTTTTGTGAAGATGTCAAGAGTAAATGAAATGTATGTAGATGGACAAGCCATTAGTGAAGAGTCGGTGAACCAAGTAGAGGTCATACCAAACCCCATAGCAACAGATCCGGATGTAGTGATTATTGAGTCTGGAGACTCAGATGATGTTAACTACATGTCAGTATTCGATGGGATGATAGAGGAGGAAGAGGAGACAGTGTCTTTTAATCCAGTAGCTATAGAATCAGAGATAGCTCATGGGGGGTCGATGATGTCTCTGTTCATGTCAGTATTGGATAGAAATATTCATTACTATTAGGAGATCAATGAGCTGAAGGCAAAGCTCCAAACTGTTATAGAGGACAAGACTGATGTCGAGTCCATATGGGAGCAAGAACATGATGAGAGGATTTTGGCTAAGGACAAAGTGCACGAACTGAAACATGAGGTCTTTGAGCTCAAGGAGGAGCTAAAGACCAAATGTTAGAAGATAGGGAGAATGTCCTATATCCATAGGAGTTTTCACACAAATTTCCAGCAGCAGATAGCTGGTTATCCTGTAGAGGTGGGGCAGACGCGGCATACTATTAGCCGTGATATTATTGTCGGTCTTGCCAAGGCAGATTTTAATAATGCCTTAAGGCAGATGTAGACTAGTAGTAGCTAGAGTAGTTTCAAAGATGTAAATATTTTGTAATTAGTAGTGACGTAAAGCCCTCTTTGTATAGTGAAAGGGTAGTCTTTGTAAATCCCAATTTTGGAAAGCGATAAACGGAAAGTAATGTAATCACCAGTCGTGTGTAATGTAACCGATGTAGTATTATACTACAAAGAATGAAAATAAGCCTTTTTTATGGAAAACAATGAGTAATGGATGTTGGAGTTATTGTTTAATATTAGATGATAACTAATAAAGAAAGGAATAATAATGAAATGTGTTTATTGTATCAGCAAAATGCCACCGAGAAGAGTACAACGTAATCAAGGTGCTAACGTGAATCAACCGGAGGGAGGTCCAGTTAATCCGATGCAGGAGTTTGTTAACCTGTTAACAGCTGCCTTTAATAGAACAGGGGCTAATATCCCCGTAAATCCGGGAGTAGCACGAGCTACTACCTTTAAGGATTTCAAGAGTGTGGGTCCGCCGGAGTTCAAAGGAACTACGGACCCTATTGAAGCCCAAACGTGGGTTAAGGAAATAGAGAAGGCATTTGTGATAGCAAATGTCGACGAGGCCCAAAAGGTTGCCTTTGCAACCTATATGATGAAGGGAGAGGCCAACTTTTGGTGGGAAGCCAATCAAGGCTAGGGCCGGGATCGAATCTTGACGTGGGAGAGGTTCAAGGAGATATTCTTCGAGAACTACTTTCCCACGAGCATGCAAGGGAGGATGGAGATGCGGTTTTTGGAGTTGAAACAAGGGGACATGACGGTTCCCCAATACGCCGCCAAGTTTAATGAATGGCAAGGTTCGCTTCCACACCAAGTGGATACCGAGGTTGGGGAAGGCGCGATGGTTCGAAAGGTGGCTTGAAACCCCGGCTCTATAATCATATTTTGGTGTTCCAAAGTACTTCTTTTGGAACCATTTTAGAGAAGGCGATAATCGCCGAGGGTGGTAGTGAGGCTCTGAGTCAATACCACAAGGACAAGAAGAGTAAGGGGAAAGTAGATGGGGGAGTAAAGATCGAAGGAGCCAGTGGTAGTGGCGAGGGACAGAAGAGGAAGGTGTTTAGCTCTGGGAATACTGGAGAGGAAGCAAGAGACCCAAGAGGAGAATGGAGGCCTGCAAAGACTGTGGGAAGACTCACTTAGGAGTCTGCCTCAAGGGAAGGCCGTCTGTTATAATCAGGATGGAGGGGCACATTGCGCCTAATCGTCCGAAAGTCCAAGAAGAATCACACGGATGCTTTGTGTGTGGGTCAAACCAACCACATGGCAAAAAGAACCGCCCAAGAAGGGATGGACGGAACCGGGAACTAATAATAGCGGTAAGTTAGCTATTAGTGGACCAAAACAAATAAGTAGGGTAGGTCGATGGGTCATACTTTAACATGATGATAGTCCAAGATGCAAGTTGCATCGGGGGACGCCGTCGCAGTATTATTCCGATCAACGACATAAATGCTTACGTGTTGTTTGATTCGGGTGCTACTTGTTCGCTTATATAGCATGCAATTTTGCTAGACGATTAGGATTACTTCCCAAAAGTTGCCTATACCTTTAAATATTAAGGTAGCAAACGAAGAAATAATTCATGTTGAAGATGTTCATAGGAGTTGTTGTGTAGATATACTTGGTTGTAAATTATCAAGAGATTTGATACCGATAAAGTTAGAGAAATTGACGTAATTTCTGAATGGATGGTCAGTTAACCATGGGGCAATTATAGATTGTCAAAAGAAATGTGTGAACATTAAAACGTTAAAACAACCTGAAGTAGTATTTTACGGGAATAGATCGCTGGGACGTTCGTGTTGTCTAACCATGACACAAACTAGGAAATTATTGAGGAAGGGATATGTAGGTTACTTGTGCCATGTTGTTGATACCTAGAGAGTGGTAGCAACCATGGAATAAATACCTGTAGTGAGAGAATTCGCCGATGTATTTCCGAGAGAATTACCGGGTCTTCCGTCGGATAGGGAGACAGAGTTTGTAATAGACATCGTGCAGAGCAAAGACTAGTTTCTGTGGCACCATCGATCGTATGGCGCCAAAGTGGAGATGAAGGAGTTGATGGTGCAGTTACAAGAACTGTTGGACAGGAAGTACATTCAACCGAGTGTTTCGTCGTGACTGGTACTATTTGTCAAGAAGAATGACGGATCGTTAAGACTTTGTATCGACTACCGAGAGTTGAACAAGTTAACGATAAAGAATAAATACCCATTGCCTAAGATCGATGATCTTTTGATCATTGAAAAGGGCTAAGTATTTTTCAAAAATAGATTTAAGAATGGGGTATCACCAATTGAAGGTTAGGAAGGAGGATGTACCAAAGAAAAGATTCGTGACTCGTTATGGTCATTACGAAGTTTCGGTGATGTCATTTGGGTTGACAAATGCACCAAACCGTGATTTATGGATATGATGAACAAAGTGTTCAAACAATATTTGGACAAGTTCATCGTGGTGTTTATCGATGATATTCTAGTCTATTCTAAGACGCCAGAAGATCATGTTGAACACCTAAGATTAGTGTTGGAGACACTAAGAAAGGAGAAGTTGTACGCAAAATTCAATAAGTGTGAATTTTGGTTGGAGAAGGTACAATTTTTAGGTCATGTTATTGACCATGAGGGGATTTCAGTAGATCCAGCGAAGGTGGAAGCCGTGATGAATTGGGAACAACCGAAAATGCCGATTGAGGTGCGGAGTTTCCTAGGGTTAGCGGGTTACTATCGGAGATTCATCCAAGATTTTTGAAGATAGCTACTGTGTTGACTAATTTGATGAAGAAGACGGTGAAATACGCTTGACCGACAAGTGTGAGGATAGTTTTCAAGAATCAAGAAGAGGTTGAGTGAAGGCTACTGTTTTGTCATCGCTCGATGACACGTGAAATTTTGTAGTTTATAGCGATGCTTCAGATAGAGGACTTGGTCATGTGCTCATGCGCAAAGATGGCAAGGTCATTCGTGATGCATCTAGGCAGTTGAAGGATTATGAGAAAGTTTACCCTACTCATGATCTGGAACTGGCCGCAGTAGTTTTTGCTCTAAAGATATGGAGACATTATCTTTATGGAGAAAAATGTGAGATATACACGGACCACAAGAGTCTAAAATATATCTTCACACAGAAGGAGTTGAATATGAGGCAGAGGAGATGGTTGGAGTTGATAAAGGATTACGACTGTGAAATCCTGTATCACCCTGGAAAAGCCAATGTAGTTGTCGACGCCTTAAGTAGGAAGGGTCGGGAAAAGTTGTCTTTGTTAACGACTCAAACGAAAGTTTAATAATGAGATGGCTAGGATGGAGTTGGAAGTGAAGTCGCCAAGTGAAGTAGGACAAATGTTGTTTTTACGACGGAGATGCAATCTACCATCATAGAGAGAGAGTTAAGGAGGTGCAACTCAAAACTGATGAGTGTGACCGGATGAAGGAGCTACCGCCAATGAAAAAAGATACTAAGTATAGTCTTGATAATGAGGGATTATTAAGATTTGAAGGAAGAATTTGGGTTCCGAATGAGACGGAATTAAAGGAGCAGGTATTACAAGAGGCTCATAGTTCGAGGTTTTTGATTCATCCTGGTAGCACTAAGATGTATCAAGACCTCCGATAGAGTTTTTGGTGGCCGAACATGAAGAGAGAAATAGCAGAGTACGTGAATAGGTGCTTAACTTGCCAGAAAGTTAAGGTCGAACATCAATGACCAAGTGGCTTGTTACAGTCATTGGAAATTTTGGAGTGGAAGTGGGAGAATATCACGATGGATTTTGTGGTAGGACTTCTAATTACAACCAAAGGGTATGATGCGATTTGGGTAATAGTAGACCGATTGACAAAGTCGGCTCACTTTTTTGCCAATTAGGGTCAAGTATAACTTAGACCATTTAGCTAGACTTATATTAAGGAAATAATTTCCAGACATGGAGTACCAGTATCGATTATGTCAGATCGTGATCCACGATTCACATCGAATTTTGGAGGAGTCTACAAGAGCAATTGGGAACGCATTGAAGTCGAAAGTACGTCAGATATCATCCACAAACGGATGGATGAGCGAGAGAACAATTCAGACGTTAGAAGATATGCTAAGATCTTGCGCCATGGATTTCAAGGGTAGTTGGGATGATCATCTACCATTAGTGGAGTTTCATGATAACAATAGTTATCATGCAAGCATAGGTATGCCGCCTTATTTAAGCTTTGTATGAGAGGAAATGCAGAACACCACTGTATTGGGATGAGGTAGGAGAACGCCAATGTTGGGACTAAAATTGGTGCAAGCAAAAACAAATGGACATTGTTAAACCGATATGATACAAATGTGTCTCTTAGCAATTTCAAGATGCATGTAAGAAGTTTACGGATTCGCATAGAGAGAATAGAGAATTTGAAGTAGGTTCGTACGTATTTCTAAAAGTATCTCCCTGGAAAGGAAAGATACATTTTGGAAAGAAGGGAAAGTTAAGTCCGAGGTTTATAGGACCTTTTGAGGTATTAAAATGGGTGGGTGAGGTAGCATATATGATAGCATTACCTCCGCATCTAGAACGTAATACATAATGTATTTCACGATATTCCAGATCAAGCGTCCTTATAAGCCAGATTATAAGCACGTGATAGAATATGAACCTATTCATATCGAGAAGGACTTAACGACGAGGAAACGCCGATTCAAATTGTCGATAGAAAAGAACAAGTTCTTATGGAATAAAGTCATACCTTCCGTGAAGGTGATATGGAAGAACCACGATGCGTAAGAAGCAACGGGAGTTAGAAGAAATGATGAAAAGAATTACCCTCAATTATTTGTGTAATTTTTTTTTTAGCGTAGATTTCGGGGATGTAATCCTTATAAAGGGGGAGAGAGTGTAACGCCCGAAAAAAATCGAACCATTGTAAATACTTTTAATAATGAATAAAATAATATTATTTATTATTACTACATATTGATAAGATGAATGTCATTCTATAACCTAGAAACGTTGGAATGTCATAGTATTTTAACTACGTGAATGAATTTAAGTGTTTGAATTTCTAAGACGAAAATAAAAGCTTTCTGAGAAATTTTCTGAAAAACACTATTCATCGATTTATGCTTAGAAATTATTTTTGAACTTTCGAGAAATACGTAACGTTATAATATCAATATGAGATGGATTATGTAATAATAATCTAAGTATGGAAAACATAATATTTCGCATGCGGACTTAATTGGAGAACGTTAGAAATATTAAGCGTTAAGAAAAGAATGTGTTAATCGTATAATGTGTAGGCATTGTGCGAGTTATTGAACGTAAGTATGATACGATGTATTATACGAGTATGTATGAAGAATGGAATAACGTATATTATTAATTAGTATACGAGCTAGCATAGAATTATTATATGGTATATTTATGTCAAGGTTCTTAATTAAAGGGAATGGACTTGTAGGATTATTAGCATAATGGTAGAAGTCCAATAGAAAGTGATACTCAAGCCCAAGTGTTTGATATGTCATGAGTCCAAACTATTGTAGTATAAGCCCAACAAGGAATTAGCTAGATTAATTAGCAAGCCCAATGAATTAGCCATGATCCATGGAGCAAACCATGTTAATGTGGGTAGTTTTGATGGGCAAGCATTTTGTGTGGTGATCAAGTGTTGTGATGAGCAAGAAAAGTGAGTGCTAGACAAGTTAACTTAGTTGTAAAGTAATGAATAGTAAGGAGGTGGAATTAAGGAGGTTAGTTGAGGAGGTGCAATGCCTAATTGACCATTCTACCCTAACTTTGGGTTGCCTATAAATAGAGAGCTCTCAATTCATTTGATTGCTTGATTAAAATTCCTCTCAACTCCTTTCAAGTTAAATAACTTATTGGTTAGAGAGAATAAGCCACATAAGTCAAGAATAAGTCAAAAGTTCTTTGCTAGTTTCCAAAGAGAGGAGAAGTACAAGTGCTTCTAGTGTAAGACTCATGTCTAATATATATTCATCTCTATCATTATAGGGTGATAAAAGAAGTATGATTGTATGTTAAGAACATATAAGAAGTCATTGATGAATGAACTTAAGACGAATAAGTTGAATAAGTAACTTGAACCTAAATAAGTTGATAAACTTGTACAAAACTTATCATATGTTTGTCATATGATGTTAGTATGTTCAATATAGTATGAGAACATTGATTGAACGACTTAAGTTCATAGTAAGTCATAAGCATGAGAATTGTAGTTCATAAGTTAAATAAGTCATTGACTTATGAGAATAAGTCATTGACTTATGATAATAAGTCAAAACCTACTTTGATAATAAGTTGGTGTAATAAGTAACTTGAAATGTTTATATGTTGATTAAAATCCATTTACAATGATTAGAAATGAGGTTTCATTTAATTCACACGATTGACGATAATCGTCGAATTCGTGAAATTCTCGGAATGGAAGTCGTATTTTGTGTTTGAAGTCAGAAACGTTGGTTTTCGATGGAGACATGTCATATTTGGCATTATAAAGTTGCGGACTCAAAAATTACCGAATTCCGACTTAGAATGAAGAAACGAGCGTTGAACGTTCACGGACGTTTATTGTTTTTGTTAAAAATGAACTAATAGGTGAAATTTTAGCAAACGAAGTTAAGTAGATAAAATAATTGCATGAACATGTAGAATATGCAATTTGTGAACCGTAGGCTTTTGAATGAGCCAATTCGGACTTATAACGAAGAAGTTATGCGTTCGGGAGTTTTGCAAAATTTTAAAATCTGCAAATTGTCTGAGAGGCATGAGTTGGGCGCCATGCGCCGCCAACCCAAGGCTAAAAATGGATGCAAGCAAAGTTGAACACACACTAAATGTAAAGAGCACACTATGAAGAACTTCGCTCACGCGCAAAGAATGAAGTGAAGGAGGTAAAGACTCGCTAACGCAAGTACATCGAGTTCTGGATCTCGAAAGATATCGTTAACTCGCGCCTTACATACGAGTCCAGCCTGAGAGAGAATGTTGGGTGAAATAGCTAACGCCAACCCTAGGAAGTGGACAGTAAAGAATATTTATGAGTACAACTTGAACAGTAACTCGGTAATAATAAAATGAGGAACTTAATAAGATATTGTAAGGTACTTTTAAACCTTATGTATGATGATTAGAGTTAATAACCAATTGAATGTGAACGTAATGTAAATGACATAATGAAAAGCCAGAACCATAAATAACATATCTAAGTCAGGATTTAGATTGAGATGAAGGGTAAGATATAGTAGTATACTTACTTGATTATATGTGACCTAATGTGGTACGTTATATGATCATGTATTGTAGAGACTTAGAGACTTAAAGTGTACGCGTGTGATAATCAAAGAGAGCGTATTTGAAGGCAAGTATTCTAACCCTTGTTCCAATTCACCGACAAGCTTTGTGATTCATGTATTCTTTCGCATGAAGTCTTGAATGATGAAGTCAAAGCCAATTCCTTCGGCTAGACTTATATTATAATTCTGTCAAGCATGAATAATGTTTACCGAGCTATATTGGTGTGGTTTTCAAACAAAGACTGAGTATGCTAGAAATGTTTTTGTCAGTTAACGACAGGCACGTGAGGTTGCCACAACTTAAACGTATACACGTTTAATGATTGTAGTGTTGATCAACATAGAGTACTATAGGCTGATCACCTAGACGTGCTTGTAAGTATTGTTGGACTTACGGACTTAATGCCGGGATGTCCTTTTCAAAAGAACTTATGAAATGCTCAAGGTCTTGGACCGGAATTGATGTTTTACTGAATATTGTTGTTGTAAAACATTTTGAATGAAAAGAAGTGCTATTTTGAATTATTGATAGTTCTTCGTAACTATTGTTCAGTTATTGAAGATATACGAGTTCTATGTTTCAAGCATGTTGTTTATTAGAATTGTAGTACTTGCTGAGCTAGTTATGCTCACTCTTGCTTGAACCATATGAACACAGCTAAGATCGAGCGGACCGAAGGCTCTGGCAAGGATAAGAGCAAGGAGAAGACGAACCCTTAGATTTCTTATGTAATTGTATAGGTGAATGTTTGTAATATATTGAATATTATGACAAGAATGAATGAATGGGTTATAAAGAACCTGGGGAAATGTAATATTATTTTGAATATATAGAAGACATATTGGAGACTTTTCAATTGAATGTTGTGAGACTTTTCAATTGAATGGAAGATGCGGATTTGGGGCATCAATGGTAGTAATAATTTTACGCATATTAGACCCAAAGTCCCTCCAAGGATCTAGTAGCAGGCTTACCCAAGCTCAAATTTGTCAAAGAAAGGCCATGCAATGCATGTCAGCTTGGAAAATAGACTAGAAGCTCATTCAAAAGTAAAACTATCAACTCAATTGATAAGCCTCTACAGTTACTTCACATGAATCTCTTTGGGCCAATTCCAACAACAAGCCTTGGAGGGAAGAGAGACTCATCGGTCGTAGTGGATGACTATACCAGATTTACATGGGTATTCTTTCTAAACTCAAAAAATGAAACAAGCTCCCAACTCATCAAGATGTTCAGGTTGGTGATGAACGAGAAAGGGGAGAAAATCAAGGCAATGGCATCAGTTCTGCACAGATAATGACAACTCATCAAGGAGTGATCATAGTAGAGAATTCGACTTCTCTAAGATGGACCAGTTTTTCATAGACAATGGCATCAGTCACAACTTCTTAGCTTCACGAACTCCACAGCAAAACAGAGTAGCTGAGAGAATGAATAGAACATTGATTGAGGCTGGAAGAACTCTTCTAGCAGCAACTTGTCTACCTGAATACTTTTGGGCAGAAGTTGTCAACACTGCATGCTACACTCAGAATAGATCTCTAGTACACTCTACGTTAAAGAAGACTCCCTACAAGCTGTGGAGAGGAAGAAAGCTAAGTGTCAGCTACTTTCATGTATTCGGTTATGCATGTTATATTCTCAATAATGGAAAATAGTATCTGATTAAGTTCCAACCTAAGTAAGATGAAGGAATCTTTCTCGGATATGCCACAGACAATAAGGCATATAGAGTGTTCAACAAGAAGACGCTAAGTGTAGAAGTCTCAATTCACATCATCTTCGATGAGATAAACTTGGACAAAACTGTGTCTCAAGACACTACGAATGATAACTCAGACACTACGAATGACAACTCAGACACTACGAACAAGGCAGTCGAGTCCAACACCACGATCGTAGTCCTAGAAAATGAAATCGTTGAGCCTGAAAAGGAGATCATAGGAAGAACTACGCTAGACAATGAGCCTCCGCATCAAGAAGCAGAGGTTAATCTTGAAGAATTCAGACAAGAGGGGATCAGGTCAGATGTTCCAACAAGAAACAGATGGGCAAGAGATCACACTCAAGACCTGATCATTGGAGATCCAAATGCAAGAGTCAAGACAAGATCTGCCACCCAGAATGAGTGTTTTTATCTAAGCTTTCTGTCACAAATAGAACCCAAGAAGATAGAAGATGATATGGAAGACTCAAGTTGGATAGAATCCATACAAGAGGAACTAAATCAGTTTGAGAGAAGCAGAGTATGGAGATTAGTTCCAAGACTAAGAAACCACCTAGTCATTGGCACCAAGTGGGTCTTCAGAAATAAGATGGATGAAGATGGGGTGATAACAAGCAATAAGGCAAGACTAGTAGCCAAAGGTTACTCTTAAGAAGAAGGCATCGACTACGACGAAACCTTCGCACCTATTACCATATTAAAAGCCATCAGGATATTTCTTGCCTTTGCTGCACACATGAAGTTCAAAGTCTTTCAAATGGATGTCAAAAAGTGCATTCATGAATGGTGAACTTCAAGAAGAAGTATATGTGTAGCAACCTCCAAGTTTCATCAATCCAACTTTCTCTAATTATGTCTATAGATTAGACAAAGCCTTATATGGACTTAAACAAGCACCTAGAGCATGGTATGAAACATTAACTAACTTCCTAATTAAAAATGGTTTCACTAGAGATAGAGTAGATACCACATTATTCCTTAGAAAGCACAAAAACAAAATCCTATTAGTTCAAATATATGTTAATGACATTATCTTTGGCTCTACTGATGAAAAATTGTGCAAGAGATTTGCCAAGCTTATGCAGAGCAAGTTTGAAATGAGTATGATGGGTGAGCTGAATTTCTTCCTTGGATTACAAGTAAAGCAGACTGGTGAAGATATCTTCATAAACCAAGAAAAGTACATTAAAGACTTACTTAAAAAGTATGGCATGGAATCAACCTCTCCCATGAAAACACCAATTGCTCCAGCAACCAAGCTTGACAAAGATGAAAAAGGTAAAAGTATTGACATAACTCAATACAGAGGTATGATAGGCTCTCTTCTATATCTAACTACCAGTAGACCAGACATAATGTTTGCAACATGCATACGTGCTAGATTTTAAGCTAATCCTAAGGAATCACACTTAACTGCTATAAAAAGGATTTTCAGGTATCTCAAAGGCACACCTCACTTGGGAATTTGGTATCCCAATGAGTCCTCCTTTGAACTGACAGGATATACAGATGCTGATTTTCCAGGCTACAAGATCGACAAAAAAAGTACCGGTGACACATGTCAGTTGCTAGGAAACAGACTTGTGTCCGGTTCAGCAAGAAGCAAAACTCAGTATCTACCTCAACAGTAGAAGCTGAATACATTGTTGTTGGCAGCTGCTATGCTCAAATCTTATGGATGAAAAATCAGTTAGCAGACTATGGGCTTGATCTCAAATCTATACTTGTTCATTGTGATAACACAAGTGCCATAGCAATAACACATAATCCTGTCATGCATTTTAGGACTAAGCATATAGAAATAAGATATCATTTTATTAGGGACCATGTTCAAAATGGAACTATATCTCTACAATATATCTCGACTGAAAATCAACTTAATGATGTCTTTACAAAGCCTCTAGATGAATCCAGATTTAATAAATTGATAAGTGAGTTAGGCATGTTAAATCTGCAACCATAAACTCTATGCTCTAGTTTGTGTTATCCAAACAGATAAAAAAAAGTTATGTTTAAAATCGTAGAGATGACTAAAGAGGAACCACGATCGTAAAGCAACCTCGACATAACAAAGAAGCATCATGTGATGACATCACTCCTATCAAATTCAAGCAAATCCTCTGATAAGCGCCTCAGGGACAAACCTGATCCTTAGTTCAATCAAAAAGGTTGGCCCTTCCTAAGCTACCTTAACCCAGAAGGAATGCTAAGTCAGAGTTCATCACAAGGACCAGGACAGACAATGATCATAGAGTAGATTCAGAAATGAACTCTACCAGCATAGTGTAACCATGACGATCGTAGTCTTCCTAAAGGATACACTAGCTCAGGGGGAGCTAAGGGCAGATCAGTATTTTCAACATCATTTAAAATCGTGGAACCCGACAAAACTCAACACGTGCCCCACTATGCAGAACGAGTGGAGGGAGGTTACAAGTACAGGATGAAAAGGTTTTTGAAAATTCATCTCAGAATTTCAAAGAGCTCATTTCTCTCTCTATCTCTCTACCTGCAGAAACCCTAGCTTTCAAAACGAACGCTCAATCAACCTCAGTTCAAGAAAATTAATGGTTATTTCTAATGTTATCTCTGGTTACCAACTCTGCTTCGACGAGTTCAAGACGGCTGACCATTAATTTCACAAGATTTTATCTCTTCTAAAGAAAGTTGGTCTTGAAGAAGCTCAAAGTACCAGCACATGGATCTACCCGAAGCTGGTGAAAGATTTCTACAGCGATGGAGTCTTTGAGAATGACACCATCACCACAAGGGTAAATTGAGTACAAATTAAACTCAAGGCTGAAGATATAAACCCAGCCCTAGGTTTTAAATCAAAGGGACTTGCATCTATGGAGGTCATCGACTTTCATGAAGGACTGAAGAAGATGTGTCACACAAAGTTTCTGAACGTCAAGGGATCAAGAAGAAAGAGTTTCCCCAGAAGTATGAGTTTATGGCTGACATTGTTGGGAAGTGCATATGCTGTAAAAGCTCTGGCCACAACTCTGTGAATGAATTTCAACTGAAGCTCATGACAGCAATATGCTTCAGGATTCAACTCAACTATGGGGCCCTACTTATTGATTGGATTGGGAAGTGAATACTCAGTTCAAAGAAATCAAAGAGCTCTAGAAAGATGCTTTATGGGCAGTTCATAAGCATGATTCTACAATCGGCTCTAGGTAAAAAAATTGGGGACAATGAAGGAGAATCTATCAACCCCAATAGAAAAGTGACCCAGCATCTGTTTCAAAACTAGAAGAGAAATCTTGTAGAAAATGTTAGAACAATGTCTGAATCCAGTGGAAGGACTGGTGAAGCAAAGGAATCTGGTCTACTAGGAAACATGTCAGTTGTGAAGGAAACTGATGAAGAAGAAGAAATTAACAAAGAGAAACCCAACTCTTTGATCAGAAAAATCAAGGGTAAGAGAAAAATACAGGCACAAACTATAGAAAAGCCTCAAGGCTCAACTACCAATGCACCCCAAGAGAGTTCAGGCACTGAAACTCATAAAGAAATGAAGAGTAAAGAGCAACAGTCTGAGGAAGAAAAAGATAGAGCTGCCATCTCTCAGCTGCTTAAGAAGGGAAAATGCAGCTTCAAAATAAAGAAGTCTTCGCTCTCTTCGATCGTAGAGTCACTACCGATCATCGAGTCCAGACTTGACATCACTCTAGAAGAGGATGATACAATAGTATCAATCATCAGAGCTGCAGATGAAAAAAACACCAAGGCTGACACTCAACCCAGAAAGGCAAGGAGAAAGCTTGTCAAGACATATGTACTTGAAAATGTAAAAGCCTTGAAGGAAGAAGAAAATAAAACAACTGCAGAAAAGGAGCTTCCTGAAGTTACTATACTAAAGAATGCTCCAGCTGAGGGGGAGCTGCCTGAAGTTCAAATTGATGATCAGATTGAGGGGGAGCCTTGAGAAGTCCATGTGTCAGAAAAGGCTACAGCTGAGGAGGAGTTTTAAAGAGATTATCATGAACCTCCCTCAGTTCCTTAAGAGAACTTAGCTTCTGAAACTATAGAAATGGATAAGGTTGAAGCTATGGAAGTGGAGAGAGTAGAAGAACAGAGAAGAGAAGTGGAGATGATTGATATGGTGGAAATTTCAAATGAAGAAAATGAAAACCGGGAAGAAGAAGAGGATGACGAAGTTGAGATCATTACAGTAGGTTATGATGGGTATAGGAGAGCTAACTACAATCAGTTATTCTCCTACTTGCCAATGATGCCCTTTCATAGAGCCCAAATTCTCAACTCCTTGGATCACATGTTCTGGACCTTCAAAGCTTATCTAGCAATCTCAGTGCTAGCTCATGGATTCCCAGGAAACCTCACGTTTGCTCAAAAGCTAATCACTAATTGTCCCTCTTCAGGAAATGGGCGTGAGGTACAATCTATTCCCATCTCTTTCAGGGTTAATCACTGTCCTTCACCAACTTTGAACCAATTCTACGAGTTGCCAAGATGGATGGAAGTGATACTTCATCTACTAAACCAATTTCTAGTTATAGAATCCCAACATTCTGTAACTGAGGAACCAAATTTGTCTAATTTTATATTGATCCAATCTCCTACCATCTCTCACTCTACGAATATTGATCTTATTCCAATCGTAGAGGCACTCACTCAGCAAGCACCAATATCACCTCCTCCTGAATCTCAACCTTGTTAGTTTTTATTATTGGTGTTTTTAATAATGACAATATATTTATACATGTTGGTTATTTTATGGATTGCATGGATTATATTTTGGGTTGATATAATATTGTCCAAGATGGTCTCTGATTTGGGAACTTCTTCAAAGAAGATGAAGAAGACAGGGGACACATCTAAGGGTAAAAACTGAGTTGTTGTGAGTATACCCATTTCCAATTCTATTTCCAGCACTCATGATTCAACTATTATTTTTCGATCCCACAAATTTGCCAAACAATTTCAGAAATTAATGGTCAATAAACCAATCTTGTTAGGCAAACCTGTCGACCCAGTTCTTTTTCATACAATTGGTGTTACTAAAATTTTTAATCATATTGGTCTAATCTAGTTTGTTATTTCCCCCAACATATGCCTATACCAAATTGATTAAAAAAATTATGGGAATCTGTCTGTTGCACATAATCAGATTCAAACTTTTGTGAAAAACAAAATAATTTTAATAGACTCTGCTTTGTTGACATACCATGTTTTGGACCTTTGATAAGTAGATTTTATACCTACTTACCCAGTATCTATTACTTGAATAATTTGCTTAAACTCGTGTTTCTTAGTTACTTTTCATGCATTTTGTGTTCATTTTGTAGATTATATGTTTGGGAGCTGTGTGAGCGACTATTGGTATGAAAAGGTAAGGAAAAGCAATCCGGACATCATTTGGGCTTTCATATTCATTTCATGTTCTTGGCTTGGAACTTGGACTATATTGTAGAGCTTCTTCTTAGCTTTCCGGAATATCTTGAATTATTCCAATCGGAGTTCGGATGCAAGAGTTATGACATTTGTACCAACGGACATGGAACTTCGCTGTTTTGGGTGGCCATTTGCATAGAAGCCATTTCTAGTACAATTTTGACCTTCATTCGTTCATTATTTCTCAAAACTCAAAGAATGAAAGTTGTAGAGCTCATCGATAGATTCAATTTGATAGGTAGCACGCCCCGTAACTCCTCCCGGATCAAAGGTTATGGCCGTTTTACCTGAGGACACTGCAGCAAAAAAATAACTAACAACTTATACCCAAGCCGGGGCTTGCTCTTTTTTGCCTAATACCCAAGGCGGGGCTTAGGGTCCTGAGTTCAATAACAGTAGCATATCAAGTAGGGGCTTGCTATTTGCAAGGTAACAAGCAAGCTGGGGCTTGGGTATGCGTAGAAAAAGCAAATTTTGTCACAATTTGAGTTCAAGAAGGATTGGTTCGAGCTGTTTGATTCAAGGACTTATAAGAGGACTTAAAGACATATAAAGAGGCATATAAAAGGAGGAGAATTATAAGGATTAGAAGAGAAGAATTCCATTAGATTAGATTAGAGTAGATTGGGAAAAAACCCTAGTTATTATGAGATTTGGAGATTGAAGCAACTTGGAGACCATTGAAGATCAAGAACAATAGCTTGAGGAGGATGGAGATTTGCTGACAACAAATTCAATTCTTTTCCTTCATCTTATTCTTATCTTTTAATGTTTATTCAAGTGTGGATTCTTAGTTTTAATTCAATGAACTAATTCTTTGTTTGATATTACAATGGATCTTATTGTGTAGTTTATTTTAATATGCTTCGCTATCAATTACTATGTTCTATTGTGAGAATTGTTGTGAGACCCCGAATTTTATGAAATGAAAGTATTCAATTTTCTTATAATTATTCTATTTAGTAAATGGTTAAATTGATAAAAGTTTTAAGTTAAGGGTGATATTTGAAAAATTTTCAAAGTAAGAAAGTTTTCATAAAATAATCGGTGATAAAAAGAAATGCGATGTCGCTTGGTTGCATAATAGTAGCACCGGTATTGGTTATTGATGCTTACGTGAGAAGTCACTCGGTTATACTCAATTATTGCTACAATAATTCTACGCATCATATCTCTCATATTATTGATTCAATTATTGTCACAAAGATCATCTCGCATAATATATATTATTAAATCAATAATTGAGGCGGCAAAGTTATTCATATTATTATTTGCAATATTGACAATGTCTAGAAGTTCTGTCAAGGAGAGGTTTGGTCACCTAATTGCGCGCCAATAAGGAGAAATCCTTATCGAAAAGCCCCCTCTTTCCTAGGAACAACTTGGTTGTTAAATATTATGAGTTGTAATATTAATGATGAATAAGTTCGTGTTGATTAAAGATGAAATTGATAGTTCCATTATGTGGGAATTATTAGTATTAGTGGAAATCGACATTTATTTCGATAATAATTTATGTCTAGAGGTTATATTGACCAATCGGGTAATTAACCGGATAAATGAGCAATTAATTTCTATTAATTCACATGCTTATAACTATGTGTTCACATGTGTGTACTATTGATTCACATGATTTACTATTAGGGGATTTGGTGCAAGATTGATAATACTTGCATGACTAAGTTAAAAATAGAGGTATAGATGGAGGTACTATACTGTAATTCGTATTTTCACATGTCTAGAACTATTGAGTCACATGATTTACTATTGATTCACATGATTTACTATTAGGGGAGGTGGTGCAAGTTTGATAATACTTGCAGGACTAAATTAAAAATGAAGAAAAAGAGGAAGGTATTATACTGTAATATTTCGAGCCCCAAAACGTGCAATTATCGAAACTATATTTTCCTATAAATAGAAGTTCATTCCTTCATTATTTCTCACCAATTCACTAAGTCTCACAAGAGCAATTATTATAGAGAAATTATAGAGAGAAAATATAGAGAGAAAGAAGAAGCGAAGTCTGTTACTTCACTATTCCAGTATCCAGTCTTCTTCTGAGGTAAGAGATATCATTATTGTGTAAGGGGTATTATTCTTTCGTATTCATGAAGAGAGTTATTTTCTTTCAATACTCGTAAGGGTTGTTATTCCATTCTTTATTATTATGTTAGAATAACTTTATACATCTGCAATACCGCATACATGGTGAAGTTCTTACGTTATTCCATTCTTTATTATTACATTTGAATAACTTTGTTTGTCTTGTCTATCGCATGCCCGGTGAATTTTGTTGTTATTTCATTCTTTATTATTACGTTGGAATATCACATGCATGCGGATTACGCATGACCGAGTTCCATTCTTTATTATTTCATTGGAATATCCTATCCGTCCCGGACACGCATGACTGGTTCCATTCTTTATTATTTGCATTGGGAATAACACTGCGTCATGCGGTCTATCGCATCGTGGTGAATTCTTACGTTATTCCATTCTTTATTATTACATTGGAATAACATGTCTATGTGGATTACCGCATGCATGGTGAATGATCCTTCATATTCATTCTTTATTAAATTGTGGAAATGATCTATCTATGTGGATTACCGCATGGCGGGTGAAAATCCATTTGCAGTTTCATATATTCTATTATACTCGTATGAGATATAATTTCTTTTGTACTCGTCATGGAATATCATTTTCTTTGGTATTTTTCTTTTACGAGTTACTATTCACGGGTTACTATTTACCCGGTTACTATTCACTCTAGTATTATTCACTCGGGTATTCGGGCCACTTTTTATGCCGGAGTACTATTCACGAGTTACTATTCACCCGATTACTATTCACTCTAGTATCATTCACTTGGGTATTCGGGACACTTTTTGTGTCGAAGTACTATTTATGGGGTACTATTCTCGAAGTACTATTCATGGGGTACTATTAACCCAAAAAATATATTTCTTTTCTGTCCAAATTATTTTTGGTACATGAATATTATTCTTGAATTTTACTCCACAAAGCAGTATCATGTTGACAATTTGGATATTTTTAAAAACTGGATAAATTTAAAGTCTTTAATATTTATCCTTGATTTCGTTTGATTAATGCTTATATCATTGTCATCATCCTCATGTTTATATTATGATGAAAGTCATCTTCGGCTTACGTGCAAAGATGGACTATTGATTATTGGTTTTACAGTTGTATATCTTTGGCTTACGTGTAAAGATGGATTATTGATTATTGGTTTTACAGTTGTATATCTTTGGCTTACGTGCAAAGATGAACTATTGATTGATGAGTATCTTTTGCTTATGTGCATAGATAAACTGTTTATTGGTATGATTATGACCAGGGATCATTCGGTATAATCATGACCCGTAATATTATAGATGATGTGGTAAAAGTCCTCATTGGCCCGTAGTGCATTGATGGAATGAGTTATTGGTATGATTATAACCGAGGATTATCGGGTATAATCATGACCATTGATGATTACATGAATATCCTTGGCCGTAGTGCAGGGGTGATTCGATGATGTGGATTATTTATTAAGCTGAGTCTCAGCGATAAAATATTGATTATACACTTTTAATTCGTAAAAGATAGTAGATATCATGCTCTACTTGACTCTTCTAAAATACAGTTGTATGTCTTTGGCCTGTATTGCAAAGATGAATTGTTAATAAATATCTTTGGCCGTAGTGTAAAGATGAATTTATTAGTATGATTATGAGCAGGAATTGTGATTTGGTATAACCATGATTTTTGATGTTTCAGGTGAAGATAGGTGATGAAAATTTTCTTCGTCCTGGGTGTGAAGAGGAATTTAGAATCACAATTATGATTATGAGCTATTCATATGATTGTGGACAGGAATTGTTGATTGATGTTACATGGATAAAACATTATTGGTGGACTTTTAACATGGAGAAGATAATATATCTGATGGTCTATTTGACTCTTCTAATGGATTGCTCGTTCCGCTGCAAATATGGTTAAAAAGTTTTATCATCTACCATATGTTCTAAATCGATTTTTATTCTTGATGAAGGCTATTGATGATGTAAATTATCTTTAGTCATGATATTCTTTTTACTGGGCTAGTTGTACTCACCCTTTTTGTTTCACAATTCCTTTCAAGTAATAAGAGTATACCGGGAATGTCGGCGGGTTATGAGGAGAATAGAGCGGTGGTCTATATAGTGTTGAAGTTCTCCTTAAATAGTATGAAAATAATTTTATTGAGAACTTTAGATAAGTGTGTCGTATTGTATACGTCATTTGATATTTAATTTTGGTGAACCGAATAGGGTGAGGTGAACCCAACGTTGGAAGGGTGTTTTGCCACTATCATACAAGATGTCTAATGACATACAACCTCGTGTTATCATAAGACAGGGTTGTACACATCCACTTGCCGAGTATATCTACGAACACTACCTATATGATCTTGGAGTTTGGTTGAAATATAATTTTCAATTGCAGAGAGTGGAGATAGTTATATGCCAAGAGAAGACTCGTCATTGGAAAGAACATGATAGTAATCTTCTCATTTTTCTTTGGGGTCTATTGGGTCAACCAAGGATAATTCTGTGGACATATGATATCTATCATAACCTAGACGCATGGCCTCCCATGTACGAAGGTTTCCTTGAGCACTTCCCAAAGATTTTAATTTCTAAAACAGTTTTTAATTGTACTTTTATGTAAAGTACCTTTGTAAGGTTGTGGTCGAGGCACCATGAGAGTTACATACATTTATATTAAAACTCACAGTTTAACTGTGGTCGTATTCTGCACGACAGTTCAACAGTTGTATAAATGAAGTTTGTATTTGATTTTTATAGTATGATATCTGGCGACTCAGAATGGGTCGTGTGGGACTATTTTGGGGGCGTCACAATTGTCTATTGTGATTTGGACTTAATTGTTTAATTGATTGGCCATTAATTATTGTGATAATCTATATGAACTCGAGCGATGAAGTATAGATTTAGATCTGATCATGATAGCATGTGTTTGTGATTTCTGCATAGATGGAATTCATGATTCGTGTTTAGGATAGAGATATGTCTTTACGCCATATGTAATCTTATAGAGAACTTGTGCTTTAAATCCTTTTTAATTGTAATTCACATAGAGATATAGTGGATTAGTTAATTAGGGTGTCTTGCTTAATTCTATCAAATGTGGATTTAAGTATGTATGGGTATTATGCATCGAGAGGTGGTTTGATCTGCTTTAGTGTTCTTAATTAACAATTCAGGATAGAAAATAATTGATGAGAAGTGTGTTAACTTAAATGAAGCAATAAGTGAAGTTGTGATCTTAAATCTCCATAATCTAATTTTTAATTAGTGGTAATTAGAATTAGTGTAATTAGATAATTTAATTCATAATCTTAAATTGGTTGTTTAAATAAAATTAGTTTGGTTAAGGGTTAATATTTGGTAATTTGTATTAATAATTCATCGTGGGAACGATACTCTACTTTCACTTTATTACTTTTTGACAACGTATACTTACGTGTTGTGCGTAATTAGATTTTACCCAACAAGTTTTTGGGATCGTTGTCGGGGAGATGTGTGAGCGACTATTGGTATGAAAACGCAAGGACTTTCAAGAGAACTTAAAGACATATAAAGAGGCATATAAAAGGAGGAGAATCGCAAGGATTAGAAAAAAAAAGAGAGGAGGATTCCACTAGATTAGATTAGAGTAGATTGTGACGAAA
The DNA here is from genome assembly GCA_020205605.1 of Panax ginseng. Taxonomy (NCBI): domain Eukaryota; kingdom Viridiplantae; phylum Streptophyta; class Magnoliopsida; order Apiales; family Araliaceae; genus Panax; species Panax ginseng. Next base: position 117,591,937 of record CM035133.1, on the reverse strand, counting down.
CCTTAGTTCTTAGGAGATTTGGAGATTGAAGCAACTTGGAGACCATTGAAGATCAAGAACAAGAGCTTGAAGAAGATGGAGATTTGCTGACAACAGATTTATTCTTCATTCTTATCTTATTATTATCTTTCAATGTTTATTCAATTGTGGATTCTTAGTTTTAATTCAATGAACTAATTCTTTGTTTGAGATTACAATGGATCTTATTGTGTAGTTTATTTTAATATGCTTCGCTATCAATTATTATGTTTTATCGTGAGGATTGTCTATTGTGATTTGGACTTAATTGTTTAATTGATTGGCAATCAATTACCGTGATAATCTATATGAACTCGAGAGATGAAGTATAGATTTAGATCTGATCATGATAGCATGTGTTTGTGATTTCTGCATAGATGGAATTCATGATTCGTGTTTAGGATAGAGATATGTCTTTACGCCATATGTAATCTTATAGAGAACTTGTGTTTTAAATCCTTTTTAATTGTAATTCACATAGAGATATAGTGGATTAGTTAATTAGGGTGTCTTGCTTAATTCTATCATCTGTGGATTTAAGTGAGTATAGGTATTATGCATCGAGAGGTGGTTTTATCTGCTTTAGTGTTCTTGATTAACAATTCAAGATAGAGAATAATTGATGAGAAGTGTGTTAACTTAAATGAAGCAATAAGTGAAGTTATGATCTTAAATCTCCATAATCTAATTTGTAATTGGTAGTAATTAGAAGCAGTTTAATTAAGTAATTTACTTTATAACATTAAATTGTTTGTTTAAATAAGATTAATTTGGTTAAGAGTTAATATTTTGTAATTTATATTAATAATTCCTCGTGGGAATGATACTCTACTTTTAATGTATTACTTGTTGACCACGTATACTTGCGTGATGTGCGTAATTAGATTTTACCCAACACCCTTCCCCATTCACTCTAAAAGGGCCACTGGAATTTGAAAACCTCTTTGTTGTGCAACAATTACGAATAGTTAAAGATTGTCCCAGAGCTGAATTTGTTTCCTTGCCCACAGTTCTTGAAACAACTCATTTAAATAGTGTGATTCATAAGCTCATTCGTGCAAATCTTATTCCTCGAACTGGTGGTCGGTCTAAAATGACTTATCAAGATTTGATATTATCATCCCTCATTTTGTCAAAAACAAAATTTAATTGTGCTCTTTTAATGATAAATCATATGGAAAGTTGTGTTAAAACTAAATAAAAATGTTTTCCATATGGTGGCTTTTTGACAAAGATATTTACTCATTTTGATATATCTTTTGAGAATGAAGAAGTGTTTCAATTAACTGAAGTAATTGATGACTTAGTCTTTGCAAATTCAAAACTCAAAATTGGGGCTGACAATGTTTTATCTTGGGACAATAAAGAAGATATTCCTGATCCTACTGCTCCTACTGTTTCTCCTTCCCATTCTCCTACTACTCATTATATTCCAATTCCTCCTGCTTCTTAAAATTCAGACCTTTCTCATCTTGTTTCTGATATGAATTCCATGTTCGACACAATGCTTGAACTCATGCATAATTTTTCAGCTTCACTCAATTCCTTATCCGATAGAGTACTCACAGTAACTAAGAATGTTGAATCTTTAGATGTGCAATTTAAGGATCTTTCTAAAAGGATTGAAGATGGATTGTTTGAGACTGATAAAGAAGACAATTAATTTCTCCTTTTTGATGATGTCAAAGGGGGAGAGATATTTGGTATTTGAAATTTGAATTGGCTTGAATTAGTATTCATGTTGGTAGTGAGATACTATATGCAATGATGGTTATTTGGATCAAGTCATTTTTTTTTCTCCTTAATATGCATAAATTTAGGGGGAGCATTTAAATTCAAAAGATAATATATTGTCATCATCAAAAAGGAGGATAATGTTAGTTTTTATTATTGTGTTTTTAATAATGACAATATATTTATACATGTTGGTTATTTTATGGATTACATGGATTATATTTTAATATTGGTCTATTGAATATAATATAGTTTATTTGGCCCAATTTGAATAATAAATTCGATTAAGGAAATCTGTAGGATTACATGAAGTATTTCTTGCCCATGAAGCTTAAAATGTATATCTTTATTGCTGGAAATTTAATTAATATTGTTAATACAATTTGTTTTTATTGGGTCTCTTAAGGAATTTGGTTCTACTATGTCATCTGTTTGAGTTAGAGTCCATCATGGAAAGTGTTTGACTAATTCAAATTCGTATGGAATTAAGTTGTTTAAGGAATCAGACTATAAAATCTCATGGACTCTTTTACCTTATCATGCATATCTTTTAGCTCCCTTATTTTTGCTTGGGATATTATTATTATATCTTTCTAATATATATTTATATATATATATATATATAATACATCTGCTAGTACATATATATATATGGTTACCAATTCGAATATTGGTTAGGAGATTTTCTAGAAGTTGGTTTATTTAAGAAATCTCATTAAAAATTGTTAACAGCTAGTTGGACTTTTTCAGCTAGACTTTGGATATTCTTTAATTCCTTCATTGCAGTATATCTCATTTATATCTACTGAGCTATTTTATATTTTTATATCTTATTTGTTAGATTTTGTAATAGGTATGAGATTTTTTAGCTAACAATTTTATAGCCGTTGTTTTTAGCCGTTGCTACTCACGTTATATATTCTCCTTCTCAGCTAAAACAGAGACAAGAGACTTGAAGCTGAAAACCATTATTGAATACATCCTGAAAGTTCTTCTAAAGTCTGATTCCAATTGTTATAATCTTCTGAATCATTTGTAATTGGAAATTCTTTGTAATCTTTTATTCATCTTTTGTAAACCGAGTATAAGTCTAGGTTGGCTTGGGTGATCATTTAATATTCAGTCTATACAACGGAAGCATCAAGGTCTCAAAGGTGAGAGAAGTTGTAGAGGTGCAAAGGGGGCAGATATGTCCAAGTCAAAATCGATCTTCGTTGTACAGGGAGTTTTCTGTAATCTTTTGAATATTAAGTTTTAATAAAAAAGTGTATCCAATACTAGTTGGTATTGGACGTGGATTAGGCCACTAGAGTAGAGGATAGAGGCTGAACCACGTAAAAATCATGGTGTGATTTATTGTTCTTTTGTTTCTGTTTTACGCTTTAATAATCTGCAGATTTTGGTTTCAGTCGGAAAAAATTTATACTAATACGGACAGGTATTAGTTGTCCGTCTATAACATACGAAGAACATAACTAATACGGACAGGATTAGACCGTCCGTTTATAGCCTGTTATAGTAAACTTTAAAATTAACCACTGTAAATCACTTTGGGTATTTACACCTATTCACCCCCCCCCCTCTAGGTGTGCTTAATTACAGAATTTCAAACCTCACACACCTTCCCCTCCTTCAGATATTCCATAATCATCAACCAATAATTATTTTGATGCTTAACTTGCTCTCTACAATCTGCAATATCAAAATACTAGAACCTTTCCTCCAAACACTCAACAACTCCTTGAGCTTATGTCAGATCTTCCTACCAAAATGGAGCTATATAATGCATCTCAGAAGGTGACCAAGGATATTCAAGAAGATCTTGAAGTACACTCTGAGCTTGTTCATATGAGGCTGACTCATTTGATCGATGCTGCCAACACCCTCCCCAGCAATCTAAGTACTGAGCTTACAAAGAAGCTTAGGGAGATTATCAAGGAAATGATCCAAAGTATCAATGAAAGGGATCAAATTCATTTTTAGGCTGCCAAGAAGCACAAGGAATCAGTTCTCCTTATGTAGAAGACTCAGGAATCTCAAAATAAACTTATGATGGAAAGTCTCTCAAATCTATGAACTTCAATGAAAGAATTCCAAGCATTTTCCATGGGTCAAATGCAACAAACAGAAACTATCTTGGCCATTATACAAAAGAACACATCTCGAACTGATTTTCTGGTTAAAGAAAACCGTGAAGACATTGCTCAATCCAGGAATCATCTCCAAGAGCTCATCCAAGGCATGAATCATCTATCTGAAGACATTCGAACCCTTGATGCTAACATAACGGGGAAGAATATAGGGGAAGGAGAGAAAGGCAAAAGAAGAGAAAAACAAATTGCTCAGTCTTCAAGGAGTCCTCCCACAAGATAACCTCGCCATCAGACTCCACGATCTAAACAGCAGCAGTGCCAACCAATTCTAATGGTGCAACCACTAAGGAGTCAAGGGCCATCTCCTAGCTCGCAAGGAGTAACCACTACTGGCCTAAACATGGAAATTGGAGATCTTGCATTCATGAAAAGACACGATTATGGAGAAAGACTGAGTCAAAGAGAGCTGGAAGATATAGCATGGAGAGACGAAGCTAGTAGGAGAAGGAGAGTTGCAGAGCATGCAAATCCTTCAAGGAGCAAAAGGCAGAAGAAATAGAGATAAGTTGGAATTTAATTCTTATTGATGTAACTAAGCATTATTGTAATATCTATCCTTACAAACATCAATAAATTCATGCTTATTCTCTAGAGAATTCAGCTGCTCACTAAAACACTAGGTCATATTTACTTTCTAGCAACTGCATCTAGAAATTAATGATCATGATACAAATCTCCTTGGTTATGTCAACATCAAATAGGGGGAGATTATTGGGAAATTGCATATTTAAATTTGATGTTGAAAGTAAATATGCATGCTTATATGTAAAGTCCTTCAAGGAATACATGTACAGGGACTTAGTGGTAGATCAAACTTGTTAGGTTGATCTGTGCTTTAATGTTTATCATTCTGTAAATGAAGAAGAAAAGATCAAAGATGTTAGGTTGATCTATCCCTTGAGATGTAATAGATAGGCTTTAACAGAATCGTAGTCTATCGAGCTAGTCAAGAGTTTGTAGAAGCCAAGGCAGAATCGTAGAGCATCGAGAATCGTAGTCTGTCTGCTTTGGAGGGCCTCTCGCAGAATCGTAGAGTGGTCCAGACGCCTGCCGAGCCAACTCAAAAATTGTAGTGTGATCTCGGAAGCGTAGAGTCTGCAAGTCAAGTAAGAAAAGATCATAGTCTACCAGTGCTTACGAGAAATCATAGTGCTCTCTTCTATCAGTACCGAAACAAGCACCAATGTGGCAAGACACCACGATCATGATCATAGTGCATCATCTATCTGCATCAGAAACATCGAGCTCTGTCCATTTGTTAAAGAATAAAATATAACAAATATAGAATGGATTATAGACGTTGAGACTCTCGGGAATCCCAATGACCCAACACTCATCCTTAGTATATAACAAAGAAATGTATTGAAGAAGCTAAGGAAATTACTATAGGTCAGCTGAAGACACCTTTTCAGGTGTTAGGTGAGGCAACAGTCTGGTGTGTTAGTGGGGCCAGACGGCTAATCAGAAGATTTGCAGAAAGTCTCCATCAGTGCTCAGAAATGTCAAATACAATTAATGCTTCAACAGATGCCTTCAAACGGATACATTTCAAAGGCACCTTATATACAAATCAAATGTAGATGCAAGAAATAAGCAAGCATAGACCAAAAAGCTGAAGAACACTCAACGATCAACTCTATGATCTGAAAAGGAAGCTTGCTCAACTACTCAGTTCTTGCGAACAAAATCTTAACAACAACTGAGTAGCATCATTCAAGAACTCAACCATCCTTAAAGTAAAGAAAGAAGTTCCAAGTCTGCTGGACTTGAAGAGTTCTAAGTGAACTTAAAAGTTCTGAGACTGCTGGTCTTGAAGAAATCTTTGAGATTCAAATATTGTAAAGATATCCTTAGTGGATTTCCTACTCAAGGAGTAGAAGAGTGGACTAGGAGCCTTGAGTGCTCTGAACCACTTAAAAACACCATGTCTCTTATATTCTTGCTATAACTGCTATATCTATCATAACTGCTTATCTTCCATTAACTCATTTTATCTTAAAGGGAGAAAAAACAAAACCTAAATTCCGTTGTGATTAGTTCATTTACAAATCTGGCAAGTATTTTGTAAAAGAAAATTTTAAAATATCTATTCAACATGTAGTAGTAACCCTGATTTGAATATTGGCAGAGTGCCTAGCCAATTTTCGGAAGTAGTAAAAGGAAATGTTGATATGCTAAACCAAAAAACAAGCCAAAATCCATAAGATATAAACAATTGCCAAAAATTAAAAATTTCTGATAAAGTTAATCAACACTTTCAAAACTAGTGACCAAAATAATTAAATAAGGTAACCATAACTAACACAACAGAATTTCAAAAATAAATAAACTCACATCATCGTCAAGGAGTCTTTAACTTGTAGAACCACATTTTAGATGAGATTGGGACAGACCTAAATCTAAATGTAGGTTCAATCTTATCATTATCTCCAGAGAATTTTTCAGTCCTTCAATATAAAAGCATATTAATTAGTAAAAGAAAAAAAATTCTTTTTTTAAAAAAACTATATTATTGTTAAACTATAAATAACATACATTTTTCTGTTATTTATGTCAATCTTAAACCATTGATCAAATAATATATCTTCAAATTTAGATGGCATACCCATGCAAACATTGGGAAATGCAGAAAGACCTCTGCGTATTTGTGTAGGAACTATAGCAAAAGATGAATCAGCAGAACCAAACTTCGTTGTATATGGACTCCTCAAAACAGAAATCTTCGCAGAAGCACGAACCGATCTACCACAGGGTTTAGAACCACTTCTCTCCACTTTAACACAATAAACTATATCCTGAGTAGTTAAAATCATTTCATCAAGTACCGACCTATTTTTTGCATCGATTTTACCCCCTTTAGCAATTGACAAAATAGGTCACAAATACAATTAGAATTTCAATTAAAAATCCAAACTGACTGAGCAGTAACAGAAATACTATAAGGAAGTAACCAATCCAATCTATGAAGTTACTAATATTGAAAAAAATATGAACCTCAATAGAGGTAAAAACAACAAGTTCTTTTCCAAAAGTCTGGCTTAAAATATCAAAAGTTGGAATGTCATTGTTCTTGCCAATCTATAAAAATAAAATACACTAATTAATCAAAAAAACAAAAACATATAACACAGAAAAATAAAAAAATATGTCTAACCTTGTCATCAATGTGAACCCCGGTAGGGGTAAAAAAACAAGTTCTTTCCTAGAAGTCTGGCTTAAAATATCAAAAGTTGGGTTGTCATTGTTATTGCCAATCTGTAAAAATAAAAAACACTAAATAATAAATAAAGCAAAAACATATAACACAGAAAAAACAAACAAATATGTTTAACCTTGTCATCATCTTCATCATTGTAAACCCCACCCATACCACCAACATCATCATCATCATTAGTTTTTCCATCAAACTGGTTTGCAGCATCCGAACCATTGCCTACATTATCAAACTCATTAGATATAACATCATCATCTAACTCATTACCATTACCAGCATCATCATCATCCAACTCATTACCTTCTGAACCACCATCATCATCATCATCACCTTTATTCCCACCATCACTAACATTAGGGCAGCCATGTAGCTGCTTTCTCAGAATCTTCCTTATGTCCCTGCAAATCTCGATATGGAAAACATGCAATTCATTCTTCAAATCTACCCCCAACTTCTCAATTTTTTTCTTAACTTCAATCACCTTCTTTTCCAAAGGCCTCACCCGTGCATCGATAATATTTTTGACATCAGAAAGTGAAAATCCAAAATCTCCACCCTTCTTGGTTTTATCCACTTTCATATCAACAACATTAGAGCCACCATCATTTCCACGGAAAAAGTGAAAACCACCCAAATCCAAACGATCCTTCTCATCAAATATAGGAATGAGCATTTGTATCCTCAACTGAAACAGAGTGAGAAAAATTAATATATCATCTCAAAAACATTAAACAATTAAAAGAAACAAAACAGTACACGAAAAATAATAAATTAAAATCAGTAACCAAATGTATACATGAAGGTAACCAAATATAATGTTAATGGTGACCGGCGTACCTGTCTAGAACCAAACACTAAATCATTCAACTTGTCATTTTTGGGAGCCTTCCCTAATTCCTTCCATCTAAATAATCTAACTTCTGACAGATGTTCATCAATACAGAAACCCTGGACTTTCAGTATAGGAATGGTTTCAAACAAGAAAACTTGGAAAACATAGGGTAATCCATTCAACTTTTAAGATTTACTATAATTGTCCTTGTAAAAATTGTATATGAAACCCCCATTCATGCCCTTCTTTAAATGTCCCTTCACAACAAGCGCTAAAGAATTTTTCGTCTGTTCAAAGGCAAATTTCCCCCATGGATAACTATCAATGTCGCCATAAGAGAGAAAGTTAATCAATACCTCATCAACATGATTATTTGAAACAGTAGCTAGTAGGAAATTGCAAACCAAGAATATAATGGACATCCTGACAACCTCCTCCTCATCATCAAATACAACTCTCTGATATATATCCTCCCGATACTAGTACGGGTCACAACCTCATCTCCAAAAAACTTTTCCACTAACTAATTTTCCCTTCCCTTGAATGCAGAAATATCCTCATTTCTTTGCCAACTCAAACCAGAAATTGAACAAAATTCTGGTAACCCGAATCTTACCCTTTTCTCACCAAACAAAAACCACATCTCCCCTTTGTCCCTTTGATAAACTTCTCTCACCAAATACTAATGAATTATTTGTGAAAACATTTAGGGCTCCCCAACATCTACAAAGTTCCCAAAAAAAAGTCAACTTAAACTTTTCTAATTGATCTTTAGTCAATTTCTTCATAATGACACTGGGCACTTCCATTTCAGACCAATAAATGATTTTTGTAGTGAAATTGTGATGGTGCTCCTGGTAATATAGATCCCAAATCTGCAAATACCATACATTACAATAGAAAAACAAGAAATATACTCACAACCTAAAATTAAACCAAAGTAATCAAACACATTAAAGTAGATAACCAAATCAAAATTGCATTACTAAAAAACACTAATGAGCATCTGCATTAACATAATGTACACAGTAACCAAATTAGAATCAAACAGTCATCACACTACAACTCTAGAGTAACAAAACCCATTTCAACAACTATACAATCAGCAGTATCCAAATATATTAGCATTAGTAACCAAACACAATCATACCAAAACCAATTTAATCAACCTCTGTATTGTCAAAAACTACCTAGTAACCAAATCAGAATATAATAGTAACCAATCCTCCACTTGGAGGGTACATAACCATTTTAACAAATACACATTAATCAATGACCAAATAAGATAGCACTAGTTCCCAAAATAAATTCACAAGTAGCCAGAAACAACTAAGGATTCCAAATTCTTAAAAATAATTAAAATAGCACACCTTAAGATGTTTTTGGCAGGGGATAATATTCCGGCTATAAGCATCATCTTCAGCTTCATTCCCAACTTTGTTTGGCGTATCTTCAAAATCAGACTCCAAATCCAGCAATTCCTTAGGCTTCTTAGAAACCTATCTCCCCGATTTCTTATCCTTAAGAGGGATTTGATCACTACCTTCTTTCCCTGCTTTGGGAACTTTACCACACCAGCCTTCACCTTCACATATTTTTTCACATTCTTAACAGAGTCATCCTCCCTAATTCTTTTCCTCTTCCCATCATTCTTCTTATCAACCATCCTCCCAACATTCTTCCTCGTAGAAACCATCTTATACAAAACCGAAAGAAATCACAAACGGCAACAACCAAGAAAGAAGAAGACCGCCGACGGCGACAACCAGGAAATTAAGAAGATGGAGCGGTGATACCCACAAATAAACCAAACGAAGCAGCGACGTATGGAATATTACTACCAAAGGCGGCACACTGAACTTAGAAGAAGAGAAATTTGGTTTTCAAGTTTCCAAATTAGAAAATAAGGGTTTCCAATTGAAAGAAAGAGGAACGGTAAATTGGATAGGCATGCAATTCAAATTATCACATATTATGCACAAAAACCGGGAACAGTTACCATTTGAAAAACTAATTTGCCACATCAGCAACCCATTAATACACTCAACTAAATTAAAGGGATATCAAATGCACTAATAGTGTAAATAAAATATTGAAAATGCATTAATTCTGTAAATATTTTTCGGATGCACTTTTGTTGTAATTTTTTAAAAAAATTTACTAGAAAGTGTAAAAAACCAAAAAACTAGGAATGTTTACGGCCTTAGGCCCAGGCCTAGCTTTTTCATGCTCTTTTCAAATTGGTTCAGTCCGGTCATTCGAATTTCGGTCCTTTTGTACACCTCTACTTGGGAGTTATGAGTAAAATATTTTACCACTAGGCCTGCAAAAAACCGAACCATTCGCAAACAGATTCAGTTTGAGTTCGATTGGATTGGATTGGATTGGATTGCATTGTCGAGTCGAGTTCGCACATGGTATCACATTCGATTGTTCGATTAAACATGTTCGTGAACCATGTAGTTCGGTTTGATTGTGTTCGCGAACAGTTAGGTTTGGTTTGAGTTCGATTCAGGTGGCGAGTATTTACAATATTTGGCTTAATTTTTATTTCAGTGTGTTGATGATATTCGCAAACATCATGATGTATGCGAACATGATGATATTCATGAACATGATGTTGTTCGACTATATTCGCAAATTGTTCGTCAACTCGAACATGTTTGCAAACTATTCGCAAACAACTAACGATCCGAACTCGCACATGTGTATTGTTACGATCGTGTTACTCGAACATGTTCGAGTTTGACTTATTGTGTTCGAGTTCGACAAAGTTCGGATCAAAACGGATCGTTTTGCATCCCTACTTACAACATTTATCCCCAAGTTACATGTGTTCAAGTCCATTGGGTGTAATTAATGATAATGATTTTAATCTATTTTAAATGAATTTCATACCATTACAGCCACTCACGTGTATCAATGATTTATAGAACATCATTCACCAGAATGGAAAAATAAAAAATAAAAAATTCCATATATTATTTCTTAATGCCAATAAACAGATAAGCTGATAAGAATTTCTAGTACACGAGTACAAATAAAATCCATAAAAATCTGATCAGCCTTTTAGTTTCTAGTTCCACATGAATCAAATGGCTGAATCATACTTTAAATTCCATTAACATTACAACATTCATGTGATTGAACAACTTCATTATAGGAGGAAATATGATCGAGAACATGTCGAACATAAGTGTTGGAGAAACTAAAAGGATATCAGATTTACTAAAAGCTCGAGTATTTACAGAGGCCACTACACGTTTAAGGATATAGAAACACGAACCGTTGACCTAATTTTGCCTCAATCAGTTGGCAAGTTAAGCTCGCCCTCTGGCCCAGCTCTCTTATTTACATATGAACTTGCTTGAATCTAAACTGCCTTAAAAATAAACACAACTTGTAACATTAAAAATCTAAACAGCCTTTTAAATTTTCAATCCATCTTCTCCAACATCTAATAATCTTTACACAAAGCAGGTCGTGCAGTAGGACTTGTTTGTATTCTTTTACATGAACATGTACACTTAGCGCGAATCTCATTGAGAGTCTGCACAAAAAAGAATATACTTGATGAGGGAAAAGAGAGGCTTGTTGGTGATTCATATGAGCTTGAATGAGATGGGTTTTTAGGTATACCTGCACTTCTTTCTGTATGTCTTTAATGCTCTCTACGGCCAAATCTAACATATCAGCTGTATTTGCTTGCTGTCAATGGACAAAAATTATGTAAATTCTCATGACTTCAAAAGGAACAATAGTGCATGATCCTGATAGTTTGTTTTTCTTTTTTTTTGATCTTGTGATCGTGATGGTTTGAAAATTACCTTGTCCATATTTGGGAAGAGATCTTGCAGCTTTTTCATTCTTTCACTAATACGTGTTCGTCTCACCTGTAAATCATAACAGCAATTTAATTAATTATGTTAGGTTCATGAACATGAAGAAATTAGCGCTATGTGATAGCCAAAATAATCAAGCACTGGAAGGATTAAAAGCAATTGGGATAAGATTATTTAGATTTTACCCTCTCTGCAATGCTTCGTGGGTGAGTGGCAAAACCTCTTTTGGCCCGGATCTTACAAGGAGTGGAGCCTTGTTGAAACGGCTGAAAATTCTCAAGTGTGGCCATCTCGACAGAGGTGCTTGGCGAGCTCAGCTGGTGAACTAAACCAGAACTATAATGTTTGGAATCCCCATTCTGATACGTACGGAAATTAAGGTTATCTTTAGTGACTGACAGAATCATAAGCTATAAAAAGAAAACTTAGACACAAATTATTCTGAGAAATACCTGAGAGTCAAATCCATTCAAGTTGGAAAACATCTTCACTTCACTGTCTCTGTTTCTTTTTAAGTTATTCGACGTAGAATCATTAGGACTGTTGGGGAGATAGCGCCCACTGGATTGCTCTCCATTCTGTCCACTCCCCAAGTGTCCATTCTGTTGGCTTCTAGTTCCTACATTATCGTTTCCATTTTCAGTGATCGGAGAGCAAGAAGATGGCCCAGATGAGAAGGTCATATAACTACTCAATCTGATGGTTTTAGAACTGGCTTCTATATTAGTCCTATTACTAGCCCTGAAATTCCCCACGTCGCCTGGCACACCAAATCCTTGAGATTAATCATGTCAATGAACTTCCGGTTCGAAGTCAAGATATCAATACTAAAGGAAGTTAGTTTACAACTGATCTCAAATTAATTAACGCTAAAAAGAGAATCGAATTCAAACACTTTTGGCATATGAAAATTCAAAGTTCCAATCATCTATCCATAAAATATGGTTTTTGATATTTTTATACAAAGCCATAATGGTTAAATTAGTTAATCAGGCCGTAGTGAACAAAGCTTGAGATAAATACATAAATAGAAAAATAGACTACCATGCTCACAAAACACATGCCACTATAAAATTAAGATGTTACTCTGTCCTAACCCAATTTTTCATGTTCTCCAAGCTAAGTTTTTTTATTTTTCCCAAGCTAAAATTAAGGCCATATAGTTTACCGAACAATTTTCTATTAAAAAAAATTCTACAAAACAAATTAAAAGAAAGGATAATACTAGGGCTATCAAATTTTTTGTCTCAAATGCTAGTCAATCACATGATATTTAGTCGAACAATGTAATGATGTCATATCAGAACTCACAAAAAATTAAAAACCTCTAGCATTACCCAAAACAAAATTCGATGACGTATCATATTTCCGTGTTTTCCAGATATAAAAGAAAACAACAGTTTTTCAAAATGATAGCCATTACCCATTCGAAGACTAAAAATGCAGAACAAAATGTATGATGACAAAAGCTGAAAACAAAAACAAATAACTAGGGGTGTAAATGGTAGCAGGAAAATTCGTATTTGAGAAAAAATCGAATATTATTTGTATTCGAAAAAAAATTAGATATATGGTATTCGGTTTAAAAATATCCGCAAATAAACAGATACGAATATGGATATAGGCGTATTCATATTCGTATTCGTTTAGCGTCTTAGCGTAAATAAATTCGGCGGATAGCGAATATCTAGAATCCAATATTCATATCCGGATTCGGATCCATATTCAGAATTCGTATCCAAATAACACTACAAGAAAATTGGATAATTTCGACGAATTAAATTCCCTCGAAATTAAGGTATTTTTGAAGGAATTTTCCATCGCGACTAATTCCCTCGTAAATAAATTAATACCGACAAAATTTCGTCGAAAATGACAGGCATCCGTTGGCGCCAACATTTCCGCCACGCCATTATTATTTTTGACAGAATTACATTTATTTTCGACGGACAATAAAATAGTCTAACTCAATAAAAAAAATATAATATCATATAATAAAACATTAAAAATAGAAAATATTTTAATATTATATAATATAAAAAACTAAGGGATGTGTTGGAAACATCTAAAATAAAATAAAGTAAAAATAATAAAATTTAATAAAATAAAATTAAAGATCAAAATAATATAATATAAAAAATAAAATAAAATAAATTTTAATATTAAATTAAAAAAATAAAATAAATGCAATATTAAATTAATAAAATAAATAAATAAAAAAAAATGATACAATTTAATAAAATTAAATTAAAGTACAAAATAATATAAAATTAAAAATTAAATAAATATAATAAATATAATAAATATAAATATAAATGTAATATTAAATTAATAATATAATAATATAATATAATACTTTAAATTAAACTAAATTAAATTAACATAAATTAATATAAAATATAAGATAGTATAATATAACTAGATAAACTAAATAATATTAATTTACTTGGTTTCCGCTACAAAATAAAATAAAATAAAATTTTAAACAGTAAACTAAGTAGTATTTGCTTAGTTTCCCACTGCTAAAATAAACCGACTTCATATGCATGTTATGTCTAGGACTGTTCCTAGATATTATGTCTCTCACTTAGGTCGGTGTCAACAGCTTAAGTACGTTTTTTCTATTTTGAGGACTTTTCGGCTGGTATATTTGCATGTTCTTTGAGTGCATACTTAGAGTAAGTTGTCATAGTCTATTTCGTATACTTGAAATTAAATAAACATGCTCAAGGTATTGCCACTAGTGAAGAGACGCGCCAAGGAACGGGATAGCTAACAACCCTGATCTAATTGTGCCTTTTGTTCAATTAAAAATGTTAGATGACCAGAGTTTGATGTACCATAGGATTCCGTTCGATGGGAGGAAATTAGTTATTGCTTACCGTAATGGGATGCAAATTTTTTAAGTTTGCAAATGAACATGCTAATGATCCGAACAGAAAGATGAGATGCTCGTGTGTCAAGTGTAAAAACCTGATTTGGAAGAAAGCCGACGACATTAAATTTGACTTATTTTTACGTGAGTTTGTGGATGGATATATATTCCATATGGATTCATCACGGGGAATCAGCTGAGTTGAGGGAAATGATCGACAGTTTAGACCAACCAATTCACAAGGATTCATACGGTGATTATTAACGCCAAATTTTGTACGCCTGACGAAATCACCCAAAATAGCAAGCCAAAATCGCGCTAACGGTTGATTGTATTGTTGTGAAATCAAACTTACGAAATACATTCACATAAACATAAACAAAGAGATAAAATATGAACACAAGAATTTTACGTGGAAATCCAATTGGGAAAAAACCACGGAGAGAGAGTAATCCACTATAATAATATTGGGAGTACAAGTTGTGTATTTGTGTTGTATCTCTTGTGTCCCCTCTCCTCCACTGTCTCCTCCCCTTATTGTTGTATTTATAGATGTCATATCCACCTGAATCCAACTAGGAGTAGGAGTCCTTTGTAGAATCACCTTATAACAACAATTAATGGCTGATAGATTCCTTCCCAAATTAAACTTCCTTATCCTACCAAATAACGAAACACAATCTTATTTTAACAAGGACCCTCTCGCTGTCAAAATAAATATATTATGGGTCAACACCAAATCTAGACCATTAAATAAATTGGGTTATGGCTAGACCCAAATAATCACACTCCATCATTGCCCCCCAGTCTCTTATTTATAAGGAACTTATTTATAAGAGTATTCAAAAAGTCTCCGTGGGATTTTTATCCTCGGGATTTTTATCCCCGGGATTTTTATCCGTAGAATGTTCATCCTTTCGAGAGATCAAAGCCTTCTCGAAGGACATTTGGTGCTATTACTGCTTGGTCCGCCGCCGAACCACGCTTGCGCCGTTTTTAATCCCAGCTAACTCGACGATTGAAAACCGTGCATCATGCATAGCTGTCGTCTGCCACTTTTATTAAAAAACAATTTCATGGGCATGTCCCTTTAGTCTGTTGTTGATGATGAAATCGAAGCCGCCTTTAAAGCACTTCAATGATATAAAAGCTTAAACTTTTATCTCTGTGCTAGCTGAATTCGTTACTAGTGTGGTAACTCAGCACACCAATTTATCATCACCTAGACCAAAGTGTTAATGTTTAGATTTTACATGCATCATGTGAATACTACCACTACATGCATAATATAAGTGAGAGTATGTAAAGTTGTATCAATAATCAATTACGATCAAGCTTCAATTGCTATTGGCATAATAAATATATACACGCGTACAAGTATATATTAAATTTAATAAAAAAAATCACTTATCTCCTTCGGTGAATCAGTGATTTTAAATCGATACTAGAACAAGTGTCTTGCTTCCCACAGACGGCGCCAATGTTAACGCCAAATTTTGTACGCCTGACGAAATCACCAAAATAGCAGGCCAAAATCGCGCCAACGGTTGTTTGTATTGTTAAATACAGTCACATAAGCATAAATTAAGAAATATAAAGTATGAACACAAGATTTACGTGAAAACCCAATTGAAAAAAAACCACGGAGAGAGAGAGAGAGCAATCCACTATAATAATATTGGGAGTACAAGTTGTGTATTTGTGTTGTATCTCTTGTGCTCCCTCTCCCCCCTTTATTGTTGTATTTATAGATGTCATATCCACCTGAATCCAATCAGGAGTAGGAGTCCTTTGTACCTTATAACAACAATTAATGGCTGATAGATTCCTTCAAAAATTAAACCTCCTTATCCCACCAAATAAGGAAACACAATCTTATTTTAATAAGGACTCTCTCGTTGTCAAAATAAATATATTATGGGTCAACATCAAATCTAGACCATTAAATAAATTGGGTTACACTTTGGCTAGACCCAAATAATCACACTCCAACATTGCCCTCCAGTCTCTTATTTATAAGGAACTTATTTATAAGAGAGTATTCAAAAAGTCTCCGTAGGATTTTTATCCTCAGGATTTTTTTTTATCCTCGAGATTTTTATCCTACGAATATTTATCCTTCGGATTGTTATCCTCCGAATATTTATCTGTAGAATGTTCATCCTTTCGGGAGATCAAAGCCTTCTCGAAGGACGTTTGGTGCTATTACTGCTTAGTCCACCGCCGAACCACGCTTGCGCCGTTTTTAATCCCAGCTAACTCAAAGATTAGAAACCATGCATCATGCATAGTTGTCGGCTGCCACTTTTATTGAAAAACAATTTCATGAGCATGCCCCTTTAGTCTGTGGTTGATGATGAAATCGAAGCCGCCTTTAAAGCACTTCAATGATATAAAAGCTTAAATTTTTATCTCGGTGCTGGCTGAATTCGTTACTAGTGCGGTGACTCGGCACCTATTTATCATCACCTGAACCAAAGTGTTAATTTTTAGATTTTACATGCATCATGTGAATACTACCACTACATGCATAATATAAGTGAGAGAATATGTAAAGTTGTATCAATAAGCAATTACGATCATGCTTCAATTGTTATTGGCATAATAAATATATACACACGTACAAGTATATATTTAATTTAATAAAAATGAATCACTTATCTCCTTCGGTGAATCGGTGACTTTAAATCGACACTAGAACAAGTGTCCTGTACGCCTGACGAAATCACCCAAAATAGCAGGCTAAAATCACGCTAACAGTTGATTGTATTGTTGTGAAATCAAACTCACGAAATACATTCACATAAACATAAACAAAGAGACAAAATATGAACACAAGAATTTTACGTGGAAACCCAATTGGGAAAAAACCACGGAGAGAGTAATCCACTATAATAATATTGGGAGTACAAGTTGTGTATTTGTGTTTTATCTCTTGTGTCCCCTCTCCTCCTCTGTCTCCTCCCCTTATTGTTGTATTTATAGATGTCATATCCACCTGAATCCAACTAGGAATAGGAGTCCTTTGTAGAATCACCATATAACAACAATTAATGGCTGATAGATTCCTTCCCAAATTAAACCTCCTTATCCCACCAAATAACGAAACACAGTCTTATTTTAATAAAGACTCTCGCTGTCAAAATAAATATATTATGGGTCAACACCAAATCTAGACCATTAAACAAATTGGGTTACACCTTGGCTAGACCCAAATAATCACACTCCAATAGTGATAATTATGATGTCGTGGAGATGTTAGTCGATGTTTATGCCCGTAACAATATTGTTTGGGCTGCAAACGAGCATTCGTCAAACAGTGCTCAGCAAGAGCCAAATGACACAGCAGTTGCCTTTTACAAGATGTTATCTTAATCGGGGGTCTCATTGTACGATAAAAATGATAAGCACACTAGGCTATCTGCAATGACAAAACTCTTACACTTCAATAATGAACATGACTGTAGTGAGAAAGGTTTAAATGATTTGCTTGCTCTTATCTATGAGTTCTTACCTAAGGATCATACTCTGCCCTTTAATTACTATGAAGTGAAGAAGATGGTAAATGGGTTGAATATATATTGGGTATTAGAAGATCGATACTTGTAAGCAGAAGTACATATTATACTATGATATACTATGGGGAGGACAGAGATAAGTTGTAGTAGATATATGCAACTTGCCTTGGTACAAGATGAAAAAACATGGGGGAAAGAGAAACATGTGTCTAAGAAGATCTTACAGTACTTTCGTCTTTCGCTAAGGATTCAGTGTCTATTCTTGTTTTTAGTCGATGAACTTAAGATATTGTGGGAGATGGGGGTCCAGACTTATGACAAATCAATCAAGGAAAGCTTTGTGATGAATGCATCCTTGTTGTGGACTGTCATTGACTTTCCGACACTTGGGATGATCAGTAGATGGTCGACTCATGGTAAGTTGTCATGACCAGAATTTATGGGGATGTTCAAGGCACACAGCTGAAGCATGGGCAGGAAACTAGTCTCTTTGAAACTACTCGTAGATTCTTGTAAGTTGATCGCAGTTATAAAAAGATATATGCACAATTCAATAGAAAGACAGAGAAGGGGGTTTTTGGTCAATTGTCGAGTAGCGAAGTATTGGGCTGGATGAACGATCTGAAATTTCCACCGTCAGAGAAGGGCACAATAAGTTGAGAGCAATAGGTTACGGGAAGACTTATAACTAAACACACTTGCCCATGTGATTTGAGTTAACACATTGGGTCACACTTTCAGCTCGTCATTGTATAAATGTCATGCATACAAAAAAGTATATATTTGAGAACTTATTTTACACCGTGCTAGATACAAGTGGTAAAACAAAAGACAATGACAATATAAGAGAAGACTTGGAGGCACTGAACATAAGGCGGGAATTAAGGCTCTGACCTAACAATTAAAAACATAAAGCTCCATTTTTTCTTATCAAGCAATAAGTTGAAGACATTTGCAAGTGGATAAGTGCGTTGAGGCTCCCAGATGGATATGTTTCTAATATATCTCGTTGCAGTAAGGTTGAACAGATGAAAATTAATGGGTTCAAAAGTCATGATTGTCATGTATTCATGCAGAAGTTGATGTCAATTGCATTTCGTGAGATGTTACCTACAAAAGTTATAGATGCCTTGACTGAACTTTCATATTTCTATCGGGATCTATGTTCAACGATTATAAAGTACATTGATGTGGAGCAGATAGCGAAAACCATAGTGCTTAAAATTTGCAAGCTTGAAATGATATCCCCTCCAGGGTTCTTCGACTCGATGGAGCATTTGTCTATTCATCTAGAATTTAAACTTAAGCTTAGATGACCGGTGAAATATCGGTGGATATATCATTTTAAGTGTTGCTGGTTTGATACTGAAAAGGGTGTTAAAGTTGATCGTAATAAAATCATCACAGTAGATATAAAGTCAAAGTTACAATCTGATGACGTATTCGTGTTAGCCTTTCAAGTGGCTCAAGTGTACTATGTGCCTACTGTCATCAGTTATAGAAGCCCGTGGTATTAAGTTGTCACAACAAAGACTCGGGCATTTAATGGTGTTAATCTTACTGGGACGGATGACCCGTTGCATGAAAATATTAGCAATCCCAATCAAGTAGTGCTAAATGATGGCTATGTGCTTCTAAATGATGTCATTGATGTACTCGATGATGAGGAAGTCAAGGAAGATGTGATCCTCAATGACTGTGGTCGTTGAAGATGATAATGATGAATAAACTGATAATGAAAAGGAAGAGATACAATCCAAGGATGACAATGATGTTGATTCTGACGGGTTTGATAACGTAACAAGTCTAAACTTATTTATATTTTATAAATAATTCACTATCAATAATGGTTATTTAATTAAATTAACTGCAAATTAAATTATTTTAGTAATATATTTATGGTTAGACATGCTTACGGTGGTCGTCACATGATGTTGGTGGTAGTATAAGATCGATTAACGATGAGTCGTATGGGTCATCTTCATCAGCTAGTAAGTTTTCGTCATCAAGAATTCGATTTTGTTTAGGCACAACTTTTTTATAGTTTATGAAAATCTTATATTAACATAATGTCATAAATTATACTTACAGATATTGGTCATCAACATCACCGAAGGACTAACCTCGGTTTATTTGGTCATCCGCCGACAATTCCACACACAGTTCGTGTAGATGTCGACTCTGCGCAATAAGTGACAAAACGTAATTTTAAATTAAAATAATTTATTTGATGACACAATTAAAATAACACACTATTATTTTATTTTTATTTTAGTATTTTGAACCTTGTGGCTAAGGCGACCATACACACCATATGCTTGACACACCTCCCCACTGATTGCATGCAATTTAGCCAGTACGCGCAGTATGATGTCTCATTTATGGAGACTATGTTGCGCGAGTTTCACATAAGTTAATTTTCATAAATTAAATTGTATATGTAAGTAGTAGTTACACATTGTTCTAATTTTTTCTAATAAGTTATCATTTTTTATAGATTTATTTTAGATATGAGGAGGGCATCCCTCAACCAGTCTATGACTTTGCTATTATTGCACATATAGTGAATAACTATATCGGCTGGTTGTACGAGATGAGACAGAGGACCTCCCGGGCTCCGGGCTGTTCTAAACCAGCCCAGGACTACGATTCATGACCATTAGCTTCAAATTGTCTCAGATGCAGTATGGGAGGCAATGTGTATGTACTGGGATGTTGATAACTTCAAGAAGAAGTCTGACCAGATGAAGAAAAATCGTGGTCAACTCCGAATAATACATACTACTAGCTCACTCTTTTTGGAGTTGAAGTCGGTATATGTGTATTTAGTTGTTTAGTTTAATATTGTCATAAGCATATTAAATATATGTTATATTAATATATTTATTAGGCCATGTGGGTGAGCTTAGGCCGACCTACCACCATGGTCGATTTCTAAGATAGAGCCCAAACGTTGAAGGACTCTACTATGTCTCCCGTAGAATTAACTATACTGGTAACAGTTATTATAATTTTTAATAATTATTAATATTAGGTAATTAATAAAAACAAATTAATTAACTCACATATACATAATAAATTACATGACCGAATTTAAAAACTCCAAGACCGTGTAGCTAAGTTACGAGATTCTAGGAGAGATTCTAATCCGTTAGATTCCACCATCCCTCCGTCCGAGAGTAACTTATTTCAGGATGAGGAAATGACTCTTTGGGCCGCGTCTCACGATCCCCCCAGTAGCAGTATCAACAGGTATCGAGTGAAAGGTTTGTTGAAGGTACCAGTGTATACACTAACTGGAGGTATTAATATTTAGCATGTTTCTCGTTATTTCATAATTTATAAAATAATGTAAATTACTAATAATGTTATTTTTATTTCTGCAAGCTCTAGTTAGCGTCCGAGAGCACCTATTGGATAATCTCATACGGGCGTTAGCTTGGACGACGAGCTATTCTTAAGGATTATGATGACAATGTCAGAGATGTTTGGTACAAATCTAATATTTCGTCGTCAGGATTTGCCTAGTCGTGCTCACCTTAATCATCTTGCTTAGGACATTAAAGAAGGGGGTTACCGCCGAGAGTACGGGTATCCCTCCGGAGCAGTTCGCCGCGATACGTGACGAGATGTTACGGATGGTGGTTACCCTATTGTTGGAGACTTTTGGGCCGATGTTGAGTCAACACCTGCTACTCAGGTATTTTATTCCTTTTAAGTTGTATATTATGCATGTTATTTAATTATCATTTACCTATCTCTTTAGTTCTCAAATACGGACTAATAAGTTATATTTTTAAGTGTATCAACAGGGTGGTGATGTCGAGCAGAGGGATGATGACGATGATTTTCGAACACCGAGGATGATGGCGATGATTTTCGAGACACCGTAGCAAAGACCTCGACGACACGTACCGATGATCTTTCTGATCAGACATCGATGGTAGTACTAGCTTTATTTACTTTTGTAAATCATTGTAAATAATTTATCTCTATATACTTTAGTTTAGCTTATTTTTTATAAATCATTGTACTTTAGTTTAGTTTTATAAATCCTTGTACTTTTAAAAAAAAATTGTATTACTTATCATAAATTAGTTTATATTTGTTATATTACCTTTCAGGTATTCATATATGTTTTTGTTATAATTACGTTGTATGTGATCATAAGATATAGATTATTGTAGGTGTTATTTGGGATAAAAACAAGTTTACAACTACAAAAATGTGGTTTAAAAACTTTGAAACTGCAAAAAAAAATTGTTATTTTCGACGAAAATTCGCCGAAAACAATTTAGTATAATTTATTAAAAATATACTATTTCCAACGAAATATGTTATTTCTGACAAAAATTCCATCAAAAATAAACTAAAATAATTAAAATTGGTGGATATCAAGATACCGTGTTTAGAAAACACTATTACTCTTGGGCAGATTTAAACTCGACCAAATTATTCCATCAGATATAAGTCTGTCGAAAATAACATTTTCTCAACGTAATATTGGTCGAAAATAACATATTTCGTCAAAAATAATTAATTATGAATTTTTGAAATGTCAACTAAAACAAACGGACTAAATCAGCTTACTTCCATATCTTGAAACCAAAGAGGTATGAAGGTATATATTTGTCCAAACTTTATTAAGCATGATCTACTACCCTAGAACATAAAATTTTTATGTAGAAAATAAACTATAATAAGCATACTAACTTGTAGTATATACATATAATATACAATACTAGAAATAGCTTATTTTCGTTACACCAATTTGAAAACTTCCATCGAAATTAAACTATTTTCTTGTAGTGTAACTTATCAAAACAAAATTTATTTATATATATATATATATATATATATATATATATATATATTACATAATAAGCAAAAAAAAAAAAAAATTTAATGGTCTTCCTTATATAATAATTATTTTTTTTCACTATCATTAAGAAAATTATTTTTTAAAATATGTATAATAATTATTTTTCACTATCATAAAAAATTATTCATTTTACTTCTAAAATTTAGGAAATAACACTTTTATTATAATATTAATAAATTGATTTAAGCATAGTTAATGGATTTTTACTATTATAAATTTAAAATATCTGAAATGTACTCTCTCTGTCCCGTATTAAACCTCTTGATTTTTTATTTAGGATGTTTCATAATAAATGTCCTATTCTATATTTGTAACTACTTTTACCTTATTTTTTCACTTATACCCTCATAATCTTTTTACTCTTAACTTTTGTTAAAAATTGAAAAATGATAAAAGGTTTACTTTAGGAACTAATGAACTATTATACCACTTTCTCTCTCATATTAACAGCATAATATGTCTACTATTTAATGACTCTCTAGAATCATTTTCTCTATTCATTCTAGCTTTTAGTATTTATTGAGAAAGTGTGAATAACAAAAAAATAATCTAGAAAACTAATTCACATGGGAAGAAGTAATATTTCATAGAAAAGTGGAGAAATACTTCAATTAATAAATAATTCAAAAGGGAAATTTAGGTAAAAATATATATATTATATTAATTAGCGTGTCGAAACTAATTAGGACATTTATTTCGGGACAGGGGGAGTATCATTTAACAAGAAAATTATATACTACAAGAACAAAACTATAGTTATTAACTTGTTACAAGTTTTTTATTTTCAAAACTTACTTGCGATACCGGGAGTTGGGGGTAATGGACAATATAATTTTATTGTTAAAATATGTTAGGTCTGAATTAATTTAGAATTAATCTAAAAGAGGGGGTGAATAGATTAATTCACGTTTATGAATTTTTTGGTGGAAGAAATATGTATCACTTTCATTTGTCCAATTATTTAGAAAATAAAAGTCCAAATATTTAAAGTAAGCTCAATGTCAATTTTAGATCAAGTTAGATTAACTAGTTATCATATATTATAACTCACTCTTCATAAATATAATGAAATAAAATAATTTTTTATAACTATGTAATCTAAGTATTGATGATAAATAATAAATAAAACTTCTCATAAACATATTATTAAAGTTTTAATCAAGTATTTTGGAAAAAAAAAATTAAATATTCAATGTAAGTTATAGATTATAAATATTCATACACAATGCAATATTACTGCACACACACAAAATCGACATTTACTTATTAATGGACATCTAAACATTAAAAAGTAGAGCATTCATTTTAAAATTTAGAATTTCGAAAATAAGAAAAACTTATTTGAATTGTAATATAGAGCATTGATTATTGTATTTATTAAAAATAAATAAATTAATATTCATTCATTAATAGACTATATATTTTAAAATTATTATTTATTTTAATAAGATTGACAACTAAAGTTTAATCATTTATATTTATTTAAAATTCATTATTTATTTTTTATATTTTTAATATATATTTATTTTCCTTTCCTTTATGATTATGATGTTTAATTAATATGTATGATTTAAATTTTAAATTGTGATTGATAATGAGTAATTATTCATTTTTTTTTCCTTTATTTTTTATAAATAATTTGAATAAATTTTATATTATGTGACTGATAAATAAATTTAAATACCCGAATATTTAAATAAAATAAACATAAACAAATATTATACGTATTCAGATATTATTTATAAATATAGTGTTTTTAAAATTCGTCAAATACCGATAACGCATAACAAATTAATTTTTTAAATACAAATACAGATACAGATACCATTGCATCCTTATCCATATATGTTCGTTTACAACCCCACAAATATATGAGATCCAAAATGGAGGCAAAAAGTCAAACTTTCACCAACCCAAATTTAACGTATAGATCTGATCAATTTCCAACTACTAAAGTAAACCTTTAATTAAGCCAGTTTCCCACCACCAATCATATTCATCAACAAATTAAATATTAAGAAGAAAAAAATATAACAAAAATTACCAATTTCATCCGCCAAATTTGACAAAAATCCAGCTGGAGAACTGTTCTGCCGTATCAAATTCGAGCAATTTCCACTACTTTTCACTTGATTCAAACTCTCCATTCCCACAGACGAATTCAAACCCCTAAACGAATTCTCTGCATAAGGAGCATAACCTAACACCGAATTATGATCTGCTGCCGGCACTGTAGTAGCATAAACCATTTCCGAAGAAGCAATAGCAGAAACAGAAGAATAATCATTAATTGCCTCGGTCATTTCCTGCTTCAGAGCCTTCGGAAATTTCAGATCAATTGCATCACTCTCGTCGGAATCAAATCCCTGAAACATAATTTCCGATTCCCGATTCGTGTACTCATCGTCATCACCACCACCGGCGACACCGTTATTTAGTAGACTAGCAAAGAAAGAGCTCGGAGCCGATCGATATCTCGCCAAATTAGAGCTCGCCAGTGATGGCTGCTGCGACGGCTGCTCATAATTATACAGATCTGAATGCATCAATTTGAAATTCGAAGAAAACAAAATACTATCCATATCTCTCGCTATGGCTTCCGAGCCACCAACACCATACATAATTAAACTTAATTATTCCATCCCCGAATTGAATCCCAAACTGAAGAAGAAATTAAATTTCAATTTCACTGCTTCAAGTAAGAAAGATCTAGATTTTTCTCTCTTCAAATCACTGAAAGTTGATTTTTGAAGAAAATTTTAGAGAGAGAAAGTAGGAGAGAGAGATGGAGAAATGATTTTGGCATTTAGCTTATCGACAACTTTTATGTGCTTACTCACTATCTTTATCTATAGTATTTATCTATTTATGGAAAATATCTGCCCTCGGAATTTGGTAATATTTACGTAACTGTTCTTGGTGGTCTCAATCCACGAATGGGACCCTCCATAGTCCTTGAGGCGAGGCTTATGTCGGCTTCTTTGATTGAGATTATAGATCTTTTCCTTTTTGTCTTTAGCACTCATTTAAGAAGCCATTTTCTTGTTCTTGTATTTTAACTTTTACACCCTATTTTGGAATTTTAATTTGGAGAGAATATAAAATGAAGTCAAAAAATAAAATGTGTTTTGAAGTTTTTTTTAGTAGCAAAGAAAAAAAAAAGAAATTAACTAAAAGAGTGTCTTGGAGTTTAAGTTAAAAAAAAAAAAAGAGAAGACAATAAGAGAAAAAATGTTTTTTTTAAGGGAACTGATATTTTTATATGAAAATTTAATATTTCTGCATGATCCTTCTAATATGAATAGTGAGTGAGTCCTACTTTTATGTGAAAGACTCATTTAAAAATATTATTTTAACATATGGAAATATCAATTTTCTTTTATGAACTAAAAATTTTCTCTTCACTTTTAAGATGAAAATTAGAGAAAATAAAATGTGTCTTTTTTCAATTAAAAAACTCCTAGACACAGCATTAATTTTTAGTAGGTCTCATCTTCAATTCATGTATATATTCGTATGATCTGTTCATTTTTTTTAATGTAAAAATTATTGTTTCCTTTATGCGAGGTATATTTTCTTTTTCATATGAGATTTGATTGATAAATGTAAATAATCATCGTTAAAATTCTTACTATTATAATTGCTAGATTGGTAAACTGTGAAGTTACGAGCTTTTTATAAAATTTATATTTTTTAAAGGGTTATATGTATATACATCACTGTGTATTACACAGTCGGGATATGATTACGAGTTTTTTAGGCTATGACGATGGGTGACGACAATTCACCCGTCGCCATAGTCGACTGTGTACTACACAACTGTGCACATATCCTTTTTGTCAAATTATATTTTATATGAAAATCAATATAAATATATGAATCGTGTCAGATTTTTGAATACTTATTTTCATGTATAGTATGTATTTTTGTATTGATCAATAAATTACATAATGTTAATTTAAAGTTGCTATTAATGTATTAGTTACTTACTTTTTTTATTAGTTGTTTTAAAAAAAAATCCAAAAAAAAAAAAATTAGCATTTTAACAAAGTAAGGACTCCTTACGTAAACCGGACTTATATATATATATATATATATATATATATATATATATATATTGTCTTAAAAAGAGTTCCTTTTAATTTTGATTAAATTTATTTGTAAAATTTTTAAATTTAAATTGCAATATTAATTTAGTAATATTTTTAAAATAAAATTTTTATACTTAGTAGTACTTTGTAATTTGTTTATAGAATTCAATATTGCATTAATTAAATGAGTCGGAAAATGAAATATATGAACGCCAATCATAATTATATAAATATACATATATTTATATTAAGTTGTTAACAAATAAATTTTTACTCTTTTATTAACTATTTTGATACCATGCTTGATTGCTTGTACGTAATATTTAATAAGCTACTAATATATGTTCCATTTACGTAGTAATCACCTAAAGGAATCTCAATAAGTTTTAATCGAGTTTAGTAACTTGGCTATATATGCCACAGCTTATTTTGACCTAGAATATAGTCATTAGGAAAATATGAAGTAATGATAATATAATACTTCTTTCTTTCAATATAACTTGAATCTTTAAAGTTAATTTGAGGTATTTTTAAATTAAAAATTAATTTATTTTATCTAATTTCTAAAAATGATAAATCTTATAATTAGTTGTATTTCATATTATATTATAATTTTATTAGTTAAAATAATAAAATTGAATAAAATTCTATCTATTTTAAATTTAAAAATATTTAAATTAATTAAAAAAAAAATAAAATTTAATTTAAATTTTAAATCGAAAAAGTACTATAATTAATTTTAATTGTCTACCCTTTTATTTAACTAACAACAGAAGCCACATCAACATGTTCATCTATATATATATATATATATATATATATATATATATATATATATATATATATATATATATACTACCATCTTCTCCAACAAACTTTAAAAAATAACTAAAAAGCAAGCAGGTTATAGCGATAATTTTTTTTTGTTCTTTATAGATATAAAATTTCATTTGACATAACCAAAAAATCGTCGCTAACTACAGTGGATAATTCAATGGTGTAATCATTAAAATGTGCAAACTATAGTGAATAATTCATTAGTTTTATCAATAAAAAATTAACGTCTATTTTTTTTTTAATGAAATAACCTAATTTTAAAATAATAATTAATTTAATAGAATAATTTAAAAAATAAAAATTTAATAATATAATCAATAAAACGTATCAACTACGATAAATATTTCATTAATTTTGCCTTTTTAAATTCCTTGAATTTGGACAAAGTCAAGAACATTGCTGTCATCGAGTGCCTTTTGGAAAAAGGTTGGGGATGCTCAGCACCATATTATAAAGTAGTACCACTGTATTGAGGTAAGAATTAACATTTATACCGAAGCCTTTAGCTCGAGTGGTAAGAACCAAGAAAAGAGAATGAAGAAAATTTGGAGCATTGGAAATTGTTAGGAAGAATTGGGAGGAAATTGATCAAAAACTTGTATAACATTTCAAAGTACTTAAAATATATTTATATATAAAAATTTATTAACAAATAATCTCTTAAAAATAAAATAGTAATGTACTATATATTTCAAGTTAAATTTTCCTAACAAACATTAGAAAAAAATAAATTAATCTCTCTTTTTTTTCTCTCATAAATTTTAACATGTCATGTACACGCTCTAATTTTTTCTCCTCATTTTTTTTCTTCTCTCTAGACAAAAATCATAGCATCCTTCTTAGATATGGAGAGAACTTGTAAGACCCCAATTTTTTTTTAATAAAGATGATTTTTTTATAAATATCATTTTTAAATATTATAGAATGAATTTGATATAATATTATAGTTGTGGATAATATTTATAAATTTTGCTAAGTATGCAAGTTGTTATAAAATATTCAATTGGTCGGGGAATATTCTTTTTGTCGGGAATATTTATACAACAAAGACAATCATTGGTGGACCCCACAATGGAATTATTATCGGATTGAGAAAAGCGACAAAAATATTTTATAAATAACGGTGAAGGTGTTATTATTAAAGCTGATGAACTACGGTAGTAAAAGTACGATGAATCTGGCATTGGTTGCATAAGAAAGCACACAGTATTGATTATTGATGCTTACGTGAAAAGTCACTCATTTATACTCAATTATTGCTACGGATAATTCCGATCATCATATCTCATATTATTGATTCGATTATTGTCACAAGATCATCCGCATTATATGTTATATTATTAAATCAATAATTGAGACGACAAAGTTATTCATATTATTAAATTGCAATATTTATAATGTCTAGAAGTTCTGTCAAGGAGAGATTTGGTCACCTAATTGCGCGCCAATATGGAGAAATCCTTATTGGAAAGCCCCCTCTTTCCTGGGAACAACCTGGTTGCTAAATATTATGAGTTATAATATTAATGATGAATAAGTTTGTGTTGATTAAAGATGAATTTGATAGTTTCATTGTGTTGGGATTATTTGTGTTAGTAGAAATCGACATCTATTCTGATGATAATTGATGTCTGAAGGTTATATTGTTCAATCGGGTATTCGGAGAACTTTTCGTGCCGGAGTACTATTCACGAGTTACTATTCATGAGTTACTATTCATGAGTTACTATTCACCCGGTTACTATTTACTCTAGTATTATGCATTCGGGTATTTGGGTACAATATTATTCCATAAGGAGATGTGCTAATTTTTGAATAGTTGGTTGAAGTTATATTAGTGAATCAATATGGATACATTGGTGGAAAGTTATAATAGTGAATCAATATGGATCATTTGGTTTAAAGTTTTAATAGTAAATCGGTATGGACAGTTGCTTTAAGTTTTAATAGTAAATCAATCTAAACCGTCTGGTTTAAAAGTAAATCAACTGGACCGATTCGAGAATTAGTTACTTATTCAATCTATTCTTCTATAAATAAGCTCATTCCTTCATTATTTCTTACGAATTCACTTTGAAACTCTAGAGAGAAAAATTATAGAGAGAAAGAAGAAGAGTATTACCGCTATTTCACTACTTCGATATCCGGTGTCTTTTTACGGTAAGGGGTGTTATTCTTTTCTTATTCATGAAGAGAACTTACATTATTCCATTCTTTATTATTACTGTTGGAATACTTTTGTATCATGGACTCCCCTATACTTGGTGAAATCCTTATGTTATTCCATTCTTTATTATTCATTGGAATATCATGTATGCATGCGTTTTCTATTTGGACTGGTTAAAATCTTTATTATTACATTGGAATAACTCGTATATCGCGGACTCCCTATACTTGGTGAAATCCTTATGTTATTCCATTCTTTATTATTCTGTTGGAATATCCCGTCATGCATGCTTTTCGTGGGACACGGGATTCATCTTTATTATTACGTTGGAATAACTCGATATCTGTGGACTCCCTATACTTGGTGAAATCCTTATGTTATTCCATTCTTTATTATTCATTGGAATATCCTCTCTGTATGCGTTTTGTGGGACCTAGTTCCGTATTTATTATTACTCGTTGGAATAACTTGCTCGTCTTTATCTATCACATACCGGTGATTTCTTTTGTTATTCCATTCCTTATTATACTCAGTCGGTTAAAGTTTTGACTTCTATACTCCATGAAATTAGTGGAATATCATTGATATTTGCGTTTCATCCAGTATCTTTTCATGGAAATATTCTTCTGAGCATTCTTGAATTTTACTCTACAAAGAAGTATCATGTTGACAATTTGGACGTTATTAGTTCCTGGATAAACTAATTCTTGAACTTGTTTTATTGAATTCTTATATCATTGTCATCATCCTCATGTTTATATTTTTTAAAGTCATCCGTGGCCTGTAGTGCATAGATGGACTTGGTATGATTATGACCAGGGATTATTCGGTATAATCATGACCGTAATGTTACAAATGATGTGGTAAAAGTCCTCATTGGCCGTAGTGCATTGATGGACAGTTGTTGGCATGATCATGACCATTGATGAATACACGAATATCCTTGGCCCGTAGTGCATGGATAATTTGTGGTCGTGACCCTAATGAATATCCTTGGTCGTAGTGTAGGGATGATGTGGATTATTTATTAAAATTTGAGTCTCGTGATAAAAGTGATGAAAAACTTTTTAAATCATAAAAGATAGTAGATTTTATTCTCTAATTGACTCTTTTAATGGATTTCTAATTCCGCTGCAGTTAAACTTGTTGTCTATTGTATTTTATCAGTTTAACATTGTTGAAGGCTAATGATAATTTATCCTGCATTATCTTAGTCATAATATTTCTTATTGGGCTAGTTGAGCTCATCCTTTCTTTCACTGTTCTCTTCAGGAAATGAGAACGTAACAGGGACTAGTCGGGGGACGGAGTGATGGTCCAGATGATAGCATTAGTAGTCCTCACTATTCTATGAAATAGTGTGATAATAACTATAATGAGGACTTATTCTGAGAGTGGATATTGTCTAGAAGACAATATTTGTATTAAAACTCACAGCTTTTGTTGTATATTTAAGATTATATTTGTATTCTGTACCATGTATCTGACGACCCAAGATGGGTGATGTATACCTATTTTGGGGGCGTCACAGTTGGTATCAAAGCTTAGGGATGTGATCCCTGGCTAAGATGTGAGATAAGAACTAGGAGGGGAGAGAAGGGAAATTCCTTCGCTAGTATGACCTACCTAAGTTTATTTGTTATTTAATTGGTCGGTCAGAGTATAGGATTGATATGTGATATGTTAATTAACCCTTGTTTTGTGGCAGTATTTGAAAATGGCATCCGAGAATGTTGAGAACATCAATGGAGCACAAGGAGACCGTTGAGTCTCCACAGATAATAACCCGGACAATGTGCATCAGAAAGGCGACAATCCTCATGCAAACAACAACACCGACCAAATGATGAGCGATGGAATGTTAGGGAGGCTTCATCTGATTCATGCAACATCGGCGAGGGTGACTCTTGTCCAAAATCTGAGGTGGAAACACGGCAACTCTTGGACGGTCCTTGCCAAACAGATTCAATGAGGCTGGGACCACCGGAGTTTTTGGAGAGCCAAAACCACTTAAAGCGAGAGCGTGGATAAAATAGATCAACAAGATATTTGATATCTTGGGTTGCTCCGAGGAGCAAAGGTTCCCTTGCCACCTTCATGTTAAGGGCGAGGTGACATTGGTGGGAATCACGTAAAAGCGTACTCAACTGCCTTGCCCTTGAAGATGTCTTGGGAGAAGTTTCAAGAAGCTGTTCAACGACAAGTACTTTCCGAAAGTATTCATCACATGAAAGAGGTAGAGTTCATCAAGTTGGAGCAAAACAACATGACCAGGTGTCACGCGATCTGAAGCCAAGTTTGCGAGTTGTCCCGGTTTGCATCCCATTTGGTTGATAATGAGGAGAGAATGGCGAATGTTTCTAAAAGGTTTGAAACACGAGATACGTCAATATCTTATCTCTCATAAACTATGTTTGTATTCGGATGTTGTTAATAGGGCTCGATTATTGGAGAAGCGATAATGAGTCAACCCAACCAAAAGAAGCGGTAAACACAAAATGATAATACGGTGATAGCGATCATCGAAGCGGTGACAATAAGCGTGGAGGAATCAACATGCGAAATGGTAACCACCGGTGGTAATCATGGCCAAAACAATAAGAATGGACATTTCAAGAAGAGGAGATTCAACAATGATGGAAAGACGTCAGCACCATCACCCGTTGTTAAGGAAGGAGAACGACCACCTATTATATGCTTCAAATGCGGAGGGGAGGGACATATCAGTCCAAACTGCGCGATGCCATCCAAAGCATGTTACAATTGTGGTAGAGAAGGACACCTAGCCCGATTTTGTCGTTCACCGAAGACAAGTCCAGCTGGGAAGGAGGCACCAAAGGTCATCCCAGAAAAGTCAAAGCCCGATAGTCTGAGGAGGCGTTTGTCGTGACTTCCCAGAAAATAAGAAACCCGAATGAGGTCATCACGGGTAAGCTTATCATAAACTCTAGCGAAGTATATACCATATTTGATACCGGTTCTACCCATTATTTTATTTCTCCTACTTGCGCTCAACGTTTAAAATTGACTCTAGAGAAATTGGACTTTGACTTAGCTGTTGAAACTCCGTTGGGAGAAACCTTCATTACATCCACTGTTTATAAGTCTTGTTTGGTTCAAATCGGTATCCTCACATTACCTGTCGATCTTATTTCATTGAAAATACTTGCATTTGACATAATTCTAGGGATTGATTGGTTAACTACTCATCATGCAAAAATTAATTATTTTCGTAAGGTTGTTAGCTTTCATATTCCTAACCAACCTATTATGCGAATTCAAGCAATCAAACCATTAAAATCAATCACTTTCATCTCAAGTCATAAAGCTATTCGTTTATTGAAAAACGGATGTCAAGTTTTCTTAGCTCATGTCACGGATCTAAACAAAAATACGTTAGTTTTGAATGATATTTTTATTGTTAATGAATTTCCTAACGTATTCCCTGAAGAACTTCATGGCCTACCCCCAGAGCATGAAATTGAATTTTGTATCGACCTTGAACCCGGTACAAAACCTATTTCCAAAGCCCCATATCGAATGGCTCCTATTGAACTTCAGGAGTTAAAGATCCAACTACAGGAATTGTTAGACATTGGCTTTATTCGTCCTAGTATTTCTCCTTGGGGTGCTCCTGTTCTATTCATGAAAAAGAAAAATGGGAGTATGCGACTTTGTATTGATTATCGGGAGTTGAACCATGTCACCATCAAAAATAGGTACCCATTGCCACGTAGATGACCTGTTTGACCAGTTGCAAGGCGCCAAATTCTTTTCAAAGATTGATCTTCATTCTGGATATCACCAATTGAAGATTAGAACCGATGACATTCCAAAAATGGCTTTCAGAACTCGGTACGGGCATTATGAATTCCTAGTCATGTCTTTTGGATTGACTAATGCTCCTACTGCCTTCATGGATATGATGAACCGAGTATTCAAGGATTATTTGGATCACTTTGTGGTCATCTTCATTGATGACACCCTTATTTATTCCAAAAGCCGTGAAGATCATGAACAACACTTGAGGCTGATACTCCAAAAGCTTCGTGAATATAAGCTTTATGCCAAGTTGAAGAAATGCGAGTTCTGGCTTTAGGAAGTAGCATTCCTTGGGCACGTAGTATCAAGTCATGGAATATCTGTTGACCCAGCAAAGATTGAAGCTATTCAAAGCTGGGAGCAACCTAAATCAGTGACCGAAGTACGTAGCTTTCTTGGCTTAGCTGGTTATTATCGAAGATTCGTAGAAGGGTTTTCTCAAATCGCTACTCCACTAACTCAGCTGACTCGAAAAGATACAAAATTCGGTTGGAACGAGGAATGTGAGAAGAGTTTTCAAGAACTCAAGAGGAGACTCATTTCAGCACCTGTTCTGTCAATACCATCTGGCTCGGAGGGGTTTGTCATCTACAGTGATGCTTTGGGCAAAGGTTTAGGATGTGTTCTCATGCAATATGGGAAAGTCATAGCCTATGCCTCTCGACAACTCAAAGAATATGAGAGGAATTATCCTACTCATGATTTAGAGTTGGCAACAGTTGTTTTTGCACTAAAGATTTGGAGGCATTACTTGTATAGGGAGAAAGTAGAGATCTTTACGGATCATAAAAGCCTCAAATATTTCTTTACTCAAAAGGAACTCAATATGCGACAACGACATTGGCTTGAACTGTTGAAAGATTATGATCATACCATCCAATACCATCCTAAAAAAGCGAACGTGGTAGCTGACGCATTGAGTAGAAGATCATATCTTGGTGCGAGTGCGATATTGACAATATAAAGGCCCATTTTGTGTGACTTGAAAAGGATGGAGATAGAGTTAAAGACTCCAAGGACCCATGTGATGATAGCGAATATACTGAGTAGAACAGACTTTAATTGATAAAGTTAAAGGTTGCTTTCAAGCTCTGGACACTCTTGGTGATGTGTATGAGGAAGAAAGTGCAAGAAGGTGCTATCTTAGGAAGCAAGAATCGATGAAGAAGGAATAATTGAGTCAACTCAGGACTTTGTGTTCCTAACAACCCTGATTTAAAGTATAAAATCATGATGGAGGCGCACAACACACCGTTTGTAATCCATCCTGGGAGTACCAAAATATATCGTGA
This sequence comes from Panax ginseng, assembly GCA_020205605.1. Lineage (NCBI taxonomy): Eukaryota > Viridiplantae > Streptophyta > Magnoliopsida > Apiales > Araliaceae > Panax > Panax ginseng. The sequence goes on along the minus strand of CM035133.1, from coordinate 117,556,660 downwards.
TCTTCGTCATACATTTTGGTGGAGCAATATGAAGAGAGAGATAGCGTTGTTTATCTCAAGGTGTCTAACTTGTCAACGAGTCGGGCGAGCATCAAGTGCCAAAAGGTCCATTGCAACCACTTGAAATTCTAGAATGGAAGTGGGAGCACATTACCATGGATTTCGTTACTGGTCTTCCCAAGGTTTCTCAAGGAATAGATGCGATTTGGGTCATTGTTGATAGATTGACTAAGTCTGCTCATTTCTTATCGATACGAGAAACTTATACACTTGAACGTCTTGCTAGTATGTATATAAACCGAGATTGTAAGATACCATGGTATGCCGGTATCCATAGTTTCGATCGAGACCCAAGATTCACTTCAAGATTTTGGGTTAGTTTGTAAAAAGCTATGGAGCGCAGTTTACGATTTAGTTTGGCATATCATCCTCGAGACGGACGGACAATCGAGAGAGGACTATTCAAACTCTTGAAGATTTATTAAGACTCTGTGTCCTTGACTTCAAGGAAGTTGGGACAAGTTCTTACAGATTGGTGGAGTTTTTATACAACAACGAGTTATCAAGCATGAAGTATTGACATGGCTCCATTCGAGCGTTGTATGGAAGAAAGTGTCGTTCTCCGTTATCTTTGGGATGAGGTAGGTGAAGCAACGTTGTTGGGACCGGAGTTGGTACGTATGACTACGAAAAAGATTCAAACGATCCGACGACGTATAAAAACCTCATAAGATCGACAAAAAGAGTTATGTTGATCTTCATCGAAAGGACGTGGAATTCGATATTGGAGATCATGTGTTGTTACGTGTTTCTCCATGGAAAGGAGTTACGAGATTAGGAAGAGAGGAAAGCTCAATCCTCGATTCATTGGCCCATTTTAATCCTCGAGCGAGTAGGAGGCGTAGGCGTATAGACTCGCTTTTTCTGCCAAGTATGTCTCGTGTTCATAATGTTTTCACATATCTATGTTACGTAAATATGTGAAAGACCCGAACCACATTATTGAGTTAGAACCGAATGAAATAGCGGAAGATTTAATATATGAGGAGGTTCCTGTTAAAATCTTGGATAAAAAGGAGCATATTCTACGCTCCAAGGTTATACCTCAAGTCAAAGTTTTGTGGAGGAACCACGATGTTGAGGAAATGACCTGGGAATTAGAATCTGAAATGAAATCAAGGTATCCTTACCACTTTGACATACCAGGTACGTACCCTAATTTCGAGGGAGAAATTTCATAAGAAGGGGAGGTTGTAAGACCCCAATTTTTTTTTAATAAAGATGATTTTTCTATAAATATCATTTTTGAATATTATGGAATGAATTTGATATAATGTTATAGTTGTGGGTAATATTTATAAATTTTGCTAAGTATGCAAGTTGTTATAAAATATTGATTGGTGGGAGAATATTCTTTTTGTCGGGAATATTAAATACAACGGCACAATCATTGGTGGACCCTACAATGGAATTATTGTCGGATTGAGAAAACGACAAAAATATTTTATAAATATAACGGCGGAGGTGTTATTGTTAAAGCTGATTGAACTACCCGGTAGTAAAAAATACGATGTCTGGCGTGGTTGCATAGTAGCACCACGGTATTGATTATTGATGCTTACGTGAGAAGTCACTCATTTATACTCAATTATTGCTACGATGAAATTCTTTGCATTATATCTCTCATATTATTGATTCGATTATTGTCACGATATCATCGCATTATATGTTATATTATCAAATCAATAATTGAGGCGACACAAAGTTATTCATATTATTAAATTGCAATATTTACAATGTCTAGAAGTTACATCAAGGAGAGGTTTGGTCACCTAATTACGGCATGATAGGGAGAAATCCTTATTGGAAAGCCCCTCTTTCACAGGAACAACTTTGGTTGCTAAATATTGTGAGTTATAATATTAATGATGAATAAGTTCGTATTGATTAAAGATGAATTTGATAGTTTCATTGTGTTGGGATTATTTGTGTTAGTAGAAATCGACATCTATTAGATGATAATTGATGTCCGGAGGTTATATTCAATCGGGTATTAGGGAACTTTTCGTGTTTGAGTACTTTATTAACGAGTTCTTTATTCACGAGTTATTATTCATGAGTTACTATTCATGAGTTACTATTCATGAGTTACTATTCACTGATTTATTATTCACTCTAGTATTGTGCATTAGGATATTTGGGTACAATATTATTCCATGAGGAGATGTGCTAATTTTTTTGAATAGTTGGTTGAAGTTATATTAGTGAATCAATATGGACCATTGGTGGAAAGTTATAATAGTGAATCAAGTATGGATCATTTGGTTTAAAGTTTTAATAAGTAAATCGGTATGGGCCGTTGCTTTAAGTTTTAATAGTAAATCAATCTGAACCAAATCGTTTAAAAGTAAATCAATCTGGACCGTTAGAATTAATTCTTATTCAATCCATTCTTTTATAAATAGAAGTTCATTCCTTCATTATTTCTTACGAATTCACTAAAACTCTAGAGAGAGAAATTATAGAGAAAAAGAAGAAGAGTATTCTACTACTTCACTACTTTGATATCCAGTGTCTTTTACGGTAAGGAGTGTTATTCTTTCTTATTCATGAAGAGAACTTTTGTTATTCCATTCTTTATTATTTTGTTGGAATAACCTGCATACGCGGACTCCCCTATACTTGGTGAAATCCTTATGTTATTCCATTCTTTATTATTACATTTGGAATATCCACATGCGTGTGTTTACTGTGGGACTGATTAAAATCTTTATTATTACATTGGAATAACTTTGTATCTGTGGACTCCCCTATACTTGGTGAAATCCTTACGTTATTTCATTCTTTATTATTCTGATTCCGTCTTTATTGCACAGTATTTTTGGAATTATTGATTCTTACGTAAAAAGGCACTACTCAATAATTGTTACAGTAGTTACTGTTCAATATTTTATTTTATTAATTCAATAATTGCTGCTTTGATAGTTTATATTATTGTTGTTTCAATAAATGTCATTGCATAGTATTTCCCATTATCAGATTAATAATTAATATTATTTGAATAATATTATTTGATAGTATTATTGGCAATGTCTAGAAAGTTCTGTCAATGAGAGGTTTGGTCACCTAATTGCGCGCCAGTAAGGAGAAGCCCTTATTGGAAAGCCCCCTCTTTCTTGGGAACGACCTGGTTGTCATAATTGTGATTCTGTAATATTATTTGTGAATAATTAATTATTGATTTATATGATAAGGAAATATTTATTTGATGCAGATATAAATGATGGATTTATTTATGTGGTTATAAATGAAGGAATTAATGTTGAGGTGTTTTATCAGTATTTTATCGGATTGGAGGTATTAAAAGATCAAATCGGTGTTCTTAAAGCTCTATTACGTGAGTTATAATTTTAATCCGACCGTTGGATCGTTGTGATTTTTGGATATGTTATACATATATAAGTTGAGTATATATCCACAAATTTTGAATCATTAAAAATTAATGTATGATTTGTTGTGAATTTTAAGAGGTGTTGAAAATTATCCATTTATGGATTTCGGATATTTTCTGTCTGGAATTGGGAAAAACATAAAGCTACAAAGTTGTAGAGAATTCGATTTCGTGTGGAATGGACATAAAATTCATATTTTTCTGATAAACGGGCTATTTTCTTTGAATTACTGAAGTTTTAGAAAATAAAATAATTTTTATTAAAATTGGGTGGGACCCACTTTTGTTTTAAACATGTGGGCTGCCAAAAAAATTTCAGAATTGGCTGGCTTGTTTGATCAAATTGGGTGTGCGTAGAAGTAAAGGAATAAATAATATTATTTTATTATTTTAGTCTTCTTTGGCGTTCTAGCATTTTTCTATAAATAGGCGCTTAGGTTAGAATTGAAAACCACACCAGAAACAAGTTTTCTTTCTCTCTATATTATCGAGTGTATTTTGTGAGTATTTAGATACTTTGAGAGTTCTTTATTAAAGGCAAGTTCCTTGACTTTACATCGATATTAGAGAGTAAGTATTATCATTTTGAGGTAAGGGATGTTATTTTTTTTTGTAAATGATATTATTTTCTTCAATATCATTATGCCGAAATATTGATATGAATTTTATTGTGAAATTTCTACCTTTTTGTGTCGGGGTTACTATTTACGTATACGACACTATTCATGTATACGACACTATTCACGAATACGGTACTATTCATCGAAAAATAAAAATTTTCCTTTTTGTCCAAGATGTCTATTATGGTTACTATCTTTGATTGTATCCATGTTTTGATCTTTATTTTTGAATTCTGCTTCACAATTGGTTATTATGAAGTATTATTGATCTTGGATAAACTGTTATACGAATCCCTAGTATTTGTCCTTCTGTCTCGTTGAATTCGTTTTCTTTAAAAATACTTTTCATCATCCTCAGTCTTAAATGATGATATTACTGAATATCTTTGGCCTGTAGTGCAAAGATGAATGATTAACTGATGAATATCTTTGGCCCATAATGCAAAGATGAACAGTGTTGAGATGAACACGATGGCGATTTGGTGATACAAATGAATATCTTTGGCTGTGTAGTGCAAAGATGAATATTTGATTAAAGATGTATATTGATTGTTGTTACATGGATAAAATATTGATGAGGACTTTTAAATCTTAGAAGATAGTAGAACTCATTCTCTACATGACTCTTCTAATGGATTTCTGTTTCCGCTGCATTTGTTGATCTAAAACTTGTTGTCTATTATATTCTATCAGATTTTTCCCTGTTGAAGACTAATGATAATTTGTTGTATATTATATTAGTCATAATATTCTTTACTGGGCTAGTTGAGCTCACCCTTTTCCTTTTTGTTCTATTTTTCTTCTCAGGAGGTGAGAACATAGCAGGATCTAGTCGGGGTATGGAGTGATGGTTCTAGAAAGATGTTTTTAGCGAGTCCTCACTATTTACGTAAAAAAATAGTGTATGAATAATTATAATGAGGACTTATTTGAGTGTGAATATTGTCTAGAAGACAATATTTGTATTTAAACTCACAATATGTGTTGTCGTATTTTGCACGACAATTGTATTATTGAAGTTGTAGTTTGCTTTTTGTACCATGTATTTGGCAACTCAGAATGGGTGTTGTATACCTATTTTGGGGACGTCACAGTTGGTATCAGAGCTTAGGGATATGGTCTCTGGCGGAGATCGGGGAATAGAACTAGGAGGGGAGAGATGGGTAAATCCTTCGCTAGTGTGTCCTACCTAAGCTTATTTATTGGTCGGTCATAATATATGGATATTATGTGATATGTTAATTTGTTTAATTAACCCTTATTTTATGACAGTTTTTAAGAATGGCAGCTGAGAACGTTAACAATGGAGTCTATGAGACTGTGGAACAACCTTTGATTACCAACCAAGAAAACGTGCAACAGGAAGACAATATTCCTCCTGTAAACAACACTACCGAGCAAACGATGAATGATGCGATGTTTAGAAGCTTTTTGCAGTTCATGCAAAATCAGACAAGGGAGACTCGTGTACAAAATACGGGTGGAAATGATAGCAACGCGCGGTTTGTCATAGCCAAGTAGTTCAAGGAGTTGGGACCACCAGATTTCTGGGGAAAGCCTGATCCGATTAAGGCAAAAATGTGGGTTAAGCAAATTACTAAGATATTCGATGTCTTGGGCTGCACGGAGGAACAAAAGGTTCCATTCGCCACCTTTATGTTCCATGGTGAGGCAAATTCTTTGGTGGGAAATCGTGAAAGCGTACTTGACACCACCGCACTTTTCAACATGTCTTGGAAAAATTTCAGAACATTTGATGACAAGTACTTTTTGAAAGTATTAAATCATATGAAGGAGGTAAAGTTTATTAGACCGAGCAGAACAACATAGCGGTGTCCCAAAGTACAAGGCGAAGTTTTGCGGAGTTATCGGTTTGCACCTCATTTGGTAGAAAATGAGGAGCGATATGTGCGGATGTTTCTGAGAGGTCTAAAACCCAAGATTCGACAATATCTTCTCTCTCATAAATTTTCTTTATATTCAGATGTTGTAAACAAGGCTCAATTATTAGAGCGTGATAATGAGTATGTTCAACCGAGGGACCACAACCAAGGTTATACCGGTGACAACAGTCATCGGAGCGATGATAACCAGTGAGGAGGGAAGAATACGGACAAAAGTGGTAACCACTCGGGTGGTAATCGTGGCTATGATAATAGGAGAGGTGAGTCAAGTGAAAATTTCAAAAAGAGGAGATTCAACAATGACGGGAACACATCGTGGCGGTGACAAAGCACCAACAACAAATTTTGGGGAGGAGAGCGACCGCTAGTTAGATGCTACTGAGATGCGGAGAGGAGGGACACATAAGTCCAAGCTGTTCTGACCTTCAAGGTGTGTTTCAATTGTGGAAAAGATGGTCACATAGCCGAATTTTGTCCCAGAAATAAGTCAAGTCCAAGCGGGGACGGCGGCACCAAAAGCGACTACGGACAAAACAAAAGTTGTGGTTCGAGGAAAGGCGTTTGTCGTGATTGGACAAAACGCGAGAAACCCGAACGAGGTGATCACGGGTAAGATAATCTTGAACTCTTGCGAAGTTTATACCTTACTAGATACCGATTCTACCCATTCTTTTATCTCTCCTGCTTGTGCTCAACGTTTAAACTTGACTCCGGAGAAATTGGACTTTAACTTATCTGTTGAAACTCCGTTGGGTGAAACCTTTGTTACATCTACAGTTTATAAATCTTGCTTGATCCAAGTTGGCACAATCACATTACCTATTGATCTTATCTCTTTAAAGATACTTGCATTTGATGTGATTTTAGGGATTGATTGGTTAACCACTCATCATACCAAAATTAATTATTTTCATAAGGTTGTTAGTTTTTATATTCCTAACCAACCTGTTATACGAATTCAAGCAACTAAACCACTAAAATCAGTCACTGTCATATCAAGCCATAAAGTTATTCGTTTATTGAAAAACGGATGTCAAGCTTTCTTAGCCCATGTTATGGATTTGAATAAAGACACGTCATATTTGAATAAAATTTCTGTTGTTAGTGAATTTCCTGACGTATTTTCGGAAGAACTTCCTGGTCTACCCCCAGAACGAAAAGTTGAATTCTTTATTGATCTTGAACCAGGTACAAAGCTCATTTCTAAAACCCCATATCGAATGGCTCCTATTGAACTTCAGGAGTTAAAAGTCCAACTACAGGAATTGTTAGACATCGATTTCATTCGTCCTAGTACATCCCCTTGGGGTGCTCCTGTTTTATTTGTAAAAAAAAACGGGAGTATGCGACTTTGTATTGACTACCGAGAATTGAACCATGTCACCATCAAGAATAGGTATCCGCTACCTCGCATTGATGACATGTTTGATCAGTTGCAAGGAGCACAATTCTTTTCAAAGATCGATCTTTGTTCTGGATATCATCAGCTGAAGATTAAAACTGAGGATATTCCAAAGACTGCCTTCAGAACTCGATACGGGCATTATGAATTCTTAGTCATGTCTTTTGAATTGACTAATTCTCCTGCTGCTTTCATGGATATGATGAACCGTGTATTCAAAGAATATTTGGATTAGTTCGTTGTTGTCTTTATTGATGACATCCTCATCTATTCCAAAAGTCGTGAAGATCATGAGCATCATTTGAAGGTGATACTTGAAAGGCTTCGTGAAAACAAGTTATGTGTCAAGCTGAAGAAATGCGAGTTCTGGCTTAAGGAAGTAGCATTCCTTGGGCACGTGTTGTCAAAACATGGAGTATCTGTTGACCCGGCGAAGATTGAAGCAATACAAAGTTGGGAGCAATCGAAGTCGGTGGTGAAAAGTCGCGTGTAACTACGGGCTTAAATTTGGTTATTATCGGAGATTCGTGGAAGGATTTTCTCAAATCGCTACTCCGTTAACTCAGCTGACTCGGAAAGATACAAAATTCGTATGGAGCGAGGAATGTGAAAAGAGTTTCCAAGAGCTCAAGAGGAGACTCATTTTGGCACCTGTTCTAACAATACCATCTGGTTCGGATGGATTTGTTATCTACAACGATACTTCATGCAAAAGGTTAGGATGTGTTCGTATGCAATATGGGAAAGTCATAGCCTATGCCTCGCGACAACTCAAAGAATATGAGAGGAATTATCCTACTCATGATCTGGAGTTGACAGCAGTCGTATTCGCGTTGAAAATTTGGAGACACTATCTATATGGGGAGAAAGTGGAGATCTATACGGAACATAAAAGCCTCAAATATTTCTTCACCCAAAAGGAACTCAACATGCTAAGCAACGACGTTGGCTCATTTGTTAAAAGATTACACTACTAGAAAATCATTTTATAGCGACGGGGTCGTGAAATCGTCGCTATAGAACTTCCGTCGATAAAGCCTATAGCGGTCTTTTTGGCCTATAGCGACGGTCGACGACCCTAGCTATAGGTCATGGCAAAATCGTGTATTTGATCTTTACTAACGATCGCCGAGAGTTATTGCTACGGTCATGACCGTAGCTATAGATGTCTATAGCGACGCTCGGTGACCGTCGCTATAGGGATGTGTTTTATAGAACACTATAGCTACGATCGATCGCTATAGCCTTTTCATATTTAAAAAAAAAATTAATTGTGTATATTTATCCAACAAATACAAATACAATATAAAATAAAACATAAAAAATTATTGTTTACATGATTTAAAATCATTCACATTACAATTACAATAATTACAATCTTCTTCAGAGAAGGCTAACTACTGTATCAAACATTAAGTTACAATAACAATGAGAATGACCAAGATTCTATTACTGCATAGCAGACTACAGATCATATTACTATATATATCTGTTGACGACGCTTTGCTTGTGAGATTGCTGGATCCTGATCCTCCAACGCCGCCTTCTCTTTTTCTCTTATCTGCAACAAGGAATTTTGTTTAATATCATGATTCAAATCATTAAGTACAAGTACAACCACGAGAAAATATGAAAATCATTAAGTATTAGTACTAGTGGCCCTGACCCTGACATTGTTAACAATTGAATTGTTATGGCAATGGAAAGGATGATCTTATTCTTCCTAGTCCTTTTCCTCCCTCCCTGTTCCAATACTCCCCAACTATACCATCATGCAAGAAAGCATTCATTCAATAATTTTTCAAGAGGTAAATCAAATATTAGAATTTCAATATTTCACAGCCAGGCAAAACCATTGATCAATGCCTGATTTTAGGTTATTATAATTTAGCTTTAAATAAATATTCCAAAAATAATCATTACTGACATAAAACTTTGTGTTAGATAAAGCATATTTATGAAGTGCTTTAAGTTACTTAACTATCCTTCTGCACCTAAGAAGTCAAACAACTCTATGGCTAGCATTCGCAAACAGAACTCAGTTAATTCGTTTATTTAAGTTGTCCATTAACAATGTTGACAAACACGCATATGATAGTAAGAATGTCACTTAGGCCTACAAGCCTAAAATATATTATAAGGACCTCCCATACATAACCTAAAGCTTCTCAGAAGTAATCTGCAATCATGGCATGGCACAATAATTATACATGCCTCCAAGTATATCGAACGCAACTTAACCATATAACCATGTATGCAGCAGGTACACACATATATAGTCAAATCTTGTAAAGTTTTATTATTGTAGTAAGAATCATATTTATCCGAGTTGTACCCCTGAAGATAAATAAAATCTTTTATTGCATGGCAATCTCTAGTCTCACTACAATCACGAGGACTAAGTATTTCATTAAGATTCATTCAATCAGAAAATAATAGAGTTAATAAAGTTTTGAGAACAGCATAAATAAAGCAGAATGAAAGACTTTACTTTCTTAATGCAGCATATGCTTCAGCATTTTCAAGGGGGTACCCAGAGGAATAAAAGGCGATCAAGCAATCACATATAGTCCAGCTGTAAAAATAAAGACAACAACAGAATTTAATCACTATTAGAAACTGAACTGTCTCCTACATCCTAACAATGGTCTTCACACTACAAAAAGAAAGGTCAAGGTGAGTTTAAAAAAAACTAAGGTGAGTTCCTTCCTTTACTAAGAAAAAGATGTTGGATTTCATAAATGAAAGAAAATAAACGAACATGGGTCGCTTGAAAAAAGATAATGACACAACACTATATGCTTACATGACATTTATAAAACGTAGGATATTATACATATCTATGTTTATATTAATAGCCATATGTTTACCATGTTATTTATCATATATATAATCCACATATACTCCTGTTCAAAATAAGATTCTTTTCTGTTTCCTTCAGTAATCATACTTCTTTCACTTCCTTTTGAGGCTAAATTACAACCAACTCTGCCCCAAGTTGGATGTCATAAACATTAATACATTCCACCACCTGCACAGGAAAACTATTAATTTATTGTATGGTCCTCGCAGTTTAATGAATTGGAGTAGACTCTCTCATAGAACATTGAGATTACCTGGGACACTTCCTTCTTCAACAGTTGCCTTTGTAGCATTTAAAGCGTCAGTTACTCTATCCTTCTTCTCACTAACCTCAGCTTCGCTGGCTCCTCCAATCTATAAGAAGAACAGATTTACATTATCCCAATAGTTATAGAGTAAGATCTAGTACACTTTCTGCTTGGCCTTAGATTAATGGTTGTTTCATCAATGGCACAACAAAACTCTTCAATAAGAGGCTGACCTTCAAAACAGCAACACCTCCAGAAAGTTTTGCTAACCTCTCCTGATGCTTCTCCTTGTTATAATCTGAAGTGCTTAACTTAATTGTTGATCTTAGCTGTCAGCGGACAATTGCAACCACTTAAGAGACGTATTAATGAACTGGAAGCCAGATAAAATTTCACACAGTTAGGGAAGGAGTATAAACCTGCTCACATCTTTTTTCAATAGCTTTCTTGTCACCTGCTCCGTCAAGGATAACTGTATCATCCTTTGATATTGTAACCTACATATCAAAAAATAAGAGCTCAAAGTCAACAAGTAAATCTTAAGAGAGCTGCTACAATGGAAGTATTTTTTCTTTTGGACAAGAGAGATTATAATAAAAAATAGCGAGGATGGAGTGGGAGTGGGAGTGGGAGTGGGAGTGGGAGTCGAGAAAACTGCAACAAGTCTCACCTTTTTGCATGAGCCAAACACTTCAAGTCCCACCTTTTCAAGGTTCATTCCAAGCTCATCGGTTATAACCTATTTCATTAGGGGGAAAACAGAGATAAAAAAGAACCAATTAAATGTGCATTATAGTAGCAGCGCCACCAAATAAAACAGAGGTATTCATACAATAGAATAATAAAAGTTCAACCTACCGTGCCTCCAGTGAGGGTTGCAAGGTCTTGCAAATTGGCCTTCCTGTCTCTCCAAATCCAGGAGCTTTAATGGCACAAACCTACAGATTCATATTCCGATCACATAAGAAAAGGTGCATCTACAAAGAAAAGTAACTAATTATTGAAGGGAACAGTCCTTAATAAGTGTGGAACCCAATGAATTTTTTTCAAACCTTGCCAACACAAACAAATTTTAATTAGATTCTGTACCACTTAACAAAGGCAAGTCTACCAACTGTATTACAAAATCAAACATACTGGAACCAAAAACTACATATTAGTAACAACAAATGTATATACACAAACAAAAACAAAAAAACAAAAACAAAAACAAAAAAAAAATTAAACAAACCCAACCCGAATTTCCCACCCAAGTAAATAACATACAAGATTTAAGCCCCACTTTAACAAAGCCATTCGATATAATAAAAAATTACCAGACGCTATGATTCAACAAGAGTTAACAAACGAGTATGACTCAAACTTAACCACCACTTCCAAATTTCAATTACATTCTACCACAAACAAACACAATTCCAGATATTGCAATTCAATAGATCTTATAAGTATGTAGTACACAATTTTCAATAAGCCTCAAACAAAATCATCATAAAGACTATGATTCAATGAATATGATTAAAATCTAAAGAACTCTTCAACATTCCAATTAAATTTTAAACTATTAAAGACATGTCAGCAAATTGACTTGCATTACAAAATGGAATCAACAAAACTATTTAATAGAAAATCGGACCATGAAACCCTCTCTAAAAAAATCATATTCTCATTATATCGGGATATAACGCTTAGCAGCCTGCTTACCCACCACAGCTGCTCCGGCCGCCAACCCACCAATGGCCTCAGCAATTGCAGCCGACCTAGGCCCAGCCGTCGCACGATAAAGAACCCCAGTTCCCAGCCCAGCCGCCACGCTATTCAACACATCATCAGTACCCCTAAAATGCAAAATCCCACTTTCTAAGCCAGCAAAAATCAAACCAAGAACACCAAGGGTGTTTCCAAATTTCCTGCCGATGTGGCCGCCCGAATTGAGGACCCGGTTGGTTCGGAGCTTGAGGGTTTCACCGGGCTCGGCTGCTCTGAGGCCCTCCAGAGACCCTTTAAGGCCGTCGGTAACGGCGCCGGCTAAATAGCCGGATCCGGTGTAGTACTGGAGGTTTTCGCTCCAGGAACGGCGCTGGACGGTAGCTTCTTCGTCGAAGAGGTATTCGGGGGAAGTGGGGAGTTTATAGAGGGTACAGATTAGGACTTGGAGATCTTGGTAAGAGTGGTATTGGCGTGATGCTGGCTTTTTCTCCGATGAATTCGCCATTTTTCAATGATCTGATTATATATATATGTATATATAGAGAGAGAAAGACGGGTTTTTGGAGGTTTTGAGATTGATGAGAGAAATCAAGGAAAAAGGAGTTTGATAAGGTTAATCAATCGTTTGTTTTTGTGGTTTTTTATTAAAAAAATATCTATACTGACGGCCGGACGAAGACCGTCGCTATATATACCCTATAGCGAGGATTCCGTTTCGATCGTCGTTATAGATCGTCGCTATAGGTCAAATTTCTAGTAGTGTTACGACCATATTATTCAATATTATCCTAGAAAAGCAAATATTGTAGCTGACGCATTGAGTAAAAGATCATATACGGGTACGAGTGCAATGTTGTTAACACAAATACCCATTTTGTACGACTTACAAAAGATGGAGATAGAGTTAAAGACTCCAAGTACCCACGTGATGATATCAAACATACGAGTAGAACCGACTTTAATCGATAAAGTTAAAGCGCTCAAGCAAGCTACGGAATTTGGGATGCGTCGTATGAAGAAGAAAGTGTAAGAAGGTCTTTATTCCGAAGCGAGGAATCGATGAAGAAGGAATACTTCGAGTCAACTCCAGACTTTGCGTTCCTAACGATTCTGACTTGAAGCATAGAATCATGATGGAGGCTCATAACACACCATTTGCAATCCATCCTGGGAGTACCAAAATGTATCATGATCTTCAACATACATTTTGGTGGAACAATATGAAGAGAGAGATCGCGGAGTTTATCTCGAGGTGTTTAACCTGTCAACATGTAAAGGAAGAGCATCAAATGCCAAAGGGTCCATTGCAACCACTTGAGATTTCAAAATGGAAGTGGGAACACATTACTATGAATTTCATTACGGGTCTTCCCAAGGTTTCTCAAGGTATAGATGCGATTTGGGTTATTGTTGATAGATTAACCAAGTCTGCTCATTTCTTGCCTATACGTGAGACTTATTCCCTTGAACGTCTTGCTCATATGTACGTGAATGAGATTGTAAGATTACAAGGGATGCCAGTATCCATAGTTTCGGATCGTGACCCAAGATTCACTTCACGATTTTGGGTTAGCTTGTAGAAAGCTATGGAGCGCGATTTCTGATTCGATTAAGATACCATCCTCAAAAGGCCGGACAATCGAGAGGACTATTCAAACTCTTGAAGATCTATTAAGACTCGTGTCCTAGACTTCAAAGGAGTTGGGATAAGTATTTACCATTGGTGGAATTCTCTTACAACAACGATTATCAATCAAGTATAGGCAAAATGGCTCCATTTGAGGCGTTGTATGGGACGAAAATGTCGTTCTCCGATATGTTGGGACGAGGTGGGTGAAGCAACTTTGTTGGGACCGAATTATTAATCAGCATGACTACATAAAAGATCCAAATGATTCGACAACGTATTCAAACCTCACATGATCGATAAAAGAGTTATGCTGATCTTCATCAAAAGGACGTGGAATTTAATATTGGGGATCATGTATTGTTACGTGTTGCTCCATGGAAGGGAGTTACAAGATTCGGGAAGAGAGGAAAGCTCAATCCACGATTTATTGGTCCATTTTAGATTCTTGACCGAGAAGGAAATGTGGCCTATAGACTCACGTTACCTCCAAGCATGTCTCGTGTTCATAATGTTTTTCACATATCTATGCTTCGTAAATATGTGAAAGACCTAAACCACATTATTGAGTTAGAACTAGGCAGAGATAGTAGAAGATTTAACTTACGAGGAGGTACTGTTAAGATCTTGGATAGGAAAAAGCATGTCCTGCGCGCAAGGTTATACCACAAGTTAAGGTTTTGTGGAGGAACCATGCTATTGAAGAAATGACCTAGGAGTTGGAATCAGAAATGAAAGCGAGGTACCCTCACCTATTCGAAACACTGTGTGCGTGCACGCCAATTTCAAGGACGAAATTTTATAAGGAGGGGAGGTTGTAAGACCCCAACTTATTATAAATAAAATTGAATTTTCCTCTATTCATTATTCTAAATTAATAAGGTGTTAATTTGATATAATGCTTTGGTTATGGGTGAAATGTGCAAATTTTACAAAATAAGTAAGTGGTTATAAAATATTCATTTTCGTAAGGGAATATTACGTTTGGTCGTGGAATATTCTTATTGTCGAGGAGAATATTAAATGCATGCCAGTGCAAACCATTTTGTGGGCCCCATAACGGAAAAGCGGTTGGATGAAGGAAAATGAAAAAGTATGAGTTTTATAAATAAGCAGGTAATTATTACCAATTAACCTTTGTTGGAATACACGGTGGTTAAAATACGATGAATGGCGTGGTGGTTCAGCAGTAGATGCGGTATTACGCGATATTTTGGAATTATTGATTCTTACGTAAGAAGGCACTACTCAATAATTGTTACAATAGTTACTGTTCAATATTCTATTTTATTGATTCAATAATTGCTACGTTGATAGTTTATATTATTGTTGTTTCAATAAATGTCATTGCATAGTATTTCCCATTATCAGATCAATAATTCATATTATTTGAATAATATTATTAGATAGCATTATTGACAATGTCTAGAAAGTTCTGTCAAGGAGAGGTTTGGTCACCTAATTGTGCGCCAGTAAGGAGAAATCCTTATTGGAAAGCCCCCTCTTTCTTGGGAACGATCTAGTTGTCATAATTGTGATTCTGTAATATTATTTGTGAATAATTAATTATTGATTTATATGATAAGGAAATATTTATTTGATGCGGATATAAATGATGGATTTATTTATGTGGTTATAAATGAAGGAATTAATGTTGAGGTGTTTTATCAATTATTTTGTCGGATTGGAGGTATTAAAAGATCAAAATCGATTGTTCTTAAAGCTCTATTAAGTGAGTTATAATTTTAATCAACCGTTATATCATTTTGATTTTTGGATATGTTATACATATATAAGTTTAGTATATATCCACAAATTTTGAACCGTTAAATGTTAATGTATGATTTATTGTGAATTTTAAGAGGTGTTAAAAATCATCCGTTTATGGATTTTGGATATTTTCTATCTGGAATTGGGAAAAACTTAAAGGTACAAAGTTGTAGAGAATTCGATTTCATGTGGAATGGACATAAAATTCATATTTTTCTGATAAACGGGCTATTTTCTATGAATTACTGAAATTTTGGAAAATAAAATAATTTTTATTAAAATTGGGTGGGACTATAGGTCGTCGCCATAGGTCAAATTTCTAGTAGTGTTATGACTATATCATTCAATATCATCCTAGAAAAGCAAACATTGTAGCTGACGCATTGAGTAAAAGATCATATGCTGGTACGAGTGCAATGTTGTTAACACAAATGCCCATTTTGTACGACTTACAAAGGATGGAGATAGAGTTAAAGACTCCAAGTACCCACGTGATGATATCAAACATACGAGTAAAACCGACTTTAATCGATAAAGTTAAAGTCGCTCAAGCTACTACGGACTGGGGGCGATCGTATGAAGAAGAAAGTGGAAGAAGGTCTTTATTCCGGAAGCGAGGAATCGATGAAGAAGGAATACTTCGAGTCAACTCCAGACTTTGCGTTCCTAACGATTCTGACTTGAAGCATAGAATCATGATGGAGGCACATAACACACCATTTGCAATCCATCCTGGGAGTACCAAAATGTATCATGATCTTCGACATACATTTTGGTGGAACAATATGAAGAGAGAGATCGCGGAGTTTATCTCGAGGTGTTTAACCTGTCAACATGTAAAGGAAGAGCATCAAATGCCAAAGGGTCCATTGCAACCACTTGAGATTTCAAATTGGAAGTGGGAACACATTACTATGGATTTCGTTACGGGTCTTCCTAAGGTTTCTCAAGGTATAGATGCAATTTGGGTTATTGTTGATAGATTAACCAAGTCTGCTCATTTCTTGCCTATACGTGAGACTTATTCCCTTGAACGTCTTGCTCATATACGCGTGAATGAGATTATGAGATTGCATGGCATGCCAAGATCAATAGTTTTGGATCGTGACCCAAGATTCACTTCACGATTTTGGGTTAGCTTGCGAGAAAGCTATGGGCGCGGATTCTGATTTATTGGACGCAAGATACCATCCTCAAATGGACGGACAATCGAGAGGACTATCCAAACTCTTGAAGATCTATTAAGACTCTGTGTCCTAGACTTCAAAGGGAGTTGGGATAAGTATTTACCATTGGTGGAATTCTCCTACAACAACAGTTATCAAGCAAGTATAGGCATGGCTCCATTTGAGGCGTTGTATGGACGAAAATGTCGTTCTCCAGTATGTTGGGACGAGGTGGGTGAAGCAACTTTGTTGGGACCAGAATTAGTACGCATGACTACATAAAAGATCCAAATGATTCGACAACGTATTCAAACCTCACAGGATCGATAAAAGAGTTATGCTGATCTTCATCAAAAGGACGTGGAATTTAATATTGGGGATCATGTATTGTTACGTGTTGCTCCATGGAAGGGAGTTACAAGATTCGGGAAGAGAGGAAAGCTCAATCCACGATTTATTGGTCCATTTCAGATTCTTAACTGAGTAAGAAATGTGGCCTATAGACTCACGTTACCTCCAAGCATGTCTCGTGTTCATAATGTTTTTCACATATCTATGCTTCGTAAATATGTGAAAGACCCAAACCACATTATTGAGTTAGAACTAGACGAGATAGCCGAAGATTTAACTTACGAGGAGGTACCTGTTAAGATCTTGGATAGGAAAGAGCATGTCCTGCGCACCAAGGTTATACCACAAGTTAAGGTTTTGTGGAGGAACCATGCTATTAAAGAAATGACCTAGGAGTTGAAATCGGAAATGAAAGCGAGGTACCTCACATTTGAAAACAGTGCGTGCACGTCACGTCAATTTTGAGGACGAAATTTTATAAGGAGGGGAGGTTGTAAGACCCCAACTTATTATAAATAAAATTGAATTTTCCTCTATTCATTATTCTAAATTAATAAGGTGTTAATTTGATATAATGCTTTGGTTATGGGTGAAATGTGCAAATTTTACAAAATAAGTAAGTGGTTATAAAATATTCATTTCTGTCGGGGAATATTCGTTTGGTCGTGAAATATTCTTATTGTCATGAATATTTCGCAGACGATGCCCGACCATTTATGGGCCCCATAACGAAAAAACGGTTGGATGAAGGAAAATGACAAAGTATGAGTTTTATAAATAACTACGTAATTATTCAAATTAACAATTGTTGGAATACACGGTGGTTAAAATACGATGAATACGCGTGGTGTGAGAGTAAATGCACGGTATTGCACAGTATTTTTGGAATTATTGATTCTTACGTAAGAAGGCACTACTCAATAATTGTTACAATATTTACTGTTTAATATTTTATTTAATTGATTCAATAATTGTTGCGTTGATAGTTTATATTATTGTTGTTTCAATAAATGTCATTGCATAGTATTTTCCATTATCAGATCAATAATTCATATTATTTGAATAATATTATTAGATAACATTATTGGCAATGTCTAGAAAGTTCTGTCAAGGAGAGGTTTGGTCACCTAATTCTTGGCGCCAGAAGAAGGAGAAATCCTTATTGGAAAGCCCCTTTTTCTTGGAAAGCGATTTGGTTGTCATAATTGTGATTACGTAATATTATTGGTGAATAATTAATTATTGATTTATATGATAAGGAAATATTTATTTGATGCGGATATAAATGATGAATTTATTTATGTGGTTATAAATGAAGAAATTAATGTTGAGGTATTTTATCAGTATTTTGTCGGATTGGAGGTATTAAAAGATCAAATCGATGTTCTTAAAGCTCTATTGCGTGAGTTATAATTTTAATCCGACCGTTATATCATTGTGATTTTTGGATATGTTATACATATATAAGTTTAGTATATATCCACAAATTTTGAACCGTTAAATATTAATGTATGATTTGTTGTGAATTTTAAGAGGTGTTAAAAATCATCCGTTTATGGATTTTGGATATTTTCTGTCTGGAATTGGGAAAAACTTAAAGGTACAAAGTTGTAGAGAATTCGATTTCGTGTGGAATGGACATAAATTCATATTTTTCTGATAAACGGGCTATTTTCTATGAATTACTGAAGTTTTGGAAAATAAAATAATTTTTATTAAAATTGGGTGGGACTATAGGTCGTCGCCATAGGTCAAATTTCTAGTAGTGTTACGACTATATCATTCAATATCATCCTAGAAAAGCAAACATTGTAGCTGACGCATTGAGTAAAAGATCATATGCTGGTACGAGTGCAATGTTGTTAACACAAATGCCCATTTTGTACGACTTACAAAGGATGGAGATAGAGTTAAAGACTCCAAGTACCCACGTGATGATATCAAACATACGAGTAAAACCGACTTTAATCGATAAAGTTAAAGCTGCTCAAGCTACGGACCTGGGGCTGATGCGTATGAAGAAGAAAGTGGAAGAAGGTGCTATTCCAGAAGCAGGAATCGATGAAGAAGGAATACTTCGAGTCAACTCCAGACTTTGCGTTCCTAACGATTCTGACTTGAAGCATTGAATCATGATGGAGGCACATAACACACCATTTGCAATCCATCCTGGGAGTACCAAAATGTATCATGATCTTCGACATACATTTTGGTGGAACAATATGAAGAGAGAGATCGCGGAGTTTATCTCGAGGTGTTTAACCTGTCAACATGTAAAGATAGAGCATCAAATGCCAAAGGGTCCATTGCAACCACTTGAGATTCCAAAATGGAAGTGGGAACACATTACTATGGATTTCGTTACGGGTCTTCCTAAGGTTTCTCAAGGTATAGATGCAATTTGGGTTATTGTTGATAAATTAACCAAGTCTGCTCATTTCTTGCCTATACGTGAGACTTATTCCCTTGAACGTCTTGCTCATATGTACGTGAATGAGATTATGAGATTGCATGGCATGCCAGTATCAATAGTTTCGGATCGTGACCCAAGATTCACTTCACGATTTTGGGTTAGCTTGCAGAAAGCTATGGGCACGGATTTCTGATTGATAAGATACCATCCTCAAATGGACGGACAATCGAGAGAGGACTATCCAAACTCTTGAAGATCTATTAAGACTCGTGTCCTAGACTTCAAAGGAGTTGGGATAAGTATTTACCATTGGTGGAATTCTCCTACAACAAATGTACTATCAAGCAAGTATAGGCATGGCTCCATTTGAGGCGTTGTATGGGCCGAAAAATGTCGTTCTCGATATGTTGGGACGAGGTGGGTGAAGCAACTTTGTTGGGACCGAATTAATACGCATGACTACGAGAAAAGATCCAAATGATTCAACAACGTATTCAAACCTCACGGGATCGATAAAAGAGTTATCTTGATCTTCATCAAAAGGGCGTGGAATTTAATATTGGGGATCATGTATTGTTACGTGTTGCTCCATGGAAGGGAGTTACAAGATTCGGGAAGAGAGGAAAGCTCAATCCACGATTTATTGGTCCATTTCAGATTCTTGACCGAGTAGGAAATGTGGCCTATAGACTCACGTTACCTCCAAGCATGTCTCGTGTTCATAATGTTTTTCACATATCTATGCTTCGTAAATATGTGAAAGACCCAAACCACATTATTGAGTTAGAACTAGACGAGATAGCCGAAGATTTAACTTACGAGGAGGTACCTGTTAAGATCTTGGATAGGAAAGAACATGTCCTGCGCACCAAGGTTATACCACAAGTTAAGGTTTTGTGGAGGAACCATGCTATTAAAGAAATGACCTAGGAGTTGAAATCGGAAATGAAAGCGAGGTACCCTCACCTGTTCGAAACACCAGGTACGTACGTCAATTTTGAGGACGAAATTTTATAAGGAGGGGAGGTTGTAAGACCCCAACTTATTATAAATAAAATTGAATTTTCCTCTATTCATTATTCTAAATTAATAAGGTGTTAATTTGATATAATGCTTTGGTTATGGGTAAAATGTGCAAATTTTACAAAATAAGTAAGTGGTTATAAAATATTCATTTCGCTAGGGAATATTCGTTTGGTCGTCGTGAAATATTCTTATTGTCGCGGAATATTAAATGACAAGTAAATGACCATTGTGGGCCCCATAACGGAAAAGCGGTTGGATGAAGGAAAATGACAAAGTATGAGTTTTATAAATAACGGCGTAATTATTACAATTAATGCTTGTTGGAATACGGTGGTTAAAATACATGAATCTGGCGTGGTTGTAGAGTAGCATTACGGTATTACAAGTATTTTGGAATTATTGATTCTTACGTAAGAAGGCACTACTCAATAATTGTTACAATATTTACTGTTTAATATTTTATTTAATTGATTCAATAATTGTTGCGTTGATAGTTTATATTATTGTTGTTTCAATAAATGTCATTGCATAGTATTTTCCATTATCAGATCAATAATTCATATTATTTGAATAATATTATTAGATAACATTATTGGCAATGTCTAGAAAGTTCTGTCAAGGAGAGGTTTGGTCACCTAATTGCGCGCCAGTAAGGAGAAATCCTTATTGGAAAGCCCCTTTTTTCTTGGAAACGACCTGGTTGTCATAATTGTGATTCTGTAATATTATTGGTGAATAATTAATTATTGATTTATATGATAAGGAAATATTTATTTGATGCGGATATAAATGATGAATTTATTTATGTGGTTATAAATGAAGAAATTAATGTTGAGGTATTTTATCAGTATTTTGTCGGATTGGAGGTATTAAAAGATCAAATCGGTGTTCTTAAAGCTCTATTGCGTGAGTTATAATTTTAATCCGACCGTTATATCATTGTGATTTTTGGATATGTTATACATATATAAGTTTAGTATATATCCACAAATTTTGAACCGTTAAATATTAATGTATGATTTGTTGTGAATTTTAAGAGGTGTTAAAAATCATCCGTTTATGGATTTTGGATATTTTACATGCGGAATTGGGAAAACTTAAAGGTACAAAGTTGTAGAGAATTCGATTTCGTGTGGAATGGACATAAATTCATATTTTTTACGATAAGCGGGCTATTTTCTATGAATTACTGAAGTTTTGGAAAATAAAATAATTTTTATTAAAATTGGGTGGGACTATAGGTCGTCGCCATAGGTCAAATTTCTAGTAGTGTTACGACTATATCATTCAATATCATCCTAGAAAAGCAAACATTTATGGTGACGCATTGAGTAAAAGATCATATCTTTGATGCACGAGTGCAATGTTGTTAACACAAATGCCCATTTTGTACGACTTACAAAGGATGGAGATAGAGTTAAAGACTCCAAGTACCCACGTGATGATATCAAACATACGAGTAAAACCGACTTTAATCGATAAAGTTAAAGCTGCTCAAGCTACGGACACAAAACGATGTCGTATGAAGAAGAAAGTGGAAGAAGGTGCTATTCGAGCGGGGAATCGATGAAGAAGGAATACTTCGAGTCAACTCCAGACTTTGCGTTCCTAACGATTCTGACTTGAAGCATTGAATCATGATGGAGGCACATAACACACCATTTGCAATCCATCCTGGGAGTACCAAAATGTATCATGATCTTCGACATACATTTTGGTGGAACAATATGAAGAGAGAGATCGCGGAGTTTATCTCGAGGTGTTTAACCTGTCAACATGTAAAGATAGAGCATCAAATGCCAAAGGGTCCATTGCAACCACTTGAGATTCCAAAATGGAAGTGGGAACACATTACTATGGATTTAGATTCACGGGTCTTCCTAAGGTTTCTCAAGGTATAGATGCAATTTGGGTTATTGTTGATAAATTAACCAAGTCGCGCTCATTTCTTGCCTATCGTGAGACTTATTCCTTGAACGTCTTGCTCATATATACGTGAATGAGATTATGAGATTGCATGGCATGCCAGTATCAATAGTTTCGGATCGTGACCCAAGATTCACTTCACGATTTTGGGTTAGCTTCGAGAAAGCTATGGGCACGGATTTACGATTGATTCGGCATACCATCCTCAAAATGGACGGACAATCGAGAGGACTATCAAACTCTTGAAGATCTATTAAGACTCGTGTCCTAGACTTCAAAGGAGTTGGGATAAGTATTTACCATTGGTGGAATTCTCCTACAACAACAGCTATCAAGCAAGTATAGGCATGGCTCCATTTGAGGCGTTGTATGGACGAAAATGTCGTTCTCCAGTATGTTGGGACGAGGTGGGTGAAGCAACTTTGTTGGGACCAGAATTAGTACGCATGACTACAGAAAAGATCCAAATGATTCAACAACGTATTCAAACCTCACAGGATCGATAAAAGAGTTATGCTGATCTTCATCAAAAGGACGTGGAATTTAATATTGGGGATCATGTATTGTTACGTGTTGCTCCATGGAAGGGAGTTACAAGATTCGGGAAGAGAGGAAAGCTCAATCCACGATTTATTGGTCCATTTCAGATTCTTGACCGAGTAGGAAATGTGGCCTATAGACTCACGTTACCTCCAAGCATGTCTCGTGTTCATAATGTTTTTCACATATCTATGCTTCGTAAATATGTGAAAGACCCAAACCACATTATTGAGTTAGAACTAGGCGAGATAGTAGAAGATTTAACTTACGAGGAGGTACTGTTAAGATCTTGGATAGGAAAAAGAGCATGTCCTGCGCACCAAGGTTATACCACAAGTTAAGGTTTTGTGGAGGAACCATGCTATTAAAGAAATGACCTAGGAGTTGAAATCGGAAATGAAAGCGAGGTACCCTCACCTGTTCGAAACACCAGGTACGTACGTCAATTTTGAGGACGAAATTTTATAAGGAGGGGAGGTTGTAAGACCCCAACTTATTATAAATAAAATTGAATTTTCCTCTATTCATTATTCTAAATTAATAAGGTGTTAATTTGATATAATGCTTTGGTTATGGGTGAAATGTGCAAATTTTACAAAATAAGTAAGTGGTTATAAAATATTCATTTCTGTCGGGGAATATTCGTTTGGTCGTGAAATATTCTTATTGTCGCGGAATATTCGTACGACGGCGCAGCCATTTGTGGGCCCCATAACGGAAAACGGTTGGATGAAGGAAAATGACAAAGTATGAGTTTTATAAATAATACAGTAATTGTTACTGAGTTAACATCTTTGTTGGAATATTCGGTGGTTAAAATACGATGTCTGGCGCGGGTTGTAAGAAAGTATTACACGGTATTGCACGAGTATTTTGGAATTATTGATTCTTACGTAAGAAGGCACTACTCAATAATTGTTACAATATTTCTTTATTTAATATTTTATTTAATTGATTCAATAATTGTTGCGTTGATAGTTTATATTATTGTTGTTTCAATAAATGTCATTGCATAGTATTTTCCATTATCGGATCAATAATTCATATTATTTGAATAATATTATTAGATAACATTATTGGCAATGTCTAGAAAGTTCATCAAGGAGAGGTTTGGTCACCTAATTGCGGCATGAAGGAGAAATCCTTATTGGAAAGCCCCTTTTTCTTGGAAACGACTTTGGTTGTCATAATTGTGATTCGTAATATTATTGGTGAATAATTAATTATTGATTTATATGATAAGGAAATATTTATTTGATGCGGATATAAATGATGAATTTATTTATGTGGTTATAAATGAAGAAATTAATGTTGAGGTATTTTATCGGTATTTTGCCGGATTGGAGGTATTAAAAGATCAAATCGAATTGTTCTTAAAGCTCTATGCGTGAGTTATAATTTTAATCCAAATAGTTATATCATTGTGATTTTTGGATATGTTATACATATATAAGTTTAGTATATATCCACAAATTTTGAGCCGTTAAATATTAATGTATGATTTGTTGTGAATTTTAAGAGGTGTTAAAAATCATCCGTTTATGGATTTTGGATATTTTACATGTCGGAATTGGGAAAAACTTAAAGGTACAAAGTTGTAGAGAATTCGATTTAAGTGTGGAATGGACATAAATTCATATTTTTCTCGATAAGCGGGCTATTTTCTATGAATTCTTTGAAGTTTTGGAAAATAAAATAATTTTTATTAAAATTGGGTGGGACTATAAAGTCGTCGCCATAGGTCAAATTTCTAGTAGTGTTACGACTATATCATTCAATATCATCCTAGAAAAGCAAACATCAGAGGCGCGCATTGAGTAAAAGATCATATATCTTTGATACGAGTGCAATGTTGTTAACACAAATGCCCATTTTCATACGACTTACAAAGGATGGAGATAGAGTTAAAGACTCCAAGTACCACGTGATGATATCAAACATACGAGTAAAACCGACTTTAATCGATAAAGTTAAAAGCGCGCCAAGCTACGGACACAGGGCCGATGCGCGTATGAAGAAGAAAGTGGAAGAAGGTGCTATTCGAGCGAGGAATCGATGAAGAAGGAATACTTGAGTCGACTCCGGACTTTGCGTTCCTAACGATTCTGACTTGAAGCATAGAATCATGATGGAGGCACATAACACACCATTTGCAATCCATCACAGGAGTACCAAAATGTATCATGATCTTCGACATACATTTTGGTGGAACAATATGAAGAGAGAGATCGCGGAGTTTATCTCGAGGTGTTTAACCTGTCAACATGTAAAGGAAGAGCATCAAATGCCAAAGGGTCCATTGCAACCACTTGAGATTTCAAATTGGAAGTGGGAACACATTACTATGGATTTCGTTACGGGTCTTCCTAAGGTTTCTCAAGGTATAGATGCAATTTGGGTTATTGTTGATAGATTAACCAAGTCTGCTCATTTCTTGCCTATACGTGAGACTTATTCCCTTGAACGTCTTGCTCATATGTACGTGAATGAGATTATGAGATTGCATGGCATGCCAGTATCAATAGTTTCGGATCGTGACCCAAGATTCACTTCACGATTTTGGGTTAGCTTGCAGAAAGCTATGGGCACGGATTTACGATTCAGTTCGGCATACCATCCTCAAATGGACGGACAATCAGAGAGGACTATCCAAACTCTTGAAGATCTATTAAGACTCTGTGTCCTAGACTTCAAAGGGAGTTGGGATAAGTATTTACCATTGGTGGAATTCTCCTACAACAACAGCTATCAAGCAAGTATAGGCATGGCTCCATTTGAGGCGTTGTATGGACGAAAATGTCGTTCTCCAGTATGTTGGGACGAGGTGGGTGAAGCAACTTTGTTGGGACCAGAATTAGTACGCATGACTACAGAAAAGATCCAAATGATTCAACAACGTATTCAAACCTCACAGGATCGATAAAAGAGTTATGCTGATCTTCATCAAAAGGACGTGGAATTTAATATTGGGGATCATGTATTGTTACGTGTTGCTCCATGGAAGGGAGTTACAAGATTCGGGAAGAGAGGAAAGCTCAATCCACGATTTATTGGTCCATTTCAGATTCTTAACTGAGTAAGAAATGTGGCCTATAGACTCACGTTACCTCCAAGCATGTCTCGTGTTCATAATGTTTTTCACATATCTATGCTTCGTAAATATGTGAAAGACCCAAACCACATTATTGAGTTAGAACTAGGCGAGATATAGAAGATTTAACTTACGAGGAGGTACTGTTAAGATCTTGGATAGAAAGAGCATGTCCTGCGCACCAAGGTTATACCACAAGTTAAGGTTTTGTGGAGGAACCATGCTATTAAAGAAATGACCTAGGAGTTGAAATCGGAAATGAAAGCGAGGTACCCTCACCTGTTCGAAACACCGTGCACGTGACGCCAATTTTGAGGACGAAATTTTATAAGGAGGGGAGGTTGTAAGACCCCAACTTATTATAAATAAAATTGAATTTTCCTCTATTCATTATTCTAAATTAATAAGGTGTTAATTTGATATAATGCTTTGGTTATGGGTGAAATGTGCAAATTTTACAAAATAAGTAAGTGGTTATAAAATATTCATTTCTGTCTGGGAATATTCGTTTGGTCGTGAAATATTCTTATTGTCGCGGAATATTAAATGCATTGCCAGTATGACCATTATGGGCCCCATAACGGAAAACGGTTGGATGAAGGAAAATGACAAAGTATGAGTTTTATAAATAACTAGCAGTAATTATTACAATTAACAATCGTTGAATACACGGTGGTTAAAAAATCTGATGTCTGGCGTGGTGGTTGTAGAGTAGCACACGGTATTGCACAGTATTTTTGGAATTATTGATTCTTACGTAAGAAGGCACTACTCAATAATTGTTACAATATTTACTGTTTAATATTTTATTTAATTGATTCAATAATTGTTGCGTTGATAGTTTATATTATTGTTGTTTCAATAAATGTCATTGCATAGTATTTTCCATTATCAGATCAATAATTCATATTATTTGAATAATATTATTAGATAACATTATTGGCAATGTCTAGAAAGTTACATCAAGGAGAGGTTTGGTCACCTAATCAAGGCGCTACGCAAGAAGGAGAAATCCTTATTGGAAAGCCCTTTTTCTTGGAAACGACCTGGTTGTCATAATTGTGATTCTGTAATATTATTGGTGAATAATTAATTATTGATTTATATGATAAGGAAATATTTATTTGATGCGGATATAAATGATGAATTTATTTATGTGGTTATAAATGAAGAAATTAATGTTGAGGTATTTTATCAGTATTTTGTCGGATTGGAGGTATTAAAAGATCAAATCGGTGTTCTTAAAGCTCTATTGCGTGAGTTATAATTTTAATCCGACCGTTATATCATTGTGATTTTTGGATATGTTATACATATATAAGTTTAGTATATATCCACAAATTTTGAACCGTTAAATATTAATGTATGATTTGTTGTGAATTTTAAGAGGTGTTAAAAATCATCCGTTTGTGGATTTCGGATATTTTCTGTCTGGAATTGGGAAAAACTTAAAGGTACAAAGTTGTAGAGAATTCGATTTCGTGTGGAATGGACATAAATTCATATTTTTCTGATAAACGGGATATTTTCTATGAATTACTGAAGTTTTGGAAAATAAAATAATTTTTATTAAAATTGGGTGGGACCCACTTTTGTTTTAAACATGTGGGCTGCCAAGAAATTTCAGAATTGGCTGGCTTGTTTGATCAAATTGGGTGTGCGTAGAAGTAAAGGAATAAATAATATTATTTTATTCTTCTTTGACGTTCTAGCATTTTTCTATAAATAGGCGCTTAGGTTAGAATTGAAAATCACACCAGAAATAAGTTTTTTCTTTCTCTCTATATTATCGAGCGTATTTTGTGGGTATTTAGATACTTTGAGAGTTCTTTATTCGTCTGCAAGTTTCTTCTTGACTTTACATCCGATATTCAATGTAAGAGAACAACTATATTCTCATTTCCTGAAGAGAACAATGAAAGAAAGGGTGAGCTCAACTAGCCCAGTAAGAAATATTATGACTAAGATAATGCGAATAAATTTTCCTTAGCCTTCAACAAAGATAACAACCGATAGAATACAATAGACAACAAGTTTTAGATCAACTAACTGAATGAATAAGCAATCCATTAGAAGAGTCAAGTAGAACATAATGTCTACTATCTCCTCTAGATTAAAAGTCCATCGTTAATATTTCATTCTTTGTAATACTCATCAACAGTTCTTTGTTATACCCAAGACAAAAAGAACTCTCATTACCTATCTTCACCTGAACCACCAAAGATTATAGTTAAATACACAATTAATATTTATAATCATGTAAATCAATAGTTTCTCCTTGCCACAAAGGCTTAATAGAACGTTTACTCAATATCCTTACCCCAAAGGCTAAAGATATTCAAATGTAATAACAATGATCATACCGATCGATTGCCTACCACCCTTGCACTCACGGGCCAAAGATATTCAACTATAAAACTAATGGTCATGATCATACCAATCAATTGTCTCACGTCGATGCACTACTACCAAAGACATTCAATTGTTAACTAATGGTCATGATCCTGCCAATCACATCATCGAATTATCCATGCACTACGGGCCAAGGATATTCGTTAGTATCACCAGTGGCTATGATCATGTCATACACCTGTCCATCTTTGCACTACGGGCCAAAGCTTTCAATCAACAGTTCGTCTTTGAACGTAAGCCAAAGATATAAAATTGTAAAATCAATAATCAACAGTCCATCTTTGCACGTAAGCCAAAGATATACAACCGTAAAACCAATAATCAACAGTCCATCTATGCACGTAAGCCAAAGATGACTTTCATCACAATATAAGTGTGACGCCCCCAAAACAGGTATACATCACCCATCTTGGGTCACCAGAAAATACATGGTACAAAATATAAATACAACTTAATTATACAACAGTCGTGTAAAATACGACAAAACATAGCTGAGAGTTTAAACAAGAATATTGTCATCTAGACAATATCCACACTCAATGGAGTCCTCATTATAATTATTATCACACTATTCCATAGAATAGTGAGGACTACTAATGCTATCATCTGGACCGTCAATCCGTTCCTTGACTCGTCCCAGCTATATTCTCATTTCCTGAAGAAAACAATGAAAGAAAGGGCGAGCTCAACTAGCCCAGTAAGAAATATTATGACTAAAATAATGCAGAATAAATTATCATTAGCCTTATTCAACAATGTTAAACTGATAAAATACAATAGACATCAAGTTTAACTGCAGTGGAATAAGCAATCCATTAGAAGAGTCAAGTAGAGCATGATATCTACTATCTTCTATGTTTTAAAATGTTTTCATCAATTTTTATCATTTGAGACTCGACTTAATAAATAAACAACATCATCGAATCATCCCGCTTCTACGGGCCAAGGATATTCATTAAATCATCAATGATCATGACTATGCCGAATAATCCCTGGTCATAATCATACCAAAAATTGTCCATCAATGCACTACAGGCCACTGAGGACTTTTACCACATCATTTAAAACATTACAGGTCATGATTAATCGAATGATCCCTGGTCATAATCATACCAAGTCCATCTATGCACGTAAGCCAAAGATGACTTTCATCACAATATAAGCATGAGGATGATGACAATGATATAAGCAGTAATCAAACGAAAACAAGGATGACTATTAAAGACTTTAAATTTATCCAAACATTATCAATCACTTAATAAACTCATAATCTAATATTATTAATATTATAACAATATTTTAATCACTTCTTAAACTTATAAACAATTTATTTCAATTGTTTACACTTTACCAAATAATGCATTTAATCATTCAAAAATGCCATACTCATAAGATTTCATCACCAATGATCAAATCCTCATCAAAAATCAGTATATACCCTATATAGGATTCCCAAGCCATAAAATCCTATTTTTCAATTTTGTTACTTCACATAACATATTTAATTTATTTACTCATAACTAGTTTATTTTCATGAAAAATACCAAATCAGTCCCAAAAATATTTCTTTTCTGGGATTTAGCAGAATATAGTCCCATATTGAACATATATTTTTCTCTGAATTTTTAAAATTCATTTACTATTTTTCATATGGCCAAAACTGCCGAATATTTAGACATTTATCATAAATTGAACTTTTGTCCAAAAATTACAAAATTTACAGGGTATACTCCTGTTATATACATGTACTCCCAATAAAAAGTTTACCAATTTTGGAGTTAACCACAAGGAGTTATAAGGGTTTACTTTTAAAATAGTCTTTTCCCATAAAATCCATAACTCTTAATCTATACATCCAAAAATTGCCATTTTTGGACACAATCTAGAAAACTCATCAAATTATCATTTCAATTTTTTTCTGAATTTTTGAAGGTCAGAAAAATTACGATACTGCCCCTGGCAGAAACCCCTTTTGAATAAAAATACTATTCACATGAATACAAAGGATCATTCACCATGCATGCGATAATCCACATACACAGGTTATTCCAACAGAATAATAAGAATGGAATAACTGAAGAATTCACCATGCATGCGATAGACCGCATGCATAAAGTTATTCTCAGCGTAATAATAAAGAATGGAACTGTGTCATGCGTAAAGAACCGCGTATGTATGGATATTCCAATGTAATAATAAGAAATGGAATAATAAAAGAATTCACCATGTATGCAATAGACCGCACAGACAGGTTATTCCAACAGAATAATAAAGAATGGAACCAGGTCTAGCGTAATCTGCACAGACAGGATATTCCAACATAATAATAAAGAATGGAATAACAACAGAATTCACCAAGCATGCGATAGATCGCACAGACAGGTTATTCCAACAGAATAATAAATAATGGAATAACAGAAGAATTTCACCATGTATGCGGTGCTTCGCATAGACAGGTTATTCCAACATAATAATAAGGAATGGAATAACAATAGCTCTGTTCATGAATACGAAAGAAATAATACCCCTTACCTTAGAAAGAAACTGGATACTGGAGTAGAGAAGTAACAGACTTCTCTTCTTTTTTCTCTCTATAATTTCTCTCTATAATAATTGCTCTATAGCTTTAGTGAATTGTTGATAAATGAAGGAAGAATGAGCTTCTATTTATAGGAAAATATAGTTTCAATAATTACATGTTTTGGGTCTCAAAATATTACAGTACAATACCTCCAACTTTTCTTTCATTTTTAATTTAGTCCTGCAAGTATTATCAAACTTGCACCACCTCCCGTAATAGTAAATAATGTGAATCAATAGTTCAATCATGTGAATCAATAGTTATATTCATGTGAAAATATGAATTATAGTATAGTACCTCCATCTATACCTCCATTTTTAACTTAGTCATGCAAGTATTATCAATCTTGCACCAACTCCCCTAATAGTACAAGAATGTGAATCAATAGGACACACATGTGAACAAATAGTTCTATAAGCATGTGAATTAGTAGCAATTAATTGCTCATTTATTCGATTAATTACCCGATTTATCAATATAACCCCCAGACATCAATTATCATCAGAATAGATGTCGATTTCCACTAACACTAATAATTCTAACACAATGGAACTATCAATTTCATCTTTAATCAACACGAACTTATTCATCATTAATATTATAACTCACAATATTTAACAACCAGGTCGTTCCCACGAAAGAGGGGGCTTTCCGATAAGGATTTCTCCTTATTGGTGCGCAATTAGATGACCAAACCTCTCCTTGACAAAATTTCTAGACATTGTAAATATTGCAATTTAATAATACGAATATCTTTGTTGTCTCAATTATTGATTTAATAATATATCATATTATGCAAATGATACTGTGACAATAATCGAATCAATAATATGAGAGATATGATGCAGCAATTACTGTAGCTATAATTGAGTATAACTGAGTGACTTCTTACGTAAGCATCAATAATCAATACCGTAAGCTACTACGCAACCCACGCGTATTATTGTACTTTTTACTAAGGGTAGTTCAACAGTTTTAACGGTAACACTTTCGCCGTTATTTTTATAAAAAGATAATTCTGTCATTTTCTAACTACGACAATACTTCCGTTGTGGGGTCCACCAATGATTGTGCCGTAGTACGGATATTCTCCGATAAAAAGAATATTCCCCGACCAATCGAATATTATATAACCACTTGCTTACTTTGCAAAATTTGTAAATATTACCCACAACTATAACATTATATCAAATCCACACAATAATATTCAAAAATCAATATTTTGAGAAATTTAAATCTTTATTCATAAAATTTGGGGTCTTACAATCTCCCCTCCTTATGAAATTTTGCCCTCGAAATTTATGTACATACCTGGTATGCCGAAGAGATGAGGATACCTTGACTTCATTTCAGATTCTAACTCTTGAGGTATAACCTTTGAGTGTTAAATACGATCCTTCTTATCCAAGATTTTAACACGTATCTCCTCATACGTTAAATCTTCTGCTATCTCATCTAGTTCTAATTTAATAATGTAGTTCGGGTCATCCACATATTTACGTAACATCGATACGTGAAAAACGTTATGAACACACGACATACTTGGCGGTAAAACGAGTCTATAGGCCACAGTTCCTACTCGATTAAGGATTTCAAATGGGCCAATAAAATCGAGGGTTGAGATTTCCTCTCTTCATCGATTCTTGTTTCTAGAATAAATCCTTCTTGAACCTTCTTCTTCACATTCATCAGCTCTGAGTATGTAGCTTGCACAACTTTAACTTTATTGATTAAAGTCGATTCTACTCGTATATTTGATATCACCACATGGGTCCTTAGAGTCTTTAACTCTATCTTCATCATTTGTAAGTTATACGAAATGGGTTTTTGTGTTAACAACATCGCACTTAAAAGCATACGATCTTCTACTCAACGCGTCAGCTACCACGTTCGCTCTTCCACGATGATATTGAATGGTATAGTTGTAATCTTCAACAGCTCGAGCCAACGTCTTTGGGGCATTATTCGTTCGTTTTGGTTGAAGAAATATTTAAGGGTTGAAGAAATGAGTTTTGTACTAGGGTCAATACAAAATTCAATTTCATGCTCTAGGGGTAGGCTAAGAAGTCTTCAAGAATACGTCAGAAAATTTATTAACGATAGAAATATCATTTAAAAACTGTGACTCTCATCCAAGACTTGGATAACACATGAAATGAAGGTTTCTCCTAATGAAGTTTCAATCGATAAGTCAAAGTCTAACTTCTCTAGAGTTAAATTTAAACATTGAGCGCAAGCAAGAGAGATAAAATAATGGGTAGAATCGGTATCTAATAATGTATAGACTTTGCAAGAATTTATAATTAACTAACCCCTGCTTTCTTCGTCGGGTTACTCATTTTTGAGAAGTCATTTAAAAACGCTCTTCTGAAAACCACCGACTTTGTTTTGTCCAGATCCGCCTTTGGTGCCACCGTCCCAATGGACTTGACTTTGTGTGCATGACAAAATCGGGCTATGTGACCTTCTTTTCCACAATTGTAACATGCTTTGACCGCATCACGCAGGTTTTGACCGATATGTCCTCCCTCCGCATTTGAAGAAGCATACAATTGGTGGTCGTTCTCCTTCCTTGAAAAGCGGGTGTTGGTGCTTTGTCTTTCCATCGTTGTTGAACCTTTCTTCTTAAAATTTCCACTCCTATTATCTTGGCTATGATTACCATGAAGTGGTTACCATTCTTGGCATGATAATTTCCCCATGATGGTTATCATTGTTCAGATGGTTGTTGCCCACCAGACGATTATTATCGTGTTGTTGGTCGTTGCCTTTTGATTGTGCCGACTCATTATCGCGCTCTAATAACTGAGCCCTATTCACAACATCTGAATATAAACAAAGTTTGAGAGAAATGAGGTATTAACGTATATCGGGTTTCAAACCTCTTAGAAATATTCGTGTCATTCGCTCCTCATTATCGACCAAATGGGATGCAAATCGGGATAACTCCGCAAATTTAGCCTCGTATTGCGACACGGTCATATTATTTTGCTCCAATTTGATGAACTCCACCTCCTTCATGTGACGAATACTTTCAGAAAAGTACTTGTCGTTGAACAACTCTTGGAACTTCTCCCAAGACATCTTGAGTGCGTCAAGCTGGGTACGTTTTACAGATTTTCACCAGTAATCTGTCTCTTCACGCAACATAAAGGTGGCAAAGGGAACCTTTTGCTCCTCGGAGCATCCCAAGACATCAAATATCTTGGTGATCTGCTTTAACCACGTCTCCGCCTTAAGTGGTTCTGGCTTTCCCAAAAACTCCGGTGGTCCCAGCTCCTTGAACTGCTTAGCGGTGACCAACCGTGGGTTGCCATTGTTTCCACCTGCATTTTGAACAGGAGTCTCTCTCGCCTGATGTTGCATGAATTGCATAAAGCCTATGAACATCTCATCGTTCATCATCTGATCGGTGTTGTTATTTACCTGAGGATTATTGTCTTCTTGTTGCACATTATCTTGGGTATTGATCGTTGGTGACTCAACGATCTCATGTGCTTCATTGCAGATCTCAACATTTTTAGATGCCATTTTCAAACACTGTCATAAAACAAGGGTTAATTGATATATCACATATTATCCCTATACTCTGACCGACCAATTAAATACCAAATAAACTTAGGTAGGTCATACTAGCGAAGGAATTCCCCGTCTCTCCCCTCCTATTTCTTGTCTCACATCTCAGCCAGGGATCATATCCCTAAGCTTTGATACCAACTGTGATGCCCCCAAAACAGCTATACATCACCCATCTTGGGTCGCCAGAAAATACATGGTACAGAATACAAATACAACTTAATTATACAACAGTCGTGTAAAATACGACAAAACATAGCTGAGAGTTTAAACAAGAATATTGTCATCTAGACAATATCTACACTCAATGGAGTCCTCATTATAATTATTATCACACTATTCCATAGAATAGTGAGGACTACTAATGCTATCATCTGGACCTTCAATCCGTTCCCCGACTCGTCCCAGCTATATTCTCATTTCCTGAAGAGAACAGTGAAAGAAAGGGTGAGCTCAACTAGCCCAGTAAGAAATATTATGACTAAGATAATGCAGAATAAATTATCATTAGCCTTCAACAATGTTAAACTGATAAAATACAATAGACATCAAGTTTAACTACAGCGGAATAAGCAATCCATTAGAAGAGTCAAGTAGAGCATGATATCTACTATTAAAATGTTTTCATCAATTTTTATTGCTGAGACTCAGCTGTGAGACCCCAAATTTTATGAATAAAGATTTAAATTTCTCGAAATATTTTTTCAAAATTGTGGTGTGGATTTGAGATAATGTTATAGTTGTGGGTAATATTTATAAATTTTGAAAAGTATGCAAGTTGTTGTATAATATTCGTTTGGTCGGAAAATATTCTTTTTGTCGGGGAATATTCGTACGACGGCACAATCATTGGTGGACCCCACAAAGGAATTATTGTCGGATTGAGAAAACAACAAAAGTATTTTTATGAAAATAATGGCGGAAGTTTTACCGTTAAAACCGTTGAACTACTTTCATTAATAAAAAATGCGATGTCTGGCGTGGTTGCATAGTAGCAATACGGTATTGATTATTGATGCTTACGTGAGAAGTCACTCGGTTTTGTTCAATTATTGCTACAAGAATTGTTGCATAATATCTCACGTTATTTGATTCAATTATTGTCGATATTTTATATATTATTAAATCAATAATTGAGATAACAAAGTTATTAATATTATTATTTGCAATATTAACGATGTCAGAAGTTACATCGAGGAGAGGTTTGGTCACCTAATACTTGCTACTAATAGGGAGAAATCCTTATTGGAAAGCCCTCTCTTTCCTAGGAACGACCTGGTCGATTAATATTGTGAATTATAATAATGATGATAAATATTGTTAAAATATTGAGGTGTCTTTTTATGAAGTCACGGAAGTTTATATATATATATATATTATATATATATAAATTTTATTTTATTAGTATTATTAATGTATTAAAAGCAGAAAAGCTTTTTATATAAAACATAATACTTTTATAAAGTTATTTATTTTATTAGACAATAATTAGAATATATTATATTTTATTATGCATAGTATTTGCATAGTAGGCTGTGATAGTGTTTTGCATAGTAAAATCTTTTTTATATAAAGCAGAATACTTTTATAAAGTTATTTGTTTTATTAGACAATAATTAGAATATAGTATATTTTATTATGCATAGTATTTGCATAGTACCTGCAGATAGTATTTGCATAGTAAAATTTTTTTATATAAAATAAAATACTTTTATAAAGTTAGTTGTTTTATTAGATTTTAAAAATATATATATATATATATATATATATATATATATATAAGATTATATTTTATTGCATAGTATCCTTTCTATTTTTCTATAAATAGGATGCTTAGTTAGAATTGAAATCACACCAGAAATTCTGAGAATTCTCTTCTATAATCTTGAGCGTATTTCTTTAGAGTTTTAAGAAGCTTTGAGCGTAGTGCAAGTTTTCTTCAAGTATATTCCTTACCAGGTTTGAGTACTCTTCTTTATAAGGTAAGGGATATTATTTATTGTACTCGTAATGGGTATTATTTCTTTCGTATTCATGAAGAGAACTTCTGTTATTCCATTCCTTATTATTCTGTTGGAATAACCTATATATGCGAAGTACTGCATACATGGTGAATTTTTTCTGTTATTCCATTCTTTATTATTATGTTGGAATAACCTGTTTATGCGAAGTACCGCATACATGGTGAAATTCTTCTATTATTCCATTCTTTATTATTACATTCGGAATATCACATGCATGCATTTTCGTATGACTGGTTCCATTATTTATTATTCTTTTGGAATATCACATGCGTGCGTTTACGCATGACTGATTCCATTCTTTATTATTACATTGAGAATAAACATGCATGCGATGGCATATCACATGCATGGTGAATTCTTTTGTTATTCTATTCTTTATTATTCTGTTGGAATAACCTGTATATGTGGATTACCACATGCATGGTGAATGATCCTTTGTATTTCATTCCTTATTAAATTGTGGAAATGATCTGTTTACGTGGATTACCGCATAGCGAGTGAAAATCCATTGGCAGATTCGTAATTTTTCTGACCCTCAAAAATTCTGGAAAGTCATAATATAAGCATTGGACTGTTGATTATGATGAAAGTCATAATAAAAGCATTGGACTGATGAAAATCATGGGTATATGTAGTATTAGTAAGTGTTATGATGAGTTATGTTGGTTATTATGTGAAAACATGAAAGTTTCTTAGAAATCACAAAGAGTTGAAAATCAGATTTTTGGTGAAAATGGAACATGAAATTCAATTGACCATATCTCCTATTATATTTCAAATTTTTGAGTGTAGTCAAGTTCTAGAGTTAGATCTATGAGTTTTCTAACTTATCCAAGTGGAATCACTGAAAAAGGTGTTGTAGATTTTCGTGTGGACTGATTTTAGTAAAGGAGCAAAAAACTGCAAAGTACCAAAAAGCTACTGCCCATAAATTTAAAAGGGCATTTTTGGCTACTTAATTTGTGAGAAAAATTCCTGCCTTTTGGGACCTGAAAGTATATGGTATAAAGTACCTCCTGTCCAAAAATGAGCTCATTCCGACTTAAAATGAACAAGTTATGACCATTTCAATATTTAGGGTTTTTCGACAAAAATGCTATAACCGGAGCTCTATAACTCCGATTACCATGAAATTTAAACTGGAAGCTCACGTTAACATGTGTAAGATCCTGCCATGATTTGGAAATTTCTGGAGTTAAACTTGAGGTAGCTAATTTCTTAAGGAATTAA
Source organism: Panax ginseng (assembly GCA_020205605.1). Classification (NCBI taxonomy): domain Eukaryota; kingdom Viridiplantae; phylum Streptophyta; class Magnoliopsida; order Apiales; family Araliaceae; genus Panax; species Panax ginseng. The sequence goes on along the minus strand of CM035133.1, from coordinate 117,518,733 downwards.
TTAGAAATTAATTTTTGAAAAATACTTCAGAGAGTTGAAAAATTATAAAAAAAATACTTATTGTGTATGAAATATATGTATATATGTTTGGACAAAGGATAAAAAAATATTAAGTTGACTTGGTAATTTTTCATAAAAATAGTTTAGTTTCAAACATATGAGTTAAATATGTTATGTGAAGTTGAAGAATTGGTAAATAGAATTTTAGGGCTTGAAAATCTTATATAAGGTGTATGCAAATTTTTGGTAAGTGATTTGATCATTGGTGATGAAATCTTATGAGTATGACATTTTTGAATGATTAAATGCATTATTTGGTAAAGTGTAAACAATTAAATTAAATTGTTTATAAGTTTAAGAAGTGATTAAAATATTGTTATAATATTAACAATATTAGATTATGAGTTATTTAAGTGATGGATAATATTTGGATAAATTTAAAGTCTTTAATATTTATCCTTGTTTTCGTTTGATTAATGCTTATATTATTGTCATCATCCTCATGCTTATATTGTGATGAAAGTCATCTTTGGCTTACGTGCGAGAGAGATGGACTTGGTATGATTATGACGAGGATTATTCGGTATAATTATGGTAGTAATGTAACGAATAATGTGGTAAAAGTCCTCATTGGCCTGTAGTTCATTGGTGGGATGGTTGTTGGTATGATTATGACCGAGGATTATTCGGTATAATCATGACCATTGATGATTACATGAATATCCTTGGTCGTAGTGTGCGGGGATGATGTGGTTTTTTATTGTCGAGTCTTAGCGATAAAGTTTATGAAAATCTTTTTAAATCATAGAAGATAGTAGATTTTATGCTTTACTTGACTCTTCTAATGGATTGCTTGTTCCGCTGTAGTTAAACTTGATGTCTATTGTATTTTATCAGTTTAACATTGTTAAAAACTAATGATAATTTATTCTGCATTATCTTAGTCATAATATTTCTTACTGGGCTAGTTAAGCTCACCCTTTCTTTCACTGTTCTCTTCAGAAAATGAGAATATAGCTGGGACGAGTCGGGAAACGGAGCGACGGTCCAGATGATATCATTAGTAGTCCTCACTATTTTGTTAAATAGTGTGACAATAAATGTAATGAGGACTCCATTGAGTGTGGATATTGTCTAGATGACAATATTCTTATTAAAACTCTCAGTTTATGATTTGTCGTATTTTACACGACAGTTGTATTATTAAGTTGTATTTGTATTTTTGTACCATGTATTTGGCGACTCAAGATGGGTGATGTATACCTATTTTGGGGGCGTCACAGTTGGTATCAAAGCTTAGGGATATGATCCCTGGCTGGGATGTGAGATAAGAACTAGGAGGGGAGAGACGGAGAATTCTTTCGCTAGTATGACCTACCTAAGTTTATTTTGTATTTAATTGGTCGGTCAGAGTATATTGATAATATGTGACATGTTAATTAACCCTTGTTTTGTGGCAGTGTTTGAAAATGGCAGCTGAAAATGTTAACAATGGAGTGAATGAGACCGTTGAGACACCTTTAATCACTAACCAGGTTAATGTGATGTCAGACGGAGAAGAAATTAGAGATATCTACGTGGTGAGTGAAGAACTAATAGTTCCACCCGAGCTAGTCGCAGAGGTTGCAGCTGAGAGTGAGGAAGAAGAGGAAGAAGAGGAACCTGAGGAGAATTTATTAGAAGAATTTTATGATCAAAATTTAGAATTACAAAATCGTGTTCATGAGTTAGAAGAGCGAAAGTCAAGAATGGCGGTGATGCGTGGAGCAAAGAGATGTAACAATTCAAAATTGTGTTACCCGATGTGCGATGCTTGACCAGAAGCACTCTTTGGCAGAGTATAAGATATTAGAGCTGGAATCTGAGAATGCTATGATCAAAGTTCTGATGAAAGAAGAAACAACTGAACGAAGGAGAATAGATGATACATGGGTAAAAGCTGCACGACGCGTAGATATTGTAGAAAAAGACGTCCGATCCAATAAGGCCAAAATAGATGAAATGAATTTTGCTTTTTTGACAGCAATTGGGAGAATCCAACATCGAATTTGGAATTATCCTGTGCAGAGCGGTCGACCCCAATTCGATATGGATCGGAGAATAATGATTTAAATCATGGATCAGGAATGCGACGAAGCAATTAAGGGTTGAATGTACACTATAGCAAGTTAAAATTCGGTAGTTTAAGTGAGAGTGTTTATCTAGGAACCCGAACGAAGTTATTACGGGTAAGTTAATTATAAACTCTTGCGAAGTCTATACCTTATTCGATACCGATTCTACCCACTCTTTTATTTCACCTAGTTGTGTTCAATGTTTGAACTTGGCTCTTGAGAAATTAGACTTTTACTTATCTATTGAAACTCTGTTAGGAGAAACCTTCGTTACATTCACTGTTTATAAATCTTGTTTGATTCAAATTGACACTTTCACGTTACCTGTCGATCTTATCTCTTTGAAAATACTTGCCTTTAATGTGATTTTAGGAATCGATTGGTTAACTACTCATCATGCTTTCCGTAAGGTTGTTAGCTTTTATATTCCTAACCAACCTGTTATGCGAATTCAAGCAACCAAACCACTAAAGTTAATCACTATTATATCAAGCCATAAGTAAAGAGCCCCGATCCTTTCATTGTTGACTTCCTTGTGTGAAATGCACCGAAGCCAGACTTTCCGTAGGGGACATTGTGAATGACGATGGCAAGTTGATAGGTATCAATGTGACGTGTTATCCAAGTCTTGGATGAGAGTCACAGTTTTAAATGATATTTCTATCTTTAATAAATTTCTTGACGTATTTCTGAAAACTTCTTGGCCTACCCCAGAGCGTGAAATCAAATTTTGTTCTGACCCCAGTACAAAACCCATTTCTTCAACCCTTAAATATTTCTTCAAACAAAACGAACGTATAATGCGCCAAAGACATTGGCTCAAGCTGTTGAAGATTACAATTATACCATTAAATGTCATTAGCCTTCAACAATGTTAAACTGATAAAATACAATAGACATCAAGTTTAACTGCAGCGGAATAAGCAATCCATTAGAAGAGTCAAGTAGAGCATGATATCTACTATCTTCTATGTTTTAAAATGTTTTCATCAATTTTTATCATTTGAGACTCAAATTTTAATAAATAAACCACATCATCAAATCATCCCTGCACTACGGGCCAAGGATATTCATTAAATCATCAATGATTATGATAATCCCTGGTCATAATCATACCAAAAATTGTCCATCAATGCACTATAGGCCATTGAGGACTTTTACCACATCATTTATAACATTACAGGTCATGATTATACTGTAAAATTCCAAATTTTACAAATAAAGATTTAATTTCTCGAAATATTTTTTTGAATATTATGGTGTGGATTTGATATAATGTTATAGTTGTGGGTAATATTTATAAATTTTGCAAAGTATGCAAGTTGTTGTATTATATTCGATTGGTTGGGGAATATTCATTTTAGCAAAGAATATTCGTACAACGACGCAATCTTTGGTGGATCCCACAACGGAATTATTGTTGGATTGTGAAAACAACAAAAATAGTTTTATGAAGATAACAACGGAAGTTTTACCATTAATACTGTTGAACTACTCGGTAGTAAAAGTACAGTAATACGCGTGATTGCATAATAGCACACGGTATTGATTATTGATGTTTACGTGAGAAAACACTCAGTTTTGTTCAATTATTGCTACAGTAATTGTTGCATAGTATCTCACGTTATTTGATTCAATTATTGTCGATTCTTATATTATATATATATAAGTTTTGTTTTATTAGTATTATTAGTGTAATAAAACAGAAAAGCTTTTTATATAAAACAGAATACTTTTATAAAGTCATTCATTTTATTAGGCAATAATTAGAATATATTATATTCTATTATGCATAGTGTTTTGCATAGTAAAATCTTTTTATATAAAATAGAATACTTTTATAAAGTTATTTATTTTATTAGACAATAATTAGAATATATTATATTTTATTATGCATGGTGTTCAGATATAGGCTCTTGATAGTATTTTGCATAGTAGTAAAATCTTTTTATATAAAACAAAATACTTTTATAAAGTTATTTGTTTTATTAGACAATAAATAGAATATATTATATTTTATTTAAAAGATTTTGTTTTATTAGAATATTTTATAGTAAACCAATCTGGACCGTCCGTTTAAAAGTAAATCAATCTAGACCGTTCATGGATTAGTTACTATTTAGTCCATTCTTCTATAAATAGAAGCTCATTCCTTCATTATTTCTTACGAATTCAGTGAACTCTAGAGAGAGAAACTATAGAGAGAGTTCTTCTTCTATAATCTCGAGCGTAGTTCTTTAGCGTTTAAGAAAGCTTTGAGCGTAGTGCAAGTTTTCTTCGAGTATATCCTCGCCCTACTAGTCGGAATACTCTTCTTTCAAAGGTAAGGGGTATTTTTTTTTTCATATTCATGAAGAGAACTTCTGTTATTCTATTCTTTATTATTCTGTTAGAATAACTTTTGTACGCTGATGATCTACCCTATACTTGGTGAAATTCTTTTATTATTCCATTATTTATTATTCTCTTTGAACAACTTCATGTCTGCGCAATACCGCATACATGGTGAATTCGTTGTTATTCCATTCTTTATTATTACATTTGGAATATCCATGCATGCGTTTTCTTTGGGACTGGTTCCGCTTTTTTATTATTACGTTTAGAATATCTTGTGGTAGGCATTTACGTGGGACTGGTTCCGTTATTTATTATTCATTAGAATAACTTCGTCTATGCAAGTACCGCATGCATGGTGATTTCGTTGTTATTCCATTCTTTATTATTACATTGGAATATATCACATGCATGCGTTTTATCTTGGGACTGGTTCCGATTATTTATTATTACATTGGAATAACTCCATGTCTGCAATCAAGCATGTATGGTGATTTTGTTGTTATTCCATTCTTTATTATTCATTTGGAACATCCTCGCTTGGCATGCAATTTACTTTGACACCGGTTCGATTATTTATTATTCATTGGAATAACTTTTATCTATGAAGTACCGCATTGCATGGTATTTTTTTTTTCATATTCATGAAGAGAACTTCTATTATTCCCATTCTTTATTATTACATTGGAATAACTTCGTATACGATCTACCCTATACTTGGTGAAATTCTTCTGTTATTCCATTATTTATTATTCTGTTGGAACATCTTGTCTGTGCGATTTACGCCGAACCTGATTCCGTCTTTATTATTTTGTTGGAATATCCTGTTTTGTGCGTTATGCACGGATCTGGTTTCGTTATTTATTATTACATTGGAATAACTTTGTCTATCTGCAATCGCATGCATGGTGATTTCTATTGTTATTCCATTCTTTATTATTACATTGGAATATCCCGTCGACTTGTAATTACGCTTTGACTTTGGTTCCGTTATTTATTATTACATTAAAATAACTTTGTCTGCTAAGTACCGCATGCATGGTGATTTCTTTTGTTATTCCATTCTTTATTATACTCAGTTGGTTAAAGTTTTGACTTCTATACTCCATGAAATTAGTGGAATATCCTTGATATTTGCGCTTCATCCTGTATCTTTTCATGGAAATATTCTTTCGAGCATTCTTGAATTTTACTCTATAAAGAAGTATTATGTTGACAATTTGGACGTTATTAGTTACTGGATAATTTAATTCGTGAACTTGTTTTATTGAATTTTTATATCATTGTCATCATCCTCATGTTTATATTTTGTTGAAAGTCATCTGTGGTATGTAGTGCATAGATGGACTTGGTATGATTATGACCAGGGATTATTCGGTATAATCATGACCGTAATGTTACAAATGGTATGGAAAAAGTCTTCATTGGCCCGTAGTGCATTGATGGACTGTTTTTGGTATGATTATGACTATGGATTCTCTTCGACCAAGGAAGCAAAGATGAATTATTTTATGGCATGATCAGGACTGTTGATGAAAACATAATTATCTTTGGCCCGTAGTGCATGGATAATTCGTGGTCGTGATACTAAATAATATCCTTGGCATGTAGTGTAGGGATGAATTGATGATGTGGATTATTTATTAAGCTGAGTCCCAGCGATAAAAGTGATGAAAAACCTTTTAAATCATAAAAGATAGTAGATTTTATTCTCTACTTGACTCTTTTAATGGATTGCTTGTTCCAATCTTGCATTAAACTTGATGTTTGTTATATTGTATCAGTTTAACACTGTTGAAGGCTAACGATAATTTATTCTGTATTATCTTAGTCATAATATTTCTTATTGGGCTAGTTGAGCTCACCCTTTTACTCTCATTGTTTTCTTTAGGAAATGAGAACGTAGCAGAGATTAGTCGGGGAACAGAGTGACGGTCTAGATAATAACATTAGTAGTCCTCACTATTCTATTAAATAGTTTGATAATAAATATAATGAGGACTTATTCTGAGAGTGGATATTGTCTAGAAGACAATATTTGTATTAAAACTCACAGCTTTCTTGTTGTATATTAAAGATTGTATTTGTATTCTGTATCATATATTTGGCGACTCAGAATAGGTGATGTATACCTATTTTTGGGGCGTCACATATACCGAATGATCCCTGGTCATAATCATACCAAGTCCATCTATGCACGTAAGCCAAAGATGACTTTCATCACAATATAAGCATGAGGATGATGACAATGATATAAGCAGTAATCAAACGAAAACAAGGATAACTATTAAAGACTTTAAATTTATCCAAACATTATCAATCACTTAATAAACTCATAATCTAATATTATTAATATTATAACAATATTTTAATCACTTCTTAAACTTATAAACAATTTATTTCAATTGTTTACACTTTACCAAATAATACATTTAATCATTCAAAATGCCATACTCATAAGATTTCATCACCAATGATCAAATCCTCATCAAAATCAGATATACCCTATATAGGATTCCCAAGCCATAAAATCCTATTTTCTAATTTTGTTACTTCACATAACATATTTAATTTATTTACTCATAACTAGTTCATTTTCATGAAAAATACCAAATCAGTCCCAAAAATATTTCTTTTCTGGGATTTAGCAGAATATAGTCCCATATTGAACATATATTTTTATCCGAATTTTTAAAATTCATTTACTATTTTTCATATGGCCAAAAATGCCGAATATTTAGACATTTATCATAAATTATACTTTCGTCCAAAAATTCCGAAATTTATAGGGAATACTCCTGTTATATACATGTACTCCCAATAAAAATTTCACAAATTTTGGAGTTAACCATAAGGAGTTATAAGGGTTTATTTTTAAAATAGTCTTTTCCCATAAAATCCATAACTCTTAATCTATACATCCAAAAATCGCCATTTTTGGACACAATCTAGAAAACTCATCAAATTATCATTTCAATTTTTTCTAGAATTTTTGAAGGTCAAAAAAATTACGATACTGCCCCTGGTAGAAACCCCTTTTGAATGAAAATACTATTCATATGAATACAAAAGATCATTCACCATGCATGCGGTAATCCACATAGGCAAAGTTATTCCAACAAAATAATAAAGAATGGAATAATGAAGAATTCACCATGCATGCGATAGGCCGAAATGCAGAAAAGTTATTCTCAGCTCAAGAATAATAAAGAATGGAACGGTCAAAATGCGTAAACCGCGATAGACAGGATATTCCAACGAATAATAATAAAGAATGGAACCGGTCATACGTAAACCACACATACGGGATATTTCAACGAGAATAATAAAGAATGGAATAACAAAAGAATTCACCATGCATGTGATAGACCGCATGCAGACGGAGTTATTCCAATAGAATAATAAAGAATGGAACAAGATTACAGCATAATCCAAGACAAACAGGATATTCCAACAGAATAATAAAGAATGGAATAACAACAGAATTCACGGGCATGCGATAGGCCCTTGCAGATGAGTTATTCCAATAGAATAATAAATAATGGAATAATGAAAAATTTCACCATGTATGCGGTGCCATTATGAGCGAGTTATTCCAACATAATAATAAAGAATGGAATAACAATAGCTCTGTTCATGAATCTGAAAGAAATAATACCCTTACCTTAGAAAGAAGCTGGATCTTTGGAGAGAGGTAATGAGACTTCTCTTTTTCTTTCTCTCTATAATTTCTCTCTATTATAATTGCTCTATAGCTTTAGTGAATTGGTGATAAATGAAGGAAGAATGAGCTTCTATTTATAGGAAAATATAGTTTCAATAATTACATGTTTTGGGGCTCAAAATATTACAGTACAATACCTCCAACTTTTCTTTCATTTTTAATTTAGTCCTGCAAGTATTATCAAACTTGCACCACCTTCTGTAATAGTAAATAATGTGAATCAATAGTTCAATCATGTGAATCAATAGTTTTAATCATGTGACAATATGAATTACAGTATAGTACCTCCATCTATACCTCCATTTTTAACTTAGTCATGCAAGTATTATCAATCTTGCACCAACTCCCCTAATAGTACAAGAATGTGAATCAATAGGATACACATGTGAACAAATAGTTATATAAGCATGTGAATTAGTAGCAATTAATTGCTCATTTATTCGATTAATTATCCGATTTATCAATATAACCCCCAGACATCAATTATCATCGGAATAGATGTCGATTTCCACTAACACTAATAATTTCAACACAATGGAACTATCAATTTCATCTTTAATCAACACGAACTTATTCATCATTAATATTATAACTTACAATATTTAACAACCAGGTCGTTCCCACGAAAGAGGGGGCTTTCCGATAAGGATTTCTCCTTATTGCACGCATGATTAGATGACCAAACCTCTCCTTGATGAACTTCTAGACATTGTAAATATTGCAATTTAATAATATGAATAACTTTGTCGTCTCAATTATTGATTTAATAATATATCATATTATGCGAGATGATCTTTGTGACAATAATCGAATCAATAATATGAGAGATATGATGCAAAGAATTATTGTAGCAATAATTGAGTATAAGCGAGTGACTTCTTACGTAAGCATCAATAATCAATCTGGTATGCTACTATGCAACCACGCCAGACATCAGAAGTAGTTTTACTACTAGGGTAGTTCAACAGTTTTAACGGTAACACTTTCGCCGTTATTTTTATAAAAAGATAATTCTTTTGTTTTCTAACTACGACAATACTTCCGTTGTGGGGTTCACCAATGATTGTGCCATCGTACGAATATTCCCCGACAAAAAGAATATTCCCCGACCAATCGAATATTATATAACCACTTGCTTACTTAGCAAAATTTGTAAATATTACCCACAAATATAACATTATATCAAATCCACACCATAATATTCAAAAAAAATATTTCGAGAAATTTAAATCTTTATTCATAAAATTTGGGGTCTCACAATAAGCATGAGGATGATGACAATGATATAAGCATTAATCAAACTCAATCAAGGATAAATATTAAAGACTTTAAATTTATCCAGAGTTTAAAAATATATAAATTGTCAACATGATACTGCTTTGTAGAGTAAAATTCAAGAATAATATTCATGTACCAAAAATAATTTGGACAAAAAAGAAATATATTTTTTGGGTAAATTGTACCCCGTGAATAGTACCCTATGAATAGTACTTCGGGAATAGTACCCCGTGAATAGTATCTCGACATAAAAAGTATCCCGTATACCCGAGTGAATAATACTATAGTGAATAGTAATCGGGTGAATAGTAACCCGTGAATAGTAACTCATGAATAGTACTCCAACACAAAAATGTACCCCGAATACCTGAGTGAATAATACTAGAGTGAATAGTAACTGGGTGAATAGTAACCCGTGAATAGTAACTCGTAATAGAAAAGTACCAAAGAAAATGATATTTCATGACGAGTACAAAAGAAATGATATCCCAGATGAGTATAATAGAATATACGAAACTGCAAATGGATTTTCACCCGCCATGCGGTAATCCACGTAGACAGATCATTTTCACAATTTAATAAAGATGAATACGAATGATCATTCACCATGCATGCGGTAATCCACATTAATGAGTTATTCAATGAATAATAAAGAATGGAATAAGAAGAATTCACCATGCATGCGATAGACCGCATGCAGACGAGTTATTCCCAACAGAATAATAAAGAATGGAACCAGGTCATGCGTAATCCGCACAGACAGGATATGTAAGACCCCGAATTTTATGAAATAAAAGTATTCAATTTTTCTTATAATTACTATTCAGTAAACGGTTAAATTGATAAAAAGCAAAGTTAAGGGTGTTATATGAATTTTTTTTCAAAATAAGCAAGTGGCTATAAAATACTTATTGTTGTCGGGGAATATTCGTTTAGTCGTGGAATATTCTTTACGCTTGGGAATATTAAATGCGACTGCAAGTAGTGACCATTTGTGGGCCCCATAACAGAATAACTGTCGGATGAAGAAAACGACAAATTTGAGTTTTTATAAATAACAGCGTAGTTGTTACCGTTAACACTGTTGGAATACCTGGTGGTTAAAATACAATAATACGCGTTATTGCATAAATGATTTACTGCGGTATTACGCATGTATTTTTAAATTATTGATTCTTACGTAAGAAGGCACTACTCAATAATTGTTATGGTAATTCTTTTCAATATTTTATTTTATTGATTCAATAATTCTTTGCGTTGATATTTTATATTATTGTTGTTTCAATAATTATCACTCACAATATTTCTCCTTATCGGATCAATAATTAGTATTATTTGAATAATATTATTAGATAGCATTATTGGTAATGTCTAGAAAGTTACATCGAGGAGAGGCTTGGTCACCTAATTAATTGCGCCAATAAGGAGAAATTCTTATTGGAAAGCCCCTCTATCCCAGGAATGGCACGGTTGTCATAATTGTGATTACGTAATATTATTTTTGAATAATTAATTATTGATTATTATGATAAAAAATATTTATTTTATGTGGATATAGAAGGATGAAAATTTTAATGTGTTATAAATTGTTGAAAATTAATATTTTAGGTTTTTATCGATAAAATAATTTATTTAAATATATTATTTTAATAATATATTAATGGTGATATTTTTATAATGAATGTGGGATATATAAGTATATGAGGAGGAAGAGTATTTTTGTGGCATTAAATGTTTAACACATATTTTTGTGTTGAAAATTGGACACATGATTTCTTATGAATTGAAAATTTATTTATAGGTATGTAAAATCATCCAGTTTGTGGATTTGGATAATTTTTGTTTGGAATTTGGAAAAATTTTCTTACGCAAAGTTGTAGAGAATGGAATTTCCCATGAAAAGTTGCGAGTTTGAATTTTTTACGATAAGCGGGCTATTTTCTATGAATTATTGAAGTTTTGGAAAATAAAATAATTTTTATTATATTTATGGGTGGGACCCACTTTTGGTGGGTGTTGAATACAACACATGAAATTGCTTTGATTTTGGTTCAAAGAATTTGCCTAAATTGATCAAGAGAGGTGGCGTGGGGAAGTTTAAATAAAAATAATATTAATTTATTATTTTAGTCTCCTTTGGCGTTACAGCATTTTCCTATAAATAGAAGCTTAAGTTAGAATTGAAAATCACACAAGAAACTGAAGTTTTCTCTCTATTATATTCTCTATATTATTAAGTGAGTATTTTGATATCTTGAGAGTTGCTATATATAAAGTTTCCTCAGGACTTTTCATCAGATATTAAAATTGAAATATCCGCTCTTTTGAGGTAAAGGAATTTTAAGGGTTGTTATGTTTTTCGGGTTTCAGTAACTTCTTAGACCTTCAAAATTCTGGAAAATTTTGAAATGATAATTTGATGAGTTTTATTGATTGTGTCCAAAAATGGTGATTTTGGATGTATAAGATTAAGAGTTATGAATTTTACGAGAAAAGACTATTTTAAAAGTAAGCGCTTATAACTCCTTGTGATTAACTCCAAAATTGATGAAATTTTTATTGGGAGTACATATATATAATATGAGTATATTAAATTTCAGAAATTTTGGATAAAAGTACAATTTATGATAAATATTTTAATATTAATTGGTTTTGGCCATATGAAAAATAGTAAATGAATTTTAAAATTTAAGAGAAAAATATATATTCAATATGGAACTATATATTACGCTAAATCCGAGAAAAGAAATATTTTTGGGCTGATTTGGTATTTTCATGAAAATAGACTAGTTATGAGTAAATGAATTAAATATGTTATGTGAAGTAAGAAAATTGGAAAATAGGATTTTATGGCTTGAGAATCCTATATGAGGTATATGCAGATTTTTGATGAGAGTTTTGGTTATTGGTGATGAAATCTTATGAGTTTGAAATTTTAGGATGATTAAATGCATTATTTAGTAAAGTGTAAACAATTAAAATAAATTGTTTATAAGTTTAAGAAATGTTATTTCAATATCATTATACCAAAATATTGGTATGGATTTTATTGTGGAATTTCTACCTTTTTGAGTCGGGTTTACTATTCATGAGTTATTATTCACGAGTTACTATTCATGAGTTACTATTCACGGATACTATTCACGACAAAATTGGTTTTCTTTTTCTGACCAAATTATCGTTGATTTATGAATCTTACTCTTGAAATTAAATCCATGTTTTGATGTTATTGTTTTTATTATCATGTATAACAATTTTATAATCTTGGTGAAGAAATATGTCTTTGACTTGAGTGTAAAGATGGGTAAATTATTGGTATGATCATGACTATGGGTTCTCTTTGGCCAGTAGTGCAAAGATGAATTGTGACTAGTATGATCATGACCATTGAATTTACAATTGAATATTTTTAGCTTAAGTACAAAGGTGAATTGATCAACATGGTTATAAGTATGGTTTATATAGATTTTGAAATGATTATATATTTCTTTGAGATATGAATATCTTTGGCTTTTGTAGTGCAAAGATGATGCATTGTTGAATATCTTTGGCCGTAGTGCAAAGATGACTTTGTTATTGAATATCTTTGGCTGTAGTGCAAAGATGAAGCTGATTGACGAATATCTTTGGCCCGTAGTGCAAAGATGAATTTATTAGTATGATTATGAACAGGAACTGTGATTTGGTATAACCATGATCTTTGATGTTTCAGGTAAAGACAGGTGATGAAAATTATCTTCGTCTTGGAAGCGAAGAGGAATTTAGAATTACAATTATGATTATGAGTTATTCATATAATTGTGGAAAGGAACTATTGATTAATGTTACAGGGATAAAACATTGTTGGTGGACTTTTAATGTGGAGAAGATAATAGACTTTATGGTCTATTTGACTCTTCTAATGGATTGCTCGTTCCGCTGCAACTATGGTTGAAAAGTTTATCATCTACCATATGTTCTAAATCTCTGATTTATTACTGATGAAGGCTATTGATAATTTAATTATCTTAATCATGATATCATGATATTCTTTTCTTAATAAAAAAGTGTAGCTAGGTCGAAGCGGGGGAGTATGAGGGGTTGGTGGCTCATCCACTTGTATACATCTTTTAGTAGTTATATTTGGTGAATCATATATTCTGAGCACTACCTATATAACCTTGGTGTTGGTGTTGTTTGAAGTATAATTATCAATTTGAGCAGTGGAGATAATGATAAGTCAAGAGAAGACTCACCATTGGGAAGAATATGATAGTAATCTTCTCATTTTCTTTGGGGTCTATTAGGTCAACCAAGGATAATCTCATTTTTTTCTTTAGGAATCTATTGGGTTGACGAGGATAATTACGTGGCCATATGATATCTATCATAACCTAGAAGCATGGCCTCCCATGTACGAAGGTTTCCTTGAGCACTTCCCAAAGATTTTAGTCTCTAAAACAGTCTTTAACTATACCTTTATGTAAGGTGTCACTGTGAGGTGTTGTCCACGGTTGGGACATGTGTCACATTTGGTATATATTTGTATCCAAACTCACAGTATATGTGTTGTTGTATTTTGCACGACAAATTGTTGTAATAAAGTGGTAGTTGTATTTCTGTACCATGTATTTGGCGACTCAGAATGGGTTGGATTGAATGGACCTATTTTGGGGTTGTCACAGTTGGTATCAGAGCTTAGGGATATGATCTCTGGCGAAGATCGGAGAATAGAACTAGGAGGGTTGAGATGAGTAAATCCTTCGCTAGTGTGTCCTACCTAAGCTTATTTGTTGGTCAGTCATAATATCAGGATATTATGTGATATGTTAATTTGTTCAATTAACCTTTGTTTTGAAGCTGTATTCTAGAATGATATCTGAAATACAGGAGATGAGCAATGGAGAAATCATGATGACAGGGAAGATGGAATCTAAAATGAAAGCAAGGTATTCTCAACTCTTTGCAATACAGTGCACGTAAATTTGGGGACGAAATTTCATAAGGAGGGAGATTGTAAGACCCGAATTTTATGAAATAAAAGTATTCAATTTTTCTTATAATTACTATTAGGTAAATGGTTAAATTGATAAAAAGTTAAGTTAAGGGTGTTATATGATTTTTTTTCTCAAAATAAGCAAGTGGTTATAAAATACTTATTGTTGTCGGGGAATATTCGTTTAGTCGTAGAATATTCTTTACGCTTGGGAATATTAAATACGATAAGTAGCGACCATTTGTGGGCCCATAATGAGAATAAGCTGTCGGATGAAGAAAGCGACAAATTTAAGTTTTTATAAATAACGGCGTAGTTTTTAATTATTAACTTTGTTGGAATACACGGTGGTTAAAATATAATAATGGCGTTATTGCAAAGAAGATTACCTGCGGTATTACACGGTATTTTTAAATTATTGATTCTTACGTAAGAAGGCACTACTCAATAATTGTTACGTTAATTCTTTTTCAATATTTTATTTTATTGATTCAATAATTCTTTGCGTTGATATTTTATATTATTGTTATTTCAATAATTATCAACGCACAATATTTCTCATTATCGGATCAATAATTATTATTATTTGAATAATATTATTAGATAGCATTATTGGTAATGTCTAGAAAGTTACATCAAGGAGAGGTTTGGTCACCTAATTGCTTGATGAGGAGAGAATTCTTATTGGAAAGCCCCATATATCACAGGAGCGGCACTGTTTTGTCATAATTGTGATTACGTAATATTATTTTTGAATAATTAATTATTGATTATTATGATAAAGAAAATATTTATTTTATGTGGATATAGAAGGATGAATTTTTTAATGTGACAATTGTTGAAAATTAATATTTTATCTTTTATCGATAAAATAATTTATTTAAATATATTATTTTAATAATATATTAATGAGTTATATTTTATAATGAATGTGGGATATATAAGTATATGAGGATATGTTATTTTGTGGCATTAAATATTATAACACATATTTTGAGCAATTGAAAATGGACATGATTTCTTATGAATGAAAATTTATTATAGGTATTTAAAATCATCCGTTTGTGGATTTGGATAATTTTTGTTTGGAATTTGGAAAAATTTTCTTACGCAAAGTTGTAGAGAATGGAATTTCCCATGGAAAGTTGCGAGTTTTGAATTTTTTCGATAAGCGGGCTATTTTCTATGAATTATTGAAGTTTGGAAAATAAAAATGATTTTATTATAGTTATGGGTGGGACCCACTTTTGGTGGGTGTTGAATAGCATGTGACACATGAAATTTGCTGATTTTGGTTCAAAGAAATTTGCCTAAATTGATCAAGAGAGGTGGCGTAGGAAATTTGAATAAAAATAATATTAATTTATTATTTTAGTCTCCTTTGGCGTTCTAGCATTTTCCTATAAATAGAAGCTTAAGTTAGAATTGAAAATCACACTAGAAACATAAGTTTTTCTCTCTATATTCTCTCTATATTATTAAGTGTATTCTAGATATCTTGAGTGTTGCTATTATGAGCAAAGTTTCCAAGTTCTTTTCATCCGTTATTCAATCGAAATACCGCTCTTTTGAGGTAAGGGATTTTAAGGGTTGTTGTGTTTTCGGGTTTCGTACTTTTTTAGACCTTCAAAAATTCTGGAAAAATTTGAAATGATAATTTGATGAGTTTTATTGATTGTGTCCAAAAATGGTGATTTTGGATGTATAAGTTAAGAGTTATGAATTTTACGAGGAAAAGACTATTTTAAAAGTAACCGCTTATAACTCCTTGTGATTAACTCCAAAATTGATGAAATTTTTATTGGGAGTACATATATATAATATGAGTATACTCTGTAAATTTGAAATTTTGGATAAAAGTACAATTTATGATAAATATTTTAATATTAAATTGGTTTTGGCCGTATGAAAAATAGTAAATGAAATTTAAAAATTACGAGAAAAATATATGTTCAATATGGAACTATATTACGCTAAATCGAGAAAAGAAATATTTTTGAACCGAGTTGGTATTTTCATGAAAATAGACTAGTTATGAGTAAATGAATTAAATATGTTATGTGAAGTAAGAAAATTAGAAAATAGGATTTTATGGCTTGAGAATCCTATATGAGGTATATGCAGATTTTTGATGAGAGTTTTGGTTATTGGTGATGAAATCTTATGAGTTTGAAATTTTAGGATGATTAAATGCATTATTTAGTAAAGTGTAAACAATTAAAATAAATTGTTTATAAGTTTAAGAAATGTTATTTCAATATCATTATACCAAAATATTGGTATGGATTTTATTGTGGAATTTCTACCTTTTTGAGTCGGGTTTACTATTCATGAGTTATTATTCATGAGTTACTATTCACGAGTTACTATTCATGAGTTACTATTCACGGATACTATTCACGACAAAATTGGTTTTCTTTTTCTGACCAAATTATCGTTGATTTATGAATCTTACTCTTGAAATTAAATCCATGTTTTGATGTTATTGTTTTTATTATCATGTATAACAATTTTATAATCTTGGTGAAGAAATATGTCTTTGACTTGAGTGTAAAGATGGGTAGATTATTGGTATGATCATGACTATGGGTTCTCTTTGGCCAGTAGTGCAAAGATGAATTGTGACTAGTATAATCATGACCATTGAATTTACAATTGAATATTTTTAGCTTAAGTACAAAGGTGAATTGATCAACATGGTTATAAGTATGGTTTATATAGATTTTGAAATGATTATATATTTCTTTGAGATATGAATATCTTTGGCTTTGTAGTGCAAAGATGATGCATTGTTGAATATCTTTGGCCCGTAGTGCAAAGATGATGACTGTTATTGAATATCTTTGGCTGTAGTGCAAAGATGAGCTGTTGATGAATATCTTTGGCCCGTAGTGCAAAGATGAATTTATTAGTATGATTATGAGCAGAGGGCGTGATTTGGTATAACCATGATCTTTGATGTTTCAGGTAAAGACATGTGATGAAAATTATCTTCGTCTTGGAAGCGAAGAGGAATTTAGAATTACAATTATGATTATGAGTTATTCATATAATTGTGGAAAGGAACTATTGATTAATGTTACAGGGATAAAACATTGTTGGTGGACTTTTAATGTGGAGAAGATAATAGACTTTATGGTCTATTTGACTCTTCTAATGGATTGCTCGTTCATTTGCAACTATGGTTGAAAAGTTTATCATCTACCATATGTTCTAAATCTACGATTTATTCATCGATGAAGGCTATTGATAATTTAATTATCTTTAATCTTGATTAGTTGTGCTCACCCTTTTCACAATTCCTTTTGGGTAATAGTTGTGCTCATCCACTTCGAAGCGTAGTAGGGGGAATAGAGCGGTGGTCTCTTTCTGAGTTCTCCTACCTATATAACCTTGGTGTTTGTTTGAAGTATAATTATCAATTTGAGGCGAACCCAGCGTTGGAGATAATGATAAGTCAAGAGAAGACTCACCATTGGGAAGAATATGATAGTAATCTTCTCATTTTTTTTGGGGTATAATTATCAATTTGGTCAACGTGGAGATAATGATAAGTCGAAGACTCACCATTGGGAAGAATATGATATCTTATCATTTTAACCTAGAAGTCTATGGCCTCCCATAATTAGTGTGGCCATATGATATCTATCATAACCTAGAAGCATGGCCTCCATTACGAAGCACTTGAGCACCAAAGATTTTAGTTTCTAAAATAGTTTTTTAACTATACCTTTATGTAAGGTGTCATTGTGAGGTGTTGTCCACGGTTGGGACATGTGTCACATTTGGTATATATTTGTATCCAAACTCACATAGTATATGTGTTGTTGTATTTTGCACGACAAATTGTTGTAATAAAGTGGTAGTTGTATTTACGTACCATGTATTTGGCGACTCAGAATGGGTTGGATGGAATGGACCTATTTTGGGGTTGTCACATTTGGTATCAGAGCTTAGGGATATGATCTCTGGCGAAGATCGGAGAATAGAACTAGGAGGGGAGAGATGAGTAAATCCTTCGCTAGTGTGTCCTACCTAAGCTTATTTGTTGGTCAGTCATAATATCGGGATATTATGTGATATGTTAATTTGTTCAATTAACCCTTGTTTTTGAAGCTGTATTCTAGAATGATATAAAATACGAGGAGATGAGCAATGGAGAAATCATGATGACGGGGAAGATGGAATCTAAAATGAAAGCAAGGTATTCTCAACTCTTTTGCAATACCAGTGCACGTAAATTTCGGGGGGACGAAATTTCATAAGAGAGGAGATTGTAAGACCCCGAATTTTATGAAATAAAAGTATTCAATTTTTCTTATAATTACTATTCAGTAAACGGTTAAATTGATAAAAAGCAAAGTTAAGGGTGTTATATGATTTTTTTTTTCAAAATAAGCAAGTGGCTACAAAATACTTATTATTGTCGGGGAATATTCGTTTAGTCGTAGAATATTCTTTACGTAGGGAATATTAAATATTTAACCAAAGTATGACCATTTGTGGGCCCCATAACAGAATAAGCATCGGATGAAGAAAAGCGACAAATTTGAGTTTTATAAATAACGGTAGTAGTTTTACCATTAACACTTTGTTGGAATACGGTGGTTAAAATATAATAATCTGGCGTTGTTGCGATTGCACGGTATTACACAGTATTTTTAAATTATTGATTCTTACGTAAGAAGGCACTACTCAATAATTGTTACGATAATTCTTTTTCAATATTTTATTTTATTGATTCAATAATTCTTTGCGTTGATATTTTATATTATTGTTATTTCAATAATTATCATTGCACAATATTTCTCATTATCGGATCAATAATTCAGTATTATTTGAATAATATTATTAGATAGCATTATTGGTAATGTCTAGAAAGTTCATCGAGGAGAGAGCTTGGTCACCTAATTGCGGCGCGCGATAAGGAGAAATTCTTATTGGAAAGAAAGCCCCTATATCTGAGGAGCGGCTTTGGTTGTCATAATTGTGATTACGTAATATTATTTTGAATAATTAATTATTGATTATTATGATAAAGAAAATATTTATTTTATGTGGATATAGATGATGGAAAATTTTAATGTGACAATTGTTGAAAATTAATGTTGAGGTGTTTTATTTTTTCGATAAAATAATTTATTTAAATATATTATTTTAATAATATATTAATGAGTGATATTTTTAATGAATGTGGGATATATAAGTATATGAGGAGGAAGAGTATTTTTGTGGCATTAAATATTTAACACATATTTTGTGTTGAAAATGGACACATGATTTGTTTGAATTTTAAAATTTATTATAAATATTTAAAATCATCCGTTTGTGGATTTTGGATAATTTTTGTTTGGAATTTGGAAAAATTTTCTTACGCAAAGTTGTAGAGAATGGAATTTCCTATGGAAAGTTGCGAGTTTGAATTTTTCGATAAGCAAGGCTATTTTCTATGAATTATTGAAGTTTTGAAAAATAAAATGATTTTTATTAAGTTATGGGTGGGACCCACTTTTGGTAGGTGTTGAATACGACACATGAATTTGCTGATTTTTGGTTCAAAGAAGGTTGCCTAAATTGATCAAGAGAGGTGGCATGGGGAAATTTGAATAAAAATAATATTAATTTATTATTTTAGTCTCCTTTGGCGTTCTAGCATTTTCCTATAAATAGAAGCTTAAGTTAGAATTGAAAATCACACACGAAACATAAGTTTTTCTCTCTATTTCTCTCTATATTATTAAGTGTATTCTTGATATCTTGAGTGTTGCTATACTGAGTGCAAAGTTTCCTCAGACTTTTCATCCGTTATTCCGGTCGGAAATCTTGCTCTTTTTGAGGTAAAGGGATTTTAAGGGTTGTTGTGTTTTGAGTTTCAGTAACTTTTTAGACCTTCAAAATTCTGGAAAATTTTGAAATGATAATTTGATGAGTTTTATTGATTGTGTCCAAAAATGGTGATTTTTGGATGTATAAGTTAAGAGTTATGAATTTTACGAGAAAAGACTATTTTAAAAGTAGCAAGCTTATAACTCCTTGTGATTAACTCCAAAATTGATGAAATTTTTATTGGGAGTACATATATATAACATGAGTATATTCTTTAAATTTTGGATAAAAGTACAATTTATGATAAATATTTTAATATTCGACGGTTTTGGCCATATGAAAAATAGTAAATGAATTTTAAAAATTCGAGAAAAATATATGTTCAATATGGAACTATATTTCGCTAAATCCCGGAAAAGAAATATTTTTGAACCGAGTTGGTATTTTCATGAAAATAGACTAGTTATGAGTAAATGAATTAAATATGTTATGTGAAGTAAGAAAATTAGAAAATAGGATTTTATGGCTTGAGAATCCTATATGAGGTATATGCAGATTTTTGATGAGAGTTTTGGTTATTGATGATGAAATCTTATGAGTTTGAAATTTTAGGATGATTAAATGCATTATTTAGTAAAGTGTAAACAATTAAAATAAATTGTTTATAAGTTTAAGAAATGTTATTTCAATATCATTATACCAAAATATTGGTATGGATTTTATTGTGGAATTTCTACCTTTTTGAGTCGGGTTTACTATTCATGAGTTATTATTCATGAGTTACTATTCACGAGTTACTATTCATGAGTTACTATTCACGGATACTATTCACGACAAAATTGGTTTTCTTTTTCTGACCAAATTATCGTTGATTTATGAATCTTACTCTTGAAATTAAATCCATGTTTTGATGTTATTGTTTTTATTATCATATATAACAATTTTATAATCTTGGTGAAGAAATATGTCTTTGACTTGAGTGTAAAGATGGGTAGATTATTGGTATGATCATGACTATGGGTTCTCTTTGGCCAGTAGTGCAAAGATGAATTGTGACTAGTATGATCATGACCATTGAATTTACAATTGAATATTTTTAGCTTAAGTACAAAGGTGAATTGATCAACATGGTTATAAGTATGGTTTATATAGATTTTGAAATGATTATATATTTCTTTGAGATATGAATATCTTTGGCCTGTAGTGCAAAGATGATCTGTTGTTGAATATCTTTGGCCGTAGTAGTGCAAAGATGACTGTTGTTGAATATCTTTGGCCGTAGTGCAAAGATGAACTGTTGACGAATATATCTTTGCCCGTAGTGCAAAGATGAATTTATTAGTATGATTGAAGTGAGGCTGTGATTTGGTATAACCATGATCTTTGATGTTTGAGGTAAAGACGGTGATGAAAATTATCTTCGTCTTGGAAGCGAAGAGGAATTTAGAATTACAATTATGATTATGAGTTATTCATATAATTTTGGAAAGGAACTATTGATTAATGTTACGAGGATAAAACATTGTTGGTGGACTTTTAATGTGGAAGATAGATAATAGACTTTTGAAAAGTTTGGTCTATTTGAAGGCTATTGATAATTTAATTATCTTTAATCATGATATTCTCTTAATGGATTGCTTTCGCTTCACCGCAACTATGGTTGAAAAGTTTATCATCTACCATATGTTCTAAATCTACGATTTATTTGGTGAATCATATAGGGAGGCGATGAAGGCTATTGATAATTTAATTATCTTTAATCATGATATTCTTTATTTGAGCTAGTTGTGTTTGTTTCAAGTATAATTATCAATTTGAGTGGAGATAATGATAAGTCGAGAAGACTCACCATTACCTATATAACTTTGGTGTTTGTTTGAAGTATAATTATCAATTTGAGACAGTGGAGATAATGATAAGTCAAGAGAAGACTCACCATTGGGAAGAATATGTATATATTTGTATCCAAACTCACAGTATATGTGTTGTTGTATTTTGCACGACAAATTGTTGTAATAAAGTTGTAGTTGTATTTCTGTACCATGTATTTGGCGACTCAGAATGGGTTGGATTGAATGGACCTATTTTGGGGTTGTCACAGTTGGTATCAGAGCTTAGGGATATGATCTCTGGCGAAGATCGGAGAATAGAACTAGGAGGGTTGAGATGAGTAAATCCTTCGCTAGTGTGTCCTACCTAACCTTATTTGTTGGTCAGTCATAATATCAGGATATTATGTGATATGTTAATTTGTTCAATTAACCTTTGTTTTGAAGTTGTATTCTAGAATGATGCTCGAAATACGGGAGATGAGCAATTGAGAAATCATGATAGCGGGGAAGATGGAATCTAAAATGAAAGCAAGGTATTCTCAACTCTTTGCGATACCAGTACGTAAATTTCGGGGACGAAATTTCATAAGGAGGGGAGATTGTAAGACCCCGAATTTTATGAAATAAAAGTATTCAATTTTTCTTATAATTACTATTCAATAAACGGTTAAATTGATAAAAAGCAAAGTTAAGGGTGTTATATGATTTTTTTTTCAAAATAAGCACAAGTGGTTACAAAATACTTATTATTATCGGGAATATTCGTTTAGTCGTAGAATATTCTTTACGTTGGGAATATTAAATGCGGCCATAGTATGACCATTTGTGGGCCCCATAATGTAATAAGCATCGGATGAAGAAAAGCGACAAATTTGAGTTTTTATAAATAACAGGCGTAGTTTTTTACGAATTAACCTTTGTTGGAATACGGTGGTTAAAATATAATAATACGCGTTATTGCATGCGATTATTACGGTAGTACACGATATTTTTAAATTATTGATTCTTACGTGAAAGGCACTACTCAATAATTGTTACGAGTAATTCTTTTCAATATTTTATTTTATTGATTCAATAATTTCTTTGCGTTGATATTTTATATTATTGTTATTTCAATAATTATCATCGCACAATATTTCTCATTATCAGATCAATAATTCGTATTATTTGAATAATATTATTAGATAGCATTATTGGTAATGTCTAGAAAGTTCTGTCAAGGAGAGGTTTGGTCACCTAATTGCGCGCCAGTAAGGAGAAATTCTTATTGGAAAGCCCCCTCTATCCTGGGAACGGCCTGGTTGTCAGTACTGTGATTCTGTAATATTATTTTTGAATAATTAATTATTGATTATTATGATAAAGAAAATATTTATTTTATGTGGATATAGAAGGAGGAAAATTTTAATGTGACAATTGTTGAAAATTAATATTTTATCTTTTTCTGATAAAATAATTTATTTAAATATATTATTTTAATAATATATTAATGGTGATATTTTTATAATGAATGTGGGATATATAAGTATATGAGGAGGAAGAGTATTTTTGTGGCATTAAATGTTTAACACATATTTTGTGTGTTGAAAATGGACACATGATTTCTTGAATTTTAAAATTTATTATAGGTATTTAAAATCGTCCGTTTGTGGATTTTTGGATAATTTTGTTTGGAATTTGGAAAAATTTTCTTACGCAAAGTTGTAGAGAATGGAATTTCCTATGGAAAGTTATGAGTTTCAATTTTTTTACGATAAGCAGGCTATTTTCTATGAATTATTGAAGTTTTGAAAAATAAAATGATTTTTATTAAGTTATGGGTGGGACCCACTTTTGGTGGGTGTTGAATACACACATGGGTTGTGATTTTGGTTCAAAGAAGGTTGCTTAAATTGATCAAGAGAGGTGGCATAGGAAATGAAATAAAAATAATATTAATTTATTATTTTAGTCTCCTTTGGCGTTACAGCATTTTCCTATAAATAGAAGCTTAAGTTAGAATTGAAAATCACACGTAAACATAAGTTTTCTCTCTCTATTTCTCTCTATATTATTAAGTGTATTCTTGTATCTTGAGTGTTGCTATACTCTGCAAAGTTCGCTCAGAGCTTTTTATCCGATATTAAATAAATACCGCTCTTTTGAGGTAAGGGATTTTAAGGGTTGTTGTGTTTTTAGGTTTCAGTACTTCTTTTAGACCTTCAAAAATTTGGAAAATTTTGAAATGATAATTTGATGAGTTTTATTGATTGTGTCCAAAAATGGCGATTTTTGGATGTATAAGTTAAGAGTTATGAATTTTACGGGAAAAGACTATTTTTAAAAGTAGCCGCTTATAACTCCTTGTGATTAACTCCAAAATTGATGAAATTTTTATTGGGAGTACATATATATAACATGAGTATATTTCAGAAATTTTGGATAAAAGTACAATTTATGATAAATATTTTAATATTAAATTGGTTTTGGCCATATGAAAAATAGTAAATGAATTTTAAAAATTCTGAGAAAAATATATGTTCAATATGGAACTATATTATGCTAAATCCCAGAAAAGAAATATTTTTGGAACTGAGTTGGTATTTTTCATGAAAATAGACTAGTTATGAGTAAATGAATTAAATATGTTATGTGAAGTAAGAAAATTAGAAAATAGGATTTTATGGCTTGAGAATCCTATATGAGGTATATGCAGATTTTTGATGAGAGTTTTGGTTATTGGTGATGAAATCTTATGAGTTTGAAATTTTAGGATGATTAAATGCATTATTTAGTAAAGTGTAAACAATTAAAATAAATTGTTTATAAGTTTAAGAAATGTTATTTCAATATCATTATACCAAAATATTGGTATGGATTTTATTGTGGAATTTCTACCTTTTTGAGTCGGGTTTACTATTCATGAGTTATTATTCATGAGTTACTATTCACGAGTTACTATTCATGAGTTACTATTCACGGATACTATTCACGACAAAATTGGTTTTCTTTTTCTGACCAAATTATCGTTGATTTATGAATCTTACTCTTGAAATTAAATCCATGTTTTGATGTTATTGTTTTTATTATCATGTATAACAATTTTATAATCTTGGTGAAGAAATATGTCTTTGACTTGAGTGTAAAGATGGGTAGATTATTGGTATGATCATGACTATGGGTTCTCTTTGGCCAGTAGTTGTGACTAGTATGATCATGACCATTGAATTTACAATTGAATATTTTTAGCTTAAGTACAAAGGTGAATTGATCAACATGGTTATAAGTATGGTTTATATAGATTTTGAAATGATTATATATTTCTTTGAGATATGAATATCTTTGGCCTGTAGTGCAAAGATGATCTGTTGTTGAATATCTTTGGCCCGTAGTGCAAAGATGACCTGTTGTTGAATATCTTTGGCTGTGTAGTGCAAAGATGAGCTGTTGACGAATATCTTTGGCCCGTAGTGCAAAGATGAATTTATTAGTATGATTATGAGCAGAGGCTGTGATTTGGTATAACCATGATCTTTGATGTTTAGGGTAAAGGCGGTGATGAAAATTATCTTCGTCTTGGAAGCGAAGAGAATTTAGAATTACAATTATGATTATGAGTTATTCATATAATTGTGGAAAGGAACTATTGATTAATGTTACGAGGATAAAACATTGTTGGTGGACTTTTAATATGGAGAAGATAATAGACTTTATGGTCTATTTGACTCTTCTAATGGATTGCTCGTCTCGATTTATCTTTGATGATGCAACTATGGTTGAAAAGTTTCTCATCTACCATATGTTCTAAATCTACGATTTATTTAAATGGGGGTAATAGGGGAATAGAGCGGTGGTCTCTGATGAAGGCTATTGATAATTTAATTATCTTTAATCATGATATTCTTTTATCGAGCTAGTTGTGCTCATCCACTTGACATCTGAGTATATTTACGAGGTTGTGCTCATCCACTTCTTTGAGTATAGCACTACCTATATAACCTTGGTGTTTGTTTGAAGTATAATTATCAATTTGAGACAAGTGGAGATAATGATAAGTCAAGAGAAGACTCACCATTGGGAAGAATATGATAGTAATCTTCTCATTTTTCTTTGGGGTCTATTGGGTCAACCAAGGATAATTCTGTGGCCATATGATATCTATCATAACCTAGAAGCATGGCCTCCCATGTACGAAGGTTTCCTTGAGCACTTCCCAAAGATTTTAGTTTCTAAAACAGTCTTTAACTATACCTTTATGTAAGGTGTCACTGTGAGGTGTTGTCCACGGTTGGGACATGTGTCACATTTGGTATATATTTGTATCCAAACTCACAGTATATGTGTTGTTGTATTTTGCACGACAAATTGTTGTAATAAAGTTATAGTTGTATTTCTGTACCATGTATTTGGCGACTCAGAATGGGTTGGATTGAATGGACCTATTTTGGGGTTGTCTCAGGATATTCCAACAGAATAATAAAGAATGAAATAACAACAGAATTCACCAGGCATGCGATAGACCGCATAGATGTTGCCTCTTTTTCCGTTCTGATAAAAGAGCTCTAACTCATGCAAACATATAAGTGTCAACAAGTAATACAAAGTAAGTAAAGTATCGATCCCACAAAGAAAGTTGTCAAATTTAAACTACTATGCATCAATTAAATCACTATACTTATATGCTTAAACTAACGACTATATTTGTGAATTAATCAAATTGCGAATAACAACTAAAACAATAATAATAACGGAATAAACCAAATCTAGAAATAATGAGATCCTAACTTCATTTAACACTTCATCTAATTACCACTATTATGCAAGAACTGTTCACATATCACAGGAAAGTAGCCAAGAGCACTAATAGAGTCATAGCCATTTTTAATGTACTAAGACCTACTTACACAGCATCCACAAATGATAGACTCCATGTAATCATCAATATAACCAAAATCACTATATGTCTATGTGAAATTGCAATCATACTGAATTTAAGCACAAGCCCTTATTTTAACTCATACGGTGAAACAATATATGTCTATCTGGTTCACGAAATACACAAGCCATATAAAACAACCTCATATACGTATGCTATCATGATTACAATCTATACTCACATGTTCATTGTCAATTCCATACAAGTACTGAAACGAATGGTGATCAAGCATTCATACATGCAAAACAATCATGATAGAAATTCCATATGATATGTAAAACAACCCTAGCAATCAAGCATGCAACTAAACTACATATTAAAATCTGTTAGAATCCCATAATGGAGTTTAGTTCATGACTGAACCAAAAGCCATTATGGGATCAAAGCTAAACATGGTTAATAAGCAAACAATTGAAAGATGAAGGATAGAAACGATCAAACCCAATTGTTGATTATTGACCAAAGTTAACGTTCAAATCCTCATATAAATCCAAAGAAAATAATAATCGATAATCCACAATGATAGAAAATCCCAAGAAGAATTGGAGAAATAGGCGTTTTACCTTCGTTCTACGTTGGAATCTCCTTCAAGGTGTAAACCCTAGTTTCTACTATGAAAATACATAAAAAGTAATCAAAGATATGTCTGACACCAGTCAGATATCGTTTTTAATCAATTACAACCCATTTAATTAAAAATTAAAATAAAATAAATCAGCAGCTTCAGGCATCACGCGCAGCCGCGCGCTCCCCCAGTGTAATCCTCGCGCGGGCGCGAGACTTGCAGTGTCATGTTGCTCAGCCGGGTGCTCGCGCGAGCGCGCATCCCCAAGCTTGTCCTGCCGCGCGGCCGCATGGCTTACAATCTGTGAATTCTGATTCTGCTGCTGCAACTGATCTGTTCTGCTGCTCCTTCCTTTGTCAATCCATGCTTGGTCTTCTGCTCCACTTGATCCTCATGCCATGCATATCCCAGCTTGTGCCTCGCTTCATGCGTCCATTAGCCTCGTGCCCTCTAATACCACCAAATTAGGTCGTTTCCTGCACTTTTTCACCAAAAGGAGTTTTAAGTAAATGCAATGCAAAATAACATAAAATGCAGCTAAAAACACACTAAAATATACTTGAGATGGGCATAGTTCGCGTGAATTGGTATCCAATAAGTAGGTATAAAACCCACTTATCAAATACCCCCAAATTTGAACTATTGCTTGCCCTCAAGCAATGCATACTAATGAGCAATGAAAATGCAGCTACAATACTATGCAACTAAGCTATGATGCAAACTAGTCTCACATAGTTCCAGCTCTAACAGAATTTCAGTCTAAATTGCCTCAGTGAAGTATCCAGATTCAAGAATACCATTTTAAACCAAACTATAGGCATAATATCATACACTTAGATAATTCATATATGCTATAGAGATGCTATGTGTGTGTGTGGTGTTCACCAAAACTTGACTTGAGCAAAGAATACACATGTTACATTGCTTAAAACTGAAAATTATAGTCTAAATCAAGACTCATGTATACTCATGCAACACAGACTGTTTTGACATATCAACACAAACTAAGGTTCAACAATGGGTTTAACTGAGTTATTGCTACTCACGAGGGCGATTTTTGCTCTTTCTCACGGTGTTTATTGCTATTTTTTTCTTTTTTTTTTCACATGACTGTGCAATGTCTTATTCCATTAGGCAACACTGCTACCCCTTAGCGAGCTTTCAAACAACGACTCCTAGACCATGAAAGACCTTAGGGCCCTGGGTGTAGAGACAATCCCCTCGGGCGTACTTACTCAAGTAGCCAGGGCCCCGACATAAGACTAGCCACGTTACTGCTATTTGATTTTTCTTTTTTTTATATATACATAGCATACCCATGTTTTCCCAAAGTTTGAATATCAAAGTTTCATACAGTTTAAGATCACTTTCCAAATATTTCTCTTTCTTAAAACTACATTTTCTATCGAGCAATGCACACATGCTTCTTATACCTACAAGTGATTGTGAACACATTCGTGCAAACCGAAAGCATTTAAACAACAATATGAATTTCATCGTGTAAAACATTATATCTCAACTCATGTTATCCACAATACTCAAGAATCTTTCAAAATTCACTATCATCATTGGCTAGACAAAATTTCCATAAAGCTAAACATTGTGAGACATGCAAACTAAAACATACTAGCACAAGCAATAATAGCTAAAATTAAAAATTTTCTTGCAAAATTTTATCTAACACATAAACATGCAAAATTAAAACTAAATGAAACTATATGCAACTATACTACTACCCCAATACCCCAAAACTTATAATATTCAATGCCCCATTGAATGAAGGTAAAGGGTACAGAAAACTCCCCTAATGATCGGCTGTACCACCCTCCTCGGGTGGTGAATCTGGTGGTGGATATGACACTGCTGTCCCGAACTGAGGCCACTAGAGCATTGTTCCTCTCTTTGTTGTAAAAAGCCTCGGCCAAGGCTCTCGTGAGACCCGTAGCAAGTGTTCCGAAATTATCATACAGGGCATCGACCCTGCGCTCCAACCTTCGGAGCTGACGATCACCATGGGGAGCATGTGGTCGTGTCGACGGGCCTGACTCATTTCACTGAGTGGGCTGCTGGGATGGCTCTGGGAATGTGGGCCGGAAAATAAATCCTCTTCCGCGCGGGTGTGGTTCACCACCTGCCCAGTCCTCAAATTTTGAAATGGTGGCATGAGTTATGTCTTGGCTCGGGTATTACATTTGTTCGTTGCCCCAGTTGCATCCCTGATGAGCACATAACATGGCTACCACTGATGCGTGTGGAATGCTCCTCGTGGTACTTCCCCTCAAATACTTCAAAATATTTTGATGAATCAAATGACCCACGTTAATATACTTTCTCGTAATTATACCCCACAAAATTATGGCCCTTTCCGCCGTGATCTCATGCTGATGAGACGAGGGCAATAGCTTTGCACATATGAACAAATTCCACACCTTGGCATATCGATTCGGTCCGTTCTTTGGGAATATCGAGAATTTGGGTTTGTGCCGACTTTGTAAGTCCACTTCGTTCCTGGCACGCATAATTCAACAATAATAAGCTCCAAGTTTGTTGCCATATGTGCCCCTGTGATCCAATTGGCAGCCCCTGTTGGTGTGTCTTGGTGAGTCTGAAAATGGTTCTAATGGCGGTGGGTCTGTAGTCTATCTCGACACCTCCAACCATAGCGATATCGTTCATGGTGACTTTGGCATTGGCGTAAAACTCTCAGACTATGCTCATCAGAATGGGCGTGGGAGTGGCAGTGAATCCAACCCATCCCCGTTCGCGAATCATGGCACATAACTGACCATCTTGCCCCTTCGGTTTGAAACCGTACTCCTTGACAAACGTCTTCGCCACAATTCTGTAATACTCCTGTTGGGCTGCCAAATTCAGAAATTTGGTATGATCGACGATATCCTCCCCTTGACTGCCAGAGGAAGATGATGATGAGGAAGAAGAAGATCGTGCCCTCTTTGGACCCATTTGCAGTTAAGAGAGAACTGAAAATGATATGCTTGATAATGACTAAGAGCGGCTGATGACAATGTCTCCAAACTTGTTGCTGCAATCCCAATCAAACCCTAGCTTTATTGCAGTGGATGAGAGCGGGGGGCTGAGCTATGATCGTGGAGGGAATCATGGGTATGTGCTGAGATTAGTGGCTTTGATTTGTAACTGATAGAGAGGAAGATGAGGAAACGTGCGTTTGTGGGGAGAGAGAGCACCGTGATTGCGCTTCTATTTTAATTTCAGATGAGAGTCCAATTGATCTCCATCACGTTTTTAACTTAAAAGTTTTCCACGTCTGATGTCGCGCGTGGCCATGTGAGTTTTAATAAATTTGGACGTGCGGTTGGCAAATCTGTGCAGGCAGGTATACCACGCGGCGGTATGCGATTACATGTAGTCAGTAATCATCGCTACGCGGCCAGCGATCCCGATACCACCGCATCGCTAACTTTCGTTCTTAAAATCTGCAAGACAGTAATGTATGCTCTCCAATACTCTTGCAATAACATCAATAGATCTTATCAAAGCATGGTTTACTAAATAAAAATGAATGACTATTCTGTCATCCTAATTTCAATGTAATGCACAAACATAATCTTCTGTGAGTTGACTACGATGAATAAGCATAAAAAGGTACTCATACTGTCCTAACAGGTAATGAAAATAAGCTAACCCAAACAACTTGAACTGAATAAATACTAAGTAGAGATAGAAATAATGGGTTGCCTCCCATCAAGCACTAAGTTATAGTCAATTAGTTTGACTGTCTCTGAATCTCATGGCGAAGATAGAATTGCGGTGACTTTCTGTCTGTCCACCTTACCCCAAAATTTAATGACTTCAGCTTTCGTCAATGGCTTTACCTCCGAATCTGAGTTTTCACCAAGTACATTGTTCACCAAACGCTGAACTTTACCATTTAGACCTCAATTCACCCAATCAACTAGGAAACACTCTTCATCAGCTGGGAACTTCATGGCTTTAAAGACATTGAATGTGACCTCCTGATCATGTACACGCATAGTAAGTTCCCCTTTTTGCACGACTATCAAAGTCCTTCCTGTGGCTAAGAATGGTCACCCCAGTATGATCGGTATACTCTTGTCTTCCTCATAATCCAAGATGATAAAGTCAGCCGGAAAGATAAATTTATCCACTTTCACCAATACATCTTCAATAATTCCCCGTGGATACGTGATGGATCTGTCAGCTAGCTGCAAAGAAATGTTTGTCGGCCTTGGAGCCGGCAATCCCAACTGATTAAACACTGACAAGGGCATCAGATTAATACTTGCTCCAAGATCACATAGACACTTTTCAAAGTTTATCTTTTTGATCGTGCCTGGAACTGTGAAACTGCTCGGATCTTTCAGCTTTGGAGGTAGTTTCTGCCAAGCACCGTGACCGCATTCCTCTGTCAAGGCCACTGTCTCAAACTCATCTAGTCTTCTCTTCCTTGACAATATACCCTTCATAAACTTTGCATAACTTGGCATTTGTTCCAATGCCTCAGCGAACGGTATGTTGATTTGCAGCTTTTTGAAGACCTCCAAGAACTTGCTTAACTATTTATCTTCCCTCTGCTTATTTAATCTCTGCGGATACGGTACTTGAGGGTGAATTGGTGGCACTGAACTCTTGAGCTTCTCCTCCGAACACGCTTTATATCACCTTAACTTCGCTGCGAATCGATTATTCAACTTCTCTTTCTCTTCATCCAATCGTGTCACATCTCGGCGTGGGCCGCGCGATATCCTCAATGTAATCTTGCGCGGGCGCGCGACTTGTAGTGCCTGTAAGATTTTTCCCAGATCTTAACGTGATCGCTTGGCACTGTTCTTTCCTGTCTCTTCGTGGATTTGTCTCTGTATTACTTGGCAATGAACCTTGGGGCCTGTTGTTAAGTATGTTCGCCATTTGCCCCATCCGAGTCTCCAAATTCTTAATAGCCACTGCTTGGCTTTTGATCATAACTTTAGTGTTTGCCATGTATTTCAACATCATCTCCTCCATTTCTGGATTTCTTTTTTTCTTGATGTGCGGTTGGAGTGTGATGTTGTTGTTGTTGAGAAAATCCGGTGGAAATGGTGGTTTTGGTGTAAAGCTGTATTTGAGACAATTTGTGTGGATGAAATTGTTGATTCGGTTGAAACTGATTCTGCTGATGTCCTTGGTTATTTGACCAACTAAAGTTTGGATGATTTTGGTTGTTAAGGTGGTATGTGTTCTGAAACTGTCCTTGATCTTTCCTATAATTGTCCACATACTGTACCGACTCCGAGCTGATAGCACACTGATTTGTGGAGTGTGACCCCGCATAAATCTCACATACGAAAGAAACTACTCTCTGCCAGTGTATCTATCTTCTTTGCCATCGCTGCCATCTGTGCCGACAACTGGGTAATAACATCAACCTCCAACACACCTGCAACCTTGGGCTGTGGCATCCGAGATGTAGGATTCTGGTAATCATTAGCAGCCATAGTCTCGATAAGTGTATAGGCCTCGTCATAGCTCTTTGCCCATAATGCCCCTCCTGCAGCTGCATCCACAATAGGTCTCGACTGCCATCCCAATCCATTATAAAATGAGTTGATCACCATCTAATTGGGCATACCGTGATGCGGACACTTCCTCAACATCTCTTTATATCTCTCCCATGCTTCATATAAGGACTCGCCCTGTTGTTGCTCAAACTAAGAGATAGCCGTCCTCATCTTTACAGTCTTAGCCATTGGGAAGAACTTGGCTAAGAATTTCTGTGCTAAGTCCTCCCATGTAGTGATTGACCCTGATGGCAAAGAATGTAGACAACTTCTAGCCTTATCCCTCAATGAGAATGGGAATAGCCTTAGTCTGATAGCGTCCTCCGTCACACCATTGTATCTGAATGTATCACAAATCTCGATGAAACTCAACAAGTGTTCATTCGGATCATCCGTAGCAAAGACACCCCAAAATCAGATCAGATTCTCGCACCATCCGAATAGTGCTCGGTTTAATCTCAAAAGTATTGGTCGCTATCATGGAATTCGACTATGCTAGACAGTAGTCCGTTTATATTTGGCATGGAATAATCCCTTAGAGCCCGATGATCTTCTCTTTGCTCAATTCTCTGTTCTTCTGCCATACTAGCTGTTATACTTTCTAACTAAGCTTGCAAATTTCTCCGTACACTTGCTTTCCAACCTCTTCCGTTAATGTTATACTGCGCTGGGGTTAATTCTGAGTTGGATGATCGCGTGTGCATAAAAATCTATAAGTACCTGAAACCAAAAACAAAATAAAAATAGAAAAGAGAAACGATCAGAATTGTCTAAGTCATACAATATAGCTTGAAACTGATGATAATTATTTAAATTAACGCATTTCCCCTGCAACGGCGCCAAAAAATTGTTGCCTCTTTTTCAGCTCTGATAAAAGTGCTCTAATTCATGCAAGCATACATGTGTCAACAAGTAATACAGAGTAAGTAAAGTATCGATCCCACAGAGAAAGTTGTCCAATTTAAACTACTGTGCATCAATTAAATCACTATACTTATATGCTTAAACTAACGACTATATTTGTGAATTAATCTAATTGCAAATAACAACTAAAATAAGAATAATAACGTAATAAACCAAATTTGGAAATAATGGGATCCTAACTTCATTTAACACTTCATCTAATTACCACTATTATGCTAGAACTGTTCACATATCACAGGATAGTAGCCAAGAGCATTAATAGAGTCATAGTCATTTTTTAATGTACTAAGACCTACTTACACAGCATCCACAAATGATAGACTCCATGTAATCATCAATATAACCAAAATCACTATATGT
Organism: Panax ginseng; assembly: GCA_020205605.1. NCBI lineage: Eukaryota > Viridiplantae > Streptophyta > Magnoliopsida > Apiales > Araliaceae > Panax > Panax ginseng. The sequence continues at coordinate 117,484,349 of CM035133.1, read as the reverse complement.
CTATGTGAAATTGCAATCATACTGAATTTAAGCACAAGCCCTTATTTTAACTCATACAGTGAAACAATATATGTCTATATCGGTTCATTTAAATACACAAGCCATATAAAACAACCTCATATACGTATGCTATCATGATTACAATCCATACTCACATGTTCATTGTCAATTCCATACAAGTACTGAAACGAATGGTGATCAAGCATTCATACATGCAAAACAATCATGATAGAAATTCCATATGATATGTAAAACAACCCTAGCAATCAAGCATGCAACTAAACTACATATTAAAATCCGTTAGAATCCCATAATGGAGTTTAGTTCATGACTGAACCAAAAGCCATTATGGGATCAAAGCTAAACATGGTTAATAAACAAACAATTGAAAGATGAAGGATAGAAACGATCAAACCCAATTGTTGATTATTGACCAAAGTTAACGTTCAAATCCTCATATAAATCCAGCAAAATAATACTGATAATCCACAATGATAGAAAATCCCAAGAAGAATTGGAGAAATAGGCGTTTTACCTTCGTTCTACGTTGGAATCTCCTTCAAGGTGTAAACCCTAGTTTCTACTATGAAAATACATAAAAAGTAATCAAAGATATGTCTGACACCAGTCAGATATCGTTTTTAATCAATTACAACCCATTTAATTAAAAATTAAAATAAAATAAATCGTGACTTCAGCATCACGCATTGCGCTAGCGCTCCCCGATGTAATCCTCGGCGGCGCGAGACTTGCGATGTCATGTTGCTCGGTAGGGTGCTCTTTCATGAAGCAAGATCCCCAAGCTTGTCTGCTGCTGGTACCGCACGGCTTACAATCTGTGAATTACGATGATTCTGCTGCGAATCCGATCCGCTCACTGCTCCTTCCTTTGTCAATCCATGCTTGGTCTTCTGCTCCACTTGATCCTCATGCCATGCATATCCCGACTTGTGCCTCGCTTCATGCGTCCATTAGCCTCGTGCCCTCTCTAATACCACCAAATTAGGTCGTTTTCGCACTTTTTCACCAAAAGGAGTTTTAAGTAAATGCAATGCAAAATAACATAAAATGCAAATTTAAAAACACACTAAAATATACTTGAGATGGGCATAGTTAGCGTGAATTGGTATCCAATAAGTAGGTATAAACCCACTTATCAAATACCCCCAAATTTGAACTATTGCTTGCCCTCAAGCAATGCATACTAATGAGCAATGAAAATGCGGCTACAATACTATGTCAACTAAGCTATGATGCAAACTAGTCTCACATAGTTCCAAATTTCTAATGAAATTTAGGTCTAAATTGCCTCAGTGAAGTATCCAGATTCAAGAATACCATTTTAAACCAAACTATAGGCATAATATCATACACTTAGATAATTCATATATGCTATAGAGATGCTATGTGTGTGTGTGGTGTTCACCAAAACTTGACTTGAGCAAAGAATACACATGTTACATTGCTTAAAACTGAAAATTATAGTCTAAATCAAGACTCATGTATACTCATGCAACACAGACTGTTTTGACATATCAACACAAACTAAGGTTCAACAATTGGTTTAACTGAGTTATTGCTACTCACGAGGGCGATTTTTGCTCTTTCTCACGGTGTTTATTGCTATTTTTTTCTTTTTTTTTTTTCACATGGACGTGCAATGTCTTATTCCATTAGGCAACACTGCTACCCCTTAGCGAGCTTTCAAACAACGACTCCTAGACCATGAAAGACCTTAGGGCCCTGGGTGTAGAGACAATCCCCTCGGGCGTACTTACTCAAGTAGCAGGTGCCCCTTACATAAGACTAGCCGCATTCATCGCTATTTGATTTTTCTTTTTTTTATATATACATAGCATACCCATGTTTTCCCAAAGTTTGAATATCAAAGTTTCATACAGTTTAAGATCACTTTCCAAATATTTCTCTTTCTTAAAACTACATTTTCTATCGAGCAATGCACACATGCTTCTTATACCTACAAGTGATTGTGAACACATTCGTGCAAACCGAAAGCATTTAAACAGCAATATGAATTTCATCGTGTAAAACATTATATCTCAACTCATGTTATCCACAATACTCAAGAATCTTTCAAAATTCACTATCATCATTGGCTAGACAAAATTTCCATAAAGCTAAACATTGTGAGACATGCAAACTAAAACATACTAGCACAAGCAATAATAGCTAAAAATTAAAAATTTTCTGCAAAATTTTATCTAACACATAAACATGCAAAATTAAAACTAAATGAAACTATATGCAACTATACTACTACCCCAATACCCCAAAACTTATAATATTCAATGCCCCATTGAATGAAGGTAAAGGGTACAGAAAACTCCCCTAATGATCGGCTGTACCACCCTCCTCGGGTGGTGAATCTGGTGGTGGATATGACACTGCTGTCCCGAACTGAGGCCACTAGAGCATTGTTCCCTGCTGTGCAAAAGCCTCGGCCAAGGCTCTCGTGAGACCCGTAGCAAATGTTCCGAAATTATCATACAGGGCATCGACCCTGCGCTCCAACCTTCGGAGCTGACGATCACCATGGGGAGCATGTGGTCGGTCGACGGCCCGACTCATTTCCTTTGAGTGAAATTCAGCTTTGGGATGGCTCGGGAATGGGTAGGAAAATAAATCCTCTTCCGCGCGGGTGTGGTTCACCACCTGCCCAGTCCTCAAATTTTGAAATGGTGGCATGAGTTATGTCTTGGCTCGGGTATTACATTTGTTCGTTGCCCCAGTTGCATCCCTGATGAGCACATAACATGGCTACCACTGATGCGTGTGGAATGCTCCTCGTGGTACTTCCCCTCAAATACTTCAAAATATTTTGATGAATCAAATGACCCACGTTAATATACTTTCTCGTAATTATACCCCACAAAATTATGGCCCTTTCCGCCGTGATCTCATGCTGATGAGACGAGGGCAATAGCTTTGCACATATGAACAAATTCCACACCTTGGCATATCGATTCAGTGCAGCTGCTGGGAATATGCGAGGCTGGTTTGTGCCGACTTTGTAAGTCCACTTCGTTCCTGGCACGCATAATTCAACAATAACAAGCTCCAAGTTTGTTGCCATATGTGCCCCTGAATTTAAGCACAAGCCCTTATTTTAACTCATACAGTGAAACAATATATGTCTATCTGGTTCACGAAATACACAAGCCATATAAAACAACCTCATATACGTATGCTATCATGATTACAATCCATACTCACATGTTCATTGTCAATTCCATACAATCATCAAAGCGAATGGTGATCAAGCATTCATACATGCAAAACAATCATGATAGAAATTCCATATGATATGTAAAACAACCCTAGCAATCAAGCATGCAACTAAAATACATATTAAAATTGTTAGAATCCCATAATGGAGTTTAGTTCATGATCGAACAAAAAGCCATTATGGGATCAAAGCTAAACATGGTTAATAAGCAAACAATTGAAAGATGAAGGATAGAAATGATCAAACCCAATTGTTGATTATTGACCAAAGTTAACGTTCAAATCCTCATATAAATCCAGCAAAATAATACTGATAATCCACAATGATAGAAAATCCCAAGAAGAATTGGAGAAATAGGCGTTTTAGCTTCGTTCTACGTTGGAATCTCCTTCAAGGTGTAAACCTTAGTTTCTACTATGAAAATACGTAAAAGGTAATCAAAGATATGTCTGACACCAGTCAGATATCGTTTTTAATCAATTACAACCCTTTTAATTAAAAATTAAAATAAAATAAATCAACAGCTTCAGGCAATCTATGAATTTTGGTTCTGCTGCTGCAACTGATCTGTTCTACTGCTCCTTCCTTTGTCCATCCATGCTTGGTCTTCTGCTCCACTTAATCCTCATGCCATGCATATCCCAGCTTGTGCCTCGCTTCATGCGTCCATTAGCCTCATGCCCTCTAATACCACCAAATTAGGCCGTTTCCTGCACTTTTTCACCAAAATGAGTTTTAAGTAAATGCAATGCAAAATAACATAAAATTCAACTAAAAACACACTAAAATGTACTTGAGATGGGCATAGTTCGCGTGAATTGGTATCCAATAAGTAGGTATAAAACCCACTTATCAATAGACAGGTTATTCCAACAGAATAATAAAGAATAGAATAATAGAAGAATTTCACCATGTATACGGTACTTCGCATAGACAGGTTATTCCAACGTAATAATAACGAATGGAATAACAGAAGAATTTCAGCATGTATGCGGTACTTCGCATAGACAGGTTATTCCAACGCAATAATAAAGAATGGAATAACAGAAGAATTTCACCATGTATACGGTGAAGTCGTATATCTGAGTTATTCAATATAATAATAAGGAATGGAATAACAATAGCTCTCTTCATGAATACGAAAGAAATAATACCCCTTACCTCAAAAGAAGTCTGGATACTGGAATAGTGAGGTAGTAGACTTCTCTTCTTCTTTCTCTCTATAATTTCTCTCTATAATAATTTCTCTATAGCTTTAGTGAATTGGTGAGAAATGAAGGAAGAATGAGCTTCTATTTATAGGAAAATATAGTTTCGATATTTGCACGTTTTGGGGATCGAAATATTACAGTATAATACCTTAATCTTTTCCTTCATTTTTAATTTAGTCCTGCAAGTATTATTAAACTTGCACCACCTCCCCTAATAGTATATCATGTGAATCAATAGTTACAAATTACAGTATAGTACCTCCATCTATACCTCTATTTTTAACTTAGTCATGCAATTATTATCAATCTTGCACCACCTCCCCTAATAGTACATGAATGTGAATCAATAGTACACATATGTGAACAAATATTTATAAGCATGTGAATTAATAGCAATTAGTTGCTCATAAATATAACTTCCAGACATCAACTATTATCGAAATAAATGTCGATTTCTACTAACACTAATAATCCCAACACAATAGAATTATCAATTTTATCTTTAATCAACACGAACTTATTCATCATAAATATTATAACTCACAATATTTAACAACCAGGACGTTCCCAGGAAAGAGGGGGCTTTCCGATAAGGATTTCTCCTTATTGGCGCACAATTAGGTGACCAAACCTCTCATTGACAGAACTTTTAGACATTGTCAATATTGCAAATAATAATATGAATAACTTTGTCGTCTCAATTATTGATTTAATAATAATAAATATTATGCAGATGATATTGTGATAATAATTGAATCAATAATATGAGAGATATTATGCAGCAATTACTGTAGCAATAATTGAGTATAACTGAGTGACTTTTTACGTAAGCATCAATAATCAATACCGTGTGCACTATGCAACCACACGTATTACTGTACTTTTACTACCGATTATTTTATGACAACTTGCTTACTTTAAAAAATTCTCACATATCACCCTTAACTTTAACTTTTTATCAATTTAACCATTTACTAAATAAGAAAATTGAATACCTTCATTTCATAAAATTCGGGATCTCACAATCTCCCCTCCTTATGAAATTTTGCTCTCGAAATTTACGTACCTGGTAGTTCGAAGAGATGAGAATACCTTACTTTTTTTCGGATTGTACCTTCCCGGTTATTTCCTCTCTATCATGATTTTTCCATTTCTTATCTCCTGTATTTCAGATATCATTCTAGAATACATCTTCAAAATAAAGGTTAATTGATATGCCACATATTTTCCCTATATTTTGACCGACCAATTAAATAACACATAAGCTTAGGTAGGTCATACTAGCGTAGGAATTACCCGTCTCTCCCCTCCTAGTTCTAGTCTCACATCTCGAGGCAGGATCATATCCTAAGCTTTGATATTAACCTGTGACGCCCCAAAATAGGTATACATCACCCATCTTGAGTCGCCGGATATATGGTACATAAATTCAAATACAACTTAATTATACAACGATTAGTGTAAAATACGACAAAACATAAATTGAGAGTTTAAACAAGAATATTATCATCTAGACAATATCCACACTCAATGGTGTCCTCATTACAATTATTATCACATTATTCCATAGAATAGTGAGGACTATTAAAGCCATTTATCCTGGACCATCACTCCATTCTCCGACTTGTCCTAGCTATATTCTCATTTCCTGAAGAGAACAATGAAAGAAAGGGTGAGCTCAACTAGCCCAGTAAGAAATATTATGACTAAGATAATGCAAAATAAATAATCCTTAGCCTTCAACAGTATAACAATTGATAGAATACAATAGACAATAAGTTTTAGATCAACAACTGCAGCGGAATAAGCAATCCATTAGAAGAGTCAAGTAGAACATAATGTCTACTATCTCATCTAGATTAAAAGTCCATCGTTAATATTTCATTCCTGTAATACTCATCAACAGTTCTTTGTTATACCCAAGACAAAAAGAACTCTCATTACCTATCTTCACCTGAACCACTAAAGATTATAGTTAAATACACAATTCATATTTATAATCATGTAAATTAACAGTTTCTCCTTGCCACAAAGGCTTAATAGAACGTTTACTTAATATCCTTACCCCAAAGGCTAAAGATATTCAAATGTAATAACAATGATCATACCGATCCGGTTGTCTACCTTTTGCACTACTGTGCCAAAGATATTCAACTATAAAACAAATGGTCATGATCATCATATCAATCAATTGTCGTCATTTGACTACGACTAATGTGGCGCCCCAAAATAGGTCCAATCCATCCAACCTATTACGAGTCGCCAAATACATGGGTGTAGAAAACAACTACAACTTTATTGCTACAATTATCGTGCAAAAATAAAAAACATATATCTTTGTGAGTTTTAATACCAAGCGTGACTCATGTCCCAACTATGGACAACACCTCACATTGATACATTACATAAATGTACAGTCAATAACTGTTTTAGAAATTAAAATCTTTGGGAAGTGCTTAAAGAAACCTTCTTACATGGGAGGCCATGCGTCTAGGTTATGATAGATATCATATGTCCAGAGAATTATCCTTGGTTGATCCAATAGACCCTAAAGAAAAACGAGAAGATTACTATCATGTTCTTTCCAATGGTGAGTCTTCTCTTGACATATAACTATCTCCTCCATCTGCAATTGAACATTATGTTTCAACCAAACTCCAAGATCATATAGGTAGTGCTCGTAGATATACTCAGCAAGTGGATGTGCACAACCCTGTCTTATGATAACATGAGGTTGTATGTCATTAGACATCTTGTATGATAGTGACAAAACACCCTTCCAAAGTTGGATTTGCCTCACCCTATTCGGTTCACCAAAATTAAATATCAAATGACATATACTGTAAGACCCCATCTTATTATGAATAAAAATTAAATTTTCTCTATTTATTATCTTGAAATAATAAGGAGTTAATTTTATATAATACTTTGGTTATGGGTGGAATGTGCAAATTTTATAAAATAAGCAAGTTGTTATAAAATATTCATTTTTTTTGTCGGGGAATATTCGTTTGGTCGTGGAATATTCTTGTTATCGGGGAATATTAAATTTACGGCAAGCATGACCATTCGTGGGCCTCATAATAGAATAAGCATCGGATGAAGAAAGCGACAAGTTTGAGTTTTTATAAATAACTACGTAGAAGTTATTACCAATTAGCACTTTGTTGGAATACCCTAAATTGGTTAAAATATAGTAATACGGCGTGGTTACACAAGAAGATTACCAGTATTACACAATATTTTGAATTATTGATTCTTACGTGAAAGGCACTACTCAATAATTATTTACGATAATTACTTTTCAATATTTTATTTTATTGATTCAATAATTGCTGCGTTGATATTTTATATTATTATTGTTTCAATAATTGTCACTGCACAGTATTTTCCATTATTAGATCAATAATTCATATTATTTGAATAATATAATTAGATAGCATTATTGGCAATGTTTAGAAAGTTCTGTCTAAGGAGAGGTTTGGTCACCTAATTGTGCGCCAGTAACAAAGTTTACAAAATCATTGATTCACTCAAGGATCCATCACAAGCCTAAAAAGTAAATTAGTTCATGCTAAACGAAATAAACATTGAATAAATCATAGAAATCATCCTTCCAATTACAAATAATATTCTAACGGGAAGAATATTGAAAAACACCCTTCACGTAAACTAGAATTGTAATTGTCTTGAAAATCTCCTGAAATACTCCTCCACACTTGCTCTCAAAAACTCAACTTAGAATCTTCGTAATGTCCCCTCCGTCTTGTTCAAATTATTTTTGATAGAGTACTAGATATCTAGCATACAAGCTCCAACCAAAATTTTCATCAATTAGAGTTCCACTGTCATTAAAGTTGCTAGAAACCATGCCCAATAAGAAATTTTCTCAAAATAGGACACTCTGAGGCCGACACTCTCGCCCGACGGGGTTCATACACTAATTAGGCTCGCCCAGAAGTTGGTGATTGTTAACTCGACTTAAGACCCCATTTTTGCGTGGGGTACACTGATATAAATTAGCCTACCCCGGCGGGCATCCTTTCTGATAACTGGAGAGCAAGTCCCCCCGCCCCGGCGGGGGTGTATAGTGTAAAAGAGCCCACCCCGGCTGGCCTGTCTTCTGCTAAATGACTTGGTGAATTCTACAGGTTCTTCCAAGTTTGCTCTAATTTACTTCAAATCATACCAAATAGTTCCAAATGTCCATTGAATGCTACAACCACCATCCTACACATGAAATAACATAAAACAAGTAAAAAATGAACATGATCGCAAAGATTTAACAACAATTAAGCATGGAATGGATGTTGAATCGCGTATATAAAATTCACTTATCAAAATCCCCCAAACTTAAACCGTGCTAGTCCTCGAGCACAAAACAACTACATGCAATGCAATGATATGAATATGACTTAACTTATATTCTTTCAAATCCAACAATATCGCAGAATCAAAATTATCTTAACGGCCTCAGCGAAAATAAGCAACTATACAATACCAATTACCAAACACCAATCTACAATTCCATTTTAATCCACGAATCTCAAGCCATCATCACTGGTATATTGTGTGTGTGCAACATCTATGATAACCAATATTGACTCAAATTTTGATACATAACCAACCTCTTAGAAGGAATCATGCAACACAAATTTAAAAATTTCAAAAATAGACAGCTTCAACTAAAGTCAAACAATCACTAACTTGGGGGTTCAAACAGGGTACTTATACTTTATTCATAGATATATACGGGGGCTTTTTGCTCTTATTTTCTGTTTTATTTTTATTATTATTATTTTTTTTATATACACATAACTATGCAATGTCTTATTCCCTTAGGCTTTTCAATGCTACCTTAACGAGCTTTCGACCAACGACTCCCAGACCATTAAGACCTTAGGGCGCTAGGTGTAAAGACAATCCCCTCGGGCTTACTTACTCAAGTAACAAAGGTCACAAAACTAGACAAGCATGCCATGGTGTTTATTCATACTTTTTTTAGATAATAAACTTATATACCCCACATAACATCCCTCAAACTTAGGTTGTTGCCTAACTTTAGCTTTTACTGTCCATCCTTGTCATTTTATCATTCACTCTAGCATTATCCTTTAGAGACCATTTAGGTACCAATTTGAACTAACAAATTAACACAGATGTTTGTTAAACGTGCTAACCTTTTATACCAGTTTCAACCAAGCTCAAGATTCGATTTATAGTAGAACTTGTATCATAGTTCTAATACTCAATACTGTATTTGTTAACTTATTGTCAATCACATCATTAGCCCACAAACTATATGAAACACAACATTGATGGACTTACGTAACACAATATTTACGAACTAAATTTTTGTGATTTTTTATAGATAAAGATAACGAAATGCATTACAAGATTATCTACTATGCAAAACCTAAGCTACTATGAATGCACCTAAGCTATCATGCAATACTAAAAATAAAATACCTGAAAATAAAATGCAACCTAAATGAGCTAAATGCATGCAAACATGTATTTAAATCCCCCAAACTTAAGTTAGACGATGTCCTCATTGGTGATTAGTCAAAATAAGTTCGTGAGGTCTTTCCTGCATTCGCTTAAGTCTGAGGAGGTGGTTGTTGTTCTTCTTCATCGGAATCACTCGATGGGAACCTAAGCATTGGTCCGGGCTATTGGAATGGAAATTGTGCCACTGGGTTGAAAGTTTAAAGAGTTGTGTTCAACGAGGCGAAAGATGTGTGCATAACATTGAACATATGCTCTTGCCTCATTGCTAATCGGTGCATTTCCCAATGAGTTGCCTTGGTGTGTGCATTCATTTGATTTTGGAACACAAGGAACTGAGAACTGGATATGGCCTCGGCATGTGGTACTTGCTCAGCCCCTTGATCGCCCATTGGTTCATCGTCATCCCCCGATGTCTCTGTAGCATCAACGTCGTAGTCCGAATTCGACAGAAAAATGAAACCCACACCACGTGGATGTGACTTGCCTCTTGCCCATACAGAATACCACACTATCATTCTCGAGTCAAGCAATGCAAGCGACAATTGTGTGGGCTTGTCGTCGGACCATTTAACCCCAACATTGCTGCACAACCCACAAATGAGTGATGGGTGTGGCAAGCCTCCAGAAAAATTCCCACGTAAGTACCGCTGTATTGATGAACAGATTATTGCCCCGACGTCAATGATAAAATCTTGCACAATGGCGTACAACAGTAACGCCTTCTCTTTAATGATGTCTGAGGTATGTTGGGATGGAAATAATTTTGCGCATAAGAATGCATACCATATTTTCCCATACCGACTAAGGTCCTTGCTATGAAACACGGTGCTTCCCTTTCGACCCTTGATCCACGATGTTCCCGGCTTTGTCATCTCCATGATAATGGCATCAAAATCTGAGTCAGGAGTACGGAGATGATTATACTGGCAGTGGCGAGGCACCCTTAGTTGGTAGTAAGTATTTATGGCGTCGGCACTGAATGGAACTAACCGTCCTCGCACAAATTCTTGGAATGGTTCTTTGTCCTCAGCATTTGCATAGAATTCTTTGACGACGTTGACAACGGCTGGTTCCAGCTCCTCAGTGAATTTGGTCCATCCCTTTTGGTAAATTTGAGGCATAAGCTCCCCATCGTTAGGATCCGGTGCCAACCCCCTCTCAGGTGTAAGGGCTTTGGTGAGCATGTAGTCATAGCGGTCGGCGGCACTTGCGAATTTCTGACAGTCGAAGGTGCGGGTTGGTTGAGATGGACGGGAACTCTCCCCCCTTTGGCATTTCGACGATGATTGTGAAGCCATGTCTCTCCCAATTGCTGGTTTTGCCCTAACTTTCCCCCAAACTTTTCAATATTATCTCTCTAGCTCACAACTCTACTCTCTTTTTGCTTTATATCAAGTGTGGTGGGAGAGTTTGTATGAGATGTTGTGGTATTTATAGAGGGAGAGGGAATGCTACCATTGGTGGATTGAAGAGGTGGAATGGAGTTATGAGGTATTGGGAATGTGGGGAAGAGATAATGGTGGTGGGTGGTGGTTATGGAGTAATGGAGTAGTGGGGAAGTGGGAAAGTGGGAAAGTGGGGTGTTATTGGGAATGGGAGAAATCTGTGTAATTGCCACATCTGTCTGAATTCCAGGACCCCCGCCCCAGCGGGGGGTATTACACTAGGAAGGCCCGCCCCAGCAGGCATGTGTTCTGTCTAACATGTTTGAGGACCCCCGCCCCAGCGGACATCATGACTGTCAGGCCCTAACTTTTGCTTCACTGTAGTTCATTAGCAGCCACTTTTGCTCAATTAATGCTCCTTTTTAGACCTACATGACATACAACAAGAAGATTAGTGAGTTGTCTATAACATGATGTATTGTGAAGAGTTTAATGAGATTTTTCTTTTATTCGTCTACCTAATAATGAAATGAAAACTATAATTAAGAAATTATGAATATAAAATATGATAAATAATTAAAAATTAGGTTGCCTCCCAATTAGCGCTTGATTTTAAGTCGTTCAACCTGACTACTTCCTGATTATGTTGTGTCAGTCAATGTGATGGCAATCACGTCGGTGTTGGCTTCTCCACCCCAATAATGCTTTAAACGGTGTCCGTTGACTTTGAATGTTTCTAGTGGATTGCGACTGTAGATTTCGACTGCATCGTGAAGGAATACTTGCTTGACCGTGAATGGTCCCAACCAGCTCGATTTAAGCTTTTCGGGGAACGATCGCAGCCGTGAATTGAACAAGAGTACTGATTGTCCTGGCTCGAATGTTCGACGCAAAATTTTCTGGTCGTGCCATCTTTTGACTTTTTCTTTGTATAGTTTGGCATTCTCATAGGCGTGAAGGCAAAATTCATCGAGTTCATTCAATTGAAGTAGTCTCTTTTCACCTACAGCTGTTTGATCGAAATTGAGTTTTGAAGCATTGATATGCCTTATGTTTGTAGCTCCATAGGAAATGACATGCCTTCCCGTACAATAGTTGATATGGTGACATCCTGATTGGCGTCTTGTATGTAGTCCGGTAGGCCCATAAAGCATCGTCCAATCTCAGCGACCAATCTTTCCGACTCAGATTCACCACTTTCTCCAATATCTTTTTGACTTCACTGTTTGATACCTCAGCTTGTCCACTGGTTTGAGGGTGATATGTTTGTAGCTATCTTGTGGTTGACCCCATACTTGGCCAAAAAAAGCGATAAACGACATATTGCGTAAGTGACTACCTTAAACCGCGATAATTGCTCTAGGTGTGCCAAAACTCGTGAAGATGTTCTTTTGAAGGAATTTCAGGACCACCTTGGCATCGTTTGTTGGTAGAGCTGCAGCTTCAACCCCTTTGACATGTAGTCCACTGCGAGTAGAATGTATTGATTATTCAATGATGAGGGAAATGGTCCCATGAAATCGATACCCCATACGTCAAAAATTTCCACTTCCAGAATCGTTTGTAAGGGCATCTCATTACGTTTTGAAATGTTGCCCACCCTTTGACACCTATCACATTGTTTGACAAACTGGTGGGAATCTTTGAATAATGTGGGCCAATAAAAACCACATTCAAACACCTTATTTCTTTGTCCTCTTACTCCCATAATGCCCGCTTATATCTTGGATGAGTGACACTCATACGTAATCTTCTTCACTTTAATATATACGGGGGACGACCAGTTGAATCATCTTGTCACAAGACCGCTTGAACAAATATGGATCATCCCACATATACCATTTCACGTCGTGAAGAAATTTCCTTTTCTGTTGTCTTGTGAGGTCAGGTGGTAGGATGTTGCTCACAACGAAATTTGCATAATTGCCATACCACGGAATCTCTGCTAAAATCCCAAACAGTTGCTCATCTGGGAATGATTCGTTGATTTCACATTTGTCGTCTTTTGCTTTCACGTGGTTTTCCAATCTCGACAAGTGATCGACTGCTTAGTTCTCCGTCCCCTTTCTATCCTTTATTTCTAAGTCGAACTCTTGAAGTAGGAGAATCCACTAGATAAGGTGTGGTTTAGCATCCTTTTTCGCTATCAAGTACCGAATCGCCGCATGGTCTGTGTAAACTATCACCTTAGTCCCGATCAAGTAAGCCCGAAATTTGTCAAACACATACACCACTGCAAGCAATTCCTTTTTTGTGGTTGTGTAGTTTATTTGAGTTTCTGTAAGTGTTTTGCTTGCGTAGTATATGGCGTAAAACACCTTGTCTCTACATTGGCCCAAAATAGCCCTAACCGCGAAGTTGCTCGCATTACACATAAGCTCGAATGGCATGCTCCAATCTAGTGCAACTATAACGGGGGCTGTAGTCATTTTCCTCTTTAATAAGTCAAAAGTCGTCTTGCATTCTTCATCAAAGTTGAACGTCGCATCTTTCTCTAAAAGACCACATAGAGGTTTCGCAATTTTAGAGAAGTCTTTTATAAACCTCCTGTAGAACCCAGCATGTCCCCAGAAACTCCTAATACCCTTAACTGAGTTGGGTGGAGGCAATTTTTTGATAGTTTCCAACTTTGCTTTATCAACTTCTAATCCTTGAGCCGATACCTTATGGCCCAAAATTATGCCCTCTTCAACCATGAAGTGGCATTTTTCCCAATTTAGTACGAGGTTTGTGTCCTTACATCGTTGCAACACCATGACCAGATTCTATAAGTAAATATCGAAACTGTCCCCATAGACCGAGAAGTCATCCATGAAAACCTCAACATTTTTCTCCACCATATCTGCAAAAATGGCCATCATACATCGTTGGAAAGTTGCAGGTGCATTGCATAGCCCAAACGACATCCTCCTGAATGCAAATGTGCCATAAGGGCACGTGAATGTAGTCTTCTCTTGATCCTCCGGAGCGATGACTATTTGGTTGTAGCCCGAGTACCCATCCAACAAACCGTAATACGCATGTCCCGCCAATCTATCCAACATTTGACAAATAAATGGTAGCGAGAAATGGTCTTTTCGGGTTGCCTAGTTTAATTTTCTATAATCCATGCAAACCCTCCAATTTGTCACTGTTCTAGTCAGTATTAATTCATTGTCCTTATTCTGCACCACTGTCATTCCTCCTTTCTTCTAAGACCTTGATTGCCTTTGGACTAACCCATTTCTTTGTCGAAATCGGGTAGATGATGCCGGCATCTAACCACTTCAAAATTTCCTTCTTCACAACTTCCTTCATAATTGGATTAAGTCGCCGCTATTGCTCCACCATTGGTTTTGCCTCGTCTTCCATTAGGATCTTGTGCATGCAAAATGCAGGGCTGATTCCTTTAATATCCACGATTGTCCACCCGATAGCTAACTTGTGTTCCCTAAGCACCCTCAACAACTTTTCTTCCTGCAATTTGTTAAGTGCAGCTGAAATAATAACAGGTAAAGAACTTGAATTGCCTAAGTATGCATACCTGAGGTGTTTAGGGAGTGGCTTAAGTTCTAGCTTTGGTGGCTCTTCCAATGATGGTTTCAGTTTTTCTATAGTTACCTCCTCCGTGTGCAGTGGTTCAAACGGTGTTCTAAATCTGGAAACTCGTGGCAACGAGTCTAGCATTTGTAGGTAATCCACCAATTCCAGATCGTCAATCTCTTCATTCCCCAATAATGTTGTTTCTAACGGATCATTTACCAAACTCTTGCTCATGTCATCGCTGATGATTTGCTCAATTAGATCCATTCGAAAACATTCTTCCTCGTCCGTAGGGAATTTCATGGCTTTAAACACGTTGAATTTAATTTCTTGATCTTGGACCCTTATAGTCAGTTCTCCCTTTTGTACATCTATGAGTGTCCTTCCTGTAGCCAAAAATGGTCTCCCTAGGATAATTGGGATGTTCTTGTCTTCCTCAAAATCCAGAATGATAAAGTCCGCGGGGAATATAAACTTATCCACTTTCACCAAGATGACCACTACTATGCCTCTTGGATATGTGGACCTGATCTATCCTTGTTGTAAGGAGATGTTCAGAGGCCTTGGTGTGAAGCAAACCCAATTCTAAGTATATCGACAATGGTATAAGGTTTACACTCGCCCCCAAATCACATAAACACTTGCTGAAGTGCATATTCCCGATCGTGCATGGAATAATGAAGCTCCCCGGGTCCTTGAGTTTTGGTGGTAATTTCTGCTGTAGCACTGCACTACACTCCTCGATTAGTGCAATTGTCTCAAAATCTTCCCATTTCTTCTTTCTTGACAGAATCCCTTTCATAAATTTTGCATAACTCGACATTTGTTCTAGGGCTTCTGCAAATGGAATATTAATCTGAAGTTTCTTGAATATTTCCAAAAACTTTGCAAATTGCTTGTCTGATTTCTGTTTTTGGACCCTCTGCTGAAATGGTGGAGGTGGATAAACAATTGGCTTATTGTTTAGCATTGTTTCCTTACCTTGCTTATCCTCACCTTTGCTTTCTACACTCACATCCCTATCATCAACTTTTTCATCCGGAGTTGCTGAATTTTCTACAGTAGTGCATTCGAGATGTTTTCCACTCCGCAATGTAATTGCTTGACACTGTTCATGGTTACCCTTTGGATCTCTCTCTGTATCACTTGGTAATGTCCCTTGTGATCTATTATTCAATGCCAATGCAATTTGTCCAATCTGATTCTCTAGATTTTTGATCGCCATCTCTTGTGATTTCATAGCCATCTCATATGATTTCATAGCCATCTCATATGATTTCATAGCCATTGCTTGATTTTTCATAGCCACATCATTGTTAGTCATGTATTTTGTCAACAACTCCTCTAGATCTGATTTCCTTTCTTGATATTGAGCTGGTTGTTGCTGGTTCTGAAAACCTAGGGGATATGATTATCGTGGAGCTTGATTTTGCTGGTTGTTGCTCCATGAGAAATTCGGATGATTCCTATTTCCTTGATTGTATGTGTTCTGGTATCTGTTCTACGGAATTCTGTTGTAATTGCCGATGAACTGCACAACTACTGGATTAATCGCGCATTGCTCTGTTGGATGCTCTCCTGCGCACAACTCGCATATTATTGCCACTTGCTGTACTTGCTGTGTTTGTTGTGCTTGTGATGCTGTCACCGACTCCAACTTCTGTAAGAGTGCAGATATCTGTGCTTGCATCGCTGTTATACTATCTACTTCTAATACCCCAGCTGCCTTCTCCTGTGTCATTCTTGTTGTGGGCCACTGGTAGTTATTAGCCGACATGGTTTCAATCAACTCGTAGGCTTCTTCGTAACTCTTAGCCATGAATGCTCCGCCCGATGCTGCATCGATACTTGTCCTGAGATTCCCATGTAGTTCGTTGTAAAAGGTTTTCATTTGTAGCCACTGGGGAAATCCATGATGTGGGCATTTTCTGAGCAATTCTTTGTATCTTTCCCAGGCCTCATATAATGACTCCCCATGTTGCTGTTCAAACATCGTTATCTCGTTCCTCATCTTCGCAGTTTTCGCCGGTGGAAAGAATTTTGCAAGGAATTTCTGAGCTAAATCCTCCCATGTAGTTATTGAACCGGATGGTAGAGAATGCAACCAACTCTTCGCCTTGTCCCGTAAAGAGAATGGGAACAATCGAAGTCTCACCGCCTCATCTGAAACCCCATTGAACCTAAAAGTGTCGCACATTTCCAGAAAGCTGACTAGATGCTTGTTCGGATCATCATTTGCAAATCCCCCAAACTGAACTGAATTCTGAATCATTTGTATCATCCTAGGCTTAATTTCGAACGTATTTGCCTATTGCTGGCCTGGTGATGCTTGATTGCAATTCAGTTACCTTGGGTGTTGTGAAGTCCCTTAATGCTTTCCGATCTTCGGCTGCCATTACTGTTACCTCTTCCTTTTCAGATGTTTCGAATTCTTGCCTCGTTTCCTTGATCCACTTACTCAACCTCTGAAACCTTTTCTCAATATCATCCTCAAAAGGCTGCAGGTCTGGATTCTTGGACCGAGTTTGCATAAACTACTTCCAACACCTGAAATAAAAAGCACAAAACAAAACAAAAAATAAAATGTCTAAGTAAAACTGGATTAATTAAACCGATATTGTAAAAATATTAAGAATTATACTAAATAGTCCCAAAGCGGCGCGCGCCAAAAACTTGTTGGGTAAAATCTATATACGCACAACACACAAGTATACGTGGTCAACAAGTAATAAAGTGATGAGTAAAGTATCGTTCCCACATAGACTAACTAGAAATAATCTTAACTTACAATTACCAATTCCCTATTAACCCTAATTTTATTAAACAAATCAACTCAGTAATTATAACTAATGATTCTAAATTAAAGAATAATTAAACTAACACAAAGTAATCACAAATATCAAAATCTGGAATTTTAAACAATTAATGGAGAATTAGACTTATGATTTCACCCTAAGCTTCACTTTGTTTTTAACACCTTTATTCCAATTCAATGCACTATCCCAGTTTATTAATCAAGAACACGAAAGTAGTATTAACCACCTCTCGATGCACTAATACCGTATTAACGTCAATCCACAATTAAGATAGAAATCTGTTAAACACCTTAATCAACTAACCCACTATATCTCTATGTGAATTACAATTGAAGAAAGTTGAAAAATAAGTTCTCTATCCGATTACATGCGATGTCAAACATATCTCTACCTTAACATTCATCAAGATTAAGCTATTCACAAAATCATGAACACATGTTATACTAACTAGGTCTAGAATTGAATATCCTCTCTCGAATCCATCCAATTCCACAAAGAATTGTTGATCAGGCAATTCATAGATTGAAGCACAAATCAATATAGATAAACTGGAAATAGATTATTAAATTGGAAAACAAAGTTTACAAAATCATTGATTCACTCAAGGATCCATCACAAGCCTAAAAAGTAAATTAGTTCATGCTAAACGAAATAAACACTGAATAAATCATAGAAATCATCCTTCCAATTACAAATATTAGTCTAACACGAAGAATATTGAAAAACACCCTTCACGTAAACTAGAATACCAATTGTCTTAAAAATCTCCCGAAATACTCCTCCACACTTGCTCTCAAAAACTCAGCTTAGAATCTTCATAATGTCCCCTCCGTCTTGTTCAAATTGTTTTTGATAGAGTACTAGATATCTAGCATACAAGCTCCAGCCGAAATTTTCATCAATTAGAGTTCCAATGTCATTCAAGTTGCTAGAAACCATGCCCAATAAGAAATTTTCTCAAAACAGGACACTCCAGAACCGACACCCCCCACTCCGGCGGGGGTTTATACACTAATTAGGCCCGCCCCGGTGGGCTAGGTGACTGTTAACTCGACTTAAGACCCCCCACCCCCTACGGGGTATCTAAGACTAAATTAGCCCATGCTCATGGCATCCTTTTCGATAAGCGGAGAATAAGACCCCATTTCGTACGTGGTGTATAGTGTAAAAGAGCCCGCCTCGGTGGGCCTGTCTTCTACTAAATGACTTGGTGAATTCCACAAGTTCTTCCAAGTTTGCTCTAATTTACTTCAAATCATACCAAATAGTTCCAAATGTCCATTGAATGCTACAACCACCATCCTACACATGAAATAACATAAAACAAGTAAAAAATGAACATGGTCGCGAAGATTTAACAACAATTAAGCATGGAATGGATATTGAATCGCGTATATAAAATCCACTTATCAGTGTGATTTTCAATTCTAACTTAGCCCTCTATTTATAGGAAAATGTTAACACGCCGAAGCAGACTTTACCTGCTACCTGATGGCTTTTGCTACTATTGCCACCCACCACATTTGAATTAAAATTCAGCACATTTCTTCACCAACCACAAGTGGGGCCCACTCAATTCTAAAATTTTCCACCAAAATCATTTATAAACCAAATTTCTGAATCATTCACCTCTTAAAATTCATTACAAATTATTCGTTCATTTTTAACGGTTCAAAATTTATGTACATATACTCAACTTATATATGTATAACATATCCAAAAATCACAACGATCCAACGGTCGGATTAAAAATTATAACTCACGCAATATATCGTAAAAATACTGATTTGATTTTTAATACCTCCATTCCAAACAAAAATCTTCGATAAAACATCTCAACATTAATTCCTTCAATTATAACCACATAAAATAAATAAATCCATCATTTATATCCGCATCAAATAAATATTTTCTTATCATATAAATCAATAATTAATTATTCACAAATAATATTACAGAATCACAATTATGACAAACCAGTAGTTCCAGGAAAGAGGGGGCTTTCCGATAAGGATTTCTCCTTACTGACACGCAATTAGGTGACCAAACCTCTCATTGACAGAACTTTCTAGACATTGCCAATAATGCTATCTAATAATATTATCCAAATACTATGAATTATTGATCTGATAATGGGAAATACTGTGCAGTGATAATTATTGAAACAACAATAATATAAAATATCAACGCAACAATTATTGAATCAATAAAATAAAATATTGAACAGTAATTACTGTAACAGTTATTGAGTAGAGCCTTCTTACGTAAGAATCAATAATTCAAAAATACTGTCCAATATCATGTGCTACTGTGCAACCACGCGTATTACTGTATTTTAACCATAAGGTATTCCAACAGTGTTAACAGTAACAATTACGCCGTTATTTATAAAAACTCAAACTTGTCATTTTCTTCATCCGACGGTTATTCAGTTATGGGGCCCACAAATGACTGCGACATTGTACGAATATTCCCCGACAACAAGAATATTCCACGACCAAACAAATATTCCCCAACAGAAATGAGTATTTTATAACCACTTGCGTATTTTTGAAAATTTTATATATATCACCCTTAACTTTAACTTTTTATCAATTTAACCATTTACTAAATAGGAAAATTGAATACTTTATTTCATAAAATTCGGGGTCTTACAATCTCCCCTCCTTATGAAATTTCGTCCCTGAAATTTACGTGCCTGGTATTTCAAAAAGTTGAGAATACCTTGCTTTCATTTTAGATTCCATCTTCCTTGTCATCATGATTTCTCCATTGCTCATCTCCTGTATTTCAGATATCATTCTAGAATACTGACTTCAAAACAAAGGTTAATTGACATATCACAATTTGTCAACTTAAGTAAGAAAATTAAAACTTAGGTAGGACACACACACTAGCAAAGGATATTACTCGTCTCTCCTTCCTAGTTCTAATCCGGGATCTCCGCTTGGAGATCATATCCCTAAGCTCGATATTAATCGTGGACGCCCCAAAATAGGTCTAATCCATCCAACCTATTCTGAGTCGCCAAATACATGGTACAGAAAACAACTACAACTTTATTGCTACAATTGTCGTGCAAAATACAACAACACATATACTATGAGTTTTAATACCAACTGTGACTCATGTCCCAACTATGGACAACACCTCACATTG
Source organism: Panax ginseng (assembly GCA_020205605.1). Lineage (NCBI taxonomy): Eukaryota > Viridiplantae > Streptophyta > Magnoliopsida > Apiales > Araliaceae > Panax > Panax ginseng. Next base: position 117,463,498 of record CM035133.1, on the reverse strand, counting down.
ATACATTACATAAATATACAGTCAATAACTATTTTAGAAATTAAAATCTTTGGGAAGTGCTCAAGGAAACCTTCGTACATGGGAGGCCATGCGTCTAGGTTATGATAGATATCATATATCCAGAGAATTATCCTTGGCTGATCCAATAGACCCCAAAGAAAAACGAGAAGATTGCTATCATGTCCCTTCCAATGGTGAGTCTTCTCTTGACATATAACTATCTCCACCATCTGCAATTGAACATTATGTTTCAACCAAACTCCAAGATCATATAGGCAGTGCTCATAGATATACTCAGCAAGTGGATGTGCACAACCCTGTCTTATGATAACATGAGGTTGTATGTCATTAGACATCTTGTATGATAGTGACAAAACACCCTTCCAAAGTTGGGTTCGCCTCACCCTATCCGGTTCACCAAAATTAAATATCAAATGACGTATACAATACGACACACTTATCTAAAGTTCTCAATAAAATTATTTCCATACTATTTAGGGAGAACCTCAATGACTATATACACCACCGTTCTATTTCTGTTATTTCCCGCTTCAAACCCAAACTACACTCTTATTACCGAAAGGAATTGTGAAGCAAAAGGGTGAGCACAAATAGCCAGTAAAGAATATCATAACTAAAGATAATTAAATTATTAATAGCCTTCGTCAGTAATAAATTAGAGATTTAGAACATATGGTAGATGATAAAACTTTTCAACCATAGTTGCAGCGGAACGAGCAATCCATTAAAAGAGTCAAATAAACTATAAAGTCTATTATCTTCTCCATGTTTAAAAGTCCACCAACAATGTTTTATCCCTGTAACATCAATCAATAGTTCCTGTCCACATTCATGTGAATAACTCATAATCATAATTGTTGTTCTAAATTCCTCTTCTTATCCAGGACAAAGATAGTTTTCATCACTTGTCTTTACCTAAAACATCAAAGATCATGGTTATACCAAATCACAGTTCATGTTCATAATCATACTAATAAATTCATCTTTATATTACGGGCCAAAGATATTCATTAACAGTTCATCTTTGCACTACAAGCCAAAGATATTCAACAACATGTCATTTTTGCATTACAGGTTAAAGATATTCAACAACAGGTCATCTTTGCACTACGGGCCAAAGATATTCATCAATAATTCATCTTCGCACTACATGCCAAAGATATTAATATTTCTAAGAAATATATAATCATTTCAGATGTTATATAAACAATAATTATAACCATGTTGATCAATTCACCTTTGCACTTAAGCTAAAGATATTCAATTATAAATTCAATGGTCATGATCACACTAGTCAACAATTCATCTTTGCACTACTGGCCAAAGAGAACCCATAGTCACGATCATACCAATAATCTACCCATCTTTATACTCAAGTCAAAGAGAAATATCATCTTTAGGGTTATAAGAATGTTATATATGATAATAAAAATAATATAATTAACATATAGATTTAATCTCAAGAGTAAGATTCATAAATCAATGATTTCATAACACCTTAATCCAAATGTTATAAATCACTTAATAATCTCATAATCTAATATTATTAATACTACCACAATATTTTAATCATTTCTTAAACTTATAAACAATTTATTTTAATTGTTTACACTTTACTAATTAATGTATTTAATCATCCTAAAATGCCAAACTCATAAAATTTCATCACCAATAACCAAAACCCTCATCAAAAATCTGCATATACCTTATATAGGATTCCCAAGCCATAAAATCCTATTTTCCAATTTTGTTACTTCATATAACATATTTAATTCATTTACTCATAACTAGTCCATTTTCATGAAAAATACCAAATCAGTACAAACAAATTTTCTTTTCTGAAATTTAGCAGAACATAGCCCCATATTGAACATATATTTTTCTCGAAATTTTTAAAATTCATTTACTATTTTTCATATAGCCAAAACTGCCGAATATTTAGACATTTATCATATTTTGTACTTTTATCCAAAAATTTCAAAATTTACAGGGTATACTGATATTATATAGATGTATTCCCAATAAAAATTTCATCAATTTTGGAGTTAACCACAAGGAGTTATAAGGGTTTACTTTTAAAATAGTCTTTTCCCATAAAATTCATAACTCCTAATCTATACATCCAAAAATTGCCATTTTTGGACACAATCTAGAAAACTCATCAAATTATCATTTCAAATTTTTCCATAATTTTTGAGGGTCAGAAAATTTTCGAAACTAAAAAACATAATATTTAAAATCTCTTACCTCAAAAGAGCAGTATTTTTTACTGGAATATCGGATGTAAAGTCGAAGGAACCTTGCACTGGATAGCAACTCTCAAAGTATCTAAATACTCACAAAAATACGCTCGATAATATAGAGAGAAAGAAAACTTGTTTCTGGTGTGATTTTTAATTCTAACTTAGCCATCTATTTATAAGAAAATATTAGCACGCCGAAACAGACTTGACCTGCTACCTGATGGCTTTACCTGCTACTATTGCCACCCACCACATTTGAAATAAAATTCAGCACATTTCTTCACCAACCACAAGTGGGGCCCACTAAATTCTAGAATTTTCCACCAAAATCATTTATAAACCTAATTTTCGAATCAGTCACCTCTTAAAATTCATAACAAATCATTCGTTCATCTTTAACTGTTCAAAATTTGTGGACATATACTCAACTTATATATGTATAGCATATCCAAAAATCACAACGATCCAACAGTCGGATTAAAAATTATAACTCACGCAATATATCGTAAAAATACTGATTTGATTTTTAATATCTCCATTCCGACAAAAATACTGATAAAACACCTCAACATTAATTCCTTCAATTATAACCACATAAAATAAATAAATCCATCATTTATATTCGCATCAAATAAATATTTTCTTATCATATAAATCAATAATTAATTATTCACAAATAATATTACGTAATCACAATTATGACAACTGTAGTTGCCGTGAAAGAAAGGGGGCTTTCCGATAAGGATTTCTCCTTACTGGCGTGCAATTAGGTGACCAAATCTCTCATTGACAGAACTTTCTAGACATTGCGAATAATGTTATCTAATAATATTATCCAAATACTATGAATTATTGATATGATAATGGGAAATATTGTGCAGTGATAATTATTGAAATAACAATAATATAAAATATCAACGCAATAATTATTGAATCAATAAAATAAAATATTGAACACTAATTACTGTAACAGTTATTGAGTAGAGCATTCTTACGTAAGAATCAATAATTCAAAAATATTGTCCAATACCTGGTATTATCTTCGTGCAACCACGCCAGTATTCGTATTTTAGCCACCGTGTATTCCAATAGTGTTAATGATAATAATTACTACTGTTATTTATAAAAACTCAAACTTGTCGTTTTCTTCATCCGACGGTTATTCTGTTATGGGGCCCACAAATGACTACGACATCGTACGAATATTCCCCGACAACAAGAATATTTCACGGCCAAACGAATATTCCCCAACAGAAATGAACATTTTATGACCACTTGCGTATTTTTGAAAATTTTATATATATCACCCTTAACTTTAACTTTTTATCAATTTAACCATTTACTAAATAGGAAAATTGAATACTTTTATTTTATAAAATTCGGGGTCTTACAACCAAAGACATTCAACTGTTAACTAATGGTCATGATCCTGCCAATCACATCATCGAATTATCCATGCACTATGGGCCAAGGATATTCGTTAGTATCACCAGTGGTTATGATCATGTCATACACCTGTCCATCTTTGCACTACGGGCCAAAGCTTTCAATCAACAGTTCGTCTTTGCACGTAAGCCAAAGATATACAACCGTAAAACCAATAATCAACAGTCCATCTATGCACGTAAGCCAAAGATGACTTTCATCACAATATAAGCATGGGGATGATGACAATAATTTAAGCATTAATCAAACGCAATCAAGGATAAATATTAAAGACTTTAAATTTATCCAGAGTTTAAAAATATCCAAATTGTCAACATTATACTGCTTTGTAGAGTAAAATTCAAGAATAATATTCATGTACCAAAAATAATTTGGACAGAAAAGAAATATATTTTTCGGGTAAATAGTACCCATGAATAGTACCCTGTGAATAGTACTTTGGGAATAGTACCCCGTGAATAGTATCCCGATATGAAAAGTATCCCGAATACCCAAGCGAATGATACTAGAGTGAATAGTAATCAGGTGAATAGTAACTCGTGAATACTACTCCCGCACGAAAAGTATCCCGAATACCTTAGTGAATAATACTAGAGTGAATAGTAACCGGGTGAATAGTAACCCGTGAATAGTAACTCGTAACAGAAAAATACCAAAGAAAATGATATTTCATGATGAGTACAAAGGAAATGATATCCCAGATGAGTATAATAGAATATACGAAACTGTAAATGGATTTTCACCCGCCATGCGGTAATCCACGTAGAAAGATCATTTCCATAATTTAATAAAGAATGAATACGAAGGATCATTCACCATGCATACGGTAATCCACATAGACATGTTATTCCAACAAAATAATAAAGAATGGAATAATAGAAGAATTCACAATGCATGCGATAAACCACACAGACAGGTTATTCCCAACAGAATAATAAAGAATGGAACTAGGTCATACGTAATCCGCACAGACAGGATATTCCAATAGAATAATAAAGAATGGAATAACAACAGAATTCACTGTGCATGCGATAGACTTGACAGCATAAAAGTTATTCCAAATGTAATAATAAAGAATGGAATAACGGAAGAATTTCATCATGTATGCGGTACTCAGCATGAGGCAGAGTTATTCCAACATAATAATAACGAATGGAATAATGAAGAATTTCACCATGTATGCGGTATTGATGTAGATGAGTTATTCCAACATAATAATAAAGAATGGAATAATGAAGAATTTCACCATGTATACGGTAGAGTCCACAGCGTACAAGGTTATTCCAACAGAATAATAAGGAATGGAATAACAATAGCTCTCTTCATGAATCTGAAAGAAATAATACCCCTTACCTCAAAAAAAGAAGATCTGGATTGGAATAGTGAGGTAGCAGGACTTCTCTTCTTCTTTTCTCTATAATTTCTCTTTATAATAATTGCTCTATAGCTTTAGTGAATTGGTGAGAAATGAAGGAAGAATGAGCTTCTATTTATAGAAAAATATAGTTTCGATAATTGCACGTTTTGGGGCTTGAAATATTACAGTATAATACCTTAATCTTTTCCTTCATTTTTAATTTAGTCCTGCAAGTATTATCAAACTTGCACCACCTCCCCTAATAGTATATCATGTGAATCAATAGTTCTATACATGTGAAAATACGAATTACAGTATAGTACCTCCATCTATACCTCCATTTTTAACTTAGTCATGCAAGTATTATCAGTCTTGCACCACCTCCCCTAATAGTACATGAATGTGAATCAATAGTACACACATGTGAACAAATAGTTATAAACATGTGAATTAATAGCAATTAATTGTTCATTTATCCGATTAATTACCCGATTAGTAAATGTAACTTCCAGACATCAACTATTATCAAAATAAATGTCGATTTCTACTAACACTAATAATCCCAACACAATAGAATTATCAATTTCATCTTTAATCAATACGAACTTATTCATCATAAATATTATAACTCATAATATTTAACAACCAGGTCGTTCCCAAGAAATAGGGGTGACATACCTGAATTTTTCTTGGAGTAATAATCAGTCACATGCTCAAGCACAAGCTCCAAGGCAATCATATCCACCTGGATTTCAGCCACATCAACAATCTCAACAACACCCACAACCTCAACAACCTGATAAGCTATCACAAATGGAAGAATTGTTGGCAAGATTGGCAACTCAGTTTGAAGCCACAACGAAGAACCAATCAGCTGCAATAAAGAACCTTGAGAACCAAATTGGGCAGATAGCTAGTGCTTTGAATACTAGAACTCCAGGTTCTTTACCTAGTGATACGGAGAAAAATCCAAGGAATGATGGAAATGAGCAATGTAAGGCAATTTACACTCGAAGTGGGAAGGAGTTGACTACAGATCTAGACGGACAAAAGAAAATAATTTCTGCTGAGGATGGTGAACAAGAGAGTGGAAATTCGGAAAGTAAATATGGGGAAAAAGTTATGAAAAAACAATAAGAAGATAAGCAAACAGCAGTCGTACCACCTGTGCTGTTTCCTCAAAGATTGAAAAAGCAGAAATTAGATAGACAATTTTTGAAATTTTTAGAAGTGTTCAAAAAGTTGCAAATCAACATTCCATTCGCAGATGCTTTAGAACAAATGCCTAGCTATGCGAAATTCATGAAAGATATTTTAGCAAGAAAGAGGAAACTAGGGGAGTTCGAAACTGTAGTGTTGACAGAAGAATGTAGCACAATTCTGCAAAGAAAGTTACCACCGAAGTTGAAGGATCCGGGTAGCTTCACCATACCGTGCACGATTGGACCCCAGTTCTTTAACAGATGTTTGTGTGATTTGGGTGCGAGTATTAACTTGATGCCACTTTCGATCTACACTCAGTTGGGACTACCAGCACCAAAGCCAACAAATATATCTTTACAACTCACAGATAGATCAGTGACATACCCTAGGGGCATTGTGGAAGACATATTAGTGAAGGTGGACAAATTCATATTTCCAGCCGACTTCATTGTGTTGGACTATAAAGAGGATAAAGACATACCCATTATCCTTGGAAGACCATTTTAGCCTTTGGAAGGACATTAATTGATGTACAAAAGGAGAGTTAACAATGAGAGTCCAAGATGAAGAAATAACTTTTAATGTTTTCAAGGCTATGAAATTTTCGAAGGGAGAGGAAGAGTGCTTTAGAGTTGATCTGATTGAAGAAGCAACTGGAGAGGTATTTAGTGAATCTGTGAATGAAGACCCTCTTGAAACTGCATTGGTTAGTGAAAATTTATTTGATGATTCAACTGTGCTAGAATGGGTTCAAATGTTAGATTTAGCTCCGAAGTTCACTCGATGTTTGCAAAAATTTGAACCTCTAGATTATTGGGGAAAGCCAGATGAAAAGGTGAAATCATCCTTAGAAGAACCGCCTACCTTGGAACTTTAGCCATTGCCTAACCATGTACGGTATGCCTACCTTGGTTCTTCTTCCTCCTTTCCAGTCATTATTTTTGCATCACTTGATAAGGTTCAAGAAGAAAAGCTACTAAGGGTACTTCGGCAATACAAGACTACTCTTGGGTGGACTCTTGAAGATATCAAGGGGATAAGCCCATCAATTTGTATGCATAAGATTTTGTTAGAAGATGAAGCGAAATCGAGTATTGAACAACAACGAAGACTCAATCCCATCATGAAGGAAGTTGTCAAAAAGGAAATCATTAAATGGTTGGATGCGGGAATTATCTACCCTATCTCAGATAGCTCATGGGTAAGTCCGGTTCAATGTGTGCCAAAGAAAGGGGGAATGATAGTAGTTGCAAATGAGCATAATGAATTGATCGACTTCGAAGCGATTCACTGGGTTGGCGGGTGTGTATGGATTCTGAAAGTTGAATAAGGCCACTGTAAGGACCATTTTCCTCTACCATTCATAGATCAGATGTTGGACAGGCTTGCAGGGCATGAGTATTATTGTCTCTTGGACGGATACTCAGGTTATAACCAGATTGCCATTGCACCCGAGGATCAGGAGAAGACAACATTCACATGCCCATATGGTACCTTTACTTTTCGCAGAATGTCTTTTGGATTATGTAATGCGCCGACGACATTTCAACGGTGTATGATGGCTATTTTTCCGTTATGGTCGAACAAAATCTCAAGGTATTTATGGTTGATTTTTCAGTTTTTGGGGATTCGTTTGATTATTGTTTGGAAAATCTCACTCTCGTGCTCAAACGGTGTATGGAAACGAATTTGGTTTTAAACTGGGAGAAATGTCATTTTATGGTGCACGAGGGAATAATCTTGGGTCATCGAGTGTCATCAAAAGGTATTGAGGTTGATAGAGCTAAGATCGAAACCATTGAGAGCCTACCACCACCTATTTTCGTAAAGGGTATTCGAAGTTTTTTGGGACACGCTGGTTTCTATAGACGATTTATAAAAGACTTCTCTAAAATCACGAAACCACTTTGTAATCTTTTGGAGAAGGATGTCCCATTCAACTTTGATCAAGCTTGTCTGGAAGATTTTGATGTGTTAAAGAAGAAACTAGTTACCGCACCTGTAATCATAGCGCCAGATTGGAGTATCCCGTTCGAATTAATGTGTGATGATAGCGACTTTGTGATTGGCGCAGTTCTTGGCCAACGAAAGGATAAAATTTTTCATGCTATATACTATGCTAGTAAGACATTAACGGATGCCCAACTGAATTATACCACTACCGAGAAGGAGCTATTAGCAGTTGTTTATGCATTTGATAAATTTCGCTCATATTTGATTGGGACAAAGGTGATCGTGTTTACAGATCATTCGGCAATTAAGTACTTAATAGCAAAGAAAGACGCGAAGCCGAGATTAATTAGATGGGTATTATTGCTACAAGAGTTTGACTTGGAGATCCGGGACCGAAAAGGAACAGAAAATCAGGTTGCTGATCATTTATCACGATTAGAGAATTCAGAACTAACAAAAAATGACACAACAGTGATCAATGAATATTTTCCAGATGAACAACTGTTTGCGGTAAGGATGGATACACCATGGTATGCAGATTATATAAATTTCTTTGTGAGTAAGGTGTTTCCGCCAGATTTGACAAGTTAGCAGAAGAAGAAATTTCTCCATGATGTGAAACAGTATTTATGGGATGAGCCATTTTTATTTAAATAGTGTGGCGATCAAGTAATAAGAAGGTGCGTTCCAGAAGTTGAAATGGAGAATATTCTATACCAATGTCATGCATCTGACTATGGTGGACATTTTGGGGGAGAAAGAACGACAACTAAAGTGCTTCAATGTGGATTTTTCTGTCCAACACTCTTTAAGGATGCCCGTGTGTTTTCATTGAAATGTGACAAATGCCAAAGAGTTGGTAATATATCAAAGCGACACGAGATGCCACTTAATATGATCCTAGAAGTCGAATTGTTTGATGTTTGGGGCATCGACTTCATGGGACCATTTCCATCATCTTTCAGTAACTCCTATATACTTCTAGCGGTGGACTACGTTTTGAAGTGGGTAGAAGCTATAGCATCGCCCACCAATGATGCTAAGGTTGTGGTTAAGTTCATTCGGAAGAACATTTTCTCTAGATTCGGCACTCCTCGCGCAATCATTGGTGATAAAGGCACGCACTTCTATAATAAGCAGTTCTCAGCTATTCTCGCTAAGTACGGAGTCACTCATAAGATATCTACTGCTTACCATCCACAAACAAGTGGTCAAGCCGAGGTATCTAACCGAGAAGTGAAACAAATCCTCAAGAAGATAGTGAATCCTAGTCGAAAAGATTGGGCTAGCAAGTTGGATGATGCTTTATGGGCATACCGTACATCTTACAAAACTCCGATAGGGATGTCTCCGCACAGGTTAGTATATGGGAAGGCATGCCATCTTCCAGTTGAACTGAACATAATGCTTATTGGGCAATTCGGAAGTTAAACTTTGATATGTCTGCTGCGGGAGAGAAGCGCCTCTTACAATTTAACCAAATGGATGAATTCAGACTCAATAAATGCGAGAACGCGAAGTTATATAAAGAAAAGATTAAGAGGTGGCATGATGAGAAAATTCTAGAAAGAAAGTTTGAAGCAGGGCAAACAGTGCTATTATACAATTCAAGGCTTAAACTGTTTCCAGGAAAGTTGAAATCCCGTTGGTCAGGGCCATTTATCATTACAAAAGTTTATCCTCATGGAGCTGTGGAGGTGGAAGACCCGGATGCCAAACGTAACTTCAAAGTCAACGGTCAAAGATTGAAGCACTACTATGGGGGTTGTGTTGATCGTGAAAAGACATCGGTCAACCTTGCTGATTAGAACAGAGAATAAAGTCGGGCTGAAGACTATAAACCAAGCGCTAACTGGGAGGCAACCCAAGAACTTTTATTGTTATTTTTTATTTTATTTACTTTACTGTTAGTTTATTTAGTGGTTAAACTTTTATAGTTTAGGAATTGTTACACCCCTGACGTTCTCTAACACGATATTCAATTGATTACAGGATAGGAAACAAGATTTCTTATTTGGCAGGTTTGACTAATGGCCACTACGACTACCCAGCCCTGGAAGCCAAGCATTTCTGAGCTTAATAGATGAATGTCCATTTGTCAAAATCTCAAATTTCTAATCATTTCCTTCATTTTTAGTGTTATTGAATTGCTTAATGGTGTAGGGTATCTTGTTTTTGTTTTTCATTCTTAGTATGTTAGTTTAGTTAGTTATGTAGTTTATCTTAGTTTAGGGTTTTTAAAATAAGTCTTAATCTCCTTGCAAACAAAAACTAACAATTGAAGTTGTGCAGGTTGGGAAAAAAAAATTCAAGACATGCCCAAGCGCCTAGGCGCCCAAGCCAGGCACAATCCAAGCGCTAGGCGCCTAATTCGATAGAATGAGATAAGGCACAAGCGCTGGCGCTAAGCGCCCAAGTCAAGCCAAATCAAGCGCTAGGCACCTAAAGTCAAGAGCCATATCGCGCCTAAGCGCCTAAGCGCTCCTACATAGAAGCCAAACCAAAGCACTGGGGCTCCAAGCTTTCAACGCATACTGCTTTTAACCACCTAGGCAGTCCAGACAATGCAATCCCAAGCGCCTAGGTGCTCTTGCTGTACCCTAGAAAAAAAAAACTAATCGGGCATAACCAGTCACACACCCAATTCAAACTCTCTTGTGCTCTCCCACTCCAACTCAAACTCACTCAATTCGCATCACTCCTCTAATCTAGCCACGATAATCAACTTCTTCTTGTATAAGCATAACCAAACACTCAATCTCCTACCCAAACTAAGGAAATCAATCTCCATCTTGTCATCCTTCCTCACCAATTCGGTCACCAACCTACAATTCAACTCCATCTATCTGAAGTCAGTGTTCAACGCTCAAATTGCTCCTACAACTTTGATTGGAACATCATATTTGGCTATAACCAAGTAAGTGTGCAAGATTTTACTGCAAAATTGTGTGGATTTGCTTGGATAGTAGCTAAGTCAGTAATTTAAAGATAATTTCTTTCATTGTGTTGGCTCAAGTGGGTTTGGGTACTCTTAATTGTTGCTTGTATTGCATTGGAAGGATAGTGTGCTTAGTAATTAACAAATTTGGTGAAAATTAAGTTTGGGTGAGTGCTTCAACAATAGTGTTCAAAATTTTTGCACACCAAGTGTTCGATAATTTGTTACAAAGAGGATTTGGCCATCCTAAGCCACTGAACATCATTTGGTTGGGCAAGAAAATATCATATAAGACTTATGGCTACTATGAGGCATAGAGGAGAGACTTCGGGCACTTCGCAAAAGTTTGACAAAAAGAGATTTACTAGTGCTAAAGCGTCCGAAAGATATTACAATTAAACTTTCTAGTAAAACGCTAATTCCGGCGTGGATTATTGCGGAGATAGAAGATGGGGAATTAATACAAATGATTGGGAGTAGAAGATGGGTGAAATTTACAGCCCAACCAGATTCATCGGTCGTTAAAATTGTTAAGGAATTCTACGCCAATGCAAAAGATCATATTGGTAACATGATTTGGGTTCGTGGAAAATCAGTGGAAGTCAGTTCCAGGTCAATAAATGCTTACTACGGCTTGAACACAATACCCAATAATGGCTTCATGCAATATTTAGAGCACGAGCTGGACTACAGTGAGGTCATTTTAGCTTTGTGTGTACCTGGAACACAATGAAAATTGACAGATCAACAAGAAGCTGTTTTGTTCCCTACATCCGCACTAAGTCATTACGGGAAAGCATGGCATGCCTTTATTTGTGCCAAGTTGATGCCGTGTAGACATACAAGTGATGTTATAAATCGACGGGCAGCGTTGCTTTTCTATATTGCACAAGGAGAATCTATAGATGTGGGTCAGGTAATACATGATTCAATTGACAGAGCAATTCAAGGAGGGACCTCAGGTGGACTACCTCATCCATCTTTGATTACTGGACTATGTCGACAAGCTGGAGTAAAATGGGATGCCGAGGAAGCTACACAACCTCCTTTAGCCCTAATTGACCACTCAATGATAAAAAAATACAAGATATGGGGTGGGGGTACATCACACCCGAGAGGGTTAGGTTTCATTATTGTTCCTCCCGAGCCTGCAGACGAGCCTAATCAACAGTCAAATGATAATCCTTCTGCAGCTGGAAGTTCTGGGCCTCAACCAATTTTTTTTTTGAAGATATTCGTCGAGAATTAAGAAATCAAACTAGAAGGATTGGCATGGTGGCTACTCGAGTTCAGCAGGGTTTTGACCAAATGGAAAGAAATTAGGATAGCCTAGCTCAGCGATAAATAGAGGTGTATCAGAACTGTAGTGCAGTATTCCTAGAGATGTTTGCCCGCATGAATCCAGCTGCCGCTCCCTACCAATTTCCACCATTGTCTGCGTACCCCCCAACTGATGAAGAAGAAGAAGAAGAGGAGGATACTAACGAGGAATAAGGCTTCAATCTTTCAGGGAAGTCCTCAGTGCCTAATTTCTTATGTTTTGTTTGTTATATACATTGAGGACATTACATAGGTTAAGTTTGGGGGTGCATTCTTCCAGTTCCAGTTGCATTCATGTAGTATTCATTTAGTAGTTTTTCATGTAATTTTCATTCTAATTTCTTAAAAAAAAATGGAAAATGAAAAGAAAAATTCAAGTATTTGCATGTTTCCAGCTGTTAGATAGTTTAAGTCTGTTTTGGCCAGTGATGAGATTGGAATTGAGTAGACAAGTATAGTATTGACTGTTAAGACTATGATGTGATTTTTTGTTATGATTTGAATCTTTACCTGTTTGAAACTGATATAATAAGGATAGCACAGTAAAAACAACTATGTTGACTGATTGAGTCAAAATTGACACATAATGGACTTCTTGAGGATATACTAGTTTGAATAAATTAAAGACATGAATAGGCGGAGATGACTAATTTAGACAAAATTTAAGTTTGGGGGAAAAATTTGGGATATATAAGCTTAAAAAAACAAAAAAAAAACTTGAAAAAAAATGATGAAACAAAATATCGTGACTAGTCTTGTTTCGGGGCCTTTGTTACTTGAGCAAGTACGCCCGAGGGGATTGTCTTTACACCTAGCGCCCTAAGGTCTTATATGGTCTAGGAGTCGTTGGTCGAAAAATCGCTAAGGGTAGCATTGTTAGCGTAATGGAATGAGACATTGCACAGTCATGGTTAAAAAAAAGAAGAAATATATGAAAAAAAGCAATAAAACGGGAAAAGAGAAAAAAGCCCCCGTAAAGCAAAGTAAAGCATAAGTATCCCGGATTGGACTCTTGAATTTGGTGGAAGTTTGACTTTAGTTTGATCTAGCTTGTTCATGAAATTTGTGAGTTTACACTGTATGATGCCTTTAAAGAGATCTATTATGTCTTGTATTTAGCATTATATTAGTTAACATTGTTGTTGAGCATACACACACACACTATATCAGTAATAACAGGGTAAGATTTGATGATTGACTAGGAAATTATTGATCTGTCTTGATATGATGTACTAGCATGTTTATTGTGATTTCTCTGAGGCTTGATGAATAGATTTTGTTCTGTTTGACTGCTGAAATTTTAGGCATATAGATAGCTACATTTGCATTGCATATTTAGTTATTACATTGTGTTGTGTTGCTTGGGGACAAGCAATTGGTTAAGTTTGGGGGTATTTGATGAGTAGGTTTTATACCTATGAATCCGATATTATTAAACTTAATTATTGTTATCTTTAGTTATTTTTTTAGTATCTTTTTATGTGTTTTGTGTTTATTTCTTGTAGGTTGGAGCTGGAGGGACAAATTGGTCATTTCGGAGAAGAAAAAGGTCAAAAATCATGAAAATTAGAGCTGAGTGGCATTTTTGTAATTACGCTATCCTGGGCAAGCGCCTAGGCGCTTGGAAATGGCTTGTGATGAGCGTCTAGGCGCTCATGTGCAGAAACCAAAGAGATTTTCTTCTGCCAAGTGGGTTTTTGAAGCCAAAATGGAATCTGAATGAGGTGGGAGACTAATACAAATAGGAGAAGACTTTAGAAAAGATGTATCACTTAATTTTTCAAGGGATTCGCAGAGAGAACAACGAAGAAAAACATAAAGGAGAATTGCAAGGGCTGGAGATCAAAGAGAGAGTATTAGAGCAAATTCAGAGTTTCTTCTTCTCTTATCTAGTTTCATCTTTTGTAATTATCTGGGATGTTTGGATTATTAATTTGGATAATGTTTTTCTTTATTATTATTATGAACTAAATTTTCATTAAGATTGCAACGGAAGTTGGTATGTAGTTTAAATTGATCATTCCCATTGAATGAAAGTTGGTTTTTATTGAATTGTTTATCATATCTTATGTTTATTGATTAATTGTTTGGCCAACAATTACTGTGATAATCTATATAAAATTGGAAGATGGAGTATAGATTGAGATCTGGATATGATAACATCTGTTTATATAATCTAAATAGGGTTAATATGATTAGCATGTAGGATAGGAATATATATATGTGTCTTTTGTATCCATTGAAAGAATTTGTGCGTAAAACCTTCATTAATTTGATTCTCATAGGAATATAGTGAGTTGATTAACTGGGGTGTTCCTTGTAATTTCGCGTCTTAAAGATTGGATTTAGGAGGATTTGTTCATGTGTCTTTGGAAGAAGTGCGTGAATTTTATAGAGCATTCTTGGATAATGATTCATATTAATTAATTGATTTAAATGGGAGGGAATTGGTTTAAATGAAATACCAAGGGAAGTTGTAATCTTAACCTGTTAAATCTGCTGTTATTCTTGTGAAATTCTGATTTTAGTTATTAGTTTTGTTAAGTTTATTTTTTTTAAATCACAAATAATATTTCGTAGTTTAAAATAGGATTAATTGCATTGGAATTAGTAATTGATAAATATTAGTCTATTTCCTCGTGGGAACGATATCCTTGCTTGCTGAATATTACAATTGAACGCATATACTTGCGTGTTAAAGTGCTATTAAGAAATTAGGCAACAATAACTCACGTTCACCTATACATAGTATTAGAATCACAATATCTATTAGATAAACTAATATCCACTTTCCCAAAATAAAACTCTCTTTTAGATAAACTTGTTACTTTAGTACAAGTTTTACTTTACACCATATGCATTTCAGAAATCTCAAGTGTTAACTTCACGGCACTAATTCACTATTCATTGTGTACCTTAAATCATGACATATCGCTTTCATAACTTACTAATCTTTTTATAACTTTAGAATTACTAATCACATGACATAATTCTGTTTTAACCTCTTCATTACATGTTTGTCACATTAACACATCATTATAGTGATAATAGGTCTCCAAGGTCTGTATAGATAATAGGCATCACTGTCTGAGATCAGGGTATGACACAGCTGCACCATACCTAAGCCTGGGATTGGTGCGGTGCTTGCATTTCAAGCCTTGACACCGGTAGCAATTTACTTATTTGTGCCTGTACGTAAACTACTGTGATCTTTTTAACAAAGACTCTGTTTAGCCCAACTAACACGAATTTCAACCACAAAACAGTAAATTTAACATATCCGATTGACATAGAACTCTTATAAACATGATTCCTCACATATTCATGAACTTGGAATAATTAAACAACACTACAACCAATTTAAATTCTTTAGATTTCATTTTTTATACCAAAAACTCTATTTTTGACATCCTTCACAAAAATCATCACTGTGATCATAATTCTTGTCCAAATTAACTCATTCAAACTACGTTCTCTTCGTTTCTTACCGAATTAACATATTCAATGCTCAATTTACAGATTAGATTACAAATTAACCACCAAATTTGGTACTTTCACAAGCTATATGTATAAACACACATTGTAAACAACTTTCTTCCTTTTTAACGTAATTAGCACACTAATTCTTGTCTAAACACTAGTTCTAATCATCACAAATACATACAATCACAAGTAATCAGTTGTATAACAACAATTCAAGAAAATTAAATTCACAGAAACTTGGAAATTTATTCCGTAAAACATACATATATATATAATATTAAAGTTATGAAAAATACCTTCAATTACTTTGTAATCCTTGCTAGCCATAAAGAATTTCTCAAAAACACAGATATCTCTCAAGTCTCTCTTCAAACTCTCTCAATTTCTCTCTATATTTTCTTCTTTCTTTCTTCTTAGGCACTATCACTTATGCGTAAGAAAAAAAACTGATAGCCTAGCCATTATACGCATACTTAAAATAACAGTTATAAAAACTTAAATGTTAATCAGTTATAAATATATTTTATTCATTATTTTGATTTATTTTATTTATATTATTAAATTCAAAATTCAAAATTTAAAAGCTATAAGGCTTATTTGGCAAACACATTTTAAAATAAAGACTTAATGTATTTAAGCCTTGTTTGGTTAAATTAATTTTAAAACTACTTTAATTTATTTTAATAAATTCTTTACACTATAGTTTATAATCTCATATTATTTATTTGGATCTCCATATCCAACATTAGTTAAATAAACTAATTACAACATACTAAATAAATTTTCCACTTAATCCAAATATCACAAAATTATAATCTCATTATAATTTTAGTTAATAATTAACATGCCATTTTAAATTATTAAATTAAAACAACAATATAGCATTTCATGTTATCTTTAGCAACTCTCTAACTATTAAATTAAATTAGAGTATTATCTAATAAATTTAATTCACAATTATATACGAACAACAAATAAATCAATAAAATATTTATTCAATTTAATAAATATTTTAAATTACAAATAAAATCTTGGATTGTTACATCCTTCCCTACTTACAAGGATTCTGTCCCCAGAATCACAACTCAAACAACTCATTCGTCACATTCTTCCCTCCTTACAAAGATTCTGTCCCCAGAATCGAAGACACGGAATAAACAAATAACTCATGGTAATTCTTCATCATTTCAGCTTCGTGTTCCCACGTAGCCTCTTCGACATTGTGGTTTCTCCATATGACCTTCACAGAAGGTATTACCTTATTCCTAATCACTTATTCTTTCCTGTCGACTATCTGAATAGGAACCTTTTCATAAGATAAATCCTTACTGAACTGTAACGGTTCATACTCGATTACATGTTTGTAATCGGATTTGTACGGTCGCAACACCGACACATAAAAAACGTTTTGAACATGTTCTAATTCTGGAGGTAAAGCTACCTCGTAAGCTACTTCTCCCACTCTTTGTAGTATTTCGAAGGGTCCAATGAACCTCGGGCTTAACTTTCCTTTCTTGCCAAAATGAATTTTTCCCTTCCAAGGAGAAACTTTCAGGAATACGAAATTTCCTACGTCAAATTCGCGATTTATGCCTGTGTTGATTTATACTTCTTCTGTCTATTTTGAGCAGCTACCAGTCTTGCTATGATGAGTCTGATAACTTCAGAGGTCTGTTGTACCAGTTCCGGTCCTAACGGTTGACGTTCACCAACTTCATCCCAACATAGTGGATTTTTACATTTCCTGTCATATAATGCCTCATATGGCGGCATGCCAATGCTTGCGTGGTAACTGTTATTGTAGGCGAATTCTGCCAACGGTAGATGATCGTCCCAGTTTCCTTTGAAATTCATGATGCATGCTCTAAGAATATCTTCTAACGTCTAGATTGTTCGTTCGCTTTGCCCATCGGTTTGCAGATGATATGTTGTACTCATCTTTAGTTGTGTTCCCATACATTCTTGTAGTCTCTTCCAGAAGTTTGATGTGAATCTCGGAACTCTATCTGATACTATTGACACTGGAACTCCATGTCTTGAAACAATCTCCTTAACGTACAGTTTTGCCAACTGATCAAGATTAAATCTAATCTTTATTGGCAAAAAGTGTGCAGTTTCGTTAGTCTATCCACTACGACCCATATCGCATCGTATCCTTTCTGAGTCATTGGAAGACCTACCATAAAATCCATTGTGATATGCTCCCACTTCCATTCCGGTATGTCCAACGGTTGAAGTAATCCGCTTGGTCTTTGATGCTCGACCTTCAGTCTCTGATATGTTAAGCATTTTGCAACACATTCTGCAACGTCTCTTTTCATATTTGGCCACCAAAAATGTCATCGCAAATCTTGATACATTTTCGTACTTCTCGGATGGATCGAATATCTTGAGCTATGAGCTTCTGTCAAGATTTCTTCTTTAATATTCGGTACTGCTGGAACCCAAATTTGTCCCTCGAATCTTAGCACTCCTTCAGTATCAACCTTGCATTTCACCTCCTTACCCTCGACTATACTTTCCTTTATTTTTCTGCATTCTTCATCCTGTAGTTGCGCATTCTTTATTTTGTCCACCAAAGTTGGACTAGCTTCCATCTGGTACACTCTTTCATCGGCTTCTTTTGGAAATTTGATTTCCAACTCTAGCCTTGCCATAACTGAAATGATCTCCTCCTGGTTGGTTAACAACATCAACTTTTTTCGGCCTTTCCTACTCAAGGCATCTGCAACCACATTAGCTTTGCTCGATTGATAAAAGATCTCACAATCGTAATCTTTTATCAATTCCAACCATCTTCTTTGACGCATGTTCAGGTCCTTTTATGTGAAAATATACTTCAGACTCTTATGATCTGTGTAGATCTCACACTTCTATCCGTAGAGATAATGTCTCCATATTTTCAGAGAAAATACCACTGCCGCCAACTCTAAGTCATGAGTAGGATACCCTTTCTCGTAGTCTTTCAATTGCCTTGATGCATACGCAATAACTTTGTCATTCTGCATAAGGACACAACCTAATCCTTTGTGTGAGGCATCACTATACACCACAAAATTTCCTGTATTATCTGGTAATGACAACACAGGTGCCACATTGAGCCTCTTCTTTAATTCCGTAAAACTCCACATTTTTTCGTCCAAACAAATTTTACATATTTTCTCGTCAAATTTGTCAACGGAGTGGCAATCTTGAAAAAATCCTGAATAAATCGTCTATAATAACCGGCCAATCCCAAGAAACTTCTCACTTCCGATGGAGTTCTTGGTTGTTCCCAATTTATCACAGCTTCAACTTTTGATGGATCCACTGAAATCCCATCCTCGTCAATTACATGCCCAAGAAACACTACTAAAAAATAGTAAATAGATAACACGTAAAATACGTTGTGGTTTGTATCCCAGAAACGTCATGGTTAAGGGTGTCATCTATTTGACACCATTTATACAACGTTTTTAAAACGTTGTGGTTTGTCACATTCACAACGTTTTTTCTTAAAAAACGTTGTATATTTATTTTCCAGAAATCATTGGATGCTTGAAAACGTTGTAGATATATGGTATGATTTTACAACGTTTTCTAGCTTAAAATGTTGTAATTTGATACATTAGGCAACGTTTAGACACATTTATACAACGTTTAGAAGGTGTCATCTATTTGACACCCTTTATACAACGTTTTTAAAACGTTTTAGTTTGACTTAAAAATGTTATAATACATGCATATAACAACTGTTTTTGGATCTCTACCTTAGCAAGCAACAACAGACAACGTTTAAACACATTTATACAACGTTTAGAAGGTGTCGTCTATTTAAAGCCAAAATGTATCAAACATTCAAAATATACCAATTACAAATAATATTACTATCCATACATCTCAAATTCAAAATATACCAATAACAAAGAATATTAATACCATACAATACGTTTACATCCCAATAATACCAAACTATCCATACATCTCAAATTCACTTTTCAATATAATTACTACTATATTGAATTGTGAATTTGACTACATCCACAAAATATACCAAACTATCCATAAATTAAACTATTACCTAATTAAACTATCCATAAAATATGCCTTGTATCTCGCTTTGCCTACAAAGAAGAACAGGAGAGATTAAGAACATTATTTGGACAAAATAGAAAAGTTAGCAATTTAATGAATTGTCATTAAATACAAACATGTATTTGCTTGAACTTGATTTAGACTCATGTAACGAATCCCTCATTTTCCAGTTTGACTATCATCCAAAGTAACTTGTGCATTTTTTAATTCAACTGTCAGATTATTTTAAAAGATAAAAAAGGTTATAACAAGATAATTGTGATGAAGATATTTTCTACTACAAGAGCTGATATGCAGTTAATGCAAATAAAATTGCATCTGGAGATGCAAAATCTCGGTAGGAATAACAATTATTTTGTTATATTTACTTGCACATAAGAAAGTGGTGCAGAAATTTGAAAAGGTTGATTTATAGTCAACTAAAAATTGTATCAACAGAAAATATGCACGTATAAATAGTCTCACTGGAGAAAAGAAATAACCAATCACAGCCACTTCGATTAGATGAGTTCCCGCTGACACATTATGGCTTTTAGCAAGAATTAAGGAACTTCATCAATAATATAGAATGATTACAAGCATATAAAACTGGTATGTTGATTCCAGAGCTGCATTTTTATCTCATATACCGTCAGCCTACGCTACCTATGTCAGTTCCAGAACTGCATTTTTATCTTCAGGTCCATAACCCATCATAGCAATTGTGTACTGTAAGTAAAGCACAATAACTTATCAACCGGTGTAAGAAATTAGAAAAACAAGGACAAACTTGTAGATAGGTATGCGGTGTGAACTTTCTTATTCTTTTTCCTCCAACTATTGAAGGACAAATTTGTGCTTTTATTAAAAAAAATTGGCCCACCATTTTTCCTAAAGCACAAACTTTTAGCTTATGCTAAAAGTGTTTTTGAACCAAAATCTCTACACAATAAAAATACTTTTGGAGGTTAACAAACACCAAAAATATTAAAATTAAATTTGGATGTGCTTTTAGTCCACTTACAAAAAATAGTAATTCGGATTAAATAGCAAGCTCTCAGTTCCAACGCAAGGGGGTTTGTCTAAGCATTCACAAAAATAAAGAATTTCATATTAAAGTTATGTTTAGGCAGAAAATTTTTATTTTATGCATGTACGAGCAACTCTCTCTTTTATGTTACTTCTTATAACACCCGCGGAAGTCGGGAGCTGGCACTGACAAGGTAAAACTAATCTAACAAATTGCTACCTGGCTCCCACGTGCCACTTTCATGGGTGTAAACATGGACCAGAAATGAGAATCGAGACATATCTATGCTTAAATTCTAAGGAAACATGAACACCAAAGCAAATCATCATATTCAGAAATTTGGACTTACAGAACTGAACCCAGCTAAGAATACATATACATAATTTACTAAACTAAACTATAATATCAAGAAAGAACCTAAGTTTCAGGCTTCAAAGGGCCAATTCTAAATATAACCATAATTTTTTATCTTCGATAACAATCAATATTGCAGCCATAATGAACTTTGTTAACAACAAAGACCAACCAATGGCATGAACCATCAAGTACAAAATGTAACAAAGCTTATGCAATTGAAGATGTATTAACATATGAAATTGTATTCCAAGTTTCTTCTCATATATTACCTAACACGTGAATCAAAGAGCTCACCTTGTACTCAGGGTTATCTCTTTTACGGAGAAGCTCCATGCCACAAGCCTTCAAATTCAATAAGAAAGAGGATCTAGATCATTACCTAGTTTTTGGAACATACAGAAATGCATAAATATAAATTCAAACCGGAAAGCAAGTATACACGGCTTACATCTCAATCTTACTTTCTTATAGAAATTTATGGCTCGATCAAGGTCTCCCACTCGTAGCATTACTTGACATAGAGGCTCAGGTGTAGGTCCTCTCTCCAAAAGCTCAAACTTATAGCCATCAGGATCTTCCACAAAAGCAATTACGGTACTGCCACCTTTGACAGGCCCAGGCTCCCTAGTGACTTCCCCTTCTGTTTTTCAAGATCCACTGTCATACCAACCTGCATAGAGGACCGATTTAAGTAGATATATTATATATATGAACCTTGATGGCATGAAAGAGGATAACTGGAGGAATTACTAAAAAGTTCCAGTGATATATTAACTCTCATGATAAAAACCGAAAATTTATACAGGACAACAAGAGGCGCATTTAGTTAGCCGCAGTAATAAAATGGATAAAAAAATTACAGTACATAATGACACCAAGTTGGCTCATTTAACCAAATTGAGTAGCAGGCCTAGGCTGGTCAACTCACTGAAAATGTCTACGATTAAAGGTAAGTTAAGCTGCAGTAATTTTCACATGTAAGGTGTACTAAATTCTTTAATTTAACTGACCTTTTATTTGGGATAATACTATCACATGAAACAAAACTAAAGAGGAAGACAACTAACAAGAAATAGTCTGGCTTAAGCAGTATTAAATGCATAATATATAAGGGGGGAATCAAGTAATGTACCATAATTTCATAAAAGCATTGAATAAGAAAACTCTGTTTCCAAGACAAATATTTAGCTTTGCAAAGGAATGGTTTTAAAATCCTGCAATAGGAAATATAATTGTTTTCTTCTTCACATTGAAGAGGCAAGTTTCTAGGAGATATATTGGTTCTCAGCCTACGCTTAAGACCAGTTCCCCAGCCAGCAACCCCAATAGCGTAGGCTGACGTCTGGCAGAACTAGACCTCACAATATAATTACTTAACTGTTGGGTCAAACCATATTAACTGGAATCAAATGGGTTGGTTAACCATTTTTATTTATTCAGGTTGGTTAAAGTTTGGACCCATATTTTTTAAAACAAATATAGTTAGTTAATCGGTTAACCATTTTTCAACACATATTCCATACCATACCATTTTTAGATTCACGCCATGTCTTATTTTTCTCTCTAATAAAATGTCTTGTCTTATTTTTTCTCTTTCTACAAGTGCGAAAAAGTGATGCTTAATTTGACTTTTTTAGGAGATAGAAGGTTTATTTCATTTGGTCATCAAAGCTTGTAGTAATTAAAAGGAAAATGATATACGAATCTCACATGAAATGAGAAAATTTTTGTGAAAATATTAATTTTTTTTTATCTCTAATTAATATTGATTTTATGAACATTTGTAATTGGATATTGGGTGCTTGCGTTTTGGTGTATAACTCTGAATATTTAATCATGTTTTAGAGCTTATTGTCAAGATTACTAGTGTGCTATTTAAGTGCAGGATAGTTAATTATTGTTAATTTCCTCCATATGCAAAATATATTTTCTACTAAATTTAAAAGTATAGCTGAAAAAAATAAACAATTTCTACGTACTAATTTAAAAGTCTAGTTGAACAATAATACACTAACAAAAATTCAAAGATTATGATAAAATTTAGTGAGACAATTTTAAAAAAAAAATAGGGTGACAATGTAAAGTGTTTTAGAGATATTAAGTGAAATTTTTTTTTCATAACTTAATATCATTTCATAAATAATTATATTTTATAAATTAATATAATTGCACAAATAATTTTTCTTAAAGTAGAATTAATAATTTCAATTTAAAATTTTATTAGTATAGTTTTTTAGCATTTTATTATTTATATTAATAATTTTTATATCATATTATTACTTAATTAATTTATTTGTGACGGTCACAATTTTATTTTTCAAAAGTTCTATTTAAAAGTCAAAACATCTTAAAATGGTTAATATGGTTAATATGATTTTGAATCATAATTATATAGTTCCAACCAACCCAACACATATTAAAAATGTACAATTATATTTTCTATTACATTTTTAAAAGTTATTACAACAATAGTGCACTCATAAAATATTTATTAAAATATTTAAGAAGGCAACCAAGACGCATCTTCATCATCAGGGTCTGGTCAGAGAGCAGGTGAGCGGAGGAAGAATGTGAGAAAAAATGCATCTTCTGCCTAAAGGAAGGACTCGCGCGATTCGATTTTATTGGAATTCCATGACTTTAGAGATGAAGGAGGACTTGCTTAAAGTAAGAATTTCCAACTCTGCGACGCATATGCAGAAGTCGTTTTGCAGTACAAGTATTTGAAGTCGTTTTAAAAGCTTTATCATTCTCTGAAGCTAATAAAGGGTGGAAGTTTTGGGTGTGCTGCCGTTGCAGTGTGAAATTTTTCGACTCTGCGACGCATATGCAGCATGTTGTGTATAGTTGGTAGCCAAATATTCATATCAAGGTAACCAATTCAGTGTTATTAGGTTTCTAATTTATTTTTAAAAATCTATTATAATTTTTTTATTTAATATGCGGTTGGTAGCTAACACTTTATACAAATGTAAGCAATTCGGTTTTATTGGGTTACCAATTAATTAAAAAAATTCATTGTAGATTTTTTTATAATGTAGTTGGTAGTTAAACCTTATCTGAAAATGTAATTCAATTCGGTTTTATCAAGTTATTAATTAATTATAAAAATCTATTATAGATTTTTTTTTTCATCTTCTTGATTGGTAGCCAAACCTTAATACAAATGTAATCAACAAAAACTAAAATTGTTACCTTTGAAAGTTTTGATTACCAACCGTGACTTTGAAATTTCTCTTGGTTACCCACAAAAACTAAAATGGTTACCATTTTGTATAAATATTTGGATACCAACTACACTAAAATTTATCTTTTTCTCCTTTTAATTTCTGGACTAAATCAACCTTTGTCATAATGGCAGTTGTGGCCATAATGGATGAGGAGATCGGCGTCCATGGTGTTGAAGCGACGGCGAAGGGGAGGAGGAAGATGACGTTGCCAAACTTTGAATATTTGAATTTTAATTATTATTTTTGAATTTAAATTTATTTTTGTTGTTAGATCCAAGATATTTGAATTTGAATTATTAATTATTGTAGTTATTTCTCCTTGATTTTAGGTTTCCTTATTATTATGAATTGAATCTTAATTGCATATTAATTCCCTAAATTAAGGAATCTTAATTGTACTAATATTGTAAATAAATATAGAAAGTGTATTAATTGTGTAAATATTTTATGAGTACACTAATAGTGTAATTACTTTCTAAATGTTGTATATTATTGTAAAGGACCCTATTAAAAATGGTTAATATGATTTTAGTTCTTAAATGGAACCATAACCATATTTTGAAAACAAAAACCAACTCATAACCATATTTTGTCAGTCCTAGGCAGAACACATGAAGTTAAAATCACGCTGGATCCATCGACGGGAAAAATCTCATATTCTGTGCAATGATGATTCCCATTGGAAATAAAGTCCCCCAACTCAAAGCATTTAGAATTCCATAAATCTGAAACAAGAAAATAAATTTCGTATGTATTTCCTTCTTTCTAGTCTCTAGATAACCCTACTATCATCACTAGTTTTTTTTTAAAAGACTTGTTTGAATTTGATGATGAACAAATTGTCCACATCAATTACCAACATCAAATTTAAACTTTTAGCTGAAAATTGATAATTAATTATAGTCAATAAAAAATAGTTTCAATTTTTCAAGATTCGGCTGGACCATTACACAACAAAGAATATGCCTTTTTAATGCACTTTCAATTTCTGAACCCCTGAATAAAAAATAAAAATCAGAAGTTCATACATTGTAGTTATATACAATTATACTCGGCTAACACATAAAAATTACAACTTTTGGATTGTTTAACCCCCCAAAACCTATTCTCAGATCCATGAAATCTCAAATTAATGGAATAACAGATACTAATATTCACAAATAAATAACTAAATAAATAGAGACGAAGTGAATGTCAAATTAACGGAATAGCGAATACTAATGCAGAAGCAGAAAGCATACATTTTTCATCGTGATCCCAGAGTCGCCAGTTAAACCGGGTTATACATCCACTCAACAAATCTAGGGTTCCTCAGAGAAATCAAATTCATTTGGCGTAAATGCATGCTTATATCGACACATCGCCCGTCACCGCCACCCCAACACCGCCACACATGATTAACAGTTGTATAATTCCGATTCATGAAAACACTAGCGTGGCAAAAATACTCATTAATCCGTGAGAATACTTGTGCCGGTGCGGGTCACCTCAAAAGCTAATTTTGACTCAACAATCTGATTTGTAAGATTTTATATCGTATATTTTGAGAATCATGGAGTCGTCTCGAGTCTTTGAAGTCGATTAAAGCTCATGAGTTGATCATTAAATGCTTGCGGTGGGGTTAATAGCCTTGGTGACCCGGTAGCCTTCAAGGCGTCGGCGGAGAATAACGAAATGACGGAGAGAGAGAAGATTTGGCGGAATTGTAAGACCCCAACTTTTATGAATAAAGATAAATTTTCAATAAATATCATTTTTGAATATTATGGAGTAAATTTGATATAATGTTATAGTTGTGGGTAATATTTAGAAATTTTAAAAAGTATGCAAGTTGTTCTATAATATTTGATTGGTTGGAGAATATTCATTTTAACAGGGAATATTCGTACGACGGCACAATCATTGGTGGACCCCACAACAGAATTATTGTCGGATTGAGCAAACGACAAAAATATTTTTATGAAAATAACTACGAAAGTTTTGCCATTAAGCATTGAAACACGGTGTTAAAAATACGATGTCTGGCGTGGTTGCATAGCAAGTAGCACGGTATTGATTATTGATGCTTACGTGAGAAGTCACTCGCTTTTGTTCAATTATTGCTACTGAGAATTATTGCATAATATCTCACGTTATTTGATTCAATTATTATCGATATTTTATATATTATTAAATCAATAATTGAGATAACAAAGTTATTAATATTATTATTTGCAATATTAACGATGTCTAGAAGTTCTGCCAAGGAGAGGTTTGGACACCTAATTGCGTGCCAATAGGGAGAAATCCTTATTGGAAAGCCTCCTCTTTTCTAGGAATGACCTGGTCAATTAATATTGTGAATTATAATAATGATGATAAATGTTGTTAAATATATTGAGGTGTCTTTTTATGAAGTCACGGAAGTTTATATATATATATATATTATATATAAATTTTGTTTTATTAGTATTATTAATGTAATAAAACAGGAAAAACTTTTTATATAAAAATGTAATACTTTTATAAAGTTATTTGTTTTATTAGACAATAATTAGAATATAATATATTTTATTATGCATAGTGTTTTGCATAGTACCAGTATAATGTTTGCATAGTAAAATCTTTTATATAAAGCGTAATACTTTTATAAAGTTAATTATTTTATTAGATTTTAAATAATATATATATATATATATATTATATTTTATTGCATAGTATCTTTTCTATTTTCCTATAAATAGGATGCTTAGTTAGAATTGAAATCACACCGTAAATTGAGAGAATTCTCTCTATAATCTTGAGCGTATTTCTTTAGAGTTTTAAGAAGCTTTGAGCGTAGTGCAAGTTTTCTTCAAGTATATCCCCATACTACCGTTGAGTACTCTTCTTTATAAGGTAAAGGGTATTATTTCTTTCGTATTCATGAAGAGAACTTCATTATTCCATTCCTTATTATTTCATTTGAATAACTTTGTATATCTAAGTACCGCATACATGGTGAAATTCTTTTGTTATTCCATTATTTATTATTCATTGGAATATCCACATGCATGCGTATTACGCATGACACGGTTCCATTATTTATTATTACATTGGAATAACTCATCATGCGATCTATCGCACGTACTGGTGAAGTCTTTTGTTATTCCATTCTCTATTATTCATTTGGAATATTACGTACGTGCGTTTATGCATGACATGGTTCCATTATTTATTATTCATTGGAATATCACATCGTGCGTTTACGCATGATGATCCGTTCCATTATTTATTATTCTCTTGGAATAACCCAAATGCATATGGTCTATCATATGCATGGTGAATTCTTACATTATTCCATTCTTTATTATTCATTTGAATAATGCATCATATGGATTACCACATGCATAGTGAATGACCATTCGTATTCATTTCTTATTAAATTATGGAAATGATCTGTCTACGTGGATTACCGCATGTCGGGTGAAAACCCATTGCAGTTTCATATATTCTATGATACTCATTTGGTTAAAATTTTGGCTTCTATACTCCATGAAATTAGTGGAATATCCTTGATCTTTGCGCTTTATCCAGCATCTTTTCATGGAAATATTCTTCTGAGCATTCTTGAATTTTACTCCATAAAGCAGTATCATGTTGATAATTTGAACATTATTGAGTTCAGGATAAATTAACTTATAAATCTTTAAAATTTATTCTTGAACTTGTTTTATTGAATTATTATGTCATTGTCATCATCCTCATGCTTATATTGTGATGAAAGTCATCTTTGGCTTACGTGCATAGATAGAATTGGTATGATTATGACAAGGAATTATTCGGTATAATCATGACCTATAATGTTATAAATGATGTGGTAAAGGTCCTCAGTGGCCTGTAGTGTATTGACGGATAGTTTTTGGTATGATTATGACCAGGGATTATTCAGAATAGTCACGCCCATTGATAATTTAATGAATATCCTTGGCCCGTAAAGCAGGGATGACTCGATGATGTGGTTTATTTATTAAGCTGAGTCTCAGCGATAAAAATTGATGAAAACATTTTAAATCATAGAAGATAGTAGATATCATGCTCTACTTGACTCTTCTAATGGATTGCTTATTCCGTTGCAGTTAAACTTGATGTCTATTGTATTTTATCAGTTTAACATTGTTGAAGACTAATGATAATTTATTCTTCATTATCTTAGTCATAATATTTTTTACTGGGCTAGTTGAGCTCACCCCTTTCTTTCATTGTTCTCTTCAGGAAATGAGAAGCGTGGGGGCTAGTCGGGGAACGGTGACGGTCCGGATGATAGTATTAGTAGTTCTCACTATTCTGTTAAATAGTGTGATAATAAATGTATTGAGGACTCCTTTGAGTGTGGATATTGTCTAGATGACAATATTCTTATTAAAACTCTCAATTTATGTTTTGTCGTAATTTAATTTACATTGTTGTATAATTAGTTTGTATTTGTATTGAAGACCTTGTATCGGCGACCCAAGATGGGTGATGTATACCTATTTTTGGGGCGTCATGATTGGTATCAAAGCTTAGGATATGATCCCCGGGTGAGATGTGAGACAAGAACTAGGAGGGGAGAGACGGGGAATTCTTCGCTAGTATGACCTACCTAAGTTTATTTGGTATTTAATTGGTGGAATCGGGAGTATAGAGATAATATGTGATATGTTAATTAACCCTTGTTTTGTGGCAGGATTTGAAAATGGCATCCGAAAATGTTGAGATAAGCAATGAAGCACATGAGACCGTTGAGTCACCAACGATCAATGCCCATGGTAATGTGTAACAGGAAGATAATAATCCTCATGAAAATAATAACACCGATGAAATGGTGAACGATGGGATGTTCAGAGGCTTTATACAATTCATGCAACATCAGGCGAGAGCGGCTCCTATCCAAAATGCAGGTGAAAACACTGACAACTCTCGGACGGTCACCGATAAGAAGTTCAAGGAGCTGGGACCACCGGAGTTTTTTGGAGAGCCAAAACCACTTAAGGCGGGGACGTGGATAAAGCAGGTCAACAAGATATTTGATGTCTTGGGATGCTCCGAGGAACAAAAGGTTCCCTTTGCCACCTTCATGTTGCGTGTAGAGGCAGATTACTGGTGGGAATCTGTAAAACGTACTCAACCTGCCGCACTAAAGATGTCTTGGGAGAAGTTCCAAGAATTGTTCAACGACAAGTACTTTCCTGAAAGTATTCGTCACATGAAGGAGGTGGAGTTCGTCAAGCTTGAGCAAAACAATATGACCGTGGCGCAGTACGAAGCTAAGTTTGTCGAGTTGTCTCGGTTTATGTCCCACTTGGTTGATAATGAGGAGAGAATGATGCGGATGTTTCTAAGAGGTTTGAAACCTGAGATACGTTAATACCTTATATCTCATAAACTGTGTTTGAATTCAGATGTTGTGAATAGGGCTTAGTTATTGGAGCATGATAATGAGTCAACCCAACCAAGAGAGAGTAGCCGACAAGTCGATAATACCAGTGGTAGCAGTCATCGAAGCGGTGACAACAAACGTGGAGGGAATCAACATGCCAGAAATGATAACCACTTCGGTGGTAATCATGGCCAAGACAATAGGAGGGGAAAGTTCAAGAAGAGAAGGTCCAGTAAAGATGGAAAGACGTCAGCACCAGCACCCGCTGTTAAGGAAGGAGAACGACCGCCGGTTGTATGTTACAAATATGGAGGGGAAGGACACATAAATCTAAACTGCACGATGCAGTCTAAATCATATTACAATTTTGGAAAAGATGGTCACCTAGCCCGATTTTGTCGTGCGCTAAAGTCAAGTTCAGCTGGGATGGAGGCATCCAAGGGTGTCCCAGACAAGACAAAACTGGCAGTTCAAGGGAGAGCGTTTGTCGTAACCTCCCAAAAAGCGAGGAATCCGAACGAGGTGATCACGAGTAAGCTAATCATAAACTCTAGCGAAGTTTATACTTTATTTGATACCGGTTCTACCCATTCCTTTATTTCTCCTACTTGTGATCAACGTTTAAATTTGACTCCAGAGAAATTAGACTTTGATTTATCTGTTGAAACTCCGTTGGGAGAAACCTTCATTACATCCATGGTTTATAAGTCTTGTTTGATTCAAATCGGTAACCGCACGTCACCTGTCGATCTTTTTTCTTTGAAAAGACTTGCATTTGATGTGATTCTAGGGATTGATTGGTTAACTACTCATCATGCAAAAATTAATTATTTTTGTAAGGTTGTTAGCTTTCATATTCCTAACCAACCTATTATGCGAATTCAAGCAACCAAACCATTAAAATCCATCACTGTCATCTCAAGCCATAAAGCTATTCGTTTATTAAAAAACAGATGTCAAGCTTTCTTAGCTAATGTCACAGATCTAAACAAAAATACGTCAGTTTTGAATGATATTTCTATTGTTAATGAATTTTCTGACGTATTCCCAGAAGAACTTCCGGCCTACCCAGAAAGCGTGAAATTGAATTTTGTATCGACCTTGAACCCCAGACAAAACCCATTTCCAAAGCCCCATATTGAATGGTTCTATTGAACTTCGTGGAGTTAAAGACCTAGCTCGCAGGAATTGTTAGACATCGGTTTCATTCGTCCTAGTACGTCTCCTTGGGGTGCTCCTGTTCTATTCGTGAAGAAGAAAGATGGGAGTATGCGACTTTGTATTGATTATCTGGAGTTAAACCATGTCACTATCAAAAATAGATATCCATTGCCTCGCATTGATGACCTGTTTGACCAATTGCAAGGCGCCAAATTTTTTTCAAAGATTGATCTTCGTTCCGGATATCACCAATTGAAGATTAGAACCGATGACATTCCAAAGACGGATTTTAGAACTCGGTATGGGCATTATGAATTCCTAGTCATGTCTTTTGGATTGACTAATGCTCCTGTTGCCTTCATGGATATGATGAACCGAGTATTCAAAGAATATTTGGATCACTTTGTGGTCATCTTTATTGACGACATTCTCATATATTCCAAAAGTCGTGAAGATCATGAGCAACACTTGAGGCTGATACTCCAAAAGCTTCGTGAAAACAAGCTTTATGCCAAGTTGAAGAAATGCGAGTTCTGGCTTGAGGAAGTAGCATTCTTTGGGCACGTAGTATCAAGTCATGGAATATCTGTTGACCCAGCAAAGATTGAAGCAATTCAAAGCTGGGAGCAACCTAAATCAGTGACCAAAGTACGTAGCTTTCTGGGTTTAGTTGGTTATTATCGGAGATTCATGGAAGGATTTTCTCGAATCGCTACTCCATTAACTCAGTTGACTCGAAAAGATACAATGTTTGGTTGGAGCGAAGAATGTGAAAAGAGTTTTCAAGAACTCAAGAGAATACTCATTTCAGCACCTGTTCTGACAATACCATCTGGCTCGGAGGGATTTGTCATCTACAATGATGCTTCGGGCAAAGGGTTAGGATGTGTTCTCATGCAACATGGGAAAGTCATAGCCTATGCCTCTCGGCAACTCGAAGAATATGAGAGGAATTATCCTACTCGTGATCTAGAGTTGGCAGCTGTTGTCTTCGCACTTAAAATTTGGAGGCATTACTTATATGGGGAGAAAATAGAGATCTTTACGGATCATAAAAGCCTCAAATACTTCTTCACTCAAAAGGAACTCAACATGCGACAACGACGTTGGCTTGAACTATTGAAAGATTATGATCATACCATCCAATACCACCCTGGAAAAGCGAACGTGGTAGCTGACGTATTGAGTAGAAGATTATATGCGGGTACGAGTGCAATATTGTTAACTCAAAGGCCCATTTTGTATGACTTACAAAGGATGGAGATAGAGTTAAAGACTCCATGGACCCATGTGATGATGGCGAATATACGAGTAGAACCGACTTTCATTCATAAAGTTAAAGCTGCTCAAGCTACAGACCTGAAGCTGATGCGTATGAGGAAGAAAGTGCAAGAAGGTGCTATGCCAGAAGCAAGAATCGATGAAGAAGTAATACTTCGAGTCAACTCCAGACTTTGTGTCCCTAACGACCCTGATTTAAAGTATAAAATCATGACGGAGGCACAAAACACACCATTTGCAATCCATCCTGGGAGTACCAAAATGTATCGTGATCTTCTTCATACATTTTGGTGGAGCAATATGAAGAGAGAGATAGCGCTGTTTATCTCAAGGTGTCTAACTTGTCAACGAGTCAAGGCAGAGCATCAAGTTCCAAAAGGTCTATTGCAACCACTTGAAATTCCAAAATGGAAGTGGGAGCACATTACCATGGATTTCGTTACTGTTTTTCCCAAGGTTTCTCAAGGCATAGATGCAATTTGGGTCATTGTTGATAGATTGACCAAGTTTGCTCACTTTTTAGCAATACGAGAAACTTATACACTTGAACGTCTTGCTCGTATGTACATAAACGAGATTGTAAGACTGCATGGTATGCCAGTATCCATAGTTTCTGATTGAGACCCAAGATTCACTGCAAGATTTTGGGTTAGTTTGCAAAAAGCTATGGGCAAGGATTTACGATTTAGTTCGATATATCATCCTCAAACGGACAGACAATCAGAGAGGACTATTCAAACTCTTGAAGATTTATTAAGACTCTGTGTCCTTGACTTCAAGGGAAGTTGGGACAAGTTCTTACCGTTGGTGGAGTTTTCCTACAACAACAGCTATCAAACAAGTATTGGCATGGCTCCATTCAAAGCGTTGTATGAAAGAAAGTGTCATTTATCAGTATGCTGGGGTGAGGTGGGTGAAGCAACGTTGTTGGGACCGAAGTTAGTACATATGACTACAGAAAAGATTCAAACAATTCGACAATGTATAAAAACCTCACAAGATCGGCAAAAGAGTTATGTTGTTCTTCCTTGTTACGTGTTGCTCCATGTAAAGAGTTATGAGATTTGGAAAGAGAGGAAAGCTCAATCCTCGATTCATTGGCCCATTTTTAATCCTCAATCGAGTAGGAACTGTAGCCTATAGACTCGCTTTACCGCCAAATATGTATCGTGTTCATAACGTTTTTCATATATCCTTGTTACGTAAATATGTGAAAAACCCGAACCACATTATTGAGTTAGAACTGGATGAAATAGTGGAAGATTTAACGTATGAAGAGATTCCTGTTCAAATCTTGGATAAGAAGGAACATATTCTACGCTCCAAGGTTATACCTCAAGTCAAGGTTTTGTGGAGAAACCACGATGTTGAGGAAATGACCTGGGAGTTAGAATTTGAAATAAAATCAAGGTATCCCTACATCTTCGACATACCAGGTATGTACCCTAATTTCGAGGGCGAAATTTCATAAGAAGGGGAGATTGTAAGACCCCAACTTTTATGAATAAAGATGAATTTTCAATAAATATCATTTTTGAATATTATGGAGTAAATTTGATATAATGTTATAGTTGTGGGTAATATTTAGAAATTTTGAAAAGTATGCAAGTTGTTATATAATATTCGATTGGTCGGGGAATATTCATTTTAACAGGGAATATTCGTACCACGGCACAATCATTGGTGGACCCCAAAACGGAATTATTGTCGAATTGAGAAAACGACAAAAATATTTTTATGAAAATAACGGCGGAAGTTTTACTATTAACTGTTGAAACACCCAGTGTTAAAAGTACAGTAATATGCGTGGTTGCATAGTAGCATACGGTATTTATTATTGATGCTTACGTGAGAAGTCACTCATTTTTGTTCAATTATTACTACAGTAATTGTTGAATAGTATCTCACGTTATTTAATTCAATTATTGTCGATATTTTATATATTATTAAATCAATAATTGAGATAACAAAGTTATTAATATTATTATTTACAATATTAACGATGTCTAGAAGTTCTGCCAAGGAGAGGTTTGGTCACCTAATTGGTACGCCAATAGGGAGAAATCCTTATGGAAAGCCCCTATTTTCTCGGGAACGACATTTGATCGATTAATATTGTGAATTATAATAATGATGATAAATGTTGTTAAATATATTGAGGTGTCTTTTTATGAAGTCACGTAAGTATATATATATATATATATATAAATTTTGTTTTATTAGTATTATTAATGTAATAAAAATGGAAAACTTTTATATATAAAACATAATACTTTTATAAAGTTATTTGTTTTATTAGACAATAATTAGAATATAATATATTTTATTATGCATAGTGTTTGCATAGTACAGATAGTGTTTGCATAGTAAAATCTTTTTATATACAAAACATAATACTTTTATAAAGTTAATTGTTTTATTAGATTTTAAAATATATATATATATATATATATATATATATATTATATTATATTTTATTACATAGTATCCTTTCTATTTTCCTATAAATAGGATGCATAGTTAGAATTGAAATCACACCAGACATTTAGAGAATTCTCTTCTATAATCTTGAGCGTATTTCTTTTGTATTCATGAAGAGAACTTCTGTTATTCCATTCCTTATTATTCTATTGGAATAATCTGTATATGCGAAGTACCGCATACATGGTGAAATTCTTTTGTTATTCCATTCTTTATTATTCATTGAATATCGTGGTATGCGTGTTTATTACGCATTAATTTTGGTTCCATTATTTATTATTTTGTTGGAATAACTTTGCATACATCGCGGTCTATCGCATGCCTGGTGAAGTCTTTTGTTATTCCATTCTCTATTATTCTGTTGGAATATTCTGTCTGTGCGTTTACGCATGACCTGGTTCCATT
Organism: Panax ginseng; assembly: GCA_020205605.1. Classification (NCBI taxonomy): domain Eukaryota; kingdom Viridiplantae; phylum Streptophyta; class Magnoliopsida; order Apiales; family Araliaceae; genus Panax; species Panax ginseng. The sequence goes on along the minus strand of CM035133.1, from coordinate 117,428,156 downwards.
ATTTATTATTCTGTTGGAATATCATGTTTGTGCATTTACGCATGACCTGGTTCCATTATTTATTATTCTGTTGGAATAACCTGTCTGTGCGGTCTATCACATGCGTGGTGAATTCTTCTGTTATTCCATTCTTTATTATTCTGTTGGAATAACCTGTCTATGTGGATTACCACATGCATGGTGAATGACCCTTCGTATTCATTTCTTATTAAATTGTAGAAATGATCTGTCTACGTGGATTACCGCATGTCGGGTGAAAATCCATTGCAGTTTGATATATTCTGTGATACTCATTTAGTTCAAATTTTGGCTTCTATACTCCATGAAATTAGTGGAATATCCTTGATATTTGCGCTTCATCCAGTATCTTTTCATGGAAATATTCTTCTGAGCATTCTTGAATTTTACTCCATAAAGCAGTATCATGTTGACAATTTGGACATTATTGAGTTCAAGATAAATTAACTTATAAATCTTTAAAATTTATTATTGAACTTATTTTATTGAATTATTATGTCATTGTCATAATCCTCATGCTTATATTGTGATGAAAGTCATCTTTGGCTTACGTGCATAAATGGACTTGGTATGATTATGACCAGGGATTATTCGGTATAATCATGACGTGTAATGTTATCAATGATGTGGTAAAGGTCCTCAATGGCCTGTAGTGTATTAACGGACAATTTTCGGTATGATTATGATCAAGGATTATTCGGTTTAGTCATGACCATTGATAATTTAATGAATATCCTTGGCCCATAAAGCAGGGATGACTCGATGATGTGGTTTATTTATTAAGCTGAGTCTCAGCGATAAAATTTGATGAAAAAATTTTTAAATCATAGAAGATAGTAGATATCATGCTCTACTTGACTCTTCTAATGGATTGCTTATTCCGCTGCAGTTAAACTTGATGTCTATTGTATTTTATCAGTTTAACATTATTGAAGACTAATGATAATTTATTACGCATTATCTTAGTCATAATATTTCTTCTTGGGCTAGTTGAGCTCACCCTTTCTTTTCTTTGTTTCTTGAGTGAAATGAGAACGTAGCCAGGACTAGTCAGAGAACGGAGTGACGATCCAGATGATAGTATTAGTAGTCCTCACTATTTTGTTAAATAGTGTGACAATAAATCTATTGAGGACTCCTTTGAGTGTGGATATTGTCTAGATGACAATATTCTTATTAAAACTCTCAATTAATGTTTTGTCGTAATTAACACGACTGTTGTATAATTAGTTTATATTTGTATTCAGTACCTTGTATCTGATGACCCAAGATGGGTGATGTATACCTATTTTGGGGGCATCACAGGAATCATAAGCGTAGTGGAGGGAGGAGTTTAGCTGCGGTAAATAGGTCGCAGTTGTTGGAATCATATGCTCTTTATAATAATGAGCTGCTTCAGTTGTTGGAAGGGGAGGGTTTTTAATTTCAAGTTTTCACTTCTGCGCTATTTATTTTAAGCTCCGTATTTTTGACATAGATAACGTTTTTTAAAAAAATGTTATCTATTTAAAACCAAAAATTGCCCTTATAAATAGAAAACGTTTTTTCATATGTATCTACAACGTTTTGTTAAAAAATGTTATGGAAAAAAATACCACAACATTTTTTATAAAAACGTTTTTGTTCAAGTGTTGTCTATTTACTGTTTTGTACTAGTGAAATTGTACACGTTTCAGCCAAAATTCACATTTAGAGAATTTTGCGTACAACTTTTCTTTTCTTAGCGTCTCCAGCATCAGACGTAAGTGTTCCATGTGTTCTTCTTGAGATTTGGAGTACACCAAAATATCATAAATAAATACCACCACAAACTTATCTAAAAATGGTTTAAACACCATGTTCATCAAATCCATGAATGCAACAAGGGCGTTTGTCAAACCAAAAGACATTACCATAAACTCATAATGTCCATACCAAGTTCGGAATGCCGTTTTCGGTACATCTTCCTTCCTTACTTTTAATTGGTGATATCCAGTTCTCAAATCTATTTTTGAGAAATATCTAGCACCCTTCAACTGATCAAACAAGTCATCTATTCTTGGCAACGGATACTTGTTTTTAATAGTGACTTTGTTTAATTCCCTATAATCAATGCAAAGACGCATTGACCCATCTTTCTTCTTCACGAATAACACCGACGCTCCCCACAGTGATACACTAGGCTAAATATATTTCTTGTCTAGTAGTTCTTGCAATTGCACCAACAATTCATTCATCTCTACCGGAGCCATTCTGTATGGGGCCTTCGATATTGGAGCAGTTCCTGGCGCTAAGTCGATCACGAACTTGATCTCTTTATCAGGTGGAAGTCCAGGCAAATCTTTCGGAAACACGTCCACAAAATCCTTAACCATTGGTATCTCCTCTAGTTTCACACCCTTCTTCTTCTGAGTATCGACTATGTAAGCTAAGTATCCTACACAGCCTTGACTCAATAACTTTTTGTCCTGTAAAATCGTCAGACATCTCGTTTGTCTAGGCGATTTGCTACCATAGAAAACTACCTTTGACGGAGTCATAAGGTTTACACATTTCTTTTGGCAATCAATTATCGCTCCGTAATTGAATAGCCAATCCATTCCCAGTATAACGTCAAACTCTCCAAGTTTTATCGGGATTAAATCTACTGTCATAACATTCCCCTTAATATTCAACATACAATTCTTGTATACGAACCTAACAGGAATTACCTCCCTATTCGCAATTTTTATGTGTAACGGGAAATTCAACTCTTCACTAGGTAATTCTAACCTCTTAGCAAATTCTTTAGATATAAACGAACAAGTAGCACCCGAATCAAATAATACATATGCATTTATATCATTGATTGGGATAATACCCGACACGACATCTTTTGATTGCATTGCTTCTTGCACCGTCATATTGAAGGTTCTGGCTGTGGGCTTGTATGAAGACGTTGGTCCCACAATAGTCAATGTACATCCACTGCTACCTCCCTTGCTTCCAGTTGTCTCACCAGATTTCTTCTTAGGACACTCGTGAGAAAAATGATCCTTTGACCCGCAAGTGTAGCAAGCATTCTTCTTGGGTTGATTGTAATTCGGGGCAATGTGACCCTCCTGGCCATAGTTAAAGCATACTCGTTTCCCCCTTAATCACATACCCGTGTGAAACTTCTCGCATGTAGCACATGCTTCGAACTTCTTCTTCTGCTGGTTACCCTGCTGGTTCCCAGCTCCCACATTTGAATTTCACTTCCTTTTCAATTTATTATTACCATTTCCACCACTACCACTACCATTCTTAGCTTCGCCCTCACTCTTTTTCTTTCTCTGCTCTTGATTGTACTTTGTTATAGCCTCGCCTCCACCCTCAGCGAGAATTGCCTTCTTTAGTACCGCTGTAAATGTCTTCAATTGAAACATGGAAACTTTGTTGTACAACCAGGGCTTTAATCCCTATTTAAACCTTCTAGCCTTGCGCTCATCTGTATTGACTTGATATGGCGCGAACCTCACCAATTCATTAAATTTAGCGGCATACTCTGCCACCGTCATTTATCCCTGCTTTAGTTCTAAAAACTGCACCTCCATCTGATTTTTCGAACTCTCTAAGAAATAAGTCTCGAAAAATATCTCCTTAAACCTATCCCAAGTCATTAACCCTGGACCTCCTCGAGTCTTATTGGCTTTCCACCAATAACTCGCCTCTGCTTTCAACATAAATGTTACAAAAGCAGTTTTCTGGTTCTCACCTACTCTAGCCACGTCGAAAACTTTCCCTATCTCCATGATCCATGTGACGCCCCCAAAATTAGGTATTAATCACCCATCTTGAGTCGCCAAATACATGGTACATAATACAAATACAAATTTAACTATACAGCTATCGTGTAAAATACGACAAAACATAAACTGAGAGTTTAAACAAGAATACTGCCTTCTAGACAATATCCATTCTCAATGGAGTCCTCATAGACAAAGATACAAACTCAAATTCAGTCCTCGTTACATTTATTGTCACACTATTTAACGAGAATAGTGAGGACTACTAATGCTATCATCCGGATCATCACTCCGTTCCGACTCGTCCCAAGCTATATTCTCATTTCCTGAAGAGAACAATGAAGGAAAGGGTGAGCTCAACTAGCCCGGTAAGAAATATTATGACTAAGACAATACAGAATAAATTATCATTAGTCTTCAACAATGTTAAACTGATAAAATACAATAGACATCAAGTTTAACTACATCGGAATATGCAATCCATTAAAAGAGTCAAGTAGAGAATAAAGTCTACTATCGTTTAGGTTTTAAAAGGTTTTCATCAATTTTTATCGCTGAGACTCAGCTTAATAAATAAACCACCACATCTAATCATCCCTGTACCACGGTCAAGGATTTTCATTAAATCATCAATGGTCATGACTATACCGAATAAACCCTGGTCATAATCATACCAAAAACTATTCATCAATGCATTACAGGCCACTGAGGACTTTTATCACATTATTTATAATAGGTCATGATTATACCGAGTGATCCCTGGTCATAATCATACTAAGTCCATCTATGCACGTAAGCCAAAGATGACTTTCAACATAATATAACATGAGGATGATGACAATGACATAATAATTCAATAAAACAAGTTCAAGAATTAATTTATCCAGGAACTAATAATGTCTAAATTGTCAACATAATACTTCTTTGTAAAGTAAAATTCAAGAATGCTCAGAAGAATATTTCCATGAAAAGATACTGGATGAAGTGACAATATCAAGGATATTCCACTAATTTCATGGAGTATAGAAGTCAAAATTTTAACCAACTGAGTATAATAAAGAATATATGAAACTGCAAATGGATTTTCACCCGCCATGCGGTAATCCACGTATACAGATCATTTCCACAATTTAATAAGGAATGAATACAAAGGATCATTCACCATGCATGTGGCAATCCACATAGACAGGTTATTCCAACGGAATAATAAATGGGGAATAATAAATAATGGAACCAGGTCAGGTGAAATTCACACCGATAGGATATTTCGACAGAATAATAAATGCGAAATAATAAATATAGAACGTGTCGGTGAAATTCACCCAACGAGGATATTAAACAGAATAATAAAGCGGAATAATAAAAGAATTTTACCAAGTATGCGGTACTTAGATAAACAAAGTTATTCAACATAATAATAAAGAATGGAATAATGTAAGAAGAAGATCACCAAGTATTGGTAAACCACATATACTCTGGTCATTCCACCAAGTATAGGTAAACCAGCACAAAAGTTACTCCAATGAGAATAATAAAGAATGGAATAACATAAGGATTTCACCAAGTATAGGGTATGCCGCGTATGCAGGTTATTCCAACAGAATAAATAAGAATGGAGTAATAGAAGTTCTCTTCATAAATAAGAAAGAATAACACCCCTTACCGTAAAAGAAACTGGATATAGAAGTAGTGAAGTAGCAGAATACTCTTCTTCTTTCTCTCTATAATTTTCTCTCTATAGCTTCTCTCTATAATTTCTCTCTCTAGAGTTTCAATGAATTCGTAAGAAATAATGAAGGAATGAGCTTCTATTTATAGAAAAACTAAGAGTGGCTCTTGGTCTTAACGAAGGGTCAAAATGACTCTTGGTAATATTGAAGAGGCAACTACTATTTGCGAAGGGGTAATTAACTCTTGGAACACCGAAGAGGCAAATAACTCTTGGAAAGCTGAAGGGTCAAGTTACTATTAAAACTCATGAATAGTAACTCGTGAATAGTAACTCATGAATAGTAACTCGTGAATAGTAACTTGTGAATAGTAACTCATGAATAGTAACTCGTAAATAGTAACTCGAGAATAGTAACTCGTGAATTATAACTCCGACACGAAAAGTTCCCCAAATACCCGATTGAAAAATATAACCTCCAGATATCAATTATTATCGAAATAAATGTCAATTTTCACAATGGAACTATCAAATTCATCTTTAATCAACATGAACTTATCCATCATTAATATCATAACTCACAATATTTAACAACCAGGTCGTTCCCAGGAAAGAGGGGCCTTTCCAATAAGGATTTCTCCCTATTGGCGCGCAATTAGGTGACCAAACCTCTCCTTGACAGAACTTCTAGACATTGTAAATATTGCAATTTAATAATATGAATAACTTTGTCGTATCAATTATTGATTTAATAAAATAACATATTATGCACATGATACTGTGACAATAATTAAAACAATAATATGAGAGATATGATGCAACAATTATCATTTGTAGTAATAATGCAAAGATAACCGAGTGACTTCTTACGTAAGCATCAATAATCAATACCAGGTGTGCTCTTATGCAACCACGCCGTATTATTATCGTACTTTTACTAAGGGTAGTTCAACAAGATTAATGGTAAAACCTCGTACCGTTATTTCCATAAAATATTTTTTGTCATTTTCTAACTCTACGATTATACATTTGTGGGGTCCACCAATGATTGTCTTGGTCATACGGATATTCCGAAAAAAAGAATATTCCCAGACCAATCGAATATAATCGACAACTTGCATACTTTGCAAAATTTATAAATACTACCCACAACTATAACATTATATCAATTCTACACCATAATATTAAAAAATATTTCGAGAAAATTAAATATTTATTCATAAAACTGGTTCTCACAATCTCCCTCCTTATGGAATTTTGCCCTCGAAATTTACGTGATTACACGGTATGACGAAGAGGTGAGGATACCTTTATCGTCGAAAACATTAAATTCATCTTTGCAATACGACCAAAGATATTCATTATCAATTCATTTTTGTACCACATGCCAACTGTATAACCAATAATGAACAGTTCATCTTTGCACTACAGGCAAAAGATATATAACTGTAAAACCAATAATGCTGAGACTCAGCTTAATAATATCACGACCACGAATTATCCATGCACTACGGGCCAAGGATATTCGTGTTTTCAATTACGGTCATGATTATACCGAATAATCCCTGGTCATAATCATACCAAGTCCATCTATGCACTACGGGCCAAAGATGACTTTTACCACATCATTTGTAACATTACGGTTATGATTATACCGAATAATCCCTGGTCATAATCATACCAAGTCCATCTATGCACGTAAGCCACATATGACTTTCAACACAATATAAGCATGAGGATCATGACAATGATATAAATAATCAATCAAATGAGATAAATGATAAATATTAAACATTTATAATATAATTTATCTAGGGTTTAAGAATATTCCAATGTTATCAATCACTTAATAATCTCATAATCTAATATCATTAATATTATAACAATATTTTAATCACTTCTTAAACTTATAAACAATTTAGTTCAATTGTTTACGCTTTACCATATAATGCATTTAATCATTCAAAAATGCCATACTCATAAGATATCATCACCAATGATCAAATCCCTCATCAAAAATATGCATATACTCTATATAGGATTCCCTAGCCATAAAATCCTATTTTCCAATTTTGTTACTTCACATAACATATTTAACCCATTTATTCATAACTAGATTATTTTTATGAAAAATACCAAATCAGTTCCAAAAATATTTCTTTTCTGGGATATAGCATAATATAGTCCCATAATGAAAATATATTTTTCTTGGAATTTTTAAAATTCATTTACTATTTTTCAAAAATCAATTTCCAATTAATTCATTAAGAAATTAGCTACCTCAAGTTTAACTCCAAAAATTCCCAAATCTTGGAAGGATCTTACACATGTTAATGTGAGCTTCCAGTTTAAATTTCATGGTCATCGGAGTTATAGAACTCCAGTTATAGCGTTTTTCGTCGGAAAAACCTAAATATTGAAATGGTCATAACTTGCTCATTTTAAGTTAGAATGAGCTCATTTTTGGACAGGATGTTCTTTATACCATATACTTTCATGTCCCAAAAGGCAAGAATTTTTCTCATAAATTAAGTGGCCGAAAATGCCCTTTTAAAAATAAGATCAGTAGCTTTTTTGAAATTTCCAGCGTTTGACTCCTTTGCTAAAATCAGTCCACACGAAAATCTACAACTCCTTTTCCAGTGATTCCACTTGGAGATACTACAAAACTCAAAGATCTAACTCTTGGACTTGACCACACTGAAAAATTCAAAATATATTAGGAGATATGGTCAATTGAATTTCATGTTCTGTTTTCACCAAAAATCTGATTTTCAACTCCTTGTGATTTCTAAGAAACTTTCATGTTTTCACATTCTAACCAACATAACTCATCATAACACTTACTAATACCATGTATACCTATGATTTTCATTAGTCCAATGCTTTTATTATGACTTTCATCATAATTCACGTAAACTGTTCATTTTAGTTGAAGAAATATTTGAGGGTTTAAGAAATGGGTTTTGTACTGGGGTCAATACAAAATTCGATTTCACGCTCTAAGTAGGCTAAGAAGTCTTCAAGAATACGCCAGGAAATTTATTAATAATAGAAATATCATTCAAAACTGTGACTCTCATCCAAGACTTGGATAGTACGTCACATTGATACCAACTGTGACTTCTATCCCTTAACCTAGATAGCACCTCACAATGATACCTATCAACTTGCCATCTTTATTCACGATGTCGCCTACAGAAAGTCTGGCCCCGGTGCATTCCACACAAGGAAGTCAACTACAAAAGGTTCGGGGCTCTTTACTTATGGCTTGATATGACAATGATTGACTTTAGTGGTTTGGTTACTTGAATTCGCACAACAGGTTGGTTATGAATATAAAAGCTAACAACCTTACGAAAAGCATGATGAGTAGTAAACCAATTGATTCCTAAAATTACATCAAAAGCAAGTATTTTCAAAAAGATAAGATCGACAGGTAACGTGAAAGTGTTTATTTGAATCAAACAAGATTTAAAAACAATAGAGGTAACGAAGGCTCCTACTAACGAAGTTTCAACCAATAAGTCAAAGTCTAACTTCTCCGGAGTCAAATTTAAACGTTGAACGCAAGCAAGAGAGACAAAATAATGGGTAGAACCGGTATCTTATAAGGTATAGACTTCGCAATTTATAATTAACTAACCCGTGCTAACTTTGTTCGGGTTACTCACTTTTTGAGAAGTCACGAAAAACGCTCTCCCTTACACTACCAATTTTGACTTTTCTGGAACGGTCTTTGGTGCCTCCATCCTAGCTGAACTTGTCTTCGGTGAACGATAAAATTGGGCTAAGTGGCCTTCTTTTCCACAATTATTACATGCTTTGGACGGCATCGTGCAGTTTGGACTGATATGTCCCTCCCCTCCGCATTTGAAACATATGATAGGTGGTCGTTCTCCTTCCTTAACAAATGGTGCTGGTGCTGACGTCTTTCCATCATTGTTGAATTTCCTCTTCTTGAAATTTCCATTCCTATTATCTTGGCCATGATTACCACCGAAATGGTTACCATTCTTGGCATGATAATTTCCCCCATGATGGTTATCGTTGTTCCGATGGCCATTGCCACTGGTACGATTATTATTGTGTTGTTGGTCCTTACCTTTTGGTTGTGCTGACTCATTATTGCGCTCCAATAACTGAGCCCTATTCACAATATCTGAATACAAACAAAGTTTATGAGAAATTAGGTATTGACGTATATCGGGTTTCAAACCTCTTAAAATCATTCACGTAATTCGCTCCTCATTATCAACCAAATGGGATGCAAACCGGGATAACTCCGCAAATTTAGCATCGTATTGTGACACGGTCATATTGTTTTCCTCCAACTTGATAAACTCCACCTCTTTCATGTGACGAATACTTTCAGGAAAGTACTTGTCCTTGAATTGCTCTTGGAACTTCTCCCAAGACATCTTGAGTGCGTCAGGCTGGGTATGTTTTACAGATTCCCACCAATGATCTGCTTTTTCACGCAACATAAAGGTGGCGAATGGAAATTTTTGCTTCTCTGAGCATTCCAAGACATCCAATATCTTGGTGATCTGCTTAATCCACGCCTCTCGCTTTTAAATGGGTGCAGCTTTCCAAAAACTCCGGTGGTCCCGGCTCTTTGAACTGCTTAGCGGTGACCAACCGTGGGTTGCCATTGTTTCCACCTGCATTATAAACAGGAGTCTCTCTCGTTTGGTGTTGCACGAATTCTAAAAAGCTCCTAAACGTATCGTCGTTCGTCATTTGATTAGTGTTGTTAGTTACAGGAGGATTATTGCCTTCCTGTTACACATTATCCTGGGTATTGATCGTTGGTGACTCAACGGTCTCATGTGCTTCATTGCTGATCTCAACATTTTCAGATGCCATTTTTAAATACTGCCATAAAACAAGGGTTAGATAACATATCACATATTATCCCTATACTTTGACCGACCAATTAAATACCAAATAAACTTAGGTAGGTCATACTAGGGAAGGAATTCTCCGTCTCTCCCCCCTAGTTCTTATCTCACATCTCAGCCAGGGATCATATCCCTAAGCTTTGATACCAACTGTGATGCCCCCAAAATTAGGTATTAATCACCCATCTTGAGTCGCCAAATACATGGTACACAATACAAATACAAATTTAACTATACAGCTGTCGTGTAAAATATGACAAAACATAAACTGAGAGTTTAAACAAGAATACTGCCTTCTATACAATATCCATTCTCAATGGAGTCCTCATAGACAGTATACAAACTCAAATTCCGTCCTCGTTACATTTATTGTCACACTATTTAACAGAATAGTGAGGACTACTAATGCTATCATCTGGACCGTCACTCCGTTCCCCGACTCGTCCCATCTATATTCTCATTTCTTGAAGAGAACAGTGAAGGAAAGGGTGAGCTCAACTAGCCAAGTAAGAAATATTATGACTAAGATAATACAGAATAAATTATTATTAGTCTTCAACAATGTTAAACTGATAATATATAATAGACATCAAGTTTAATCTATGATGAATATGCAATCCATTAAAAGAGTCAAGTAGAGAATAAAGTCTACTATCTTTTAGGTTTTAAAAGGTTTTCATCAATTTTTATCATTTGAGACTCAAATTTTAATAAATAAACCACCACATCTAATCATCCTCGTATTACCACGGTCAAGGATTTTCATTAAATCATCAATGGTCATGACTATACCGAATAAACCCTGGTCATAATCATACCAAAAACTATTCATCAATGGATTACAGGCCACTGAGGACTTTTATCACATTATTTATAATAGGTCATGATTATACCGAATGATCCCTGGTCATAATCATACTAAGTCCATCTATGCACGTAAGCCAAAGATGACTTTCAACATAATATAACATGAGGATGATGACAATGACATAATTATTCAATAAAACAAGTTCAAGAATTAATTTATCCAGGAACTAATAATGTCTAAATTGTCAACATAATACTTCTTTGTAAAGTAAAATTCAAGAATGCTCAGAAGAATATTTTCATGAAAAGATCTTTGGATGAAGCGCTTAAATATCAAGGATATTCCACTAATTTCATGGAGTATAGAAGTCAAAACTTTAACCAACCTGAGTATAATAAAGAATATATGAAAGCGCAAATGGATTTTCACCGCCATGCAGTAATCCACGTATACAGATCATTTCCATAATTTAATAAGGAATGAATACAAAGGATCATTCACCATGCATGTGGCAATCCACATAAACAGGTTATTCCAACGGAATAATACATGCGGAATAATAAATAATGGAACCAGGTCAGGTGAAATTCATACCGACAGGATATTCCGACAGAATAATAAATGCGGAATAATAAATATGGAACTGTGTCAAGGTGAAATTCACCAAGCAGGATATTCCGGCAGAATAATAAAGAACGGAATAATAAAAGAATTTCACCAAGTATGCGGTATTAGCATAAGCAAAGTTATTCCAACATAATAATAAAGAATGGAATAAATGAAGAAAAAGATCACCAAGTATTGGGTAAACCACATAAACAAGGTCATTCCACCAAGTATAGGGTAACCGCAGCACAAAGTTATTCCAACAAAGATAATAAAGAATGGAATAACATAAGGATTTCACCAAGTATAGGGTATGTCGCAGTATGCGAGTTATTCCAACAGAATAAATAAGAATGGAGTAATGAAGTTCTCTTCATGAATAATAAAGAATAACACCCTACTAGTAAAAGAAAGCTGGATATAGAAGTAGTGAAAAGCGAGAATACTCTTCTTCTTTCTCTCTATAATTTTTCTCTATAACTTCTCTCTATAATTTCTCTCTAGAGTTTCAATGAATTAAGTAAGAAATAATGAAGGAATGAGCTTCTATTTATAGAAAAACGAAGAGTGGCTCTTGGTCTTAACGAAGGGTCAAAATGACTCTTGGTAATATTGAAGAGGTAACTACTATTTGCGAAGGGGTAATTAACTCTTGGAACACCGAAGAGGCAAATAACTCTTGGAAAGCTGAAGGGTCAAGTTACTATTAAAACTCATGAATAGTAACTCAGGAATAGTAACTCATGAATAGTAACTCGTGAATAGTAACTCGTGAATAGTAACTCCGACACAAAAAGTTCCCCAAATACCTGATTGAATAATATAACCTCCAGACATCAATTATTATCGAAATAAATGTCAATTTTCACTAACACAAATAATTTAAACACAATGGAACTATCAAATTCATCTTTAATCAACACGAACTTATCCATCATTAATATCATAACTCACAATATTTAACAATCGGGTCATTCCCAGGAAAGAGGGGGCTTTCCAATAAGGATTTCTCCCTATTGGCGCGCAATTAGGTGACCAAACCTCTCCTTGACAGAACTTCTAGACATTGTAAATATTGCAATTTAATAATATGAATAACTTTGTCGTATCAATTATTGATTTAATAAAATAACATATTATGCACATGATACTGTGACAATAATTGAATCAATAATATGAGAGATATGATGTAGCAATTACTGTAGCAATAATGCAGTATAACTGAGTGACTTCTTACGTAAGCATCAATAATCAATACCGTGTGCTAGTATGCAACCACGTGTATTATTACTGTACTTTTACTACCGGGTAGTTCATCAGTATTAATGGTAAAACCTCCGCCGTTATTTCCATAAAATATTTTTGTCGCTTTTTTAACTACGACAAAGATTTCATTGTGGGGTCCACCAATGATTGTGTGCCATACGGATATTCCGAACAAAAAAGAATATTCCCAAACCAATCGAATATAATCGACAACTTGCATACTTTGTAAAAGTTATAAATACTACCACAACTATAACATTATATCAATTCTACACCATAATATTAAAAAAAAATATTTAGAAAATTAAATATTTATTCATAAAACGGGTTCTCACAATCCAGTGCGTAATAAAGAACAGTATTCATGGACCCACTAAATTCTGGTGGCCCAACTACCTTGAAATCCTTAAATGTCGCAGCTTGATTCTGTGGCTGATTCTGCAATGCTCCCGTCAGTAATGTTACTAATTGCTGAACCGGATTAGCCTCAGCATTGTTGTTATTGGTAGATCCCTCAGGGGGTCCTTTGTCGTGGTTAACGTCTTGGAGGCATTTTTTGTTAAAATACCCTCATTGGATTATTATTTAATCTTTTAAATATTATATATACAACTTGCACATCACAAAAATTTTACCACATAACACACAATATCTTGAATAAATAGTAACTTTTATTTATTCATCATCTTTTAAAAACATAGCCATGATAGCATCCCTGCTATCTACATTACTTTCCTGAACTACAAAAGTTTCTGGATAACATCATCATCATCATCATATCCCATTGGTTATATAATACCCGAGATTTATATCTTATTTACTTATTAATCACACAATAATTACATTTCTTATGACGACCTACTAAAATACTACATAGCCTTACGACGCTCTTCTTCAATAATACGAAACATTGTTCGGCGGTCTAGCATGTACCATAGCAGCATCTCGAACTGAATCGGATAATACATGATTCGGTCTTGAGCTCGGTTTACAACGGTGTTAAAAATGTTATTCATCTCCTCTATCTTGATCTTCTTTACTTGCACCTCTCTCTCTGCTACCCCGGCTCGTTGAGAAGCTTCCTCGTATGCATCTTCGGCTCTTGTCCTCTTAGTAGACTCTTCTTTCAACTTATTCTTCAGCTCCGCGATCTCATCTGCCATTTGCTCGTTCTCTCCTTCAGTGTGAATCAGCTTCAATTTGACATTACTTAGCGTCCATCTAAATCTCGGATCTCGTTGTCCTTTTGCGCCATCGAGGTCTGCTGTTCGGCTACTATCTATTCCAACTCCTCGACTCTATCCTACAGTTCCACATTGCGGTCGTGTACTTCTTCATACATATGGGTTGCGATCAAGTTTGGTGAAAACTCTTCTTCCTCGTCATCCTCATCCCCATCTGACTGTGGTATCTCAACGGGATCCTCCTCATCCGTCTCTACCTCATCATCCTCATTAAGTAAGCCTTCCTGATCAACCACTGTGACCAACGGAGATGACTCCCGTGGCAGTAGTTATTCTCAAACCACCTGAATATCTCGAGGCTGTTCCTCTCTAGGCATCTGGGGTCCTTCCTCCCTAACTTGACTGGATTCTCCTACATTAGCCATCCTGACAACAAAATTTAAAGTTTTAATTATTAATCATTACTACTCGACACTCACGAGCACATAAGTTACAATTACATAAGCACATAAAGTGTTTTATTACTTCCTTCGTAAAACTCGATAAGAGTTTATCACCACTATCTTTTCAAATTCCTACAAGGTTACTTCCTAAGGCCTTTCCCCCCACTTAAGGTTCATAACCTAAAGCTTTGATACCAACCTGTGACACCCCAAATCTGGGTACTTCTTTCCCACAAGATTTGGTGTTCACTTTCCATTTATTCATATCTAACTACCCAATTATAATAAAATTAAACCATAAATCCTCCCATTAAATGGGTTACATCATTAATTCAAAAGTCTCCCAGGTTATCTAACCTTTAACAATAATCAAATGTGGAAATAAAATAATTACATCACATTATTAAATATAAAGTCTATCATCATAACAATAAATAAATTACAAATCTTCATCACTTGTTCATTTTCCCTTTTCCCTTGCTAGTGGTAGGTTCATCAACCTTTTCAACCTTAGCAGCAATGAGTATATATATGCAAGAGTGAGCAAAAAAAAATGCTCACTAGAAATAGCAATGAATAATAATAGCATAATAAATTCCAATGAATAAACTCATCAGAGTTGAACAATACTCTGTCAATGATATTTAAAAAGCGATATCAAGATACAAAATATGGCGAGGGTCACAAGACCATTTAACTATGCTCTAGGTTATCAAGTATTTCTACTTTAACCTTTAACAATCTAAAAGACCATAATCATCATCTATGTCCTAGGTTAATGGTGTTTCTATCAGAACCTTTAATGATCTAAACGACTATGTGGACCATCATCTCGTACTCTAGGTGATTAGCCCTTTGTATTATGTATTGTGCAAACATTTTTAACGCCATTGTGTAGCTCTATAATAATCCCCTGTTATAGGGTTGTTCATCTCAGTTTTAAAGTACAAGTCCGCACCAAAGAATGTTTGGTTTGGATAAGATTCAAGGGTAATTTGGAGTTTCACGATCATCAACTAACGGATTAGTTGAATCAACAAGTCTTAATAGCACTACGAGTGATCAAAAATAATTTAATGTAAAATGATTAAGAAGCATAGGTGAACCAACTATACATTAAACTCATGCTTAGAAATAACTAAAAAACATAAGCATTGAATAGAACAACAAACCTTGCTTGGACAATAGTAAGCTAAGGCTATGATCAAATAAAGAATTGAATTATTGAACATACATTAACTGATAACAAGCTGGAAACAAAGCTTGCTCAACATTATAATAATGTGTGCAAAGTAAATGAAATATGGTAGCTCAATATTAGAATCTAGAGTTCAAGAAATTGCATTCATTATAAAAGAATGAAACTAAAGAAACTTGCTTAACTATAAATAAGTTAGAATAATTCAACAATGATTAGAATTCAAAGCTTTCTCGATAAAATTTTAGAATAAGGAACTTGCCTCGTGCGTAATCTATAAATTTACAACTCACGTTCACCTACACATAGTATTAGAATCACAATATCTATTAGATAAACTAATATCCACTTTCCCAAAATAAAACTCTCTTTTAGATAAACTTGTTACTTTAGTACAAGTTTTACTTTACACCATATGCATTTCAGAAATCTCAAGTGTTAACTTCACGACACTTATTCACTATTCATTCTGTACCTTAAATCATGACATATCGCTTTCATAACTTACTAATCTTTTTATAACTTTAGAATTACTAATCACATGACACAATTCTGTTTTAAGCTCTTCATTACATGTTTGTCACATTAACACATCATTATATTAAGTTATAATAGGTCTCCAAGGTCTGTATAGCTAACAAGCATCACTGCCTCAGATCAGGGTATGGCGCAGCTGTGCCATACCTAAGCTCACTGGGATAACATAGTAGGCTCGCCGCCATTACGGCCTTGACACTATTAGCAATTTATTGTAAAGTACCTGACGACGAAACTACTGTGATCTTTTTAACAGTACTCTGTTTAGCCCAACTAACACAAATTTCACCCACAAAACAGTAAATTTAACGTATCCAATTGACATAGAACTCTTATAAACATGATTCCTCACATATTCATCAACTTAGAATAATTAAACAACACTACAACCAATTTAAATTCTTTAAATTCCATGTTTTATACCAAAAACTCCATTTTTGACATCCTTCACAAAAATCATCACTGTGATCACAATTCTTGTCCAAATTAACTCATTAAAACTACGTTCTCTTTGTTTCTTACCGAATTAACATATTCAATGCTCAATTTACAGATTAGATTACAAATTAACCACCAAATTTGGTACTTTCACAAGCTATATGTATAAACACACACTGTAAACAACTTTCTTCATTTTTAATGTAATAAGCATACTAATTCTTGTCTAAACACTAGTTTTAATCATCACAAATACATATAATCACAAGTAATCAGTTATATAATAACAATTTAAGTAAATTGAATTCATAGAAACTTAGAAATTTATGCCATAAAAAATACATATATATATATATATAATATTAAGGTTATGAAAAATACCTTTAATTACTTGCTAATCCTTGCTAGCCACAAAGAATTTCTCAGAAACACAGATATCTCTCAAGTATCTCTTCAAACTCTCTCAATTTCTCTCTGTATTTTCTTCTTTCTTTCTTCTTAGGCACTATCACTTATGCGTAAGAAAAAAAACTGATAGCCTAGCCATTATACGCATACTTAAAATAACAGTTATAGAAACTTAAACGTTCATCAGTTATAAATATATTTTATTCATTATTTTGATTTATTTTATTTATATTATTAAATTCAAAATTCAAAATTTAAAAGCCATAAGGCTTGTTTGGCAAACACACTTTTAAAATAACGACTTAATGAATTTAAGCCTTATTTGTTTAAATCAATTTTAAAACTACTTTAATTTATTTTAATAAATCCTTTACACTATAGTTTATAATCTCATATTATTTATTTGGATCTTCATATCCATTAGTTAAATAAACTAATAAGAACATATTAAATAAATTTTCCACTTAATCCAAATATCACAAAATTATAATCTCATTATAATTTTAGTTAATAATTAACATACCATTTTAAATTATTAAATTAAATCAGCAATATAGCATTTCATGTTATCTTTAGCAACTCTCTGACTATTAAATTAAATTAAAGTATTATCTAATAAATTTAATTCACAATTATCTACGAACAACAAATACATCAATAAAATATTCAATAAAATATTTATTTAATTTAATAAATATTTTAAATTACAAATAAAAACTTGGATTGTTACAAGTTGAGCTCACCATTTTCTTTCATTGTTCTCTTCAGGAAATGAGAACGTAGTCGAGACTAGTCAGGGAACGGAGTAATGGTCACTAGGTCAAATACCGTAAACTTAAATGGTATCTTAATTATGGATAGATAGAGGAATTGACTCTGCTTCATTACAACCAATTTATAATCCTGTCGCACCTCAAATTTTTGTACTCGCTACAATAGATTTGATGTTCATGTTATGATAAATTATGGAAAACACAATTAATCAACGTAGAAAGATAAAGACAATAATATAAAGTTTTACGTAAAAATACAAATCGAGAAAAAATCACAGAAAAAGTAGAAGAAATCCACTAAATAAATATCTGAAGAGTACAAGATAAAGGGAGAGAATTATGAGAATTCTTAGAATATTTCTGAATGTATCTAAATATCTAAATGTCTCTGAATGACTCTTCTCCAAAATCCTACCTATATTTATAGGTTATAGGAAAATCCATAACAAATTGAATTAGAAATACTAAATTGAGTATAGGTATAAAAGATAATTTTCCTAAACCAAAACAGATTCTAGGTAATACCTAAATCCAAATCCAATAAGGATTCATGTAATACCCAACAAATCTCCACCTTGACTTGAATCTTCCAAATAGAGCACAAAATGTGAACTTTCTCCTATTCTCAAAATGCAAAACTCAAGTATTTCGAACACTAACTAGGTCAAAATAATGTTCGAACTTCTTTATAAGTCACAGGTGTGACGACCCCAAAATAGGTATACATCACCCTTTCTAAGTCGCCAAATACACGGTACAGAATTCAAATACAACTTAATTATACAACTGTCGTGTAAAATACGAGAAAACATAGCTGAGAGTTTTAACATGAATATTGTCTCGTAGACAATATCCAAACTCAAATAGAGTCATCATTACAATTATTATCACACTATTTCATAGAATAGTGAGGACTACTATAGCCACCATCTCGGACCATCACTCCGTTCCCCGACTAGTCCTAACTATATTCTCATTTCCTGAAGAGAACAATGAAAGCAAAGGGTGAGCTCAACTAGCCCAATAAATAATATTATGACTAAAATAATGCAGAATAAATTATCGTTAGCCTTCAACAGTGTTAAACTGATAGAATACAATAGACAACAAGTTTAATTGCAGCGGAACAAACAATCCATTAGAAGAGTCAAGTAGAGTATGATAACTAATATCTTCTATGATTTAAAAGTTTATCATCAATTTTATAGCTGAGACTCAACTCAATAAATAATCCACATCACTGAATTATCCATACACTGCGAGCCAAAGATATTCATTATTATCACATCCACGAATCATCCATGCACAATGGGCTAAGGATATTCGTTATTATCACCAATGGTCATGATCATGCCAACAATTATCCATCAATGCACTATGGGCCAATGAGGACTTTTACCACATCATTTGTAATATTACCGGTCATGATTATATCGATACATAGTCATAATCATACCAATCAACAGTCCATCTATACACTACGGGCCAAAGATGACTTTCATCACAATATGAGCATGAGAATGATGATAATTATATAAAAATTCAATTAAGTAAGAGCAAGGATAAATTTTAAATATTTATAAATTCAAGAATGCCCAGATTTTCAACATGATAATTTCTTTGTGGAGTAAAATTCAAGAATAATATTCATGTATCAAAAATAACTTGGACAAAAAAGAAATCAATTTTGTTATGAATAGTACCCTGGGTGAATAGTACTTCGTGAATAATACCCCAGCATGAAAAGATCAAAATTTAACAAGAATGTTCAAAAAAATATTCTTGTGAAACGATACTAGCTGAAACGCAAATTTTAAGGATATTCTACTAATTTCAAGGAGTATAGAAGTAATAATTCACAAAATGAGTGTAGAATTCAAAATTTGAAACGAAATAATATTACTTACATACTACAGAGTATGGAAGAAAATATTATTTCTTACGAATATTGAACAAAAATAATATCTCTTACCTTAAAAAGAGAGTACTTCTGACTGGTATAACAAGGATATTCTTGAAGAAAACTTATATTATTTTCTACGCTCAAAGCTTTCTTAAACTCAAAAGAAATACACTCAATATTATAGAAGAAGAAATATCTGATTCTGGTGTGATTTTTAATTCTAAACTAAGCATCCTATGTGACGCCCCCAAAATAGGTTCACACAACCCATTCTGAGTCGCCAAATACATGGTACAGAAACTAAATACAGACTTCATTAATACAATTATCGTACAAAATACGACAACACATGTGTTGTGAGTTTTAGTACAAATATTATCTTCTAGACAATATCCAAACTCAAATAAAGTCCTCATTACAATTATTGATACACTATTTTACAAATAGTGAGGATTGCTAAAACAACTGTCTTGAACCATCACTCCACACCCCGACTAGTTCTCGCTATATTCTCGCCTCCTAAGAAGAAAAATGAAATAAAAAGGAAAAGGATGAGCTCAACTAGCCTAGTAAAGAATATTATGACTAAGATAATGGAAAAAAATTTTATTGTTAGCCTTCAATAAATCAGATAAAATATAATGGGCAACAAGTTTAGATCAATATTCGCAGCGAAAATAACAATTCATTAGAAGAGTTAAGTAGAGAATGAAGTCTACTATCTTCTATGATTTAAAAGTCCATCATCAATATTTTATCCCTGTGACATCAATCAATATACATCTTGAACTAAATATTCATCTTTGCACTGCGGGTTAAATATATTCATTTGTATCACCAGTTGGTCATGTTCATCTCAACACCTATCCATCTTTACATTACGGGTCAAGGATATTCATCAAGTAATCATTCATCTTTGCACTACATGCCAAAGATATTCATCAAGTAATCATTTATCTTTGCACTACAAGCCAAAGATATTCAGTTATATCACCATTTAGGACTGAAGATGATAAAAATATTTTAAAAAAAATGAATCTAGTGAGATAAAAGGACAAAGATTAGGGATTCGTACTTCAGTTTATCCAAGTTCAAAAATACTCCATAATAAACAATTGTGGAGCAAAATTTAAGAATGAAGATCAAAACATGGATACAATTAAAGATAGTAACCATAATAGACAACTTAGACAAAAAAAAGAAAATTTAATTTTTCTATGAATAGTGTCGTATTCGTAAATAGTGTCGTATACTTGAATAATGATGTATACGTGAATAGTGCTGTTTACGTGAATAGTAACCCCAACACAAAAAGGTAAAACTTTCACAATAAAATTTATATCAATATTTCGATATAATGATATTAAAAGAAATAATATCATTCATAAAAAAAATAACATCCCTTACCTCAAAAGAATAGTACTTCTGGCTAAAATATTGGATATAATACTAAAGGAAACTTACACTGAATAGTAATACTCAAAGTATTTAAATACTCACAAAAATACGCTCGATATTATAGATAGAGAAACTTCTGATTCTGGTGTGATTTTCAATTCTAACCTAAGCACCTTATTTATAAGAAAATGCTTAGAATGGCAAAGCAGAAAATTTAATAAAATATTATATTTGTAAAAAATTTCTGCACACCTCCTTGACCATTTCATCAGCCCACACAAGTGGGGACCACCTCACAAGAAACATTTTTTATTAAGAAAATATTTATAACCCCAAAAATCAATTTAGACCCAATATTTTGGAACTTCAATAATTCATAATAAATAGCCCTTTTATCAGAAAAATACGAATCTTATGTCCATTTCATAGGAAATTTAATTCTCTACAACTTTGTAGAAGAAAGTTTTTCCAAATTCTAAACGAAAAATGACCGAAATCCACATACGGATGATCTTGCAGGTTATAATCAAATTTCAGTCAAAATGGGGCCCACAAACATATTTAACATGTTTTTTGTAACAAAAATACTCCGGACCCAATTTACTTTCTTCTTCCTCATTTATTCATATATCGAGCATTCATTGTAAAAATATCACCGTAATTATATTATTATTTTATTACATCATACACTTATAATGTAATATTACAATAATATATTTGAATGAATTATTTTATCAAAGAAGATAAAATATCAACTCTTAATAATTGTCTCTTTAAAAATTTCTCCATTAAATAAATATTTTCTTATCATTTTTATCAATAATTAATTATTCACAAATAATATTACAGAATCACAATAATGACAACTAGGTCGTTCCCAGGAAAGAGGGGACTTTTCGATAAGGATTTTTCCTTACTTGCGCGCAATTAGGTGACCAAACCCCTTTCTTAGACAGAACTTCCTTAGACATTTCCAATAATGCTATCTAATAATATTATTCAAATAATATGAATTATTGATCTAATAATGGAAAATATTGTGCAGTGACAATTATTAAATCAATAATATAAAATATCAACGTAGCAATTATTAAATCAATAAAATAAAATATTGAACAGTAATTACTGTAACAGTTATTGAGTAATGACTTCTTACGTAAGAATCAATAATTAGAATTATTGTGCAATACTGCAGTAATCTTCTTGTGCAACACCAGCCATTCATTGTATTTTAACCACCGGGTATTTCAACAGTTTTAACGGTAACAACTACGCCGTTATTTATAAAAAAAATTCATACTTGTCATTTTCTTCATCTGATAGTTTTCCGTTATGGGGCCCACAAATGGTCATGCGTTGTCGCATTTAATATTCCTGACAAAGAAGAATATTCCACGCACCAAACGAATATTCTCGACAACAATGAATATTTTATAACCACTTGCTTATTTAAAATATTTGCACATTTTACCCATAACTAACCACATTAATCAAATCAACCCCTTACTATTTCAAAATAGAGAAAATTCAATTTTATAAAAAGTTGGGGTCTTACAACCTCCCCTCCTTATGAAATTTCATCCTCAAAATACGTACGTACCTGGTGTTTCGAAAAGGTGAGGATACCTCGCTTTTATTTCCGATTCCAACTCCCAGGTCATTTCCTCAATAACATGGTTCCTCCACAAAACTTTGACTTGTGGTATAACCTTTGTGCTTAGGACATGCTCCTTCCTATCCAAGATCTTGACAGGTACCTCCTCGTACGTTAAATCATTGGTTGTCTCATCTGGTTCCAACTCAATAATGTGGTTTGGGTCTTTCACATATTTACGAAGCACAGATATGTGAAAAACATTATGAACACGAGACATGCTTGGAGGTAATGCGAGTCTATAGGCCACATTTCCTACTCGGTCAAGAATCTCAAATGGACCAACAAATCGTGGATTGAGCTTTCCTCTCTTCCCGAATCTTGTAACTCCTTTCCATGGAGCAACACGTAACAATACATGATCCCTAATATTAAATTCCACGACCTTTCGATGAAGATCCGCATAACTCTTTTGTCGATCCTGTGCCATTTGTATATGTTGTCGAATCATTTGGATCTTTTCTATAGTCATACGTACCAACTCTGGTCCCAACAATACTTGCCTGATAACTGTTGTTGTAGGAGAATTCTACCAATGGTAAGTACTTATCCCAACTACTTTTGAAGTATAGAACACAAAGTCTCAATAAATCTTTAAGAGTTTGAATAGTCCTTTCCGATTGCCCATCCGTTTGAGGATGGTATGCCGAACTGAATCGTAAATCCGTGCACATAGCTTTCTGCAAGCTGACCCAAAATCGTGAAGTGAATCTTAGGTCGTAATCAAAAACTATGGATACTGGCATACCATGCAATCTCACAATCTCATTTATGTACATACGAGCAAGACGTTCAAGTTAATAAGTTTCTCGTATAGGCAAGAAATGAGAACACTTGGTTAATCTGTCGACAATGACCCAAATTACATCTATGCCTTGAGAAACCTTGGGAAGACCAGTAACGAAATCCATGTTAATGTGCTCCCACTTCCATTTTAGAATCTCAAGTGGTAGCAATGGACCCTTTGGCACTTGATGCTCCACCTTAACATGTTGACAAGTTAAGCATCTTGAAATAAACTCCGCGATCTCTCTCTTCATATTGCTCCACCAAAATGTATGTTGAAGATCATGATACATTTTAGTACTTCCAGGATGAATTGCAAATGGTGTGTTGTGTGCCTCCATCATGATTTTATACTTCGAATCAGAGTCGTTAGGAACACAAAGTCTGGAGTTAAATCAAAGTATCCTTCTTCATTGATTCTTGCTTCTGGAATAGCACCTTCTTGTACTTTCTTCTTCATATGCATTAGCTCTAGATCTGTGGCTTGAGCAGCTTTAACTTTATCTATTAAAGTCGATTCTACTTGTATATTTGATATCATCACGCGGGTACTTGGAGCCTTTAACTCTATCTCCAACCTTTGTAAGTCGTATAAAATGGGTCTTTGTGTTAACAACATCGCACTCGTACCCACATACGATCTTCTACTCAATGTGTCAGCTACCACGTTTGCTTTTCCAGGATGGTATTGAATGGTATGATCGTAATCTTTCAACAGCTCAAGACAACGTCATTGCCGCATGTTGAGTTCCATTTGGGTGAAGGAATATTTGAGGCTTTTATGATCTGAATATATCTCGACTTTCTCCCCATATAGATAGTGCCTCCAGATTTTTAACGTGAAAACGACTGCTGCCAACTCTAGATCATGAGTAGGATAATTCCTCTCATATTCTTTGAGTTATCGCGAGATATAGGCTATGACTTTCCCATGTTGCATGAGCACACATCCTAAACCTTTGCCTGAAGCATCACTGTAAATGACAAATCCCTTCGAACCTGATGGTATTGTCAGAATAGGTGCCGAAATGAGTCTCCTCTTGAGTTCTTGGAAGCTCTTCTCACATTCTTTGCTCCATTTGAATTTTGTATCTTTTCGAGTCAGTTGAATTAATGGAGTAGCGATTCGAGAAAATCCTTCCACGAATCTCCGATAATAACCAGCTAAACTCAGAAAGCTACGTACTTCGGTTACTGACTTTGGTTGCTCCCAACTTTGTATTGCTTCAATCTTTTTTGGGTCAACTGATATTCCATACTTCGATACCATGTGCCCAAGGAATGCTACTTCCTCAAGCCAGAACCCGTATTTCTTCAACTTGGCATATAACTTGTTTTCACGAAGCTTTTGGAGTATCAGCCTCAAGTGTTGCTCATGATCTTCACGACTTTTGGAATATATGAGGATTTCATCAATAAAGACAACCAAAAAATGATCAAAATATTCCTTGAATACTCGGTTCATCATATCCATAAAGGCCGTAGAAGAATTAGTCAATCCAAAAGACATGACTAGGAATTCATAATGCCCGTACGAGTCCTGAAAGCAGTCTTTGGAATGTCATCAGTTTTAATCTTTAACTGATGATATCCGAAACGAAGATCAATTTTTAAGAAGAATTTAGCACCTTGCAATTGGTCAAATAGGTCATCAATGCGAGGTAATGGGTACCTATTTTTGATGGTGACATGGTTCAAATCCCGATAGTCAATGCAAAGTCGCATACTCCCATACATTTGTATGGAAATGTACCGTGTTCAAGGTCAATACAAAATTCGATATCACGCTCTGGGGGTAGGCCATGAAGTTATTCAGGAAATACGTCGGGAAATTCACTAACAACATAAATATTATTCAAATCTAACGTATTTTTGTTTAAATCCATGACATGGGCTAAGAAAGCTTGACATCCGTTTTTTAATAAACGAATGGTTTTATGGATTGATATGATAGTGATTGACTTTAGTAGTTTAGTTACTTGAATTCGCATAACAGGTTGGTTAGGAATATGAAAACTAACGACCTTACGAAAATAATCAATTTTGGAATGATGAGTAGTTAACCAATCAATCCCTAAAATCACATCAAATGCAAGTATCCTTAAAGAAATGAGATCAACAGGTAATGTGATGGTCCCAACTTGAATCAAGCAAGATTTATAAACAGTGGATGTAATCAAAGTTTCTCCTAACGGAGTTTCAATAGATAAGTCAAAGTCTAATTTCTCAAGAGTCAAGTTCAAACATTGAGAACAAGAAAGAGAAATAAAAGAATGGGTAGAACCGGTATCTAATAAGGTATAGGCTTCACAAGAGTTTATAATTAGCTTACCTGTGACAACTTTGTTTGGTTCCTCGCTTTTTGGGAAGTTACGAAAAGCGCTCTCACTTGAACCACCAACTTTGACTTATTCAGGACAACCTTTAGTGTCATCATTACCGCTGGAATTGACTTTCTCTAAAGGGTATATTCCACCCTTAACTGCTTCATCGTACTCCTATTCCATTATCTGAATCATTAACCTTCGATCCATATCGAATTGGGGTTGACCGCAATATACAGGGTAATTCAAAACTCAATGTTAGGTTCTCCCAATTGCTATCCAAAAAGAGAAATGCATATCATCTATTTTAGCCTTCTTGGATTGGACTTCTCTTTCCACAATATCAACGCGTCGTGCGGCTTTTACCCATGCATCCTTTATTCTCACTCATTCCATTGTTTCTTCTTTCAGCTGCTCCTTGACATTTGAATTCTCTGATTCCATCTTTAATATCTTATACTCAGCTAAAGAGTGCTTCTGTTCAAGCATCGCACATCGGGTAACACAATTTTGAATTGTTCCATCCCTTTGCTCCACGACCGCCTGCCGTTCTTCAGCCTGCTCTTCTAACTCATGAATACGATTTTGCAATTTTATAATTCGATCGTAAAGTTCTCCTAAAAAAATCCTCCTCAGGTTCCTCTTCTTCCTCACTCTCAGCTGCTATGTGACTAGCTCGGGTGCAACTATTAATTCTTCACTCACCACATGGATATCTCTAATTTCTTCTTCACCTGACATCCTACAATCAAGTTTAATAACTTAATTAGTACTCCCCAATAAGATCTTTGTTATAACAAAATATTATGCTCTAATATTTATTCTTTAAATGAATCTCCTCGATTCACCACTTAAAACTCTATATGAGTTCATCTCTTGATTTTTAGATGCCATTCTCAAATACTTCCATAAAACAAGGGTTAATTAAAGACACTGACATGCCACATAATATCCTTATATTCTGACCGACCAAACAAATAAGCTTAGGTAGAACACACTAGTGAAGGATTTACTCGTTTCTCCCCTCCTAGTTGTAATCCCAGATCTCCACCACCACAAGAGATCATATCCCTAAGCTCTGATACCAACTGTGACGCCCCCAAAATAGGTCCACACAACCCATTCTGAGTCGCCAAATATATGGTATAGAAACTAAATACAAACTTCATTAATACAATTGTCATGCAAAATACGACAACACATGTCTTATGAGTTTTAGTACAAATATTGTCTTCTAGATAATATTCAAACTCAAATAAAGTTCTCAATACAATTATTGATACACTATTTTACAAATAGTGAGGACTGCTAAAACAACTGTCTTGAATCATCACTCCACACCCCAACTAGTTCCTGCTATATTCTCGCCTCCTAAAAAGAAAAATGAAACAAAAAGGAAAAGGATGAGCTCAACTAGCCTAATAAAAAATATTATGACTAAGATAATGAAAAACAAATTATCGTTAGCCTTCAATAAATCAGATAAAATATAATGGACACCAAGTTTAGATCAATATTCGCAGCGGAAAAAATAATTCATTAGAAGAGTTAAGTAGAGAATGAAGTCTACTATCTTCTATGATTTAAAATTCCATCATCAATATTTTATCCCTCTGACATCAATCGATATACATCTTGAACCAAATATTCATTTTTGCACTATGGGCCAAAGATATTCATTTGTATCACCAGTTGATCATGTCCATCTCAACACCTGTCCATCTTTGCACTACGGGCCAAGGATATTCATCAACTAATCATTCATCTTTACACTACAGGCCAAAGATATTCATCAAGTAATCATTTATCTTTGCACTACAGGCTAAACATATTCAGTTATATCACCATTTAGAACTGAGGATGATAAACATATTTTAAAGAAAACGAATCCACAAAATGATCAAAGGACAAAGATTAGGGATACGTACTTCAGTTTATCCAAGTTCAAAAATACTCCATAATAAACAATTATGGAGCAAAATTCAAGAATGAAGATCTAAACATGGATACAATCAAAGATAGTAACCATAATAGACAATTTAGACAAAGAAAAGAAAATTTAATTTTCTATGAATAGTGTCGTATTCGTAAATAGTGTCGTATACGTGAATAGTGTCGTATACGTGAATAGTAATTCTGACACGAAAAGGTAAAACTTTCACAATAAAATTCATATCAATATTTCGGTATAATGATATTAAAAGAAATAATATCATTTATGAAAAAAATGCATCCCTTACCTCAAATGAATAGTACTTCTGGCTAGAATATTAGATATAATACTGAAGGAAACTTGCACTGAATAGTAACACTCAAAGTATTTAAATACTCACAAAAATACGCTCGATATTGTAGACACTCGAAATTTTCTGCACTCCTATTACTAATATTGCAGGAGGGTAGATTCGTCTTTTGGAGATAACCCTGAAAGACAACTTACATCCATTCCGGATACTACCAGAAGTTCAGCACCAACTCGGAACACAAACCGGGAACATCATCTCAAACCCGGAACACACACCGGGAAAGTCATTTCCAATCTCGGAGATAACCCCGAGATATGCAGATCAAAAGATTGACAACAACACCGGAGAGGACAGTTCTATCTCGAAAATAACACCGCGACGCTCAGTTCCAGTCCCAGAGACAACACTGGGAGTAGCAACCCCATCCTTGGTGATAGCCCGAAGAGATGCCATTGCAGTTTCGGCGATAACCCCAAAAATGCTTGTTTCAAACATATGCAATCAGCTTCAACCACAGACATCCTGTCAAGGCAAACACACCTTAGACTCGGAGATAACAACGGGCAGACAAAAACGTCCACAGATGACAGTGAGACATACAAACAAGCAACAGTCCAATCTCAGATGTAACCCTGAGCAACGTCTACTTTCCGCTTAAACCGGCGATAACCCCGGTGAGGAGTCAACATGTTATCTTACTATCTCAACAAGATGATATCGCGGCATACCAACAAGTAGTCCAATCTAAGCTGTAACCCTGAGCAACGTCTACTTTCAACTTAAACCGGCGATAACCCCAGTGGGGAGTCAAACGTCATCTTGTTCCTTCGACAATGGCACGTCGTCTCAACACTTCATACATACATACATCCAACAATGTCCCACAAGAACCGATGATTGACAATCCCGAGTGACTATTACGTGTGACAGTACTTTGGATAGAATTTGAAGCTTGAAGACCATGGGCATAGACCCCTCTTCCTGACTTCGTACAACCTCTAATCCATCTCATTGCGTAACTCTCTACACAAGCGGTCCGAAGAAGGTCAGATATACCTCGTTCGGATGCTCGAATTGAAGTTTTGCAAGTTTAAGCGGACATTACAGTGCACGACTGCACGTACTACAAGATGACGGGACCCGAGAGGCTCGGATGCTTCACGACCAGCTGCAGGTACAACTGCGGCTGCCGCAAGTGTACGTGCGGCCATCCATCTATATATACAAGCCTTGGGGTCAGCCATTTGAGAAGAAGAGGGAGAGAAAAAGGCGAGGAAGTCCTGTCCATTTTACTCTGCATACACATCTTTTGAGTGTTTCCTCACTTCTAAACACTAGCTAGCTCACATATAGCTATCTTTTATCCGGCGGGAGCTGAGTATTTATCCATTTAAAGTCATAGAAGTCAACTTTGGCAGCCCACTGTAAGCCTTCTTATATTCTATAAAGCTTTCTTCTCATATTAGCTTTTGCTTGTTGAGAGTCGTGTGAGTGTGTTTGCCTAGAACTTCTATCCAAGTGGTTTTCATTTCATCGTCTATATATATATACTTATATATGTATATATTTCATATATGGACTAACATTATCGAGTTATGCCTCTATTGAGCCTAGACTTTGGTCGGAGCGTTTAATTGCTATATATATATATATATATATATATATATATATATATATATATATATATATATATATATATAATATAAATCGTGGTCGACTACATTTGATGAGCCCGGATTTTATATCCTATATGTTTAATTTGCTTTATATATATATATATATATATATATATATATATATATATATATATATATATATAATCGCTATTGTATTATATATCGATGAGCCCTGGATTTTACATCCAATGCGTTTAATCGCTATATATATATATATATATATATATATATATATATATATATTATTGCTTTATCGGACATATCCGGATGAGCCCTGGATTCACATCCAATGCGCTTATCGCTTACATATCTATATATATATATATATATATATATTTATTCATACACACACACACATATATATATATATATATATATATATATATATATATATATATATATATATATATGTGAGCCGAAGTTTTTATCCATTTAAAGTCATAGAAGTCAACTTTGGTGTTTCCACTGTAAGCCTTCTTATATTCTATAAAGCCTTCTTCTCATATTACACACATCGTTGTACACGTTGAGAGTCGTGTGAGTGTGTTTGCCTCAACTCTATCGTGGTTTTCATTTTCATCTCAGTATATATATACTTATATATATGTATATATTTCATATATGGACTAACATTATCGAGTTATGCCTCTATTGAGCCTAGACTTTCGTGCGAGCGTTTAATTTTTATATATATATATATATATAAAGCGTGGTCGACTACATTCGATGAGCCCGGATTTTATATCCAAAAGTGCGTTTAATTGCTTTTTATATATATATATATATATATATATATATATATATATATATATATATAATCATTGTCGATATATATCGATGAGCCTGAATTTTACATCCAAAGGCGTTTAATCGCTTTTTATATATATATATATATATATATATTATTATCATTGGACATATCCGATGAGCCCGGATTCACATCCAATGCGTTTTTCGCTTATATATATATATATATATATATATATATATATATATATCTATATTTACATTTCTGACAGGTATGGAGTTCACTTCGTGGCCTTTTACAGCTTTATTTACATTCCATCCCGCCTCGAGTTTACTTGGCGTGGCGCTTGATACGCTTTTTTGACTTTACTTAAATTTTGTCCCGTCTCGAGTTTACTTCGTGGTGGTTGATCATGTTATATATATATATATATATATATATATATATATATTTACTGACTTTTATATATATTACTCGCTTACTAATTTCCATACAAATTGCAGTATCATGTGAGCCTAGAAATCATGTGATCATAGGTTCAAATCTCATTGAATCTAGATTCGGTTCCCATGATGGACATTTTTCAAATTGTGAAGTTACTGCATATATTATTTTATAGTGTCTCGAATTTCCTTGGATGGTCATCATGTTTATAAGGAGTTCTAAGATCACAGTATATTATTTTCTAGAATGCTCCGTATCTCGAAAATAAAAGCAAACAAGTTTAGAACATTTAATAATAAAATAGAAGTATGAAAAGGTCTCAATTCCTATTGAGCATGAGGTTTGAAAAACCTCTTTTACAAAACTTCATTGATATATCTTGGTTAAAACCGAATTTTCCTATAAAATTCAAACCTTGTGTATATAGGTGCGAACGAGGCCTCGTGACTACTTTCAAATAATCGCACATTGATCACACACACACACACATTCATATTACGATTTTTTGAGAAGTGGTGGTCACCGTAGTAACATCTAATGCTCGGGGTGCCTAACACCTTCCCTCCACATAATCAAGCCCCGGACCTAAAATGAATCTCGGTTTCACAAAACTGTCTAGCAGATGTGAAATCTTTGGGTCAATGTGCAAAACTTTTTTCTATTTGCATACAGTGCAACCGATTAAATACACCAATTGGCGACTCTTAACGTCCAATAGTCGACATTATACATGTCGGACCTTTTCACTTGTTTTTCAAACAAATCTCACATTAACATGAGAACACCAAAGAACAAGTAACTAAAAGGACACTAAAAAATCCCAACGTCGATAAATTGGCGACTTCTCTTTGGGGACTCAATAAAAGGGCTTAAGCTAATATTACAAGCTTTTCAAAATTGTTATATGCTTGTGTGTGAATGTTGCATTTACATTTATGATGAATGTGTACGAATACATCTTAATTACTGCACTACTAAATATCTATCTGTGATATTAGTGCTTCGTAGATGTCATCATTTTGCATAAACGGTGAGACACGTTGTATGTGATTGTATGTTGTGTGGTCCCTCCACTAGGAGGCTATCTTGTTGGTGTTTGATTACTGGACTCGTGGGAAGAATAATTCCCCGGGGCTCAGGAAATGCACCACTCAGATTCGCTTCAGTTAAACGACCAGATTAACTTCCCGTCAAGTAGATTGCGATGATCTGGGAACCTTTATGCCAAAAATCCGCGAGAGTAACCCTAAGATAGGTTAGCCTCTGATAAACCAAACGCGGAGGAAAGTCTCTTCATGCTTTCCATTTTCAAGTACCTGTAAAAACATTTACTTGTAATTCTATTCCATACTCATTCATATGTAATGGAAAATATGAAGAATATATGTGCATGCATGACATGTTATCAATTAACAAACGGTTTTGCAGGACAAAATTCCTAAACGGACATGTTATGATAACATTTACATTACCCTAAGACTAAACTACGTAAGTCTTTTGTAGGGAAGCAATTGGGCCTGTTACCCGCTCAAAGTCCAAAAAGGTCGCAAGCCTACAGGCAATCATGTCTTCTTCTGACCAGTCTAATACTATCTCCCGAGAAGAATTTGACGGATTGAGTAAAAAAATCATAGACTTGGATGTTCTACTAAAAGAATTACACCAGTCTACTTAGGGTACGAAGATACCTACACATACAGAATCCTCTACACAAGGAGGAGTTCAAGGTTAGGAAAAACAATTAGGAACATCGATTTGGATACAACCAACAAAGACCCTAAAAACACCTATCTCAAAGGAGATCCAGACACTGGTGATATCAGGAAGAAGGTCCTCCAAATGGAGGAAACCATCCACGTTCTCAAAGGGATTGGAACCCATGGCAGTGTTTCATATACAGGCCTTTGCATATTTCCTGGTGTTCAATATCCAGAGAAATTCAAGACCCCTGATTTTGAGAAATATGACGGATTAGGGGATCCTTATACACATTTAAAGGTGTTCATCGGAGAACTTGGGTCTTACGCAGAAAATGAAAAGCTTAGAATGCAGCTGTTTTAGAAAAGTCTGACTGGAGAAGCCCGTTCATGGTATACCAGATTAGATAACTCTAAGATCCATAGTTGGGAAGAGCTGGCTCATGCCTTCCTCACTCAATACAGTTTTCAATCTCAAATGGCTCCTGACCGGTACCAAATTACCAAGGTCAAGAAATAGTCTAATGAGTCATTTAGAGAGTATGCTCAAAGGTGGAGGCGCCTTGCTGCTCAAGTTATTCCTTCCATTACAGAATCAGAAATGGTCATGACTTTCATAGATGTATAGGAAGCTCCTTTCTATGAAAGAGTTCTAGCTGGTATTGGAAAACCATTCTTTGAAATGATCAAACACGGAGAGATGGCTGAAATGGGATTGAAGTTCGGAAAAATTCAAGACCTAGCCGCTCTTAAAGCTGTTGCTGAGCACATCCAGTCCGGATCTTATGGAAACAACCCTCGAAGGGTCCATAAAAAGAAAGAGGAGGATGTTTCCTTGATACTACAAGGACAAAAAGGCAATCCAAGCATGCCTATGCAGAGGAGAAATTACTCCCCTTTCCCAGCACAATCTTCAAACCCTCCATTGCCTAAAAGCAGAGAAGTAAAGCGACCTCGAACATTCACACCCTTAGGGGACTCACTCGAGAATATTCTTGCTCTTCTGACTGCTCAGAAGAAAATTACACAGCTTCTTCCTCCAGCCAACCCTAATGGGAGGGGTTTTAATGCTACTCAGAAGTGTGCTTATCATATCGGGGCACCTGGACATGATACTCAAGATTGATGGGCCTTGAAACATAAGATTCAAGATCTAATAGACAACGGTGAGATCGTGGTCACTAAATTGGATCAACCTCATGTGCAAGACAACCCTCTTCCTCAACATAAAGAAAAAGAGGTCAACATGATCAGTTGGAGCACTGTACAAGGTTCCAATTCTAATGGAGAATCATCCCAACCCATCATAGATGGTGTTGACAAATGGGATTATGCAAAGTTCCAGTTTACCATGGAACGAAAGATGAAAGCTCTTTCCAAACGAATTGAACAATTGGCAGAACTGGTGACCCACCAACATCAAGTCACACGCCAATTAATCAGGAAGGAGCATGCCTATCTCCTTCCTTTTGTTATGAATGCCTCCTCACCACCTTCAGAAAGCGAAGCTATATAGGATAAGGTTGCAAAGAGAGCAAATGCTAAAGCCCATCGGGATTTTGCCAATCAGAGGGAATTCACCTATTTGGGCCAATCCATGGAAGAGATACTATAGATGTTGATCAACGAAGGAAGAATTACTTTCCTTCTCCCTCCCATCAATCCCCGCTCAGGGTGGTACAATCCTGATGAAATGTGTCAATATCATTCACATTCTCGCGATCACAGTACAGAAGAATGCTGGGCACTCCACCATCTCATTCAGAATCTTATTGATAGCGGTGTCCTGTAAATAGCAGATGATCACACTGTGCAGCTTAAGGGTGGGAATGCATGTCCTACCAAATGGAATGGATCAGTAGCAGTTATATCCGAAGTGGATGATGAGACTGTCAAAGTATTTCCCATACAACCAATTCAACTCAAAGGAGCTGACAATCCTTTGAAAGTGGCCGCACTAGAGCCAATTCCTTTACCTTTCAGACCACAACATCCTGTTGTCAAATTACACAAAGTTCCATGGAATTATGGAGAAGCTGAAGGATCCACGTCTCATACTACTGCTACAGTGTTGAAGGAGAATCCACTGTACCTTCCTCAATGGGTTGTCAAACTTACTTGCAAAGCAAAGGGGAAGTTGCCCGTGGAGAAGATTGAAAAATTCCTCCGCACTATGGGCCACAATGAAGCCAAAGTGGTTTTAATCTTGCGAGAAGCTCCACACCATATTTCAATACTGGACTTGGTTTTCTCTTCTGAGGATCATCAGAAGATCTTACTTAAGGTTTTAGAAGAAGCCTATTTGCCAAAATCAGTGGATGTGGAAAAATTTCAACATTTGGTTGATCACATTTTCAACAACAATGTGATATCCTTCACTGATGATGACATACCTCCCGAAGGGACCGGTTATTGCAAGCCATTGCATATTACAGTTTTGTCTTCCGGGTACATGCTAGCTGGAGTTTTGATAGATGGAGGCTCATCTCTAAATATCTATCCTTATGCCACCTTGGTGAAGATGAATGTCAATCTCAGGCGGATCCAAAGCAGCCACACGGTCATCAGAACTTTTGATGAATCCCGGCGAAATTCCGTTGGAAAGATTGAATTGCCAATTGTGATTGGTCCAAATACATTCAATGTATCCTTCCACGTCCTCAAGATAGACTCAGGATACATCCTGCTATTAGGGAGACCATGGATACACATGACTCGAGTTGTTCCCTCCACCTTACATCAATAACTCAAATACATTATCAACAACAGTCTAGTCACTGTCAACGCTGAGCCGGATTGTCCTGAACAAGGAGCTCTACCAATTATCTGCTTCAATTCAAAAGTTGAACTGGCCAGTTTCCATACTTTGGAAGTGGGTAACACGTAATACCATTCTATTAGAGCGCCACTTCCCATACCCAAGATTTCTGCCGAGGTTATGTCGGCCATTCAAGAAATGATGTCATTGGGTCATCAACCTGGACAAGGGCTTGGTAAAGATAAGCAGGGTATTAAGCACCCTATCCAAATATCCAACCAAATTGAAGCAATAGGACTAGGCTATTCTCGCGAGCCCATTCATAGAATCCTCATAAGCACAAGCTGAGTTCCTCAAGCTTCCGCCGCACGTCGATTCTCTATACCTTTACCTCATGAGTTGATGCAATCTCCAGTAAAGGTTTCAGCCCATGTTGCAGCTATTCTATTTTCGAAACCAGTGCCAATCAAAGCAAAAGAGGTGCTGATTCCTAATCCCGAGACGGAAGAAAAGAAACGGAAACGTAAACATGACCTTGCCTTGAGGATGGCATGAATTAACGTCATTGTTCATGATGAACATACAAATAGATACACCCCAGACGATGATTGCCCAGATGTCCTGGTTATCATTCGGGAGAAGGAAGACAATGACGATCCTTCCATCACCGCAATCCATCAGACTTTGCCCTCGATAATTGAGCAAAGACTCCATGCATTGGTCGACGAGGGTAAAATGGGCGTAAAATCCCTCCGCTTGAGAGATAACTTTAATTGATTACTTTCCTTTACATCACTAGCAGTTATTTTATCAAGTACATGCTAACACTTTTGTATGATCGAACAATTGCATATATTAAGTGAAAGCATCATTTGTTTCAGGACTCTGAATTTAGATGTGTCTGTCCTTGTTGATGACATGCCTTCTCTCCACAAGGGCTGTAACTTTGATGCTAAGTTGGACTCAGACTTGATGGACATCCAAGAGGACATTGAGACACCTCAGGAGATTAAGGAATGGGTCACAGACAAACCTAAACCCAATCTTGATCAAACCACTTCTTTTAATCTTGGAACCTTAGACAACCCTAAGCTAATCCAAATTGGTTCAGACCTTACCACAAATCAACAGAATGGCATGGTTGCACTATTAACCCAATTCTAGGATGTGTTTCCATGGTCTCATGAAGACATAGTGGGTTTGTCCACTGACATTGTTCTTCATCGCCTTCCCATCAAAGAAGGATTCAAGCCAGTTAGGAAAAAACTCAGGCGATTGAAACCTGAGTGGAGTTTAAAGGTCAAAGAAGAAATTGTGAAACAATTTTAAGCTGGCATCATCATGGTGTCTACATATCCAGAGTGGATATCCAACATTGTTCCCGTGCCTAAACCAGGGGGAAAGGTGCGAGTTTGCGTGGATTATTGGGATTTGAACAAAGCGTGCCTTAAAGATAGCTTTCCCATGCCCTTTATCCACATTCTTATTGACAATATTGCTCAATACAACATGTACTCCTTTGCTGATTGCTTTGCGGGGTACCATCAAATTATGGTCGCTGAGGAAGATCGTGAGAAAACTACTTTCATCACGCCTTGAGGAACCTTTTGCTACAGACGGTTGTCATTCGGCCTCATCAACGCCGGGGCAACCTATCAGTGAGCTATGATGGCTCTTTTCCATGATTTAATGTACAAGGAGATAGAGATCTACGTGGATGACATCATTATCAAATCCCGAAAGGAGGAGGACCACTTAGACCATCACACAAAACTTTTCAACAGGTTGCGTAAGTACAACTTGAAGTTGAATCCCGCCAAGTGCGTCTTTGGTGTTAAGTCAAACAAGTTGCTAGGTTTCCTAGTCAGCCACAAAGGGATTGAATTGGATCCTACCAAAATCCAGGCCATCAAGGAAATGCCCATTCCTCAGACAGAGAAGGAAATACGGGGATTTTTGGGAAGAATCAACTTCATTAGCAGATTCATTTCTCAACTCACAGCAACTTGTGAGCCAATCTTCAAGTTGTTAAGGAAGAACTCCTCCATGAAATGGAACGATGAGTGTCAGAAAGCCTTCCTCACAATCAAAGAGCAACTGATTAATGCTCCTATTTTGGTACCTCCTGTGGATGGTGTCCCCTGCTCATGTACTGTCCATAAATGACAATGCCATGGAATGCGATGTCAGCGTAAAGACAATAGAGGCCAAGAACGAGCTATCTATTACCTCAGTAAAAGATTCAACATCAGTGAACACAAGTACACTCTGATGGAGAAGACTTGTTGTGCTTTAGCATGGTCTTCCATAAGGTTACAACATTACCTCCATGGTCACACAACCCATCTTATATCCAGAATGGATCCTCTCAAGTATATGTTCAGTAAGCCCATACTGAATTGTCGACTATTCAGATGGCGGTTGATCCTAAAGCAATTTGACATCGTCTATGTGATGCAAAAGTCTGTTAAAGGTCAAGGAATTACGGATCAACTGGCCGCCGCACCTGCAGGGGATTACAAACCCTTAGAAACGTACTTTCCTGAAGAAGGAATAATGGCAATTTAGCTACAACATCAGTACGATACATCCCGTACGTGGAGAATGTATTTTGATGGAGCTGTTAACATAGAAGGCTCTGGAGCTGGAGTAGTTTTAATGTCCGATACGGGGGAGCAGTATCCCATCGCCGTTAAATTGCAATTTATCAGCACCAACACAACACAGCTGAGTATGAAGGCTGTATCATGGGGCTAAAACTTGCCCGTTCAATGGGCATCAGGCGGTTAACTGTCTTTGGGGATTCTGAATTGGTAATCAAGAAATCCACAGGAATCTATCAAACCAAAGAATTACATTTGCTGCCTTACCATCAGCAAGTTTTATAGATGGCTTTGGAGTTCGAAGAAATCTCCTTTCTACACATTCCTCGTAATAGGAATGATTTTGCAGATGCATTAGCAACGTTGGCCTCCTTGGTTTACATACCCGACAAGGAAAACATGCCAAACATCATGTTTGCTCTGCAAAAAGCCACAATCTATGGGAATTACGTTGGAGAAGTATCAGATGAGCTACCTCCCATCCACAACCCTTGGTATCAGCACATCAAGGAGTATCTACGAGATGGATCTACACCCGCTGAGGCGAGCCTAACTGGGAAAAGTTGGATTCATTGACTTGCTATGAAATTCTACCTGAGCGGAGATGCACTCTACAAAAGAGATGCAGGATTAGGTCTCCTCAGATGTCTGGATGAAGACCAAGCTTAGAGACTCATGGATGAGATCCATGGTGGAGTATGTGGCCCTCACATGAGCGGACCCCTACTTGTCAAGAAAATTCTCAGAACGGCACATTATTGGCTTACACTCAAAGTTGACTATGATGATCACGTCAAGAGGTGCTATCAATGCTAGATTCATGGGAATGCTATCCACGCCCCTCCAAGGGAACTCCACAATATGAGTTTGCCATGGCCCTTCTCAATGTGGGGAATGGACGTGATCGGGCCCATCGAGCCCAAAGTCAGTAATGGACATCGATTCATATTCACCATGATCGACTACTTCACCAAATGGGTAGAAGCAGCATCCTTCCCCAGGGTTACTAAAGAAGTTATCATTGCTTTCATCAGAAACAATGTCATCTATCCATATGGACAACCAGAGGTCATTGTGTCAAAAAATGCTAAGAATCTCAACAACAAAATGATGGAGTTATGCAGAAAATTCCACGTCAAACATCTAAACTCCGTTATCTACCGTCCAAATATGAATGGTGCTGTTGAAATTGCTAATAAAAATATCAAAAAGATCATGCAGAAAATGTCCGCCAATCTCAAAGGATGGTCTGACCTCTTACCTCTGACTTTATTAGCCTACAGAACTTCCATGTGAACTTCCACTGGGGCAACCCCTTACTCATTAGTCTATGGGATGGAAGCAGTGCTCCCCATAGAAGTGGAAATGGAATCCCTCAAAGTATTGATGGATGCTCAGTTGGATGAAGACCAATGGGTACAAGACAGGTATCACCAATTGTCTATGATAGACGAAAGGCAATCCGCGGCTATCTTCCATGGTCAGTTATATCAGCAAAGGATCGCATGATCCTACAACAGAATAGTCCGACTATGACAATTCAAACGAAATGACTTGGTTTTAAATAAGATCATTGACAACCAAGATCAATATAAGGGAAAATTCGCTCCTAACTGGGAAGGCCCATTTTTTGTCAAGGAAGTATTGACAGGAGGTGCTCTCAGATTGCAGGAAATGGATGGCGATGAATTTTCACAGCTTATCAACTCGGACACCGTGAAACGGTACTATGTCTGAAGTTACCATCAAACAGCCTGGTTTTAATTCAGTTTTAAACCCTTTCCTTTTGAATACTCTTCTGCCCCTCAGGGAAACATACACTTCAAGTCAGCAGCCTGGTTTTAATTCATTTCAAACCTTTCATACAATCTCAGTTATCCTGAAGACGGGATTTAACCCTTCACAATTTTGGTTATCCTGAAGACGGGATTGAACCTTTCACACCTACAGTTTATCCTGAAGACGGGATTAAACTTTTTTCAAGGCTTCACGATTTGTCCCCGAGGATCGGATCAAACTTTTTACACACTTGCAGTTTGTCCCCATTATGGGATCAAACTTTCTTCTCCCCACAGTATAGCCTGCACATGGGATTCACACTTCTCTTCGCCTTCAATTCGTCCTGAGGGGCGAACTACGCCGACCTGATCTCCTCTTCAATAGGAGTACGTAGGCAACCATATGCTATATGGCCCGGTCGTAACAACGAAAACAACAAAAACATTTCTGCCCTTTCTCTACAAAATAACAAAAACAACAAAAACATCTCTACACCTATCTGCCTTCCGCATTCAGCTTTGAACCTCTTACACCAGGTTCGAACTACGCAGACTTGATCTCCTCTTCAATAGGAGTACGTAGGAAACCATTCATGGTGTAGTCTAACCCCTACCAGAACAACATACTTGTCACACGGTACCGGGATCTACCTTCAATTTGCCCCATTTTCATCGGTTTCAGATCAAAGGGATGGAATTACCCAACCTCTTCTCACAAATAGAAGATTCGGTGACCATCTAAGCGGCGATCGTGCCTCAAAGAGCAATACCAATCCATAAGAGATGGAATTAACTAGGCTTCTCACAAATAGAAGTATTGGCGACCATCTGTGGTGCGGTCAATCTCAGAGAGGAAGAAACCACCCTCCTCTCCACTTTTCCATATGAGATACGGTCCCAAGACACCAAAGATGGTAGGATTTACGTAAATCAATGATACGTTACGAGAGATCTTGCGACGCCTCAATGTCCATCTATGAAGGATAAGTTCGTAATGCATCAAGATCACAAGGCCCTCAAGAAACAGCAAACATCAAGCAAGTATCAAGGCATAACTAAAAGGAAAATGAATCAAGATATATTTCCCCGCCATACATAATATCTTTTTTGATATATACATCCATCCGCATACATGACAAAATGGCTGTTTAGTCTATGCAGGAAAATACAAAGCTATCTACAAGATCGTGTGTATGAGAACTATCGATCTAATATAGCATCCTCTCTCGATGATGGAGGAAACAACGCAAGCTCCTTGCCCAAGGGTATCTACATGAGCTAGCAGATCAGAGGCTAACTGCATGGTGGCATAGTGCTCATCAATGTAAGCACTCATGTCGGCAAGATTGACAATCATCTGGGATTTAACGGAAGTACTATCTCCAATGGCCACATCCCTAGCAGATAAGGCAGCATTCTGCTCCCCAATCAATGCATCCCTGGAAAATCTAGCCTCATCCCTCTTTAACAGAGCAGTATCTCTCTCATCAAGAGCTGTCAACATCGCGGCCCTAGCCTGATCTCTATCATAGGTCATCAGATGTAAGCTCTGCTCCAAATGTTGTGTCGAATACTGAGTAACAGTGGCACTCGGGGTGGGAGAATCCATCACAAATGCTGGCAGCCCAGTAATCAAATCATCGGTGGGAATAACAGTCTCCTCTATAGGCTCATCATCGTCAGAATCAATCCCCTGCACTGTGGATACTGTCACAGCCGATGCAGTATCTGTCTCCATCCATGTGGAATACTCTGCAGAACAACTTGGATGGCTGATAGAAAACTCAGCCAACTCTCGCTGATCCCAACAGGCATACAACCTGGATCTATCCTCCGCTGATAAACAGTGTGACGCGAAGCGCTAACTCACTGCCCCCTCATACAGATGAAAATCCTAAAATTGGTCAAACTGACACATCACGGCCAGTGGGTGGTAAGTAATCATGCCCCTCAATCTAGCCAGAGGGAGATAATCCATGCCCGGAGCATGAGTAATGAAGCTGTAGGATAAACTAAGCCCTGAACACGGCAAGATGGAAAATGGATCCCTAATTCCTTCCAGAAAAGTTGACCACGATGCAACATCTGTACACTCCGCAGGCTAAAAGGAGTATGACATGGCTATCTCCTGGGTGAAACAAAACCCCTGTCATCTAAGTGTGCCAATCGGTCTCAAGTGTGACATAAACCACACATATAGCATGACCAAGCTACCTGTAAACACTCTTGCCGGATAAGTGCAGCAGTATATGGCTGACCTCAGAGTCTCTGTAATGATCATCCGTACAATGGTACGACCCTCCCTGAGAGCTCTCATTGCCATACTGACGCCGATATCTAGCTCATCCATGTACCGCGGCATGAAGACGTATGACAATATGCATAGAAGCAATACATCTACTCTGGCTAAACGCCAATGGTCCTCCGGTGTGGTGAAATCCTCGGAATGCCGTGCATAGCTATCCTCAGAGCCAAACCTGTCAAACAGGAAACGCTGGGATATCACGTGGCCGGATGTAATCTCGTCTTGGACCACTCTACGTCTTAATCCGGTGAGGGTCATGAACTGTCTACTTATGTCTCCAATAGCCATATAAACGCAAGGTCTGTCCAGCGGTAATATCGTCAACCGTGCATACTCCTCCAAAGTAGGAGTGAACTCCTGGGTCCCAAATCAAAAAACTTGCCTCTCCAATACCCAGTGCTCTAGCATGCCCTCTACAAATCCTATGGGAACCTGAAACATCAACAGGGTCATAGTATGCTGCAGCAAATCATCTACGATCACCACGTCTGATGGTGATATACTATCATACCATGAGCGCATACCAGCTACCACCACAAATGGTGGGGTATGATCAATGCGGCTAACTGTCAAAGAAGACATCTGTACGGGCCGTGTCATAAGACCATCCAGGGGTCAATGCTGAATATCTCTGGACATACATACATATGCATAACATAATAACATGCAGAATACAATAGATGGCAATATGATATAGGGAATGAAAAACTGTACATACATTCCTAAGTATATCATCATCTAATACATCTCTATACAACTAAGATACAGGGAAATGGGGCGAAGCTACCCAACATACAACAGAGGCCTATAAAAAGAGATAGTGAGAAATACATTAGAAAAAGTCAAGAGTGTCGATGTCTACATCATCGATCCTGTCCACCTGATGTAACTCCTCGTGAGTCATTGGATCTCTATCTACAAGGATGTCAGGTTGATACAAGGGAGGATCTGCGCCGGCAAAACCATATGGGTCACCTGAGGGACCAGCGCCAGAGCTGGAAGGATCAAAATTATCTACCTTTGCAGGATCTCTGCCCAAATTCTGAATGAAAAGATGTGACCGGTCCAACTGCCGAGTCAATCTGTTAATCTGTGTCATATGAGTCGGATCTCTGACACAGGCTAGCCAATCCGTCAGCATCACGGATCCTGGAATCATATCCCCCATAAACTGTATGGCGCGGGTCTGAGCTCCAATCGTACGAGGGATCTACCAATGCTGGAACATCTCCTGAGAACAGGGGCCCTCTGACAATGTAAAACTGTCAATCCCCAACAATGGGATGTCAATGACGGGTGACTGCGAAACAGGCCAATAACGCCTGACAGGAGGTAAGATCGGCATACGAATCTCTCATGTAGTGCTCCTAATAGCACACTCTCCTAAATAGAGCTCCTATCCTCCATCTGTGAAGAGAGGAATCTCTGGGTGGAAATGACGACTCTACCCGGTCAGTACCCATCCTCAAAACCAACTCCCAAATGCTCTCCGAGTAGGGAATCCATGTGATGACATCGGTCGTCAATAGCTCCAACAGAAGTATAATGAGTGAAACCCTCAAAGAATGTGGGACCTCCGCTAGTATGGAATGATGCCATCTCCTTCCTCATGGATAGGTGTCTAAATCTAACACGCTCACAGGATGCAAACAAGGAAGCCTCTCATAGGCCCAAAACTGCCAACACAAAGGCAAACATCTACTGTCAGTCAACACTCTTAACTTATACATGGGAAAAGACAAGAGAAACACTCACCAGCAGAAATGGGTAGAAGCCTAACCACGCCTCGGTCAAGCCCTGCGATCACATGCGCATTCCCCTGAGGAAGTAGACAAAGGTGTAGGAACCCCAATCATACTCTCCTATACAGTCCACGTGTCGAGTGGCGCTGATCAAAGCAAAGGACACCGTAGAAGAGTTATCTACTATGAAGCAGCCCCTAATGATCATCTAGAACAATCACCGGAGAATGCGATCCCTGACTCTCACATCATCGGGTATGGGCTCACTTAACAGTCCGCTCATAGCATCCACGCTCAAAGGACTCAGACGAACAATCCTCGCCTTGAAGCGCCTCCCGCCGAACTCCCAACAAGGATCTGACGACAGTAGGGGTGATATCCGCCGTGCAAGGCACCGGCTCCCCTCAAAACTCCATACTTATGATAAATCGCCAATCCATCGGCGTCATCATCACCTCACAGTCCAACAAATGGAGTGGATCGAGTTCGGTGAAACCACCGCTCGAGACAATGCCCCGAGGTAACCCCAGGGGCGTGACGGGTAGAATGGAGAAGAACATCCCAAATCCCCAGCCATGGACGATTGCTCTGTAGTCATCATGCAAGGCCTGATACATAGAGTGGATGCTAAACCAGTTCCCTCGAGGCTGTGTGAAGCTGGGAACCTACATCAAATATAGATCAACATCAGACTCCTTCACTCCTCATCAATAGGAAATAAGGAAGATTAAAGATCTAACTTCATACCTCGTTTCCGTGCAGATATAGTGAACGATGCCTACTTAAGTCACCCAGAAGATCTGGCTTCGCCACTTGAATACCTGGCAATTCCCTACGGGGAACACGTACAACAGGAGCAGAAACCTCAATCGGTGAATCCTCCACCTCGTCCTCGACATTCGGCACTTCAACCCGAATAGGATGTA
The DNA here is from genome assembly GCA_020205605.1 of Panax ginseng. Lineage (NCBI taxonomy): Eukaryota > Viridiplantae > Streptophyta > Magnoliopsida > Apiales > Araliaceae > Panax > Panax ginseng. Next base: position 117,383,170 of record CM035133.1, on the reverse strand, counting down.
TCACTGCCTCCGCCAAACGACGAGGCTGTCTAATAGAACGGCGCTGAGGCTCTTTAAAAGCCCTCCTCCCGTACACCAGAAGTGGTCCTGCGGGAACTACTCGGCTGATCCAGATCCATAAATCTGGACAGTAAGTCTCCAAATCACCTCAGAAAGGGTATGGTAATTTCTTACCTGGAGCTTTTCAAAATGCATTGCTTTAACATACATCTATAGTAGAGTTAAAAATGCATGACTACCCAATACCTACATTTTGCGAAAATTTTGCCATAGCCCCTTTGTAAATGGGACTATCCATATACACATAGGCATGACTATGTGGCCATTCAGTAGCACACCTATACACAGTCATATACATCCTGTATGCATCATACATTGTAGTAAAAAAATCTGTAAGTGTAGTCTAATTACCAGGATTATTTTGCTTGTCTACCTTTACTCATTTGTCCTCAGATAGGATAAGAAATGACAGTAAAAGGTGCCAATTTGACTGTTTCAAAAGTTAAATTTTTTCACATCAATATGTTTAGCATGGTTAAATACTAACATTTACTATGTTGAATATTTTTTATCCAGTCATATCAACATGCATATTCACTACTATGTGTCTAAATGCATTTCATGCGATAAGTCATTTTCCAACGGACAGAAATTGGAAAAAAAATACATGCATGTGTTACCAAGACAGTGAAGAACGCTTGTACGGCGGCAGAATATGAAGAAAGTTTCCCGAACTCAGCAGATCTGAAAAAGAGCTCTCGGATTTCCTTCGCTGTGTAACTTGAAAATGACTTATGAAAGCAACCAACAGCCTATACATAGGCATGGTTGGTCGCAGGCTAATATGCAGCTCCTGTAGGTACACTTGCGGCACTCCTACATGGGTCCCACACCTCCGGCTCACTCTAGTTAGAGTTGCAAAGGAGGTCTCACAAGCTAAAAAGGCCAAATCAGGAATAAAAGTGCTCAGCTTTCATAGATCTTGCTCGACAATACCCCACAAAGGTCCGAGGCCGTCATTTGCAGGTCCGATGCCGGCGGGGGTTACAACGCAAAACCACAACATATCAAACCTCCCCAGCAGGGGTTACAACGCCGAAGTTATCAACATCTACGTATCCCCGACGGGGGTCACAATGCACATCTTTTAAGCATCTACATATCCCCAGTGGGGGTTACAACGCAATGCAACCATTGATACACACATTAATGAAGGTCAAGCAGCCTTGACATCATCTCAGCCGATGGCAAGTAAACCCATCAAAGCAACCTTCCCCGACAGGGATCACGACGCAATGCTACCATTGACATATACATCAATGAAGGTCAAACAAATTTCGACAATGCATCCGCAGGATTTATCCGGTGATACACACATCGTCAAGATCGTGCAACCTCGATAACAACAACCTGTTGGCGATAACTTCACTGTAATGAGGGAATATGTTATACACATCCTCAAACAGACAAAGCTTTATTCCCATAGATCTCTTACACACAAGAGGTACCTCTATGGAATATAAGCCAGTGTCTAGGATTCAAGACTTTGGTGTTAGCCCCAATGTCGATATCCATAGAGACTTGGATCGCATATCCAAGCCATCACTGATTGTCATCCCAACAAGATTACCTAACAATCATGCATCATACATTTGCATAATGTTGCTGCATATAACATCATGTTTATCTTGCTTTCATTTCAAGTGTCTAGGATTCTTTATCCTATCCATGCCTTGCATTGCATGAATATGATAAAGAGGGGCATCTGTAGACACTCGAAATTTTCTGCACTACTATTACTAATATTGCAGGAGGGTAGATTCGTCTTTTGGAGATAACCCTGAAAGGCAGCTTACATCCATTCCGGATACTACAGAAAGTTTAGCTCCAACCCGGAACACAAATCGGGAACATCATCTTAAACCCAGAACACACACCGGGAATGTCATTTCCAATCTCGGAGATAACCCCGAGATATGCAAATCAAAAGACCGGCAACAACACCGGAGAGGACAGTTTTGTCATGGCGATAACACCGCGATGCTCAGTTCCAGTCCCAGAGACAACACTAGGAGTAGCAACCCCATCCTTGGTGATAGCCCCAAGAGATGCCATTGCAGTTCTGGCGATAACCCCAGAAATTCTTATTTTAAACATATGCAATTAGCTTCAACCACAGACATCCTGTCGAGGAAAACACACCTTAGACCCAGAAATAACAACGGGCAGATAGGAACGTCCACAGATGACAGTGAGACATATAAACATGCAACAGTCCAATCTCAGATGTAACCCTGAGCAACGTCTGCTTTCCACTTAAACCGACGATAACCCCGGTGAGGAGTCAACATGTCATCTTACTATCTCAACAAGATGATATCGCGTCATACCAACAAGTAGTACAATCTCAGTTGTAACCCTGAGCAACGTCTACTTTCAACTCAAACCGGCGATAACCCCGGCGAGGAGTCAAACGTCATCTTGTTCCTTCGATAATGACACGTCGTCTCAACACTTCATACATACATACATACATCTAACAATGTCCCACAAGAACCGAGGATTGACAATCCCGAGTGACTATTACGTGTAACAGTACTTTGGATAGAATTTGAAGCTTGAAGACCATGGGCATAGACCCCTCTTCCTGACTTCGTACAACCTCTAATCCATGTCATTGCGTAACTCTCGACACAAGTGGTCCGAAGAAGGTCAGATATACCTCGTTCGGATGCTCAGATTGAAGTTCTGCAAGTTTAACCGGACATTACAGTGCACGACTACATGTACTACGAGACGACGAGACCCGCGAGGCTCGGATGCATCACGACCAGCAGTTGTACCTGCGGCCATCTTTCGATATATACAAGCCTTGGGGTCAGCCATTTGAGAAGAAGAGGGAGGGAAAAAGGCGAGGAAGCCCTGTCTATTTTACTCTGCATACACATCTTTTGAGTGTTTCCTCACTTCTAAACACTAGTTAGCTCACATATAGCTATCTTTTATTCGGCGGGAGCTAAGTGTTTATCCATTTAAAGTCATAGAAGTCTACTTTGGCAGCCCACTATAAGCCTTCTTATATTCTATAAAGCCTTCTTCTAATATTAGCACACACTGTTGTACACGTTGAGAGTCGTGTGAGTGTGTTTGCCTGAACTTCGGTATGTGGTTGTCATTTCTGTCTATATATATATACTTATATATATGTATATATTTCATATATGGACTAACATTATCGAGTTATGTCTCGATTGAGCCTAGACTTCGGTCTGGAGCGTTTAATTGCTTATATATATATATATATATATATATATATATATACTTATATATATAAACTGTGGTCAGGCTCTGTATGATGAGCCTAGATTTTATATCCGGTGCGTTTAATTGCTTATATATATATATATATATATATATATATAAGAAAGAACGACCGCTTTTATATATATATATCCAAGTGCTCACCTGATATGTCCTGACAAAGAATTATATATATATATATATATATATATATTTATATTTTCATCAGCACGGAGTTCACTTTGTGGCCTTTTCTGACTTTTTATTTACATTTCGTCTCGCTCAGAGTTTACTTACGTGGCAAGTTGATCGCTTATGACTTTACTTACATTTTGTCCTTACCTGAGTTTACTTCTCGGCTGGTTGATCATGCTTTTTATATATATATATATATATATATATATATATATATATATATATATATATATATATAATCGCTTACTACTTTCCATACAAATTACAGTATCATGTGAGCCTAGGAATCATGTGATCACAGGTTCAGTCTACTGAATCTAGATTCGGTTCCCATGATGGACATTTTTCAAATTGTATGTGACTTTGTACCTTATTTTCTGTTGTCTTAATTTCCTTGGATGGTCATCATGCCCATAAGGAGTTCTAAGATCGCTATATATTATTTTCTCGAGAATGCTTCGCATCTCAAAAATAAAAGCAAACAAGTTGAATATTTAATAATAAAATGGAAGTATGAAAAAGTCTCAATTCCTATTGAGCACAGGGTTTGAAAAACCTCTTTTATACAATTTCATTGATATATCTTGGTTAAAACTGAATTTTCCTATAAACTTCAAACCTTGTGTATATAGGTGCGAACGAGGCCTCGCACTACTTTCAAATAACTGTACATTGATCCACACACACACACATATTCATGTAACAGTTTCTTTGAGAAGTGACGGTCACCGTGGTAACACGGATGTCGGGGGGGTGCCTAACACCTCCCCTCCGCATAATTAAGCATTAGTGCAACCAGTTAAATACACTGGGTCAATGTGCAAACCTTTTTCGGTTGCATTAGTGCAACCAGTTAAATACACCAACTAGCGACTCTTAAAGTCCAATCGTCGACATTATACATGTCGGACCTTTTTCACTTGTTTTTTCAAACAAATCTCACATTAACATGAGAACACCAAAGAACAAGTAACGAAAAGGGACACTCAAAAATTTCGACGTCGACAGATATTATAGAGAGAGAAACTTCTGATTCTGGTGTGATTTTTAATTCTAACCTAAGCACCCTATTTATAGGAAAATGCTTAGAACGACAAAGCAAAAAATTTAATAAAATATTTTATTTATAAAAAATTTTCCACACACCTCCTTGACCATTTCATCAGCCCATACAAATGGGGCCCACCTCACAAAAAACTTTTTTTATTAAGAAAATATTTATAACCCTAAAAATTAATTTAGACCCAATATTCCGGAACTTCAATAATTCATAATAAATAGTCTTTTATCAGAAAAATACGAATTTTATGTCCATTCCATAGAAAATTTAATTCTCTACAACTTTGTAGAAGAAAGTTTTTCCAAATTCTAAACGAAAAATGACAGAAATCCACATACGGATGATCTTGCAGGCTATAATCAAATTTCAGTCAAAATGGGGCCCACCAACATATTTTACATGTTTTTTGTAATAAAAATACTCCGGACCCAATTTGCTCTCTTCCTCCTCATTTATTCATATATCGAGCATTCATTGTAAAAATATCACCGTTATTATATTATTATATTATTACAGCATACACTTATAATGTAATATTATAATAATATATTTGAATGAATTATTTTATCAAAGAAGATAAAATATCAACTCTTAATAATTGTCTCTTTAAAATTTCTACATTAAATAAATATTTTTTTAATCATTTTTATCAATAATTAATTATTCACAAATAATATTACAGAATCACAATAATGACAACCAGGTCGTTCCCAGGAAAGAGGGGGCTTTCCGATAATGATTTTTCCTTACTGGCGCGCAATTAGGTGACCAAACCTCTTTCCTAGACAGAATTTCCTTAGACATTGCCAATAATGCTATCTAATAGTATTATTCAAATAATATGAATTATTGATCTGATAATGAAAAATATTTTGCAGTGACAATTATGGAATGAATAATATAAAATATCAACGTAGCAATTATTGAATCAATAAAATAAAATATTAAACAGTAATTACTGTAACAATTATTGAGTAGTGACTTCTTACATAAAAATCAATAATTAGAATTATTGTGCAATACCGTGTGCTACTGTGCAACACCGTGTATTACTGTATTTTAACCACCGAGTATTCCAACAGTTTTAACAGTAACAACTACGCCGTTATTTATAAAAAAACTCATACTTGTCGTTTTCTTAATCCGACAGTTTTTTGTTATGGGACCCACAAATTGCTGCGCCATCGTACGAATATTCCCCGACAGCAAGAATATTCCACGACCAAATGAATATTCTCCGACAACAATGAGTATTTTATAACCACTTACTTATTTAAAATATTTGCGCATTTTACCCATAACTAACCACATTAATCAAATCAACCCCTTACTATTTCCAAATAGAGGAAATTCAATTTTATAAAAAGTTGGGGTCTTACATCCTATTTATAGGAAAATGGCAGGACACTATTTAAGAAAATCATGGATGCACAGTAAAATTTTCGGATGAAGTTCACAGATTAATTTATCAGCGTTTGGTTTTTTTGTCAAGGTGTTTGCCAATGAGGAAGGACTAGCACAAGTCAACTGTCCAACGAGGGAACACCCTCATTTGCAAGTTATTGAATAGGTATAGCATTTTAGCCAATAAGCTTTCATCCTGCCAAATAGATTACCCTCTTTTAGGGTCACCCCCTTTATAATTTAATTCGCACATTTCTAAAATCAAATAGAACGGATACCAATTTAAAAAGATAATTGAACAAACATCTTCCACTCATCAATTATTATTCTTATATTTAATCAACATAAACTTATTCATCATTAATATTATAACTCACAATATTAACAACCAAATCATTCCCAGGAAAGAGAGGGCTTTCCGATAAGGACTTCTCCTTATTGGCGCACAATTAGGTGACCAAACCCTTTACTCGATAGAACTTTCTAGATATTGTCAATAATACAAATAATAATATGAATAACTTTATCGTCTCAATTATTGATTTAATAATATAAAATAATATGCATATGATACTGTGACAATAATTGAATCAATAATATGAGATACTATGCAGCAACTACTGTTGCAATAATTGAATAAAATTGAGTGACTTCTCACGTAAGCATCAATAATCAAAGATACTGTATAATACCGTGTGCTACTATGCAACCACGCCAGACATCGTACTTTTATCACCGGGTATTTCAATAGTTAACGGTAAAATTTTTGTCGTTATTTTTATAAAAAGACATTTCTGTAATTTTCTAACTCCGATAGTAATTTCGTTCTGGGGTCCACCAATGATTGTGCCGTCGTACGAATATTTTCTGACCAAACGAATATTTTATGACAACTTGCTAACTTTAAAAAATTTATAAATATTACCCACAACTATAACATTATATCCAATCCACACCATAATATTCAAAATGATATTTAGAAAAATTTATTCTTTATTCATAAAAGTTGGGGTCTTACTGTGACGCCCCCAAAATAGGTATACATCACCCATTCTGAGTCACCAAATAGAATTCAAATACAAACTTCATTTATACAATACGAAAAATCGTACCTGAGAGTTTTTACATGAATATTGTCTCATAGACAATATCCAAACTCAAATGGAGTCCTCATTATATTTATTATCACACTATTTTATAAAATAGTGAGGACTACTACTGCCACCATCTCGGACCGTCACTCCATTCCCCGAATAGTCTCAGCTATGTTCTCATTTCCTGAAGAGAACAATAAAAGCAAAAGGGTGAGCTCAACTAGCCCAGTAAGAAATATTATGACTAAGATAATGCAGAATAAATTATCATTAGCCTTCAACAGTGTTAAACTGATAGAATACAATAAAAAGCAAGTTTAACTGCAGTGGAACAAACAATCCATTAGAAGAGTCAAGTAGAGCATGCTATCTACTATCTTCTATGATTTAAAAGTTTATCATCAATTTTATCGCTAAGACTCAGCTTAATAAATAATCCACATCACTGAATTATCCATGCACTACGGGCCAATGATAATCGTGTTATCACCAATGGTCATGATCATGCCAACAACTGTCTATCAATGCAATACGGGCCAATGAGGACTTTTACCATATCATTTGTAATATTACAGTTCATGATTATACCGAATAATCCCTGGTCATAATCATACCAACAACTGTCCATAAATGCACTACGGGTCAATGAGGACTTTCATCACAATATAAGCATAAGGATGATGACAATGATATAAGAATTCAATTAAATGAGAACAAGGATAAATTTTAAAGATTTATAATTCAATTTATTCATAATTCAATAATGTCCAAATTGTCAACATGATACTACTTTGTGGAGTAAAATTCAAGAATAATATTGTATCAAAAATAATTTGGATAGAAAAGAAATCAACTTTTATCATGAATAGTACCCCGGGTGAATAGTATCCGAGTGAATAGTATCCCGTAAATAGTACCTCGTGAATAGTACCCCGGCATAAAAAAATTAAAACTTATCAAGAATGTCCAGAATAATATTTTCATGAAAATATACTAGATGAAAAGTAAATATTAAGGATATTCTACTAATTTCAAGGAGTATAGAAGTAATAATTTAACAAAATGAGTGTAGAATTCGGAATCTGAAACAAAATAATATTACTTACATGCTATAGAGTATGGAAGAAAATATTATTTCTTACGAATATTGAACAAAAATAATATCCCTTACCTAAAAAAAGAGTGCTTCTGACTGGTAGGGCGGGGATATTCTTGAAGAAAACTTATACTATTTTCTACGCTCAAAGTTTCCTTAAACTCTAAAGAAATATGCTCAATATTATAGAAGAAAAATTCTCTGATTCTGGAGTGATTTTTAATTCTAAACTAAGCATACTATTTATAAGAGAATGGAAATATACTATTTAAAAAATAATCATGGGTGAACATTGGGAATTTCACGGGCGCCGAATTTGTTCGGTTGAAATTTTTTTGATTTACTATGCAAATACTATGTATAATAAAATATAATATATTTTATTTTTCATAAAAAACAAAATTTATAAAATATTTATTTATATATATACCCTCCATTCCATATTCCCCCCCTTTCTGACTAACATATATATATATATACACACACACACACACACACACAACAAAATTGAGATAACTTTCTACCGAAAGTTTTGAAAAATGGTTAAGTGGGGGGTCCATATAATAAACCAAATTTATAACAAATACTTCATAAAAATCTCCTCAATATTTTTAACAATATTTATTCATCAATAATATAACTTGCAATAAATGTTCTAAAAGTATTTAAAGGGAGGCGCCAATGAGGGGGGAACTATCGCTTGGGGGGCCTGATTTAATTTTTTTATTTTAAGCCAGTTTTAATATTTTGTCTTTTATTTATCCAAACAAAATAATAATATAAAGCAAAACAATCTATAATAAAGATAATAAAGTCATTTGCTTAAAATTCAAACACATATCCATATTGCTAATGTCAAAATTCAAAAACAAACATGCAATTTTTCAAATTTCAAACATATTTTTAACGTATTAGTTTTATTCATAAACAAGATTGCTATTAAATAATAAAATTTAAAATTTAAAAATTTAATTCAATATTAAAACTTAAGAAACTAAACATAAATTTAAGAATTATATTGAATTAAATTAAATATTACAAATGTATTATTATTTATATAATTTGAAGTTGGTATAAGTTCAAAAAATTATAACTATAATTAAATTATCCATTTTAAATTGATATTGTTCACTTCTTGTTATGATTTGATATACTACAACCTGTATTATGATTATGGTAAATCATTAAAAAAATAAATATATCAAGGTCTAGTTTCGGTAGTTATTAAATTTTTTTAAAAAAAACCTCTGACTAGGCACCGCTTAATTTCCTTGAGAGATTTTTTTGCCGCCTTGGGCCTAAATGAGGGGCCAGGGGGCCTAGGCGGGGCGCCAAGGGGGGGACTAGCGCCTATGCGGGGCCTAGACGGACCTAGGCGAGGATTTTTAGAACACTGCTTGCAATATTAACAACCAGATCATTCCCAGAAAAGAGGGGGCTTTCCGATAAGGATTTCTCCCTATTGGCGCGCAATTAGGTGACCAAACTCCTTTCCTCGATAAAACTTTTTAGACATTGTCAATAATGCAAATAATAATATGAATAACTTGTCATCTCAATTATTGATTTAATAATATAAAATATTGTGCAGATGATACTGTGACAATAATTGAATCAATAATGTGAGATCACTACAAAAAAAATGGTGATTTTGCAACAAACAATTTTCGTTGCTAAATGTGTAAAATTTCGTTGCCAAATACCACTTGCATCGATTTTTTGATCGTTGGACATTTCGTTGCGGAATGAGCGTTACTAATTGTCTAGCAACGAATTATTTTTTTCATTGCAGAAAGTAATATATTTCGCAACGAAATTTTATTTTCGTATAAAATCATAATCATTTAGCAATGAAATATTTTGTAGCAAATTTATTGAGAAATTGTTACTGAAAAACAATTTTCGTTGCAAAATACGTCTAATTGGCAACGAAAAGAATCTTTTTATTTTCCAATGAAGATAAAATTTGTTACATTTGATACACGTTTGCCAACGAAGTTTGCCGTTACTAAACAATATAGAAATTATTCCTTAATTAATTTTCATTGCTAATTGTGTACTTTTTGATAACGATGTTTGTTGCTAAATGTACAAAATAAACCAGTTATATATTAATTTGCAACTAAATTTTGCATTACAAAATAAACCAGTTATATATTAATTTTTTTATCAATAATTATGATGAATTAGCAACGATACTATTCGAAGGTGATTATTTTTAAAGAGCTACAAAAGTTATTGTCAATTAACAACGACATTATACGTTATTGTTTACTTTTCAAGTGTAACAAAATTTGTTATGATTTGCAACGATATAAGTATTGCCTTTTCTTTTGTTATGTAACGAATGTCAAAATTATTTTATAAAAAAAAAATTTATGTCTCAATAACCCCATAATACAAAAAAAAACTAAAATAATATTAATTAAATAAAATCATCTGATACATGATCATTCATCATCTTAACAATCAAACTTCGTACGACTGAAAACTACAAAGCCCGTCTTAGTTGACACTATCTGCCATCAAGAGGTTAACACTAGCGCCATAAATGAAAAAAAATCAAGAAAAGAATGTTTGTAATAGGAAATAATACTTAAGCTTACACAAGAGTTTCAACCATGGTTCATCCTCTAGATATTCTGCCAATATTAAAACAGCATCAACCACTACACCAATAAAGAGGTTAATTAAAGAATTTAAAGATATAATTAAGATATAATTTGACCGTCTTCCACCTACTAGGATGACAGCATCTGGCAGGACTATATGTTTTCCTTCATGTGATTTTCGGCCTGCTGTTTAAAGAATGGCAGTCCCAAAACAGGCTCCTCTAGGATAAAAATGAAGTGAAGAAGCTTTAAACTTGGGCATAAAAAGAATGTTACCACACTGCATGCAGGTATCTACGATAGGTATTCTTCCTCAAAATGGTAACAAGTTTACCGTAGCAACAGAGATCCAACAGTAAGGAATAGATTTGAGAGAACATGCGAGCCATCAAAGCAAAATAGAGGACAAACTTACTGCAAGTGATATGTCTTTTCCTGTAAGATGGAGTTTGCACACGATTACATATTGAAATATAAGAAACCTCAAGCTTAAAATTGTTTCAAGTATCCGCCCCCTCAAAGTTTGGATATGAGCCTGCATAATGATGAGTAAAATTATAGATATAAAATTTCCATCTGTAGTAATTTTCCTACATGGTCATGCAAAATATAAAAGAACTGTAGAAAAACTAAGTCAAAAAATCGCCTGGCTACAAGGGATGTAACGACACAAAAATTTGGATTTTCCAGAATTTAAGTTTAAAGAATTAGTTATTATTAAAAATAAATTTTTATTAATAATATTATGTTCTATGTGTTTATTAATTGTTCTAGAACCTAGGATGATTATAAGTCGAGAGGATTCTGGCTACGAGCTATACTGAACGAGTAATAATGTTCAAGACAAAAATGAAAATTTTCCGGAAACAAAATATTTTTGGGGAAAAAGACGAAATAGGCACTATTCACTAGACGAAACCCTAAGGGTTAGGGTTTGAATAACCTAAGCCTTTCAGAGAGTTCGGTATGTCGAAATGACATTCTGTCGAAAGATTTGACGATAATATATCATGAACAGTTAAGTAAGCCGATAAAAGTTTTTCTCGAAAAACGTGCAGAAATCGGACGAAATAAAAATGACAAAAAAGTACTGCTATGTACTTTTCATTCATTTAGCTACGTTAGGGTAAAACGTGAAGGAAAATGCTTAACTCCAAAAAGTGTTTTTCAGTTTTTTAGAAATCCGAAGAATACGTAAAAGTTAATCGGTAAAGGAAAGACGAAATATCCAAAAATATTTGGATTCCAAGAATCGTAGTTTTTAAAACTGTCGGACGAAACCCGAAAGACGGAATCACGTAACTTAAAGGCTAAGTAGACTTAAGGGCTATGTTAACTTAACACTTAAGTAATGAATAGTATGGAGGTGTGAATAGTAAGGAGGTTAGGGGTGAAATGACTATTTTTCCCTAGCTTTGGAAAATCTATAAATAGGAAGCTAGATTTCATTTAAATGAGATTTTGAAAAATCCTACACTAGAGAGAGAGAATTCGGATGGAGAGGGAGAAGGAAGAGCATGAGCATGAATGTTCGGATCAAAAATGTTCGTGAAATGGAAAAGCTAGCAAATCGCCAATTTTGTCTAGCAAAAGAAAAATAAATAGGAAAGGTATTGAAACCTAACTTCTATGTTAGATTTTCTTTAAAGTTTTATATGTTTAAAACATAGCTTAATGAAGATAAGAAGTAGATGATGTTAGGAATGATTTCATATGGTTGAAATCATGAGAAATAATGAAAATAAGAATTTGAAGTTTAGTAAATAAATTTCTTAAGGAAGTATAAGATTCGTAATGAATTAGAACGATCCGAGTGGATTATGTCAATAAGTAGGTGTAATAAGTAAGGAACGATGATTTATAACATCAAATTCCAATAAAAAGTGAAATCGTAATCCAAAATATCGATTAAAATGAAGAACGAACGAAGAACACGAAGAACACGCAAAGAACACGAAGAACGTTGTTGATGGAAAAATTTAAAACCATCATATGATATTTGTTGTTGATGGACAAGTTTAAAACCATCGCGTATAAGTTTGATGCATATTTCTTGATTAGGAACGGTAGAAACGTTCATAAAGAAATGATTAAAACTTAGCTATAACGAAGTTATGGCGAAAATTTCGTAAAAGACAAACGAGAATTAGAAAGTTAGTAAATGAACCCGAACATGTATGGTTTCATAAGAATGTAAGAGAACATAGAAAACGTGAGTCGTGGACTCAAGAACGAAGGAATTCTGAGTTCGGATGACCAAATTACGGACGAACAAACGAAGAGCGTTAAAAATGTAAAATATACGAAGGGTGAAGATTAAGCCAATTGAACGACATGTTAATGGATTCAAAATGAAGTTCTGTCTGGGGGTATTGAAGTACGTAAGATAAGGAAGAGAATGACTTTGGAATGACCTCGTTCTGAGTTATAATGAAGGAGTTATGAGATCGGGAAGTAGCATCTCAAAATGAAGTTAACACTTAGAAGAAATTATCAAGAATTAGGGCTTGGCAGCAAGGCTGACCATGCCTATATAAGGTAGGTGGAAATACTGCTGCACTGCGAGAGCCGAGTATCGCAAACTTCACAGCCAGTAGCTCGAGAGATAGAAGGGAGAGTGGCACCGCAACGCTAGTGTAGGGAAAAAGCCAAAGAAGAACTTTTAACTCCTCAATTCTTGGGGGAAACGTATGTGAAGATAAAGAACATAAGATTCGTTAAATATAACACTTTATTTAGTGAATTAAACCTTTAATGAAGGTCGAACAAAAAGGTTATATGAGAGTACAAGAGAAAGAATGTAAACGCGGATTATGGAACCGATATCCGGGGACCGTAGTTATGATAAACGAACGTGGAGGATTGCTATGATTGTGATTCCTTAAACGTTGAGCGGCGAGGGTAATGAATAACATTTTGATGTTATGTCATGATAGTGAGAGATAAGCGTAAAGCGTATAGACGCTGCAAACGCAACGTTGTTGCGATAAACAAGCGATCTTTGCATACAACAAACAGTATGTCTTGGATAATAAGAATGACTAATGAACACGGGGTTCAAGTAGTGGATAATGAAAGTATTAAGTAAGATACGAATGGTATTAAGAAAGTCGTAATGAACAGTATTAAGATTAATGAAAGCCGAAGGTGAGTCATATAAGAATGAATCCTGAGGTATGACATTTAATTGCAAAAAAGCCGTAAGGAATAAGAAATTAATTTAACGTACATATAGTTTAATAGTTCAAATAATTTAAGATAAGTTAGGTTGTGGTGCAATCGTAACCTTTGATGGTTGACATATGGGAACTGGGCTAAACAATTCCTTCAGAGAGCGAAGATATATACAAAATTGGCAACCGATCTAACTCACTGTTATGGGCAGTGTAGATGAGACAAGAACTTGTTTGTTGGTTATTTGTGGGAAACCACTCAGAGTACCATATGAACTACTAGCAGAGAAGCAATGTGTGTTGAGTCCTAGAGAAGTAATAAGAAGAAGATAAAATGTAAAACATCAAAGATGATGAACGTAAAAGTAAGACATCTCCAGTATGTCATGAAGCGAAGTAAACGATAATGAAAGTGGTCGCGTAAACCTAGGTTGCAAGAACGCGAATCGTAGGAAGTAAAGTTAAGCAAACTAATGCATAAGTCAAATATACATCACTAATTAGTGTATGTGTTATTTTTCTTATGTGCTACAAAGGAACTGGAATGAGCAGTTCAGCGTAAGCTGTAGCTAGGCGTAAGGAAAGTTTCCTAACTTCATTCATATTTCAAATTAATGCTAGTTTCTTAAACTTCTCAGATGTTGAACTTGAGAAGTTCTGTCTATGTCCTAATGTGCGATATTTGTGTAAAGTGGTAGAACATATGAGGCCTTGTGCTAAAATGTGAACACTTCTGTGTTTCTATGAGATGAACTGTTATGTGCTTTAACTGTTCAATAAGAGAATGCTCTGTTCATACATGATCCATTATTGTTAAGTCTGTGCTAATGATTCTAGCAGCATGTAATGTAATATGAAAAAGGTAGAAGAATGAAAGTATTTTAAATTAAAGTGAATATTGTTTTAAAATGATAGGAATTGAGATTATTCCTATTATTCAAGCTGCTTCATAACCTCTATTCGGTTATTGAAGTCTTAAAAGAATGTTTGAATTCTTGAAGATGTTTGTTCAACTGCTATGACTTGCTGGGCAATTGAATGCTCACACTTGCTTTAAATGAAAAACATTTTCAGCGAACGATGTTAGAAGAACTTAAGGATCTCGTAAAGATCAAGTTGACGGTATCCAAATGAAGTGCCATTCAGAATGTGGATGAGTGAGAAGATCAAGTGAAGACTTGTAATATAAAATAAGTTAAATGAACTTTAGATTGGTTAAACTGTTATGTATCATTTGTGGCGGATGAAAGTCACTCTTGTAAGATGGAATGAATAATGTAATTATCATTATTTATAATGAAAAGGTTATATGGTTTTTAGAACCTGAGTTTTGAGTGTGTATGTTGTTATATTTCAGTATATAATGATGTATGTTTGGAAGAAGATGGGATCGTGACGTACGGAATCCGGGTGTGAAGATAGACCGGATTTCGGGGCGTTACAAGGGAAACATGGTTAAGTTATAGCAGAATGGGCTACTTCATACCAGACATCCAATACTCTTTCCCACAGAAAAGACTAGGAAAAAGAATTTCACAAAAATAGATAATAACAAAAATCAAAAAGAAGAAACCACTAGATACGAGGAAGCAAAATGATATAAAATGCAACATCTAAAGGAAAAATAAACTAACAAGTTCAAAGAAAATAGTTATAACAAACCTGTTCTTCATCCCACCAAGATTCCCAGCTATTATCTCCTTTAACCCCAACACCTTTATACAGAAGCCAATTGATCAAATCATCAAAATCTTCCACAGTTCTGGTCAAACATGAAAAATAAGATATAGACAAGACATAGTCAAAATTTAATAAGCATCATAAACATACTCTGCAAATTAACCAAAGGCCCCAAAAATCCAAATATATAGTCAAGCATAGAAGATTGAGGGGGTCAATGCAAAACATAAACATCAACTCATTTTTGCCACTCAAACCCAGATAGGTTGAAGATATAAGAAGCGAAGAGCCATGAAATCACAAGAAACCAACTGCTAACTATTAGCAGAATAAAAGAAATAGCACCTCCCTCAGTGAACCCATATCCGATGTAAACAATAAGGAGCAGTGCAACTTCGAGCCTGTGGAAATCAAAGAACATATAAAGTTCAAGAAATACACTGTTAATCCTCCAAGTAACACAAACCATTCCCTTAAAAAATTAGTAGTCATGCACAGATAAGATATTGCTTACGCCTTCACAAAATGACTTCTTGAGTAAACCCCTGTAATTCTCAAAGCAAACTTGATATGACGACGACAAAGCCTCGACCAGGTTGTTGAAGATCTGCAGATTTGTAATAATTATGTATATAGTATGATTTCATCCCCAATAAAATAAATAAAGCCTTCTTCAATGCATATATCACAATAGAAATTACATACCTTTGCACCTCCATGTAAGATAATACGACCAAAATAATGGGTTCTAGTACCCAACGAGAATGTGAAAAAGACAAAACACAATTTGAAGTGCATTGTAATAAAACGAAAACAAACTCGCAAAAATTACAACAATTAAGTAAATAAAAGGCTCATTTGCACTATTACACATCCACAACATTCAGAAATACTCCCTCTTTCCTGTAATGAGAGACTCACTCGACTTTTTCTCATTTTCAGATGGAGGTAGTATGGGGAAAAAATAAGCAAGACAAATAAAAACGAATTAATGCTCCATGGTGAAATACACAGTAAGCATAAACCTTGAAAACCCCAAACATCATAGAAACAAGTATCATGTTAAGTCATTAATCCATGATAGAAAGAGCTACACTTTGAGACTCAAATCAATATGAACCCAAATATTAAAAAGTGAAATACAAGTATGATCAATGAAAATATTAATTGAGCACACCTTCAGCAATCCCAATACAAGAATAAAACCCATTATCATGGGAACAACAGTAAAATCTTCAATCTGGACCAAAAATTATGCATTTAAAGCAGCATTCAATGCAGTGTTACCCAACAATTTAGCTTGCCGTGAGATTCCCCTATCAAGTCCAGAGAACGCCTGAACATTT
This sequence comes from Panax ginseng, assembly GCA_020205605.1. Classification (NCBI taxonomy): domain Eukaryota; kingdom Viridiplantae; phylum Streptophyta; class Magnoliopsida; order Apiales; family Araliaceae; genus Panax; species Panax ginseng. Next base: position 117,366,210 of record CM035133.1, on the reverse strand, counting down.
AGAAGCAAATTTATGTAAGATTAATATCTGAAAGGGAAACAACTAAGAGTCATCATGTTACTGTTAGATTTTGCTAAGCCTAGTCATAATCATATAAAGTAAGGATATAAGCAAAGAAAATAAAAATTTTGAAGTTAGAAATAGTATTCCATCAGAACATATATTCAATCACGGAATAGTTGTCATCCAGTGCAATGATTGCCCCTTGAAAATGTTTAAATGCTGGTCATATAATGCTAACCAATTAGACAATTTTTGTTAAATGAAAAATTTTCAAAAAATTCTTTCTACCCCTGAATATAGACATTATCCCTTCAATTTTATTAAAAAGTGTTTAAAAAAAGAGAAAAAAAGTGGTGTATGAAACTATAACTCTGAAGCACGTAACAGAAAGTTGCACAACACAAGGGGGGGGGAAGTTTAATACAACAAATCCCCTTTTCCTACATAAAGAACACAAAGTTTTATAAATTCCACTTTATTTTAAAACATATACTCCCTCTGTACCAGTTTGAGAGTCATGGTTCAAAACTATGTTTTTGGTACGAAGTCAAAGGCATGCCATTGACATGTTTAGACAATATTACAACGTAATTGAAGAACATTTTTTACATAGAAGATAAAAAAAGAACCCTCTTAAATTTTATGCAGCCTACTTTAGTGATGTAGTTATCTTTTCCTTTTGGGAAGCCCCCACTTTGCTTGTCATGAATTCCTTACTGGGATCCCCTTTGTTTTATATACTCGTTAGTTGAGATAGGGTCCAATCATAAAATCATCAAGAATTTTCACCTTTTTATTCTTGCAAAAAGAAATATAGAGAGTAAGGTTGGTGGTTACTTACTTTTCTTCGTGTCTAAACTAATAACCTCGCAAAAGCAATTAATATGGACCACTTGGGATCCTTAACACAGAATGTCCAGAAGTTAAAATAAAAGGTAGTGTCAAAAATTTATCACTTTGAAAGTTATTACTCCCTCCATCCCATTTTAATAGACGTTCTACAAGTTTTCACGTAAATTAAGAATGAATACAATTTTACTATTTTACCCTTAATTAATATATCATCCCATTAATGCTTCTCTGTTTTCTTCTAAAAATTCTCACTCCTTCTTCCTATTACCGGTAGCAGAGAAATACTACATAGATGCAAGCCTTTATCTTCTCTCTCCCTCTCTCTCTCTCTCCAGAATTAAGATCTACTCCATTGAAGATCATCCGGATCACCCTTCACCCGCCAGATCTGACCGTTCAGATCACCAATCGCCGGAGATGGATTCATCTTCTTAATGGGTTTGGAGGAAATTACCAGTCCGATCGCCAGTGCCGGAGATGGATTCTCAGATCATCAATTATTAATTTTCAGAGATGGATTCTCAGTTCATCTCAAAACTGTTAGTTGAGTCATTCATGGAAATTAACAGTTCCTGTTAGATGATTCATTAAAAAATTTCCTGAGTCATTCATGGAAATTAAAAAAATTTGTTAATGCTCAACTAACAGTTCCTGAGATGGATCCTCCAAACTGTTAGCCGAGTCATTCATGGAAATTTCAGGATCTGAGTGATGATTTTTTAATTCAAAATTTTTTAATTTCCGGAGATGGATTCTCAGTCCGATCGCCATGCCAGAGATGAATTTATTTTTAATATCCTAGCCGGAACTGTTTTCAATAGGCATTAATAGTGGTAGAGAAGGAAAATAAATGGAAAAATATTCTTGGGATTGTAGAGCGTCAAATATTTTGGGAAAAAATCCTCCTAAAACGTCTATTAAAATGGGATGGAGGGAGTAATATAATTTTCATGTAATGTTTGCATACTGGTCAACTACTTACAGTAACAGAATAAACTACAACATATTTGTCCGACTGATTCAAGGGTAGTCATGAAAATGATTAGAGAAATCAGTGGCCACAAATCAGAAAACACAGTTTCAACATATCCAGAACAACCAGAATGTCTCCAGTTCACAAGGTTCTGTACAATTGAAGGCATAAAGATACAGTCACAAGGTACCCATTAATTGCAGAAGCTGGAACAAGGAGTACCCAGATGGCCCTTCATCCTGACAGTATCGACTCACGTATTTATAATATAAAAATGACCAACAAAAATAATATTAAAATGATAATAATATGATGACAAACATTCTAGATATGATTAGTTAAAATGAAAAGGAAAAAAGAAAGATATCAAGAAATATTTACAAGTATGCGAAGACAATACCAGGTAGACCCTTCCATAAAAGAAAATATACACGGTAAGAATTGTCATCTGCATATATTCAGAACAAAATAATTTTTTAGAAAATCAAAAATCTAAACATCAAAAGAAGTCAAATTCTTATGGATATTTAACAAATAGAAGGAACTGAAGAAGGCGATAGCATACCATGGTGAATACATAAAAACCAAGCTGCGGTGAAGTAGAAAGAGAGCATCCTAAAAAGTCAAAAAAAGTCATTCGATCCTCGTATACATCCCTGCTCACAACTTATTCCCCATTACCACCAGCTACTTTTCCTTCAAAAAGGGCAATTTGGTTCAACCCAACATCTCTTCCCTTTCCAACCTACATAAATAAAAACACATTATAAACATTAACATCAAGATATTTAACTTCACCAAAAACATAAACTTGCAAACCATAACAAACTTGGAAGTATTCATGGTATGTGATGTTACCGTGTCTCAACGTTGAATTAAATCCTGCATCAATGTTAATCATTGAAGGAACTAAATAGATAGAAATGTAAGCTAATTCTACAGTAGTATAGAAATTATTAACAGTGCAAATTAAAGATATAAAACTTACTCCTTTTCTATCAGAAGGGCGTGGTGCTAATTCTTTCTTGGTTACAATATGTCCTCTGTTCAGACCCATAAAGAGTCCAGTATTTGGCTATTTTGGAGCCATCGCCTGGAAAAGCATGGGTAAATAATATATTCATTAACATTGAATTCCAGAATAACATAATTGCAGATATGCTGCGTCACCCTAAGGTAACAGGATATGACAACACCCCTTTATTTGACCAACAGGAACCTCCCGCCTCAATGAAGGAGAAAGAAGGCTCAACCCCTGTAATCTCAAAGTAGAGCTTGATATGTGACAATCTGTCTTTGGCTTTTGCACATATTGCATACTTCGCCCCAATTTCATTATAAATTATCACATTATTTAACCCATTAGAAAAAACTATCATTAAGAGCAAAATATTAGAATTTCAAGTCTGCCTGAATGCATCCAATAGCACATTTTGAAGAATAAGAACCCATTGAGGAAGAACCAAATAGATAAAAGATATACATACTAGGTGTTTTAAAACCATGTACTCCTATCATCTCTCTCAACACTCTTTATTTACTGTGGTCATGTGATTAATTCATGACTGCCTATTCAATTTGTCAGTCATATCCATCAATTCTCATGCTTAAGCTAAAATAGACTTATTTAGAAATTTTAACAAACACCAGAAAGGCATAGCTTAAATTTCCAGATTTCATAGAGGTTTAAACATGGTTCTAGCAAAAAAAAATCATAGAAATCCTTCCTTATTACTCCATAAAACATATATTCCCATCACAAAACACAGTTCCACAACCAACCAGAGCAATATATGGCAATACAAAACGCCATTTACTTTGAATTTCATGAATGTAATAAGAACATATGGTTACCTATTGCTTGATGAAATTTCTAGGCTTGATATTGAGTAAATATCACTTCTTTTTTGCTCTCATTAGCTTTAATTTTCCCTCCCAATCAGCTCGTGACTTCATATCCTTAATGAATTTAATAACTTCTAGCCGAAATTGGGAAAATTTTGGTGTTGATAACTTTGGCAAATTCGCGAGAGAGAAAATGGAACGGATGGGCTAAGAAACAGTGTACTAAGATTGGTTTAGGGAAAATTCAAAAGGAATGAAATTTGTAACTTTAATTGTGTAATAATGGAAGAGGCTGAAGGAGAAGGAGAGAACGACCCACCTTCAAAGATAAAAACACCCCCACTATCGCAACAGCTACGATCTCCGATCCCAATTGCCAGATCGGCTCCAAAACAGTCCAAGTCTCCTACCTCCAGCCACCATTTTCTATCTCCAATCCACGATCCTTCTCCTCCGTCACTTCAGCAAACATTACAATTCAGAAGAAGAAGAATTTAGATATCTTTTCGAGTTTACAGCAAAAGATAAAAGTTATGTAATTATAACTATGAGCTATAACCAAAATAAAAAAATAATGAATTTCAAAATAAAGTTTATTAATAAATGAATATTAATTTTATTATTTTTAATAAATATAATGATTAATATTATAAATTATAATTCGAGTAAGTTTTTATTATTTTTGAAATATTAAATTTTAAAATGAAAACTTTAATTACAACAATAGTTAGAATAAAAAAATGAGTTTTAAAGTATAGTATTAATGAATGAATGTTAATTTATTTATTTTTAATAAATACATTAATTGATAATCTAAATTACAATTCAAATAACTTTTCATCATTTTTGAAATTCTAAATTTTAATTTTAAAATGAATGCTCTAATTACAATTATAAATAGAATAAGAAAAAAAAAAAATAATGAATTTTAAAAGTATAGTTCATTAATTTTAAATTAATTCGAACCTAACACATTTTAATAATAAAATTATATTATCCATTGTTATTGCCTCATGTTATCGCAAGTAAATTTTGAAAGTACAAAATTTGTAACAAGCTAATACCTATATATTTAATTAATTTATATATATGTGACTTATTAATTATTGATTATAAGTTTTTAATTTACTTTTGCTGCACTTGTTGATTCACAAGTTGTTCAAGTTAGTGAGAAGAAGGTTTTGGATCAGAAAGCATTCATGTTGTTCTATTATCGAGATAATAGAAATTTTGCTACAAACAAGCTTGTTGATGTTGCTCGGAAAGAGATCATGGCGACAAATGTCATGGGAAGAAATAAACCTTATTTAAATTTCAATCAAGAATTAAAAGGATTGTGTTTCGTACTTTGATTTTTGTTGGATATCCATAACCATTTATTATGGTTAGTGAGTCTGTAATGTTTATTGTGTAAGACCCCAACTTATTATAAATAAAATTGAATTTTCCTATATTCATTATTCTAAATTAATAAGGTGTTAATTTGATATAATGCTTTGGTTATGGGTGAAATGTGCAAATTTTACAAAATAAGCAAGTGATTATAAAATATTCATTTTTGTCGGGGAATATTCTTTTGGTCGTGTAATATTCTTTTGGTCGTGGAATATTCTTTTTTTTTGTGGGAATATTAGACGCACGCTTGCCCATTCGATTCGTGGGGCTCATAAGAATAACTATCGGATGAAGAAAATGACAAAGTTTGAGTTTTTATAAATAACGGCGTAGTTATTACTGAATTATCTTGTTGGGTTACCGGTGGTTAAACTACTGATGTCTGCGCGCAGGCACAAAGAGTACCAGATTGCACAATATTGTTGAACTATTGATTCGTATGTAAGAAGACACTACTCAATAATTGTTACAGTAGTTACTGTTCAATATTTTATTTTAATTGATTCAATAATTGCTGCGTTGATAGTTTATATTATTGTTGTTTCAATAATTGTCACTGCACAGTACTTCCCATTATCAGATCAATAATTCATATTATTTGAATAATATTATTAGATAGAATTATTGGCAATGTCTATAAAGTTCTGTCAAGGAGAGGTTTGGTCACCTAATCATGGCGCCAAGAAGGAGAAATCCTTATTGGAAAGCCCCGTCTTTCCTGGGAACGGCCTGGTTGTCATAATTGTGATTTTGTAATATTATTTGTGAATAATTAATTATTGATTTATATGATAAAGATAATATTTATTTGATGTGGATATAAATGATTGATTTATTTATGTGGTTATAAATGAAGGAATTAATACTGAGGTGTTTTATCAGTATTTTGTCAGAATGGAGGAATTAAAAATCATCCGTTTGTAGATTTTGGATATTTTCTATTTGGAATTTGGAAAAACTCAAAGCTACAAAGTTGTAGAGAATTCGATTTCAGGCAGAATGGACATAAAATTCGTATTTTTCTGATAAACGGGCTATTTTCTATGAATTACTGAAGTTTCGGAAAATAAAATGATTTTTATTAAATTATGGGTGGGACCCACTCTTGTTTGAAAACATATGGGTTGCTGATTTTATTCAAAGATGGCTGGTATTAAATGTCCAACCTAGCATGCATTGAATGAAAAGAAAGAAATAATAATATTCTATTATTTTAGTCTCCTTTGGCGTTCTAACATTTTCCTATAAATAGGCGCTTAGGTTAGAATTGAAAATCACACCAGAAACAAGTTTTCTTTCTCTCTATATTGTTGAGCGTATTTTTGTGAGTATTTAGATACTTTGAGAGTTGCTGTTCAGTACAAGTTTCCTTCGACTTTCTATCCGATATTCCGATCAGAAGTACCGTTATTTTGAGGTAAGGGATGTTATTTTCTTCTTAAATAATATTATTTTCTTCAATATCATTATGCCGAAATATTGGTGAACTTTTTAATCAAATTTGGAACTTTTGTGTCGGGGTTACTATTCACGATACTATGACACTATTCACTTAATATGACACTATTCATAGAAAAATAAAAATTTTCCTTTTTGTCCAAGATGTCTATTTTGGCTACTATCTTTGATTGTATCCATGTTTTGATCGTTATTTTTGAATTCTGCTTCACAATTGATTATTATGAAGTATTATTGATCTTGGATAAACTGTTATACGAATCCCTAATATTTGTCCTTCTGTCTCAATGGATTCGTTTTCTTTAAAGTATTTTTCATCATCCTCAGTCTTAAATGATGATATTACTGAGTATCTTTGGCCTGGAGTGCAAAGATGAATGATTAACTGATGAATATCTTCGTCCCATAGTGCAAAGATGAACAGGTGTTGAGATGAACATGACCAACTGGTGATACAAATGAATATCTTTGGCCTGTAGTGCAAAGATGAATATTTGATTAAAGATGTATATCGATTGTTGTTACTGAGGATAAAATATTGATGATGAACTTTTAAATCTTAGAAGATAGTAGAATTCATTCTCTCACGTGACTCTTCTAATGGATTGTTGTTTCACCTGATTGTTGATCTAAAATTTGTTGTCTACTGTATTCTATCAGATTTTACCCTGTTGAAGACTAATGATAATTTTTTGTATATTATCTTAGTCATAATATTCTTTACTGGGCTAGTTGAGCTCACCCTTTTTCTTTTTGTTCCATTTTTCTTCTCAGGAGGTGAGAACATAGCAGGATCGAGTTGGGGGTATGGAGTGATGGTTCTAGAAAGATGTTTTAGCAGTCATCACTATTTCTGTAAAATAGTGTATGAATAATTATAATGAGGACTTAATTGAGTGTTGATATTATCTAGAAGACAATATTTGTATTTAAACTCATAGTATGTGTTGTCGTATTTTGCACGACAATTGTATTATTGAAGTTGTAGTTTGCGTTCTGTACCATGTATTTGTGACTCGAGAATGGGTGTTGTATATACCTATTTTTGGGGGGCGTCACGGTTTGGTATCAAAGCTTAGGGATATGGTCTCTGGCGGAGATCGAAGAATAGAACTAGGAGGGGAGAGATGAGTAAATCCTTCGCTAGTGTGTCCTATCTAAGCTTATTTGTTGTCGGTCATAATATAGGGATATTATGTGATATGTTGATTTGTTTAATTAACCCTTGTTTTATGGCAGTATTTAAGAATGGCTGCTGAGAACGTTAACAATGGAGTGTATGAGGCGTGGAACAACCTTTAGTCACAAACCAGGAGAACGTGCAACAGGAAGGCAATATTCCTCCTGTAAACAATGCTACCGAACAAACGATGAATGATGGAATGTTAAGGAGCTTTTTGCGGTTCATGCAAAATCGCATGACGAGGAGACTCGTGTACAAAATACTGGTGGAAGTGATGGCAACATTGATCTCATCATAGCCAAGCAGTTCAAGGAGTTGGGACCACAGTTTTTGGGAAAGCCCGATCCATTAAAAAGCGGAAACATGGGTCATGCAAATTACCAAGATATTCGATGTCTTGGGATGCACGGAGGAAATGAAGGTTCCATTCGCCACCTTTATGTTCCGTGGTGAGGTGATTCATGGTGGGAATCGTGAAGCGTACTGACCACCGCACTTAACATGTCTTGGGAAAGATTTCAGAAACTGTTCAATGACAAGTACTTTCCTGAAAGTATTCGTCATATGAAGGAGGTAGAGTTTATTAAACTGGAACAGAACAACATGACTGTGTCTCAGTACGAGGAAAAGTTCGCGGAGTTATCCAGGTTTGCACCTCATTTGGTGGAGAATGAGGAGCGTGTGACGCGAATGTTTCTGAGAAGTCTAAACCCGAGATTCGTCAATACCTTATCTCTCATAAATTTTCTTTGTATTCAGATGTTGTCAACAGGGCTCAATTACTAGAGCGAGATAATGAGTATACTCAACCGAGGGATCATAACCAGGGTCATACCGGTGACAGCAATCCTCAAAGCGATGATAACCAGCGAGGAGGGAAGAATACAAACAAAAGCGGTAACCACTCGGGTGGTAATCGTGGCCATGATAATAGGAGAGGTGAGTCAAGTGGAAACTTCAAAAAGAGGAAATTCAATAATGACGGGAAGACATCAGCACCAGCACCAACAACAAATTCTAGGGGAGGAGAACGACTGCCAGTTAGATGTTACAAATGCGGGAAAGAGGGACATATCAGCCCAAACTATCCACAACAATCCAAGGTATGTTATAACAATGGAAAAGAAGGTCACATAGCTCGGGATTGTTCTGTAGCAACACCAAGTTCAGCGGGGATGGTGACTCCAAGGGTTGTCCCGGATAAGTCAAAATCAGTGGTTCTTGGAAGAACGTTTGTTGTGACTGGCCAAAACATGAGGAACCCGAACGAGGTGATCACGGGTAAGCTAATCTTGAATTCTTGTGAAGTTTATACCTTAATAGATACTCCGTTGGGTGAAACCTTTGTTACATCTACAGTTTATAAATCTTGCTTGATCCAAGTTGGCACTATCACATTACCTATTGATCTTATCTCTTTAAAGATACTTGCTTTTGATGTAATTTTAGGAATTGATTGGTTAACCACTCATCATACCAAAATTGATTGTTTTTGTAAGGTTGTTAGTTTTCATATTCCTAACCAACCTGTCATACAAATTCAAACAACTAAACCACTAAAATCAGTCACTGTCATATCAAGCAACAAAGCTATTCGTTTATTGAAAAACGGATGCCAAGCTTTCTTAGCCCATGTTATGGATTTGAATAAAGACAAGTCAGATTTGGATAATATTTACATTGTTAGAGAATTTCACGATGTATTTCTGAAGAACTTCGGTTCACCCCCGAACATGATGTTGAATTCTTTATTGACCTTGAACCGTACAAAGCCCATTTCTAAAACCCCATATCGAATGGCTCCTATTGAACTTCAGGAGTTAAAAGTCCAACTACAGGAGTTGAATTCGTCCTAGTACATCTCCTTGGGGTGCTCCTATTTTATTTGTAAAGAAGAAGACGGGAGTATGCGACTTTGTATTGACTACCGAGAATTAAACCATGTCACCATCAAGAATAGGTATCTGTTACCTTGCATTGATGACCTATTTGACCAGTTGCAAGGAGCACAATTCTTTTCAAAGATCGATCTTCGTTCTGGATATCATCAGCTGGAGATTAAAACTGAGGATATTCAAAGAGCGCCTTCGTAACTTCCCCAGATGGGCATTATGAATTCTTAGTCATGTCTTTTGGATTGACTAATGCCCCTGCTGCTTTCATGGATATGATGAACCGAGTATTCAAGGAATATTTGGATCAGTTCGTTGTTGTCTTTATCGATGACATCCTCATCTATTCCAAAAGCCGTGAAGATCATGAGCACCAATTGAACCTGATACTTGAAAGGCTTTGTGAAAACAAGCTATATGCCAAGCTGAAGAAATGTGAGTTCTGGCTTGAGGAAGTAGCATTCCTTGGGCACGTGGTGTCAAAACATGGAGTATCTGTTGACCCAGCGAAGATTGAAGCAATACAAAGTTGGGAGCAACCAAAGTCGGTGACCAAAGTGCGTAGCTTTCTGGGCTTAGCTGGTTATTATCGGAGATTCGTGGAAGGATTTTCTCGAATCGCTACTCTGTTAACTCCGTTAACTCAGTTGACTCGGAAGGATACAAAATTTGTATGGAGCGAGGAATGCGAGAAGAGTTTCCAAGAGCTCAAGAGGAGACTAATTTCTGCACCTGTTCTGGCAATTCCATCTGGTTCGGATGGATTTGTTATCTACAGTGATACTTCAGGCAAAGGGTTAGGATGTGTTCTCATGCAACATGGGAAAGTCATAGCCTATGCCTCGTGACAACTCAAAGAATATGAGTGGAATTATCCTACTCATGATCTGGAGTTGGCAGCAGTCGTATTCGCGTTGAAAATTTGGAGACACTACCTATATGGGGAGAAAGTGGAGATCTACACGGACCATAAAAGCCTCAAATATTTCTTCACCCAAAAAGAACTCAATATGTGGCAACGACGTTGGCTTGAGCTGTTGGAAGATTACAATCACACTATTCAATATCATCTTGGAAAAGCGAACGTAGTAGCTGACGCATTGAGTAGAAGATTATATGCGAGTACGAGTGCGATATTGTCAACGCAAAGGCCCATTTTGTATGACTTGCAAAGGATGGAGATAGAATTAAAGACTCCAGAGACCCACGTGATGATGGAGAATATACGAGTAGAACCAACTTTAATTGATAAAGTTAAAGCTGCTCAAGCTACGGACCTGGGGCTGATGCGTATGAAGAAGAAAGTGCAAGAAGGTGCTATTCCAGAAGCAAGAATCGATGAAGAAGGAATACTTCGATTCAACTCGAGACTTTGTATTGCTAATGATTCTGACTTGAAGCATAGAATCATGATGGAGGCACACAACACCCCGTTTGCAATCCATCCTGGGAGTACCAAAATGTATCATGATATTCGACACACATTTTGGTGGAACAATATGAAGAGAGAGATAGCGGAGTTTATCTCGAGGTGTTTAACTTGTCAACGAGTAAAGGCGGAGCATCAAGTGCCAAAAGGTCCATTGCAACCACTTGAGATTTTGAAATGGAAGTGGGAACACATTACTATGGATTTTGTTACAGGTCTTCCCATTGTTTCTCAAGGCATAAATGCGATTTGGGTTATTGTTGATAGATTAACCAAGTCTGCTCATTGCTTGCCGATACGTGAGACTTATTCCCTTGAACGTCTTGCTCGTATATACGTGAATGAGATTATGAGATTGCATGGCATGCCAGTATCCATAGTTTCGGATCGTGACCCAAGATTCACTTCAAGATTTTGGGTTAGCTTTGTAGAAAGCTATGGGAGCGCGGATTTACGATTGATTCAAGATGCCATCCTCAAACCGGACGGGCATCGGAAAAGGACTATTCAAACCCTTGAAGATCTATTAAGACTCTGTGTCCTAGATTTCAAAGGAAGTTGGGATAAGTACTTGCCACTAGTGGAATTCTCCTATAATAACAGTTATCAAGCAAGTATAGGGATGGCTCCATTCGAGGTGTTGTATGGACGAAAGTGTCGTTCTCCAGTATGCTGGGATGAGGTAGGAGAAGCAACGTTGTTGGGACAAGAATTAGTACGCATGACTACAGAAAAAGATCCAAATGATTCGACAACGTATTCAAACCTCACAATATCGACAAAAGAGTTATGCTGATCTTCATCGAAAGGACGTGGAATTTAATATTGGGGATCATGTATTGTTACGTGTTGCTCCATGGAAGGGAGTTACAAGATTTGGAAAGAGAGGAAAGCTCAATCCAAGATTTGTTGGTCCATTTGAGATTCTTGACCGAATAGGAAATGTGGCCTATAGACTCGCATTACCTCCAAACCTGTCTCGTGTTCATAATGTTTTTCACATATCTATGCTTCATAAATATGTGAAAGACCCAAACCACATTATTGAGTTAGAACCAGACGAGATAGTCGAAGATTTAATGTACGAGGAGGTACCTGTTAAGATCTTGGATAGGAAAGAGCATGTCCTACACACCAAGGTTATACCACGAGTTAAGGTTTTGTGGAGGAACTATGCTATTGAAGAAATGACCTGGGAGTTGGAATCGGAAATGAAAGCGAGGTACCCTCACCTGTTCGAAACACCAGGTACGTACGTCAATTTCGAGGAAGAAATTTTATAAGGAGGGGAGGTTGTAAGACCCCAACTTATTATAAATAAAATTGAATTTTCCTCTATTCATTATTCTAAATTAATAAGGTGTTAATTTGACATAATGCTTTGGTTATGGGTGAAATGTACAAATTTAACAAAATAAGCAACTGGTTATAAAATATTCATTTTTGTCGGGGAATATTCTTTTGGTCGTGGAATATTCTTTTTTGTTTGGGAATATTAAATATGACAGTGCAAGTGCAACCATTCGTGGGGCTCATAATGTAATAAGCATCGATGAAGAAAACGACAAAGTTTGAGTTTTTATAAATAATAGCGTAGTTATTACTGAATTAACTTTGTTTGGGTTACCCGGTGGTTAAAATCTGATGTCTGGCGTGATGGCACACGATAGCACACCAGTATTGCAGCAAGATTGTTGAATTATTGATTCGTACGTAAGAAGGCACTACTCAATAATTGTTACAATAGTTACTATTCAATATTTTATTTTAATTGATTCAATAATTGCTGCGTTGATAGTTTATATTATTGTTATTTCAATAATTGTCAATGCACAGTATTTCCCATTATCAGATCAATAATTCATATTATTTGAATAATATTATTAGATAGAATTATTGGCAATGTCTATAAAGTTCTGTCAAGGAGAGGTTTGGTCACCTAATTGCGCGCCAGTAAGGAGAAATCCTTATTGGAAAACCCCGTCTTTCCTGGGAACGGCCTGGTTGTCATAATTGTGATTTTGTAATATTATTTGTGAATAATTAATTATTGATTTATATGATAAAGATAGTATTTATTTCATGTGGATATAAATGATGGATTTATTTATGTGGTTATAAATGAAGGAATTAATACTGAGGTGTTTTATCAGTGTTTTGTCAGAATGGAGGAATTAAAAATCATCCGTTTGTGGATTTCGGATATTTTCTGTTTGGAATTTGGAAAAACTCAAAGCTACAAAGTTGTAGAGAATTCGATTTCAGGCAGAATGGACATAAATTTCGTATTTTTCTGATAAATGGACTATTTTATATGAATTACTGAAGTTTCAGAAAATAAAATAATATTTATTAAATTATGGGTGGGACCCACTCTTGTTTGAAAACATGTGGCTGCTGATTTTGTTCAAAGATGGCTGGTATTAAATGTCCAACCTGGCATGCGTTGAATGAAAAGAATGAAATAATAATATTCTATTATTTTAGTCTCCTTTGGTGTTCTAACATTTTCCTATAAATAGGCGCTTAGGTTAGAATTGAAAATCACACCAGAAATACGTTTTCTTTCTCTCTATATTGTCGAGCGTATTTTTGTAAGTATTTAGATACTTTGAGAGTTGCTGTTCGGTACAAGTTTCCTTCGGCTTTCTATCCGATATTCCGATCAGAAGTACCGTTATTTTGAGGTAAGGGATGTTATTTTCTTCTTAAATGATATTATTTTCTTCAATATCATTATGTCGAAATATTGGTGAACTTTTTAATCAAATTTGGAACTTTTTGTGTCGGGGTTACTATTCACATATGCGGCACTATTCACGAATACGGCACAATTCACCGAAAAATAAAAATTTTCCTTTTTATCCAAGATGTCTATTTTGGCTACTATCTTTGATTGTATCCATGTTTTGATCGTTATTTTTGAATTCTCCTTCACAATTGATTATTATGAAGTATTATTGATCTTGGATAAACTGTTATACGAATCCCTAATATTTGTCCTTCTGTCTCAATGGATTCGTTTTCTTTAAAGTATTTTTCATCATCCTCAGTCTTAAATGATGATATTACTGAGTATCTTTGGCCTGTAGTGCAAAGATGAATGATTAATCGATGAATATCTTCGTCCGTAGTGCAAAGATGAGCAGTGTTGAGATGAACATGACCAACTGGTGATACAAATGAATATCTTTGGCACAGTAGTAAAAAGATGAATATTTGATTAAAGATGTATACTGATTGTTGTTACAGGGATAAAATATTGATGATGAACTTTTAAATCTTAGAAGATAGTAGAATTCATTCTCTGCGTGACTCTTCTAATGGATTGTTATTTCCGCTGCAATTGTTGATCTAAAATTTGTTGTCTATTGTATTCTATTAGATTTTTCACTGTTGAAGACTAATGATAATTTTTTGTATATTATCTTAGTCATAATATTCTTTACTGGGCTAGTTGAGCTCACCCTTTTCCTTTTTCTTCCATTTTTCTTCTCAGGAGGTGAGAACATAGCAGGATCGAGTCGGGGTATGGAGTGATGGTTCTAGAAAGATGTTTTAGCAGTCCTCACTATTTCTGTAAAATAGTGTATTAATAATTGTAATGAGGACTTAATTGAGTGTTGATATTGTCTAGAAGACAATATTTGTATTTAAACTCATAGTATGTGTTGTCGTATTTTGCACGACAATTATATTATTGAAGTTGTAGTTTTCTTTCTGCACCATTTATTTGGCGACTCAGAATGGGTGTTGTATACTTATTTTGGGGGCGTCACATATTGGAACTTATGTAAAAGGGATTTCATATTTGATTTTATTACCAGTGATTTGACATTGTTTGTTGGTTCATATTTGCTACTTCTAAATTATGTCTGATACATTGTTTGAAAGGTGCCGTTGGTAACTAAACATGCATAGAAGGGTAACCATTTTATTTTTTGGTAGTAACCAAATAGTTACAAGCTTGTATCAGGACATATATCAAGTGTTAAATGTACATCTGAGAGTATACATGAGTTGCCTAAACTGGGTTGGATATACAGGTTGTTTCTGTTTTGGTTATCAGTAAAACCTGTTCTGGTTACTTTCATATAACTCTTTGGTTACTACTTTATTATATTTTAGTTACTGTTATCTTATGGTTTGGCTATTATTATTGTGCCCTCAATGTGAGATTTTGGTTACTTTTATTTTTTATTCTGGTTAATATGTAATTGTTTAGTATTGTTGGTCGATTTCGCAATCAATGAATACGTGCAAGTATACACGGTCAACAAGTAATAAATTGAAAGTAGAGTATCGTTCCCACGAGGAATTATTTAATAAAAATTACCAAGTACTAAATCTTAACCAAATAAATTTTATTTAAACAATTGCAAAGTATGATTTTTCTAATTAAGAAAACTAAATTAACTAATTAAACCGAATTGCTTTATAAATGAATTCAAATAAATAAAGATTAAGACTTCAATATCCCAATTATGAACTATAAATCAATTATCCAATTATCCCAATTATTATGCCTACTGAATTGTTAACAGGAATTCTCAAATGTCATAAGTCCTTTTCCAAGTGATCAATTGACTTCTATTTAATCCAGATTAATCTTGCTATATTCCTATGCAAAACAATTGAATTAAACTCCTTCAATTCCAATTCCTTATGTGTTACATGCGGTGAACATATATTTCCATTCAATTCACGAACCTAATTATCCGCCATGCAAATAACTAAGTCACATGTTATCATGCCCAGTTCTAACCCTAGAATTCCTCTTTCAATTCCTTCTAGAGTAACAAGGTAATTACTGATCAGATAATTAATCAATAGGCTCAAGACAAGATAAACAATTCAATTTGACACAAATAATTAGAATACATTGAATAACTAATTTATAGACATAAAAGGTTCAATTGAAATCTTAATAAAAGAGTTAGTTCATTGTCAATGAATTAAAATCAAGAATCCACAACTGAATAGACATTAAAAGATAAAAGTATGATAAGAGAAGAGAATAGAATCTGTTGTCAGGAAATCTGATACTCCCCTCTTGCTCTTGATCTCCAATGTTCTTCAATTTGCTTCAATCTCCAATGGCTAATTAAGAACTAGGGTTTATATTCTAATCTAATGGAGTATTTTATCTAGTCTAATCTATGTAATCTTCCTTTATTTTATGTCTTACATCATGTATTTATAGGTTACAAGTCCAATTTTTAGCTTAGGAACAAACCCAATCCAATTTGAAGTCAAAAAGATGTCAAAATTCGCCCTAAAACGCGTCCAAGCCTAACTAGACCCTTCCTAGTTCCTGAAGATCGGCACGGCTACTGCAACATCGCTTTCCCCAAAGGGTGCTGCTCGAGCGATAGCATAGGCTTAAAATGGGCGCCAAATCTGTCAAAAAACATTTTGGAAATTTTCTGCTCCGACGTCCTTTGGGAAAATGGCCATAACTTCTTCGTCCGAACTACGATTTTGATGATCCAAGTTGTTCAGGAAAGAGGAGACATAGATCTAAAATTTTCATTCTTTGCGTTTTTTGAAATAAGGTCCAGAGAAATGCTAAAATCAGCTCTGAAGTGACTATTGTGTAAATAGCAAGCCAAAAACGCGAATCTAGCCACCCCAAACGTCGATCCAAGTAATTTTTGTCCCAAATCCTACAAAACAACGTAAAACATGCATGAATAGACACAAACACTTCAAAATCAATCAAAAGATTAAGCTCAAACGCATTCAATTCATGGGTATAAAACTCACTCATCAAGTATACATGGATTGCCTAAACTGGGTTTCATTACATGATGTTTCTGTTTTGGTTACTATCATATAATTATATGGTTATTGTTTTATTATGTTACATTATGGTTAATGTTATTAATAACCAGATAGTTACAAGTTTGTATCAGGACAAAAATCAAGTGTTAAATGTACATTTGAGAGTGTCCTATTTATATAGTTAATGTATACTTATAAATTACATACTCATAAAAATTATCTGGAAATTATACAATTGGTATTTAAATCTGCATATAGAGGTAACCATTTTATTTTTTGTGAGTAACCAAATTTACATAAAATTGGTTCAGAACAGTATCCATCAGCTATTTCAGTTAAAATATTAGGTTGGTATCCAAACCTACATATATGGTAACCATTTTTGTTTTTATTAGTAACTAGATAATTTTAAGTTTGTATCAGAACTGTTATAAAGTGTTAAATGTATATGTTTGTTTTTATATATACCATGTCATCATGATGGAATAAGAAAATCCAATTAAGAGTTCCCATTTATATATATGATGGTCACTTATAGATCTCATATTAAAATAAAAATAGTTTGAGAAGTGCAGTTGGTATCCAAACCTGCATATAAAGGTAACCATTTTAGTTGTTGTTAGTAACCAAATAATTAAAAACTTATATTAGAACAGTTATCAAGTGCTTAATGTACATGTGAGGGTTCCCATTTGTCTAGTTGATGGATACTTTTAAATTACATAGTTATAAAAGTAATTTAGAAATGGTCCAGTTTGTAATTAAATATGAAAATAGATATAACCATTTTATTTTTGATGGATAACCAAATTTACATAAAAATGTTTCAGAACAGTTACCAATTGTTCAATATATATGTTTACTTTATGTTGACAACTCATGATGGAATCAAAAATCAAAATATTAATCAATAACAATTTTAGTTACTGTACACCATCAAAAATGTTACCAACCATGTGGTTAATGGTTACTAACTGTAAGACCCCAACTTTTATGAATAAAGATAATTTTTCTATAAATATCATTTTTAAATTTTAAGGTGTGAATTTGAAATAATGTTATAGTTGTGGGTATATTTATAAATTTTGCAAAGTACGCATAAGTTGTTTTATAATATTTGATTGGTGGGGAATATTCGTTTTAACAGGAATATTAAATACGGCAAGACAATCATTGGTGGACCCCACAATGTAATTATTATCGGATTGAGAAAAACGACAAAAATATTTTATAAAAATAACGGCGGAAGTTTTTTACCGTTAATCTGTTGAAACACCGGTGTTAAAAAATCTTTATAATCTGGCGTGTTGTTGCTTAGTAGCACACGGTTTTGATTATTGATGCTTACGTGAGAAGTCACTCAGTTTTGTTCAATTATTACTATAGTAATTGTTGCATAGTATCTCAGGTTATTTGATTAAATTATTGTCGATATTTTATATATTATTAAATCAATAATTGAGACGACGAAGTTATTAATATTATTATTTGCAATATTAATGATGTCTAGAAGTTCTGCCAAGGAGAGGTTTGGTCACCTAATTGCTCGCCAATATGGAGAAATCCTTATTGGAAAGTCCCCTCTTTCCTGAAAACGACCTGGTCGATTAATATTGTGAATTATAATAATGATGATAAATATTGTTAAATATATTGAGGTGTCTTTTTATGAAGTCACAAAAGTTTATATACATATATATATATATATTATATAAATTTTGTTTTATTAGTATTATTAATGTAATAAAACAGAAAAACTTTTTCTATAAAACATAATACTTTTATAAAGTTATTTGTTTTATTAGAATATAAATAGAATATATCATATTCTATTACTTATAGTATTTTGCATAGTAAAATCTTTTTATATATAAAATGAATACTTTTATAAAGTTATTTGTTTTATTAGACAATAATTAGAATATATTATATTTTATTATGCATAGTGTTTGCATAGTGCATGCATAGTGTTTGCATAGTAAAATCTTTTTATATAAAATAGAATACTTTTATAAAGTTATTCGTTTTATTAGATTATAAATAGAATATATTATATTTTATTTAAAAGATTTTGTTTTATTAGAATATTTTATTTATACTGCATAGTAAATCAATATGGACCATCCATTTAAAAGTAAATCAATCTGGACCGTTCATGAATTAGTTACTATTCAGTCCATTCTCCTATAAATAGAAGCTCATTCCTTCATTATTTCTTACCACTGAAACTCTAGAGAGAGAAACTATAGAGAGAAAGAAGAAAAGTATTCTGCTACTTCACTACTCCTATATCCGATTTCTTCTAAGGTAAGGGTATTATTTCTTTCGTATTCATGAAGAGAACTTACATTATTCCATTCTTTATTATTACATTGGAACATCACATGCAATGCTTACGCATGACTGCTCCGTTATTTATTATTCTCATTGGAATATCGTATTGCATGCGTATTACGCCTCGACCAGTTCCATTAATTATTATTTCATTGGAAATAACTCGTACATGCGGTCTATCGCATGCATGGTGATTTCGTTGTTATTCCATTCTTGATTATTCTGTTGTAATATCTTGTCGGCATAAATTCGCTTTGACACAGATTCTCGTTATTTATTATTACATTGGAATAACTCCATGCATGCGGTCTATCACATGCATGGTGATTTCTTTTGTTATTCCATTCTTTATTATACTAAGTTGGTTAAAGTTTTGACTTCTATACTCCATGAAATTAGTGGAATATCCTTGATATTTGCGCTTCATCCAGTATCTTTTCATGGAAATATTCTTCTGAGCATTCTTGAATTTTACTCTACAAAGAAGTATCATGTTGACAATTTGAACGTTATTAGTTCTTGGATAAATTAATTCTTGAACTTTTTTTTATTGAATTATTATATCATTGTCATCATCCTCATGTTTATATTATGTTAAAAGTCATCTGTGGCCTGTAGTGCATAGATGGACTTGGTATGATTATGACTAGGGATTAATCGGTATAATCATGACAGTAATGTTACAAATGATGTGGTAAAAGTCCTCATTGGCCCGTAGTGCATTGATGGACAGTTGTTGGCATGATCATGACCATTGATGAATACACGAATATCCTTGGCCCGTAGTGCATGGATAATTTGTGATTGTGATACTAATGAATATCCTTCGTCAGAAAAGGTGATGTGGATTATTTATTAAGCTATGTCCCAGCGATTAAAGTGATGAAAAACCTTTTAAATCATAGAAGATAGTAGATTTTATTCTCTACTTGACTCTTTTAATAGATTGCTTGTTCCGCTGCAGTTAAACTTGATGTTTGTTATATTGTAGCAGTTTAACACTATTGAAGGCTAACGATAATTTATTCTGCATTATCTTAGTCATAATATTTCTTACTGGGCTTGTTGAGCTCGCCCTTTTACTTTCATTGTTCTCTTCAGGAAATGAGAACGTAGCAGGGACTAGTCAGGGAACGGAGTGACGGTCCAGATGATAACATTAGTAGTCCTCACTATTCTATGAAATAATGAGTTAATAAATGTATTGAGTACTTATTTTGAGTGTGGATATAGTCTAGATGACAATATTTGTATTAAAACTCACATCATATGTTTTGTTGTATTTTACACGACAGTTGTATAATTAAGTTATATTTGTTTTCTGTACCATGTATTTGGCGACTCAGAATAGGTGATGTATACCTATATTGGGGGCGTCACCGTAGGTATCAAAGCTTAGGAATATGATCCCTGGCTGAGATGTGAGATAAGAACTAGGAGGGGAGGGACGGGGAATTCTTTCGCTAGTATGACTTACCTAAGTTTATTTGGTATTTAATTGGTCGGTCAGAGTAAAGGGATAATATGTGATATGTTAATTAACCCTTATTTTGTGGCAGTATTTGAAAATGACATCCGAGAATGTTGAGAACATCGATGGAGCACAGGAGACCGTTGAGTCTCCACAGATCAATAATCAGGATAATGTGCATCTGGAAGGCGACAATCCTCAGGCAAACAACAACACTGACCAGATGATGAACGATGGAATGTTCAGAGGCTTTATGCAATTCATGCAACATCTGGCGAGAGCGGCTCTTGTCCAAAATGCAGGTGGAAACACTGACAACTCTCAGATGGTCACCGCTAAGCAGTTCAAGGAACTGGGACCACCAGAGTTTTTTGGAGAGCCAAAACCACTTAAGGCGGAGATGTGGATAAAGCAGATCTGCAAAATATTTGATGTCTTGGGATGCTCTGAGGAGCAAAAGGTTCCCTTTGACACCTTTATGTTGCGTGCAGAGGAAAATTACTGGTGGAAATCTGTAAAATGTACTCAACTTGCCGCACTGAAGATGACTTGGGAGAAGTTCCAAGAATTGTTCAACGACAAGTACTTTCCCAAAAGTATTCATCACATGAAAGAGGTATAGTTCATCAAGCTGGAGAAAAACAACATGACCGTGTCGCAGAACGAAGCCAAGTTTGCCGAGTTGTCCCGGTTTGCGTCCCATTTGGTTGATAATGAGGAGAGAATGACACAAATGTTTCTAAGAGCTTTGAAACCCGAGATATGTCAATATTTTATCTCTCATAAACTGTGTTTGTATTCAGATGTTGTTAATAGGACTCAGTTATTGGAGCGCGATAATGAGTCAACCCAACCAAAAGAGAGCAGCCGACAAAATGATAATACCAGTGAAAGTAGTCATCGAAGCGGTGACAACAAGCATGGAGGGAATCAACAGGCCAGAAATGGTAACCACTTCGGTGGTAATCAGGGCCAAAACAATAAGAATAATCATTTCAAGAAGAGGAGATTCAATAATGATGGAAAGACGTCAGCACCAGCACCCGTTGTTAAGGAAGGAGAACTACCACCTATCATATGCTTCAAATGTGGAGGGAGGACACATCGGTCCAAAGCTAGCGATGTCAGCCCAAAGCATGTTATAATTGTGGAAGAGAAGATCACCTAGCCCAATTTTGTCGTTCACCGAAGACAAGTTCAGCTAGGATGGAGGCACCAAAGGCTGTCCCAGAAAAGTCAAAGTCGGTAGTGCAAGGGAGAGCGTTTGTTGTGACCTCCCAGAAAGCAAGGAACCCGAACGAGTTCATCACGGGTAAGCTTATCATAAACTCTAGCGAAGTTTATACCTTATTTGATATCGGTTCTATCCATTCTTTTATTTCTCCTACTTGTGCTTAACGTTTAAATTTGACTTCGGAGAAATTAGACTTTGACTTATCTATTGAAACTCCATTAGGAGAAACCTTCATTACATCTACTATTTATAAGTCTTGTTTAGTTCAAATCGGTACCCTTACATTACCTGTCGATCTTATTTCATTGAAAATACTTGCATTTGAAGTGATTCTAAAGATTGATTGGTTAACTACTCATCATGCAAAAATTGATTATTTTCGTAAGGTTGTTAGCTTTCATATTCCTAACCAACCTATTATGCGATTTCAAGAAACCATACCATTAAAATCAATCACTGTCATCTCAAGCCATAAAGCTATTCGTTTATTGAAAAACGGATGTCAAGCTTTCTTAGCTCATGTCACGGATCTAAACAAAAATACGTCAGTTTTGAATGATATTTCTATTGTTAATAAATTTCCTGACGTATTCCCTGAAGAACTTCCTTCCCTACCCCCATAGCGTGAAATTGAATTTTGTATCGACCTTGAACCTGGTACAAAACCCATTTCCAAAGCCCCATATCGAATGGCTCCTATTGAACTTCAGGAGTTAAAGACCCAACTACAGGAATTGTTAGACATTGTCTTTATTCGTCCTAGTACTTCTCCTTGGGGTGCTCCTGTTCTATTCGTGAAAAAGAAAGATAGGAGTATGCGATTTTGTATTGAATATCGGGAGTTGAATCATGTCACCATCAAAAATAAGTACCCATTGCCACATATTGATGACCTGTTTGACCAGTTACAAGGAGCCAAATTCTTTTCAAAAATTGATCTTCGTTCCAGATATCACCAATTGAAGATTAGAACCAATGAAATTCCAAAGACGGCTTTCAGAACTCGGTACGAGCATTATGAATTCCTAGTCATATCTTTTGGATTAACTAATGCTCCTGCTGCCTTCATGGATATGATGAACTGAGTATTCAAGGAATATTTGGATCACTTTGTGGTCGTCTTTATTGATGACATCCTTATTTATTCCAAAAGTCATGAAGATCATGAGCAACACTTGAGACTGATACTCCAAAAGCTTCGTGAAAACAAGCTTTATGCCAAGTTAAAGAAATGCGATTTCTGGCTTGAGGAAGTAACATTCCTTGGGCACGTAGTATCAAGTCATGGAATATCTGTTGACCCGGCAAATATTGAAATAATTCAAAGCTGGGAACAACCTAAATCAGTGACCGAAGTACGTAGCTTTCTCGGTTTAGGTGGTTATTATCGGAGATTCGTAGAAGGGTTTTCTCGAATTGCTACTCCATTAACTCAGCTGACTCGGAAGGATATACAAAATTTGGTTGGAGTGAGGAATGCGAGAAGATTGTTCAAGAACTCAAGAGGAGACTTATTTTAGCACCTATTCTGACAATACCATCTGGCTCGGAGGGATTTGTCATCTACAGTGATGCTTCGGGCAAAGGGTTAGGATGTGTTCTCATGCAACATGGGAAAGTCATAGCCTGTGCCTCTCAAAAACTCAAAGAATATGAGAGGAATTATCCTACTCATGATCTAGAGTTGACAGCAGTCGTTTTTGCACTAAAGATTTGGAGGCATTACTTGTATGGGGAGAAAGTGGTGATCTTTATGGATCATAAAAGCCTCAAATATTTCTTCACTCAAAAGAAACTCAACATGCGACAACGACGTTGGCTTGAACTGTTGAAAGATTATGATCATACCATCCAATACCATCCCGAAAAGCTTAAGCGTGGTAGGCGGCGCATTGAGTAGAAGATCATATGCGGCACGAAAAGTGCGATATTGTCAACGAAAAGGCCCATTTTGTATGACTTGCAAAGGATGGAGATAGAGATAAAGACTCAGGGAACCACGTGATGATAGCGAATATCTGAGTAGAACCGACTTTAATTGATAAAGTTAAAAGCCGCTCAAGCTATAGTTCGAGCCGATGCATATGAGGAAGAAAGTGCAAGAAGGTGCTATGCGAAGCAAGAATCGATGAAGAGGAATACTTTGAGTCAAATCCGGACTTTGTGTTCCTAACGACCCTGATTTAAAGTATAAAATCATGATGGAGGCGCACAACACACCGTTTGCAATCCATCCTGGGAGTACCAAAATGTATCGTGATCTTCGTTATACATTTTGGTGGAGCAATATGAAGAGAGAGATAACACTATTTATCTCAAGGTGTCTAACTTGTCAATGAGTCAAGGCGGAGCAACAAGTACCAAAAGGTCCATTGCAACCACTTACAATTCCAGAATGGAAGTGGGAGCATATTACCATGGATTTCGTTACTGGTCTTCCCAAGGTTTCTCAAGGCATAGATGCAATTTGGGTAATTGTTGATAGATTGACCAAGTCTGCTCATTTCTTACCAATACGAGAAACTTATACACTTGAACGTCTTGTTCGTATGTACATAAACGAGATTGTAAGACTGCATGGTATGCCAGTATCTATAGTTTCTGATCGAGACCCAAGATTCACTTCACGATTTTGGGTTAGTTTGTAAAAAGCTATGGGCACAGATTTATGATTTAGTTCGGCATATCATCCTCAGACGGACGGACAATCAGAGAGGACTATTCAAACTCTGGAAGATTTATTAAGACTCTGTGTCCTTGACTTCAAGGGAAGTTGGGATAAGTTCTTACCATTGGTGGAGTTTTCCTACAACAACATTTAGCAAACAAGTATTGGCATGGCTCCATTTGAGGCGTTGTATGTAAGAAAGTGTCGTTCTCCAGTATGCTGGGATGAGGTGGGTGAAGAAACGTTGTTGGGACCAGAGTTAGTACGTATGACTACGGAAAAGATTCAAACGATACGACAACGTATAAAAACCTCACAAGATCGACAAAAGAGTTACGATGATCTTCATCGAAAGGAAGTGGAATTCGATATTGGAGATCATGTGTTGTTACGTGTTGCTCCATGGAAAGGAGTTACGAGATTTGGAAAGAGAGGAAAGCTCAATCCTCGATTCATTGGCCCATTTTTAATCCTCGATCGAGTAGGAACTGTGGCGTATAGACTCGCTTTACCGCCAAGTATATCTAGTGTTCATAACATTTTTCATATATCCATGTTATGTAAATATGTGGAAGACGCGAACCAAATTATTGAGTTAGAACCAGATGAAATAGCGGAAGATTTTACGTATGAAGAGGTTCCTGTTCAAATCTTGGATAAGAAGGAACATATTCTACGCTCCAAGGTTATACCTCAAGTCAAAGTTTTGTGGAGAAACCACGATGTTGAGCAAATGACCTGGGAGTTAAAATCTGAAATGAAATCAAGGTATCCTTACCTCTTCGACATACCAGGTACATACCCTAATTTCGAGTGCGAAATTTCTTAAGTAGGGGAGGTTGTAAGACCCCAACTTTTATGAATAAAGATGATTTTTCTATAAATATCATTTTTAAATATTAAGGTGTGAATTTGAAATAATGTTATAGTTGTGGGTAATATTTATAAATTTTGCAAAGTACGCAAGTTGTTTTATAATATTCGATTGGTCGGGGAATATTCGTTTTAACAGGGAATATTCGTACGACGACACAATCATTGGTGGACCCCACAACGGAATTATTGTCGGATTGAGAAAATGACAAAAATATTTTATGAAAATAACGACGGAAGTTTTACCGTTAACTGTTGAAACACCCGGTGTTAAAAGTACAGTAATACGCGTGGTTGCATAGTAGCACACAGTTTTGATTATTGATGCTTATGTGAAAAGTCACTCAGTTTTGTTCAATTATTGCTATAGTAATTGTTACATAGTATCTCACATTATTTGATTCAATTATTGTCAATATTTTATATATTATTAAATCAATAATTGAGACGACGAAGTTATTAATATTATTATTTGCAATATTAACGATGTCTAGAAGTTCTGCCAAGGAGAGGTTTGGTCACCTAATTGTGCGCCAATAGGGAGAAATCCTTATTGGAAAGCCCCCTCTTTCTTGGGAATGACCTGATCGATTAATATTTTAAATTATAATAATGATGATAAATGTTGTTAAATATATTGAGGTGTCTTTTTATGAAGTCACAGGAAGTTTATATATATATATATATATATATATATATATATATATAAATTATATATATAAATTTTGTTTTATTAGTATTATTAATTTAATAAGATGCAGAAAAGCTTTTAATATAAAATAGAATACTTTTATAAAGTTATTTGTTTTATTAGACTATAAATAGAATATATTATATTTTATTATGCATAGTGTTTTGCATAGTAAATTTTTTTAATATAAAACAAAATACTTTTATAAAGTTATTTGTTTTATTAGACAATAATTAAAATATATTATATTTTATTATGCTTAGTGTTTGCATAAGTATTCTGTATAGTATTTGCATAGTAAAATCTTTTTATATAAAAATGTAATACTTTATAAAGTTATTCATTTTATTAGATTATAAATAGAATATATATTATATTTTATTTAAAAGATTATGTTTTTTTAGAATATTTTATTTATACTGCATAGTAAATCAATATGGACCATCCGTTTAAAAGTAAATCAATCTGGACCGTTCATGAATTAGTTACTATTCAGTCCATTCTCCTATAAATAGAAGCTCATTCCTTCATTATTTCTTACGAATTCACTGAAACTCTAGAGAGAGAAACTATAGAGAGAAAGAAGAAAAGTATTCTGTTACTTCACTACTCCTATATCCAGTTTCTTCTAAGATAAGGGGTATTATTTTTTTCGTATTCATGAAGAGAACTTCTATTATTCCATTCTTTATTATTCGTTGGAACATCCATGCAATGCGTTTACGCATGACCGTTCCATTATTTATTATTCGTTGGAATATCACGCTTGGCGTATTACGCTTGACCGGGTTCCATTAATTATTATTTCATTGGAATAACTCGTCTGCATGCGATCTATCGCATGCATGGTGATTTCGTTGTTATTCCATTCTTGATTATTACATTGGAATATCTTCTTCGGCATGTAATTTCGCATGACCTGGTTCCGTTATTTATTATTCTGTTGGAATAACCTATCTGTGCGGTCTATCGCATGCATGGTCATGACCATTGATGAATACACGAATATCCTTGGCCCGTAGTGCATGGATAATTTGTTGTTGTGATACTAATGAATATCCTTGGCCGTAGTGTAGGGATGATGTGGATTAGTTATTAAGCTGAGTCCCAGCGATAAAAGTGATGAGAAACCTTTTAAATCATAGAAGATAGTAGATTTTATTCTCTACTTGACTCTTTTAATGGATTGCTTGTTCCGCTGCAGTTAAACTTGATGTTTATTATATTGTATCACTTTAACACTATTGAAGGCTAACAATAATTTATTCTGCATTATCTTAGTCATAATATTTCTTACTAGGCTAGTTGAGCTCACCCTTTTTCTTTTATTGTTCTCTTCAGGAAATGAGAACGTAGCAGGGACTAGTCGAGGAACAGAGTGACGGTCCAGATGATAAAATTAGTAGTCCTCACTATTCTATGAAATAGTGTGTTGATAAATGTATTGAGGACTTATTTTGAGTGTGGATATTGTCTAGATGACAATATTTGTATTAAAACTCACATCATATGTTTTGTCATATTTTACACGATAGTTGTATGATTAAGTTGTATTTGTATTTTGTACCATGTATTTGGCGACTCAGAATAGGTGATGTATACCTATTTTGGGGGGGTCACACTAACAGTAAACAAATATATATTCATGTATTTACACTCTTTTTGTTTATGTTCCGTTGAAGTAAAGCACAACTGGAATCATCTCCATAGTCTAACAACTGAATAAACATTGTAAAGTAACTAAATCAATATTAGACAGTAACCAAACTACATAATCTTAGTAACCAGAACATAAACAACATTTTTACATGCAATTTTGAAGGCATAAATGATGGAATTTGACCAAAAAACCATGCAGTTCACCAGCAATGCTTGTGACTTTTGATCGTTGACCCGTTTCCAATGAAATTAGGCTCTGAAAACGCCCAAATCTGACATTCCAAACTTGGCATAAATTACCAAATTGCCACTAGATCAAATCTTCCCATAATCTATCAAATCTTTCCATAAACTAAATCAAATCTTTCCATAAACTGACATGCCTGCTCTTCAACCGCATCAGTTTGTTACCAACTAAAGACTAACAATTATATGAAGTTAACCAATGTAGTCAATAAGTAACCACCAATATAAAACAAACCAGTATAAAACACACTAATATTATACAGTAATCATAACAACATTATATAGTAAACAAATTTAGATTAGACAGGTACCAACATATATCTATTTAGTAACCAGAACATAAACATATTTTTCATTGCATTTTATAGTAAAAAACAACCAGTATAATGTTTTTGTTACCAACTAAAGACTAACAGTTATATGAAGGTAACCAATGTAGCTAATAAGTAACCATGAATATAAAAAACATCAGTACAAGTGTACATTAATATTATTCAGCAACCAAATAAACATTATACAGTAACTAATTAAATAGTATACAACAACCAATATATATAATCAGATTAACAGTTGTATGAATATAACCAATATAGTCAATAAGTAACCACCAATATAAAAGAAACAATTATAAAACACAATAACATTATACAGTAACCAAATAAATACCTTACAGTATCTAAATACATATTAGACAGTAACCAAGATTATAAAAAATATTTTTACATTCATTTTACAACCAAAATAATCAGTAATGACTTTGTTACAAATTAAAGACTAACAGATGTATGAAGGTAACCAATGTAGTTAATCAGTAACCATCAATATAAAAAAATCAGTATAAAACATAGTAATATAATGCAGTAACCATGGTAATATTAAACAGTAACCAAGTCAACATTATATACTAACCAAATCCAAATTAGACAGTAACCAACATATATTTACTTAGTATCCATAACATAAAACATATTTTTCCATGCATTTTACAGCAAAAAAAAACAATATAAAAAACATCAATATGTACTTAAAGATCCAACATTTGCAGGAAGGTAACCAATGTATTTAATAAGTAATCATCAATATAAAAAATATCAGTAGAATATACATTTAAAGTATACAGCAAGCAAATAAACATTATACAGTAACCAAATAAATAATAAACAGTAACCAATTTATATGTACTTAGTAACCAGAATATAAAACATATTTTTACATGCATTTTGAAATCAAAACAGTCAGTATACTGACTTTGTGACCAATTAAAGAGCGAAAAACTTAAGAAAGGTAACCAATATACGAGTATATAGTAACCACGGGGTAACTATATGCATATAAACTTTAAACTCAAATACCTCAGTGTACAAATCTGTAACGAATCAATCAACAATCAAAGTTGTTACAGAGGTTGGTTACTGATCTTGAAGTTGCTGTTGATCTTGAAGTTGCTATTGATCTTGAAGTTGTTCTTGATCTTGAAGTTGTTGTTGATCTTGAAGTTGCTGTTGATCTTGAAGTTGTTGTTGATCTTCTCCTATATTATCCGATCTCAGAGTTGCATCTTGTCTTCTCCGATATGTCGCTGCTATGTTTTTTCTGATCTCAAAGTTTCCTATTTTCTTCATTAGCGTGAATTTAGGATCGGTTAGAAATAGGGAGTCAATGTTCCATAACTTTAGCAATGTATTATTATGTTGTGTTATTTTTGTAATTATTTTGTGGATGTTTTATTTTTGTAAATACTTTATAATTGTTTGTATATTAGTGTTAAGGACCCTTTTAAAAATGCTTAATCAATCCATTCCGTCAAATTTTGCTCACGAACGTTAAGAAATTCCTATGTGGCAAGCCAGTTAGCCAACTTCTCCTACCTTTACCCCATTGTGTTCGTCGAGTTGTAAGCATTGAGTCATTGTACTTTAAATAAAATACAAATAATCAGACACACGTGGATATGGTATGCAAATATTAAAAATGAGGTAGAAAATATTTATAATATATATAATATTAATAAAAATTAATATTATAATATTTATAATATGTATGTTTTATTTTAAAAATAAAAATAAAATTACTTTTATGTTTTAAAATACTTATAAAATTATAAAATAAAATATTTTAAAAATAAAAGTATTTTTATTTTTAATATGTATGTTTAAAAATTAATATTATAATATTTATAATATGTATATTTTATTTTAAAAAATAAAATAAAAATACTCTTATTTTTATTTTCTTTCTTTTCTTTACCTAAAAATAAAAATAAAAATACTTTTATGTATAAAAATAAAATAAAATTTTTAAAATAAAAAGTATTTTTATTTTGAATATGTATGTTTAAAAATTAATATTATAATATTTATAATATGTATGTTTTATTTTAAAAATAAAATAAAAATACTTTTATGTTTTAAAATACTTTTAAAATACTTATAAAATTTTTAAAACAAAAATACTTTTATTTTTATTTTCTTTATTTTTCTTTACCTAAAAATAAAAATAAAAATACTTTGATGTATAAAAATAAAAATAGTTTTATGTATAAAAAATAAAATAAAATACTTTTAAAAATAAAAGTATTTTTATTTTTAAAAATTTTATAAGTATTTTAAAACATAGAAGTATTTTTTATTTTAATTTTTAAAATAAAACATACGTATTATAAATATTATAATATTAATTTTGATTAATATTATAAA
Source organism: Panax ginseng (assembly GCA_020205605.1). Lineage (NCBI taxonomy): Eukaryota > Viridiplantae > Streptophyta > Magnoliopsida > Apiales > Araliaceae > Panax > Panax ginseng. The sequence continues at coordinate 117,335,524 of CM035133.1, read as the reverse complement.
TATTATAAATATTTTCTACCTCATTTTTAACATTTGCATACCATATCTACGTGTGTCTGATTATTTGCATTTTTTTAAAAGTATAGTGGCTCAATACTTACAACTCGACGAACACAATGGGGTAAAGGTGGGAGAAGTTGGCTGACTGGCTTGCCACGTAGGAATTTCTTAACGTCTATGAGCCAAATTTAATGAAATGACTTGATTAAGCATTTTAAAAAATCATAGTGGGCCAATTGAATTTTTTTAAAGTACAGTGGCTAATTGCTTAAAACACGACAACCACAGTGGAGTAAAGGTGTTTTTTTCCCATTTTGAAAGTAAAAAATTTGTAACAAGCTAATACCTATATATATAATTAATTTATATATATGTGACTTATTAATTATTGATTATAAGTTATTATATATATATATATATATATATATATATATATATATATATATATACCTGTATATACCGGTACCATAAAAAGTGATGTTAATTTCTTCATTTTTGATAAATCTTTTCCATCTATTAACTATCTTATCTCTTTCCTTTTCGGTTGGATGGGCGAGATCTAAATAGATGTTTTTTCTTTATTAGATTTTGAATTAAAATCTTTAACTAAGTTATCCCAATTTAACGTGAAATCCTTTTTAATGACTCTTAGTTGATTATGAATAGGGGCATTAAAATCGGTACATAATGGGATAAGCAGAGGATCTTGGGGAAGAAGAATCTTCATCTTGACGGTATCGTTCGAGTATAACAGGATGACTAACTTGTCCTTCATTAAGAATACCTTTAAGTTTGATATCTTTAACAAGAGGATTACTTAGGACCTCAGTATCTCTTCTAGTGTGGATAACTGAAGGGACTGAAGAACTAGAAATTTCTTCAATGATAACTGGTGATCTAGTACGTTCAAAACTAATTTTAACAGTTCCATCTGAAAATTGTTGGATATTTTCAATATTCAATAAATTGCTAACAGTTACATCACTAAATTCAACACTTTGTCTCAACCAGACATTGTTGAATTATTAGCTAGTGGATTCACTGGCATTCTTAGGTCTTGGTGGGAAAAACATCTCACAGAAGACATTAGAATATCCATAATTCATGCTATTCAAAGAGATAAAGAAGGCAATCCCATCTTTGATGAAGATGCTGGTATTGGTCTTCCAGATGGAGTTAACACTTTAATATTCACCATAATTAAACATTTTGTTGGAACCCCTAGCAATATTACGAGTAAAGAATTCATGATCGGTTAGTAATCTTACTTGTCCCACTCTAAGTGATTTTAGATGGTACAAAGATGTATTTACCTCTAGAGTTATGATGAGAAAAGCGACAAGTAATAAACCATTTTGGAAAGAAAAATTCGTTAATGGTTTGCCATCTTTATTTGCTCACAAAGTTAGGGAAGAATTAAGCAAAAACCTAGGATATATTGATTATGATAATTTAACTTATGGAGATATTATTAGTCATATCCAAAAAATTGGATTAAAAATGTGCATTGATTTTAAATTAGCTAAACAAGCTAGAAAAGACAAAAATAAAGCTAAATACGAGTTAGGAACATTTTGTGAACAGTATGGTTTACCGCCGGTGGCTCCCTCCAGAAGGAAGCACAGACATAAAGATAAACACCGTAAGAAGAGATATACTCACATCAAAAATGAGAATAATAATCAAGATAATTATTATAATAAACCTAAGTCATCAAAGAAAAAATCTTATAAAAAATCAAAAACATTTGATAAAAGTAAAATTGTCTGTCACAATTGTGGACAGAAAGGTCATTACAAAAGTGAATGCAGAGTTAAACAAAAATTAGCTCAGTTAAATATTTCAACTGAAGATACGGAACAATTATTAGAATTAATGAGAATTGACAATAAGAGTAGTAGCAGTAATGAAGAAGCTTCTGATGTTCCAGAATCTTCTAGTAACAACTCATCCAACGTAAATTTTGATAGTGAAAATGAAGTCACTATATGTATGTAAGATTGTAATAAAAGCTGGCCGTAAAAGAGTTAGTGTAATTACAAAAGATGAAGAAGAAAGCTCCTTATTAGTTGATCTAATCAGTAAAATTACTGATCCGGAATTAAAAACTCAATATCTAAAGCAATTAAAAGATTTATTAACTAAAGATAAAAAGGTCACTGACAAGGTTCTTAGAGCTAAAGAAAAACCCATATTCAGTTTAAATAAGACTCTTGAAAGATTCAAATCTCCAGTTAAAGAAATTACACTTCCTGAATTAAATCAAGAGGTTAATAAACTTAAAAAGGAGATTTCTAATTTAAAGATTGAGATTTCTAGTTTAAGAAAAGAGATTGACAATAAAAAATCAGATCTTCAAATTAATGATTCTTCTTCTAGTGATGAATGTCACGAGGATCCAGAGTCATCTATTGCCAAAGATTCTGATCTCTTTATTCAAGGTCTCTCTCTTAAAAGAATTAAAGATATTACTATTCAAAAATGGTATATTTCCATTAATTTAGTCATTGATAAAACCTTTTCAGTACAACTCCCTGCTCTAGTAGATACTGGTGCAGACTTGAATTGTATTCAAGAAGGTATTATCCCACTAGATATTATAAGAAAACTAGTGAAAAATTAAATTCATTTAATTAACAGTAGTCAAATGGAAATAAAGTACAAATTACCTAAAGTACATATCTGTCAGGACAACATGTGTTTCAAGACCTCGTTCGTCTTAGTTCGCAATCTTACTGACAAAATTATTTTAGGTTTACCATTCATATATTTGCTTTATCCATTTACCACTAGTAATAAAGGTTTAAGTTGTGAACATTTAGGAAAGAAAATTATATTTAAATTCTTAATTAAACCAAAAGAAAGAGATTTAAAATTTATTCAAGAAGAATCAATTTCTAAATCGTTAAATTGTAAAGTTACTCACCTAAATTTTCTTAAAGAAGAAATTAAGTACCAACAAGTTGATGACCAACTTAAGAGTAACAGAGTTCAAGAAAAAATAAAAGAATTAAAAGATTATTTAATAAATAACTTATGTTCTGATTCTCCCAATGCTTTTTGGCATAGGAAGAAGCACACAGTTAGGTTACCCTATGCTAAAGAATTTAAAGAGCATTTAATTCCTACTAAGGCTAGGCCTATTCAAATGTGTCATGAACAAATGGAGTTATGTAAAATTGAAATCAATGATCTCCTCAGTAAAGGGCTAATTAGACATAGTAAGTCACCATGGTCTTGTCCAGCCTTCTATGTTAATAATGAAATTCGAGAAAGAAAGAGGTGTCCTCGCCTAGTCATTAATTATAAACCATTAAACAAAGTTTTAGAGTGGATTAGGTACCCTTTGCCCAACAAGGATGATCTCCTTGGTAGGTTAAGCGTCTCCACAATCTTTAGTAAATTCGACCTCAAGTCGGGATTTCGCAAGTTGCCATTCACCCGGATGATAGGTACAAATCGCATTTACCACTCGATTCGGACACTACGAATGGAATGTTCGATCATTTGGACTTAAGAATGCACCCAATGAATTTCGAATATTCTTAATAACATTTTGAATCCCTTCACCATTTTATCATTGTTTACATCGATGACATCCTTGTTTTCTCCAAGACTATTGAAGAACATATTAAACATTTGAATTCATTCTTCAAAGCAGATTAAAACCAATGGTCTTGTCCTTTCTCCTTCCAAGTGTAGTCTGTTTTTGACTAAAGTCGATTTCTCGGTTTAATCCTCTATCATGGACTCACGCGGCCAATTTGATGAGCTATTCAATTCGGCCAACCGGTCCCCGAGATAAGATTACCGACAAGAATCACCACTGAGGTTTCTTGGCTCATTTCAATTATATTGGCCGATTTTACAAGGACCTCGGGAAGATTTGTAAGCCTCTCTTTCGGTAACATAAAGTAATCCTCCTCCTCGATGTACATTCATACTTCTGTAGTCCAGCAAGTTAAAAAATATGTTAAGGTTTTGCCCTGCCTTGGCATCTCTAATGATTCAGCATTCAAAATAATTGAAACTGACGCCTCTGACATTGGATTCGGAGGCATACTCAAACAGAAATTGACTCCTATTTCTAATGAACAAATTGTTCGTTTCCATTCTGGCGCATGGAATTCTACACAATTAAAATACAGTACTATTAAAAAGGAAATTTTATCTCTAGTTTTATGTATTAAAAAATTCCAGAGAGATTTATTAAATCAGAAATTCTTAGTTAGAATAGATTGTAAGTCAGCAAAATTTATTCTTGAAAAAGACGTTGAAAACGTCGCCTCTAAGCATTCATTCGCTAGATGGCAAGAAATTTTAAGTATTTTTGATTTTGATATTGAATATATTAAAGGCAGTAACAACTCAATCCCAGATTTTCTCACTCGTGAATTTATTAACACAGGTACAATCACAGCAAAATGAGTGTTCGAGGAGGTTCATCTTCTCGTAGTCATGGCCGCTCTGCTGGTCCAGTTAATCAACCAGTTAATCAACCAAAGGGAACTGTTGTTCCTCACCCGATCACCTGACACATAATAAATTCCGGTGCTTGAATACGGTCCCCAAGCCCTACTCCTCGATTCTTGCTAGTCAACCAAAGCCATTTGATATTTTTGCTAGTCAAGCTCCAGCAACTTCGTCAAAACCTAGTCATCCAGTGTCTGATTATCTTCAGGTTTATGATCATCACTTATTTCATGTTGAGTTAAATATGAAACCTAAAAATGACCCTATTCAGTTAGCAGCCCAGTATTTTCCTTCGGGATGGCATTTTACTCCTTCAGCTCCATATAAGTCACTTGTTTATTATAGAGATATCCTTATTGAAACAGAGTCAGTTTTCATAAAACCAATCTATGCCAATGATGATAAATCAAAACTCCTTTATCATTCATTGTATATTAAACAAGTCCTTAATTCATCAGATTGGAGTAGTCATCCATCAGATCTCAGATCTCTTTCTAATCAATCTAGTTCGTTTTGCTATTATGATTATATTGAAGCCTGACATAAAATCATGCTTCATCAAAATGATGATCATAGTCACTCGTGGTTCTTTCAGTTCGACCACAAATTTAAAAGTCAATTCCCCAAATGGTTCATTCTTTGGTGGACAAGGTACGGTTTGAGTCATGACATTTTCCCTAAACCTCTCCTTGCCCAATTAGAGCATTTTTGTCATCACAGTAACTATCATTCCAAATATGAGGAAATTCCAGTCTTCCTTATATTTTGTAGTAAATATAAAATCCCTTGGATTTTGAAATGGCAATATATAGTTACAGCCACTCAAGAAGTCACTGTTTTCCAGTCTCCGTCGTCCATAGGAATCAGGACGGCTCAGACTTTTCTTTCTCCTATTTCTCAGGTCTCTCGCCGTTTTTCAATTAAATGGTGGGATAAATTTGGAGTTGACAGAATAGTAGGCCAAGTTCAAAAAGAATTCCCGCCTTCTCCTCTGTTACCTCCCCCAGTTAACGTCAATACAGTTACTACGGCCTCTGCCGTTGCATCCTCCAGTAAAGAAAAAACAGCTGAATTAGCAAAATCAGTTACATCACCTGCTTCAGTCACAGATGTTTCTGATTACTCTAATTCCGAGTTAAGGCGTCTTGCTGATGCTATTCATTTAAGACTTGATCAGTTACGTGAAGAGTCGACAAAGCTTCTTCTCGATCCGGAGGAGATATTTCTAGTCATGATTACGATTATGAAGGCGATTGTGACCCCTATAGCGCGAGTTGCTCTTGAGATGCTCAAGATCCATTTTCTTGAGCCTATCTCTAATCAATCAAAGTGAAGATGTGATTCTCTATTTCGATCGGCCATTGACACTACTCAGTGACCTTAGTCACTGCTTTCCGTGACCTTAGTCTCTTGCTCGTGACCTCGGTCACTTTCTCGGGATGCATTGTCATCGGCATCTTCTGCAGTGACTTTCGATCAAGCATCCGGCCCCACGGATCGCATTAGTCAAAGAAGGCGTACGCTTTTCCCACCGAAAGGAGATTCTTTTTCCTTTACTTTAGTAAAATGTTTTTACTTGTACTTTTACTTTAGTAAAATGTTTCTAACTTTTACTTTACCTCGAGTTATTGTAATAGTAATCTTAAATATTCGTTTCCTTGTTTATAAAAGGAAATCGGATTCATTTGGTTCAGCAGACTTAGAAAGACTCGAGAGATCCTTCTCGACAAATCTTTTAGCCTCACTGCATTTGTTTAGCCTACTTAACCCCCTTCATCTAATGTTCTTATTCAAAGTAATCTTGTAAGTCCATTTTAGTTATTCACCTTGTAAATAGTTTGTATTAATCAATAAAATTGTTTTTATTTAGTAATTTAATTGTGTTTTGTATGCGCACTTGTTCTTCTCCTTCCGCCCCCAAATGGTATCAGAGCCAAGTTGTTTGTTATTGGTAACTGTTTAGCCAGATCTCTTTAATCAAACTTCTCTTTACTATTTCAAAATTATCTTCTTCATCAAAGTTCAAGTCACCTTACTTTTTTGTAGTCCACCTAGTTCGTCTAACCTTTGTAAGTCTCGTGGTGTGAAAGCGATTGTCGGGTTATAGAACATAGGTATGAGTGCGCTTTGGGTAAGCGGGGTATGCATGAATGAGCTTTGAGTAAGATTTTATTTTTGAAACAGTCAAGATGAGTAGGTTATTCAGATCTAGCTCCTCAGTTAGTAACAGGTCAGCTTTGCCTCCTGTTCCAGATATAGTGAACCAAGAAGAACAAGTGCGCATTTTTGAACTAATTTTAACACAATAACTGAGGTAAAGTAAAAGTAAGAAAAATTTTACTAAAGTAAAAGTACAAGTAAAAACATTTTACTAAAGTAAAAGGAAAAAGAATCGCTTTCGGTGGAAAAGCAGACGTCTTCTTTGACTAATGCGGTCGTGGGGACCGGATGCTTGAACGAAAGGCTGCTGCAGAAGATGCTGATGACAATGCATCCCCGGTGTGACCGAAATTGCCGGAGGCGGTGACTAAGGTCACGGGAAGCGGTGACTAAAATTTTGCTGAGTAGGTGTCATTTGACCGAAATAGAGAATCACATCTTCACTTTGATTGATTAGAGATAGGCTCAAGAAAATGGATCTTGAGCATCCTGAAGAGCAACTGTGCCATAGGGGTCACAACTGCCTTCATAATCAGAATCACCATGGTCTTGCCCAATTAATGACTAGGCGAGGGACACCTCTTTCTTTCTCAGCTTCATTATTAACATAGAAGGCTGGACAAGACCATGGTGACTTACTATGTCTAATTAGCCCTTTACTGAGGAGATCATTGATTTCAATTTTACATAACTCCATTTGTTCATGACTCATTTGAATAGGCCTAGCCTTAGTAGGAATTAAATGCTCTTTAAATTCTTTAGCATAGGGTAACCTAACTGTGTGCTTCTTTCTATGCCAAAAAGCATTGGGAGAATCAGAACATAAGTTATTTATTAAATAATCTTTTAATTCTTTTATTTTTTCTTGAACTCTGTTACTCTTAAGTTGGTCATCAACTTGTTGGTACTTAATTTCTTCTTTAAGAAAATTTAGGTGAGTAACTTTACAATTTAACGATTTAGAAATTGATTCTTCTTGAATAAATTTTAAATCTCTTTCTTTTGGTTTAATTAAGAATTTACATATAGTGACTTCATTTTCACTATCAGAATTTACGTTGGATGAGTTGTTACTAGAAGATTCTGGAACATCAGAAGCTTCTTCATTACTGCTACTACTCTTATTGTCAATTCTCATTAATTCTAATAATTGTTAAAAGTATCTTCGGTTGAAATATTTAATCGAGCTAATTTTTGTTTAACTCTGCATTCACTTTTGTAATGACCTTTCATCCACAATTGTGACAGATAATTTTACTTTTATCAAATGTTTTTGATTTTTTATAAGATTTTTTCTTTGATGACTTAGGTTTATTATAATAATTATCTTGATTATTATTCTTATTTTTGATGTGAGTATATCTCTTCTTACGGTGTTTATGATTTTTGTGTGACTCAATATGTTTATCTTTATGTCTGTGCTTCCTTCTGGAGGGAGCCACCGGCGGTAAACCATACTGTTCACAAAATGTTCCTAACTCGTATTTAGCTTTATTTTTGTCTTTTCTAGCTTGTTTAGCTAATTTAAAATCAATGCACATTTTTAATCCAATTTTTTGGATATGACTAATAATATCTCCATAAGTTAAATTATCATAATCAATATATCCTAGGTTTTTGCTTAATTCTTCCCTAACTTTGTGAGCAAATAAAGATGGCAAACCATTAACGAATTTTTCTTTCCAAAATGGTTTATTACTGTCATTTCTCATCATAACTCTAGAGGTAAATACATCTTTGTACCATCTAAAATCACTTAGAGTGGGACAAGTAAGATTACTTAACCGATCATGAATTCTTTACGTAATATTGCTAGGGGTTCCAACAAAATGTTTAATTATGGTGAATATTAAAGTGTTAACTCCATCCGGAAGACCAATACCAAACATCTTCATCAAAGATGGGATTGCCTTCTTTATCTCTTTGAATAGCATGAATTATGGATATTCTAATGTCTTACGTGAGATGTTTTTCCCACTAAGACCTAAGAATGCCGATTGAATCCACTAGCTAATAATAATTCAACAATGTCCGTTGAGACAAAGTGTTGAATTTAGTGATGTAATCTATTAGCTACCATAGACATATGATTTAGTTTATTAAGAATTTCTTGTTCACTAAATCCATCTATATTCCATTCATAAATTTTATTAGAGGATACCGAAAAGCATTTATCTAGATTTCTTTCTTGAATTGTAAATCAGGAGGAGTTGGTCAGAATACCAATTTACGGTGATACTTGTGTTATTAACAGTTAATTTATTTAATTGGTCATTAAGGTTTGAAATAGAAGAGTGGTCAGAAGAACTTTCATTATATATATATATATATATATATATATATATATAAGGGTTTCAATTCATGGAAACCGGTTGTTAGGAGTACTATTCCAACAACCATTGTAAGACCCCAAATATTATGAATAAAGATTTAATTTCTCAAAATATTTTTTTGAACATTATGGTGTGAATTTGATATAATGTTATAGTTGTGGGTTATATTTATAAATTTTACAAAATAAGCAAGTTGTTATAAAATATTCGATTGGTTAGGGAATATTCTTTTTGTCGGAAAATATTCGTACGACGGCGCAATCATTGGTGGACCCCACAACGAAATTATTGTCAGAATGAGAAAACAAGAGAAATATCTTTTTATAAAAATAACGGCGAAAATTTTACCGTTAAACTGTTGAAATACCCGGTGGTAAAAGTACAGTAATACGCGTGGTTGCATAGTAGCACACGGTATTGATTATTGATGCTTACGTGAGAAGTTACTCAGTTTTATTCAATTCTTGTTACAGTAATTGTTGCATAGTATCTCATGTTATTTGATTCAATTATTTTTAATCTTTTATATTATTAAATCAATAATTGAGATGACAAATTATTCATATTATTATCTGTATAATTAACAATGTCTAGAAAGTTCTGTCGAGGAAAGGGGTTTGGTCACCTAATTGCTCGCCAATACGGAGAAATCCTTGTCGGAAAGCCCCCTCTTTCCTAGGAACGATCTGGTTGTTAATATTGTGAGTTATAATAATAATGAATAAATGTTGTTAAAAATATTGAGGGGATTTTTATGAAGTATTTGTTGTAAATTTTATATGGACCCATATTTACCCATTTTTTAAAATAATCGGTAGAAAGTTATTCAGTATATTTTTATATAATAAAGGTGGGGCCACATGTGGGGCCACGTGTGGAAGACATAATTTTGGAATTGGGGGGGAGAGTATACGTAAAGGGAGGGAATATATATATATATATATATATATATATATATATATATATATAATATGATGTGTGTGTGAGTTGAAAGTAGTGGGTGAAAGTGATAGGTGTAAGGTGTGTGTATGTGTGTGATAGTGAAAGGTATAAGGTGTGTGTATGTGTGTGATAGTGAAAGGTATAAGGTGTGTGTGTGTGTAATGAGTGAGTGGTGGTGGAAAAACTTATGAAAGTGATGGTTATATATATATATATATATATATATATATATAGGTTATAAAATTTTATTTTATGTGAATGATAGGCATCCGTGAATTGCAAAAGCATTCGTGAATTGCAAAGGCATCCGTGAATTGCATAACTGTTGCATTCGTGAATTTTTTCTTAAATAGTGCCCCTTCCATTATCCTATAAATAGGATGCTTATTTAGAATTGAAAATCACACCAGAATCAGAGAATCCTTCTTCTATAATATTGAGCGTATTTCTTTCGAGTTTTAGACAGTTTTGAGCGTAGAAAATAGTATCACTTTTCTTCAAGAATATCCCCGCTATATGTGTTGGAATACTCTCCTTTTTAAGGTAAGGAATATTATTATTGTTTAGTATTCGTAAGAAATAATATTTTCTTCCATACTCTGTAGTATGTGAGTAATATTATTTCGTTTGATATTCCTAATTCTACACGCATTCTGTTAGAGTATTGCTTCTATACTCCGTAAAATTAGTAGAATATCCTTGATATTTGTGCTTCATCCAGTATCTTTTCATGGAAATATTATTCTGAGCATTCTTGATAACTATTGATCTTTTCATGCTGGAATACTATTCACGGGGTACTATTCACAAAGTATTATTCATGAGTACTATTCATAAAGTACTATTCCTGAGTACTATTCACAAAGTAATATTCACGGAATACTATTCACTCGGGTATTATTCACCTAGGGTACTATTCATGACAAAAATTGATTTCTTTGCTGTCCAAATAATTTTTGATACAATATTATTCTTGAATTTTACTCCATAAAGCAGTATCATGTTGACAATTTGGACATTATTGAATTCTAGATAAATTAAATTATAAATCTTTAAAAATTTATCCTTTGCTTTCTTTTAATTGAATTCTTATATCATTGTCATCATCCTCATGCTTATATTGTGATGAAAGTCATCTTTGGCTTACGTGCAAAGATGGACTGTTGATTGATATGATTATGACCAGGGATTATTCGGTATAATCATGACCATAATGTTAGAAATGATGTGGTAAAAGTCCTTATTGGACCATAGTGCATTGATGGATAGTGGTTGGCATGATCATGACCATTGATGAAAATACGAATATCCTTGGCCCGTAGTGCATGTATAATTCATGGTCGTGATACTAATGAATATCCTTGGCCGTAGTGCAGGGATGATTCGATGGTGTGGATTATTTATTAACCTGAGTCTCAGCGATAAAATTGATGATAAACTTTTTAAATCATAGAAGATAGTAGATATCATGCTTTACTTGACTCTTCTAATAGATTCCTTGTTCCGCTGCAGTTAAACTTGATGTCTATTGTATTTTATCAGTTTAACATCGTTGAAGGCTAACGATAATTTATTCTACATTATCTTAGTCATAATTTTTCTTATTTGGCTAGTTGAGCTCACCCTTTGCTTTTATTGTTCTCTTTAGGAAATGAGAACATAGCCGGGACTAGTCTAGGAACGGAGTGATGGTCCGAGATGGTGCATTAGTAGTCCTCACTATTATATGAAATAATGTGATAATAATTGTAATAATATTGAATTTGAGGTTGGATATTGTCTAGAAGACAATATTTGTGATTCCCCCAAAATAGGTATACATCACCTGTTCTGAGTCGCCAAATACATGGTACAGAATACAAATACAATCTTTAATATACAACAAGAAAGCTGTGAGTTTTAATACAAATATTGTCTTCTAGACAATATCCTCTCTCGTAATAAGTCCTCATTACATTTATTGTCACACACTATTTAATGAGAATAGTGAGGACTACTAATACTATCATCGGACCGTCACTCCGCTCCCCGACTAGTCCCGACTACGTTCTCATTTCCTCAAGAGAAGCAGTAAAGAAGGAAAGGTGAGCTTAACTAGCCCTCAGAAGAAATATTATGACTAAGATAATGCGTAATAAATTATCATTAGTCTTCAACAATGTTAAACCGATAAAATACAATAGACATCAAGTTTAATCGCAATCTAACAAGCAATCCGTTAAAAGAGTCAAGTAGAGAATAAAATCTACTATCTTTTATGATTTAAAAAGGTTTTTCATCACTTTTATCGCTGAGACTCAGCTTAATAAATAATCCACATCAACCCTGCACTACGGACAAGGATAATCATTAGTATCACGACCACAAATTATCCATGCACTACGGGCCAAGGATATTTGTGTATTCATCAATGGTCCTGATCATGCCATAAAATAATTCATCTTTGCTCCCTTGGCCGAAGAGAATCCATAGCCATAATCATACCAAAAACTGTCCATCAATGCACTACGGCCCAATGAGGACTTTTTCCACATCATTTGTAACATTACGGTCATGATTATACTGAATAATCACTAGTCATAATCATACCAAGTCCATCTATGCACTACAGGCCACAGATGATTTTCAACATAATATAAACATGAGGATGATGACAATGATATAAGAATTCAATAAAACAAGTTCAAGAATTAATTTATCTAGGAACTAATAACGTCCAAATTGTCAACATGATACTTCTTTGTAGAGTAAAATTCAAGAATGCTCAGAAGAATATTTCCATGAGAAGATACGGGATGAAGCGCAAATATCAAGGATATTCCTCTAATTTCATGGAGTATAGAAGTCAAAACTTTAACCAACTGAGTATAATAAAGAATGGAATAACAAAAGAAATCACTATGCATGCGGTATTCAGATAGACAAAGTTATTCCAACGAGAATAATAAATAACGGAACCGAAGTCAAAGCGTATACGTCATAAGCTGAGGATATTCAATGTAATAATAAATAATGGAATAACAACAGAAATCAAAATGCATGCGGTACTTCGCATAGACAGGTTATTCCAATAGAATAATAAATAACGGAATCAGATCCGGAGTAAAACGCATGTACGCATGTGATATTCCAACCGAATAATAAAGAGGCGAAAGCAGTCCCACAGAAACGCATGCATGTGATATTCCAATAGAATAATAAAGACGGAACCAGGTCCGGCGTAAAACACATAGACATGATATTCCAATAGAATAGTAAAGAATGGAATAACAACAGAAATCACCAATTATAGGGTACACCGCGTATACAGGTTATTCCAACAGAATAATAAAGAATGGAATAACAAAAGTTCTCTTCATAAATATAAAAAAAAATAATACCCCTTACCTTATAAAGAAGAGTACTCCGACGGTAGGGCGGGGATATACTGTTTTATATAAAAAGTTTTTCTGTTTTATTACATTAATAATACTAATAAAACAAGACTTATATATATATATATATATATATATATATATATATATAACAATCAACAATAATTGAATCAAATAACGTGAGATACTATGTCGTGACTCATGTAGCAATAATTGAACAAAACTGAGTGACTTCTCACATAAGCATCAATAATCAATACCGTGTGCTATTATGCAACCACGTGTATTCTTTGTACTTTACTACCGAGTAGTTCAACAAGATAACGATAAAACTTCCGCCATTATTTTCATAAAAATATTTTTGTCGTTTTTCTCAATCCGGATAATAATTACATTGTGGGGTCCACACGATGATTGTCTTGCCGCATCGAATATTCCCAAAACACAAAGAATATTCCCCACCAATTGAATAATATAACAACTTGCATACTTTGAAAAATTTATAAATATTACCCTCAACTATAACATTATATTAAATCCACACCATAATATTAAAAAAAAAATCGAGAAATTTAAATCTTTATTCGTAAAATTTGGGATTTTACAATCTCCCCTCCTTATGAAATTTCGCCCTCGAAATTTACGTACGTACCTGGTATACCGAACAGATGAGGACACTTCGTCCGATTCTAACTCTTGAGGTATAACCTTTGAGTGTTGAATACATTCAAGAATTTTAACAGGTACATCTTCATACGTTAAATTATCCGTTATCTCGTCCGGTTCTAAATCAATAATGTGGTTCGGGTTGTCCACATATTTATGTAACATCGATACGTGAAAAAACGTTATGAACACGCGACATACTTGGTGGTAAAACGAGTCTATAAGCCACAGTTCCTACTTGATCGAGGATTTCAAATGGGCCAATTAAATCGAGGGTTAAGATAACGCCTTCTTGAACCTTCTTCTTCATATTCATCAGCTCTGAGTATGTAGTATGAGCGGCTTTAACTTTATCGATTAAAGTCAATTCTAATCGTATATTCGTTATCTTCACGTGGTTTCTTATATTCGCACTCGTAAATGCATATGATCTTCTACTCAACGCGTCAGCTACCACGTTCGCTTTTCCATGATGGTATTGAATGGTACGATCATAATCTTCAACAGCTCGAGTCAACGTCTTTGGCGCATGTTACATTCGTTTTAGTTGAAGAAATATTTAAGGGTTTTAGAAATGGGGTTTTGTACTGGGGTCAGTACAAAATTTGATTTAACGCTCTGGGGTAGGCCAAGAAGTCTTCAGAAATACGTCAAGAAATTTATTAACAATAGAAATATCATTCACAACTGTGACCCTCGTCCAAGACTTGGATAGTACATCACATTGATACCTATCAACTTGCCATCTTCATTCACGATGTCGCCTACAGAAAGTCTGACTTCGGTGCATTCCACACAAGGAAGTCAACAACGAAAGGATCGGGCTCTTTACTTATGGCTTGATATGATAATGATTGACTTTAGTGGTTTGGTTACTTTCAATTCGCATAACAGGTTGGTTAGAAATATGAAAGCTAACAACCTTACTAAAAGCATGATGAGTAGTTAACCAATCGATTCCAAAAATCACATCAAAGGCAAGTATTTTCAAAGAGATAAGATCGACAGGTAACGTGAAAGTGTTGATTTGAACAAGATTTATAAATAGTGGAGGTAACGAAGGTTTATCCCAACTGAGTTTATCAAAGTCTAACTTCTCAGGAGTTAACTTCAAACATTGAATACAACTAGGTGAAATAAAAGAGTGAGTAGAACCGGTATCTAACACGGTATAGACTTCGCAAGAGTTTATGACTAACATACCCGTTATAATTTTATTCGGGTTTCTCGTCACAAAAAAAAACGCGCTCTCTTAAACTACCGGCTTTGGCTTGTCTGGGACATCCTTTGGCATCACTATCCCAGCTGGACTTAACTTCAGCATACAACAAAATCGAGCTAGGTGACCTTCTCTTCTGCAATTAAAACATGCTTTGGATTGCTGCGTACAATTTGGACGGATGTGTCCCTCCTGTCTGCATTTGAAATATACGATCGATGGTCATTCTTCTTCCTTTGAAATGGGTGCTGGTGTTGCTGTCTTTCCATCATTATTGAACCTTCTCTTCTTGAAATTTCTACTTTTATTATCTTGGTCATGATTACCACCGAAGTGGTTACCATTCATGGCATGATAATTTCCCCCACGATGGTTATCATTGTTCCGATGACCGTTGCCACCGGTACGATTATTATCGTGTTATTGATCGTTGCCTTTTGGTTGTTCTGACTCATTATCGCGCTCCAATAACTGAGCCCTATTTACAACATCTGAATATAAACAAAGTTTGTGAGAAATGAGGTATTAACGTATATTGGGTTTCAAACCTCTTATAAACATTCGCATTATTTGCTCCTCATTATCAACCAAATGGGATGTAAACCGAGACAACTCGGCAAACTTAGCCTCGTACTACGACACGGTCATATTGTTTTGCTCTAGCTTGACGAACTCCACCTCCTTCATGTGACGAATACTTTCGGGAAAGTACTTGTCGTTGAACAGCTCTTGGAACTTCTCCCAAGACATTTTGAGTGCGTCAGTTTGGGTACGTTTTTTCAGATTCCCACCAGTAATCTGCCTCTTCACGCAACATAAAGGAGGCAAAGGGAACCTTTTGCTCCTCGGAGCATCCCAAGACATCAAATATCTTGGTGATCTGCTTTAACCACGTCTCCGCCTTAAGTGGTTCTGGCTTTCCCAAAAACTCTGGTGGTCCCAGCTCCTTGAACTGCTTAGCGGTGACCAACTATGGGTTGACATTGTTTCCACCATCTTTATGAACAGGAGTCTCTCTCGTTTGGTGTTGCATGAATTCTAAAAAGCTCCTAAACGTACCGTCGTTTGTTATTTGATCAGTGTTGTTATTTACAGGAGGATTATCGCCTTCCTGATGCACATTATCCTGATTATTGATATATGGAGACTCAACGGTCTCATGTGCTCCATTGCTATTCTCAACATTCTCGAATATCATTTTCAAATAATGCCACAAAACAAGGGTTAATTAACATATCACATATTATCCCTATACTCTGACCAACCAATTAAATACCAAATAAACTTAGGTAGGTCATACTAGCGAAGGAATTCCCCGTCTCTCCCCTCCTAGTTCTTGTCTCACATCTCAGCCAGGGATCATATCCCTAAGCTTTGATACCAACTGTGATGCCCCCAAAATAGGTATACATCACCTATTCTGAGTCGCCAAATACATGGTACAGAATACAAATACAATCTTTGATATACAACAAAAAAGCTGTGAGTTTTAATATAAATATTGTCTTCTAGACAATATCCACTCTCAGAATACTCATTACATTTATTGTCACACTATTTAACAAAATAGCGAGGACTACTAATACTATCATCTGGACCGTCACTCCGGTCTCCAACTAGTCCCGGCTACGTTCTCATTTCCTGAAGAGAACAATGAAGGAAAGGGTGAGCTTAACTAGCCCTGTAAGAAATATTATGACTAAGATAATGCAGAATAAATTATCATTAGTCTTCAACAATGTTAAACTGATAAAATACAATAGACATCAACTTTAACTACAGCGGAACAAGTAATCCGTTAAAAGAGTCAAGTAGAGAATAAAATCTACTATCTTTTATGATTTAAAAAGGTTTTTCATCACTTTTATCGCTGAGACTCAGCTTAATAAATAATCCACATCATCCCTGTACTACGGCCAAGGATATTCATTAGTATCACGACCACAAATTATCCATGCACTACGGGCCAAGGATATTCGTGTATTCATCAACGGTCCTGATCATGCCATAAAACAATTAATCTTTGCTCCCTTGGCTGAAGAGAATCCATAGCCATAATCATACCAACTGTCCATCAATGCACTACGGGCCAATGAGGACTGTTTCCACATCATTTGTAACATTACGGTCATGATTATACCAAATAATCCCTGGTCATAATCATACCAAGTCCATCTATGCACTCTGAAGCCATGTGATGATTTTCAACATAATATAAACATGAGGATGATGACAATGATATAAGAATTCAATAAAACAAGTTCAAAAATTAATTTATCCAGGAACTAATAACGTCCAAATTGTCAACATGATACTTCTTTGTAGAGTAAAATTCAAGAATTCTCAGAAGAATATTTCAATGAGAAGATATTGGATGAAGTGCAAATATCAAGGATATTCCACTAATTTCATGGAGTATAGAAGTCAAAACTTTAACCAACTAAGTATAATAAAGAATGGAATAACAAAAGAAATCACCATGCATGTGGTATCATAGATAGACAAAGTTATTCCAATGTAATAATAAATAACGGAACCGTGTCAAAGCGTAATACGACCGGATGTGATATTCAAATGTAATAATAAAGAATGGAATAACAAAAGAAATCACCATGCATGCGGTACTTGGTGACAGACAAAGTTATTCCAATAGAATAATAAATAACGAAATCGGTCCCACAGAAAACGCGCGCATGCGGACATGATATTCCAATGTAATAATAAAAGACGAAACCGGTCCAACGTAAAAACGCATACATGTGATATATTCAATGAGAATAATAATAAAGACGGAACCAGTCCCGCGTAAAATGCATGAGACAGGATATTCCAATAGAATAGTAAAGAATGGAATTACAATGAAATCACCAAGTATAGGGTAGATCACAGTACACAAAGTTATTCCAATGAATAATAAAGAATGGAATAATGAAGTTCTCTTCATGAATATAAAATAAATAATACCCTTACCTTATAAAGAAGAGTACTCACCAGTAGGGCTGGGATATACTTGAAGAAACTTGCACCACGCTCAAAGGTTTTTAAACGCTAAAGAAATACGCTCAACATAGAAGAATAATTCTCTCTACGGTTTCTCTCTCTAGAGTTTGGTGAATCGTAAGAAATAATGAAGGAATGAGCTTCTATTTATAGAAGAATGGGTGAAATAGTAACCAATCCATGAACGGTCCAGATCGATTTACTTTTAAATGGATCGGTCAGATTGGTTTACAATAAAATATAATATATTCTATTTATAATCTAATAAAATGAATAACTTTTAAAAAGATTTTACTATGCAAATACTATGCATAATAAAATATAATATAATCTAATTATTGTCTAATAAAGCAGATAACTTTATAAAAGTATTACATTTTATATAAAAAGATTTTACTATTAGCCTAATAAAATGAATAACTTTATAAAAGTATTCTATTTTATATAAAAAGTTTTTCTGTTTTATTACATTAATAATACTAATAAAACAAAACTTATATATATATATATATATATATGTATATAACAATCAACAATAATTGAATCAAATAACGTGAGATACTATGCATTAACTACTGTAGCAATAATTGAACAAAACTGAGTGACTTCTCACATAAGCATCAATAATCAATACCATGTGCTACTATGCAACCACGCGTATTACTGTATTTTTATTACCGAGTAGTTCAACAGTATTAACGGTAAAACTTCCGCCGTTATTTTCATAAAAATATTTTTGTCATTTTCTCAATCCGACAATAATTCTGTTGTGGGGTCCACCAATGATTATGTCGTCGTACAAATATTCCCCGACCAATCGAATAATATAACAATTTGCATACTTTGCAAAATTTATAAATATTACCCACAACTATAACATTATATTAAATCCACACCATAATATTAAAAAAAATTTTGAGAAATTTAAATCTTTATTCGTAAAATTTGGGATTTTACAATATTCGTGTTGAAACTCCCAACTTATGTTTTGTCGTACTTTACATGACAGTTGTATAATTAAGTTGTATTTGAATTCTGTACCATGTATTTGGCGACTCAGAATGAGTGATGTATACCTATTTTGGGGGCGTCAGAGTTGGTATCAAAGCTTAGGGATATGATCCCTAGCTGAGATGTGAGACTAGAACTAGGAGGGGAGAGACGGGTAATTCCTTCGCTAGTATGACCTACCTAAGCTTATTTGTTATTTAATTGGTTGGTCAGAATATAGGGATAATATGTTGCATATTAAATAACCCTTCTTTTGTGACAGTATTTAAAAATGACATCTGAAAATCAAGAGATGAACTCATATAGAGTTTTGAGTGACAAATCGAGGAGATTCATTTAAAAGATAAATATTGGAGTATAATATCTTATTGGGGAGTACTAATTAAGTTATTAAATTTGATTGTAGGATGTCAGGTCAAGAAGAAATTAGAGATATCCATGTGGTGAGTGAATAATTAATAGTTGCACCCGAGCTAGTCGCAGAGGTAGCAGTTGAGAGTGAGGAAGAAGAGTAACCTGAGGAGAATTTATTAGAAGAACTTTATGATCGAAATTTAGAACTGCAAAATCGTATTCATGAGTTAGAGGAGCAGGCTGAAGAACGAAAGGTGGTTGTTGAGCAAAAGGATGAAACAATTCAAGCTTGTGTTACCCGATATGTAATGCTGGAACAGAAGCACTCTTTGGCAGAGTTTAAGATGATAAAGCTGGAATCTGAGAATTCAAATGTAAAGGATCATTTTAAAGAAGAAATAAATGAACGAGTGAGAATGAAGGATGCATGGGTAAAACCCGCATGACGCGTTGATATTGTGGAAAGAGAAGTCCGATCCAAGGAAGGCTAAAATAGATGATATGTATTTCTCTTTTTCAACAGCAATTGGGAGAACCCAACATCGAGTTTTAAATTACCTTGTACATTGCGGTTAACCCTAATTCGATATGGATCAAAGATTAATGATTCAGATCATGGATCAGGAGTACGATGAAGCAGTTGAGGGTGAAATATGCCCTATAGCAAAAGTTAATTACAGTGGTAATGATGACACCAAGGGTTGTCCCAGAAAAGTTAAAATCAGTGGTTCAAGTGAGAGCACTTTTCGTAACTTCCCAAAAAGCGAGGAACCAAACGAAGTCATCATGGGTAAGATAATCATAAACTCTTGCAAAGTCTATACCTTATTCGATACCGGTTCTACCCATTCTTTTATTTCTCCTACTTGCGCTCAACGTTTAAATTTATCTCTAGAGAAATTAGACCTTGACTCATCTGTTGAAACTCCGTTGGGAGAAACCTTCATTACATCCACTATTTATATGTCTTATTTGATTCAAATCGATACCCTCACGTTACCTGTAGATCTTATCTCTTTGAAAATACTTGCCTTTAATGTGATTTTAGGAATCGATTGGTTAACTATTTATTATGCTAAAATTGATTATTTTCATAAGGTTGTTAGTTTTAATATTCCTAACCAACCTGTTATGCGAATTCAAGCAAACAAACCACTAAAGTTAATCACTGTCATATTAAGCCATAAGTAAAGAGCCCCGAACCTTTCGCTGGTGACTTCCAAGCCTTGGAATGCACCGAAGCCAGACTTTTCACAGGGGACGCCGTGAATAACGGTGACAAGTTGATAGGTATCAATTTGACATGCTATCCAAGTCTTGGATGAGAGTCACAGTTTTGAATAATATTTCTATCGTTAATAAATTTCCTGATGTATTCCCTGAAGAAATTCCTAGCCTACCCCCAAAGCGTGAAATAGAATTTTGTATTGACCTTGAACCCGGTAAAAAACTCTCAAATATTTCTTCACCCAAAATGAACGTAACATGCGCCAAAGACGTTGGCTCGAGCTATTGAAGATTACAACCATAGCATTCAATAACATCGTGGAAGAACGAACGTGGTAGCTGACGCGTTGAGTAGAAGATCGTATGCGGTTACGAGTGCGACATTGTTAACACAAAGACCCATTTGTACGATTTAAAAAGGATGGAGATAGAATTAAATACTCCAAGAACCTACGTGAAGATAGAGAATATACGGTTAGAACCGACTTTAATCGATAAAGTTAAAGCTGCTCAACCTACAGACTTAGAGCTGATGAATGTGAAGAAGAAGGTTTAAGAGGGCATTATTCTAGAAGCAAGAATCGACGAAGAGAGGAAATCTCAACCATCGATTTTATTGGTCTATTTGAAATTCTTGATCGAGTAGGAACTGTGGCCTATAGACTCGCTTTACCGCCAAGTATGTCGCGTGTTCATAACGTTTTTCATGTATCGATGTTACATAAATATATGGACAACTCGAACTAAATTATTGAATTAGAACTAGACGAGATAGCAGAAGATTTAATGTATGAGGAGATACCTGTTAAAATCTTGTATAAGAAGAAACATATTCTACACTCAAAGGTTATACCTCAAGAGTTAGAATCTGACGAGGTATCCTCATCTCTTCGACATAACAGGTACGTACGTCAATTTCGAGGACAAAATTTCATAAGAAGTGGAGGTTGTAAGACCCCAAATATTATGAATAAAGATTTAATTTCTCGAAATATTTTTTGAACATTATAGTGTGGATTTGATATAATGTTATAGTTGTGGGTTATATTTATAAAAATTTTAAAATAAGCAAGTTGTTATAAAATATTCGATTATTCGGGGAATATTCTTTTTGTCAGGGAATATTCGTACGACGACGCAATCATTGGTGGACCCCACAACAAAATTATTGTCGGAATGAGAAAACGACAGAAATATATTTTTATTAAAATAACGGCGAAAGTTTTACGGTTAAACTGTTGAAATACCCGGTGGTAAAAGTACAGTAATACGTGTGGTTGCAGAGTAGCACATGGTATTGATTATTGATGCTTACGTGAGAAGTCACTCGGTTTTATTTAATTATTGTTACAGTAATTGCTACATAGTATCTCACGTTATTTGATTCAATTATTGTCAATATTTTATGTTATTAAATCAATAATTGAGATGACAAGTTATTCATATTATTATCTGCATAATTAACAATGTCTAGAATGTTCTGTCGAGGAAAGGGGTTTGGTCACCTAATTGCGCGCCAATAGGGAGAAATCCTTATCGGAAAGCCCCCTCTTTCCTGGGAACGATTTGGTTGTTAATATTGCGAGTTATGATAATAATGAATAAATGTTGTTAAAAATATTGAGGGGATTTTTATGAAGTATATGTTGTAAATTTTATATGGACCCCTATTTACCCATTTTTCAAAATAATCGGTAGAAAGTTATTCGGTATATTTTTATATAATAAAGGCGGGGCCACATGTGGGGCCCACGTATGGAAGAAATGATTTTAGAAGTGGGAGAATTCTTCTTCTATAAATATTGAGCGTATTTCTTTCGAGTTTTAGAAAGCTTTGAGCGTAGAAAATAGTATAAGTTTTTTTCAAGAATATCCCCGCTATACCAGTTAGAATACTCTCATTTTTAAGGTAAGGGATATTATTTTTGTTCAGTATTCGTAAGAAATAATATTTTCTTCCATACTCTGTAGTATGTGAGTAATATTATTTCATTTGATATTCCTAATTCTACACGCATTCTGTTAGAGTATTGCTTCTATACTCCGTAAAATTAGTAGAATATCCTTGATATTTGCGCTTCATCTAGTATCTTTTCATGAAAATATTATTCTGAGCATTCTTGATAATTATTGATCTTTTTATGCCGGAATACTATTCACAGGATACTATTCCTAAAGTACTATTCACGGGATACTATTCACAAAGTACTATTCACCAGTACTATTCACAAAGTACTATTTACAAAGTACTATTCATGGGTACTATTCATGAAGTACTATTCACGGGGTACTATTCACCCAGGGTACTATTCATGATAAAAGTTGATTTCTTTGCTGTCCAAATCATTTTTGATACAATATTATTCTTGAATTTTACTCCACAAAGCAGTATCATGTTGACAATTTGGACATTATTGAATTCTAGATAAATTAAATTATAAATCTTTAAAAATTTATCATTTGCTTTCTTTTAATTGAATTCTTATATCATTGTCATCATCCTCATGCTTATATTGTGATAAAAGTCATATGTGGCTTATGTGCATAGATGGATTGTTGATTTTTATGATTACGACCAGGGATTATTCGGTATAATCATGACCATAATATTACAAATGATGTGGTAAAAGTCCTAATTGGCCCATAGTGCATTGATGGACAGTGGTTAGCATGATCATGACCATTGATGAAAAAATGAATATCCTTGGCCCGTAGTGAATGGATAATTCGTGGTCGTGATACTAATGAATATCTTTGGTCGTAATGCAGGGATGATTCGATGATGTGAATTTTTTATTAAACTGAGTCTCAGCGATAAAATTGATGATAAAGTATAGAAGATAGTAGATATCATGCTCTACTTGACTCTTCTAATGGATTGCTTGTTCTGCTGCAAATAAACTTGATGTCTATTGTATTTTATCAGTTTAACACTGTTGAAGGCTAACAATAATTTATTCTGCATTATCTTAGTCATAATTTTTTTTACTGTGCTAGTTGAGCTCACCCTTTGCCTTCATTGTTCTCTTCAGGAAATGAGAATATAGCTGGGACTAGTCGGGTAACGGAGTGATGGTCTGAGATGGTGCATTAGTAGTCCTCACTATTATGTGAAATAGTATGATAATAATTGTAATAATATTGAATTTGAGTTTGGATATTGTCTAGAAGACAATATTCGTGTTAAAACTCCCAGCTTATGTTTTGTCGTACTTTACATGATAGTTGTATAATTAAGTTGTATTTGAATTCTATACCATGTATTTGGCGACTCAGAATGGGTGATGTATACCTATTTTGGGGGCGTCACAGCCATCATCTCCATTGTTTTCCATCATTGATCAATATAATTAATGATTGAGATTGAAAAAATAAAAGTCTTACAATTACAAGTTGTAGCGACAGTAATTACTCTTACTTTAATAGACTAGTAAGTGTAATTACTGCCACTACAATTTTAGCGGCAATACTTTTATTTTTTTCAATCTCAGCCATTAATTATATTAATTAACTATAGAGATGATGGTTACTGGAATAGTACTCCTAACAATCGGTTCCCATGAATTCAGAACCCTGTATATAAAATTTAAAATTTGCAATATTTATAATCTATAATTAAATTCAAAAGTTTATATTGAATATTTAATTCTTTTATTCAAAATTATATTGTCTATTGCTCCCGCCTCTCGACATCACAAATAAGTTTTTTAAGTAAAAAAATTGTAATAAGTTAATAATTATAGTTTGGTAACTTAATATATAGAGCAATATGGTCATTATACAGTTGTGTATAATTTATTTATGCATAGTCTGCCAAAACTATATCGTTTTGTCAGTTTTTTTTATTTATTAAAAAAACAGCCTCTCTCCTCCCAAATCAGAAATCAAAAATAAATATGCCAAAACGACACAGTTTTGTAAGACTGCGCACAAATAGAATATACACAGCTATATATATGGGCCCTCATTCTTGGCAATCGGTTGTCACATGTAATATTTCAATAACCATAATATATATCGTTGATCGCAACATTGGATGACACGTATTGAAATTGATTTCCCCCGGCCGCTACAGGCTGTAGTAAAATGAGAAATTACTCATTTGCTCATGTGCTACACTGTCTACCGCTACAAGTTATGGTCGTAGTTTAGTTAACTAATAAATTAGAATGGCTCAGTGGTAGCTTAATGGCCCAATAACCCATAGCTCTTAGGTCCGAAACCTAGCTGTGATATTTTTGCTTCTTATGTTATCTTTTTTTTGTATTAGATAAATTATATTACCATCTATATATATATATATACACATCTTAAATTTCCACATTAAATTAAATATATTTAAAGTAACTATGAATATATATATATATATATATATATATATATATAAACAAATATTCATATAAATATTTATAAATTTATCTCTAAATATTCATATAAATATTTATAATTTTAGTTTAATGTTGAGTTTCGTTTAGTATTTTATTTAGTTTGACAAGAAATTTTGAAAGGAATATATATATATATATATATAGATGGTAGTAAAATTTATCTAATACATAAAAAATATAGCACATGAAGCATGAAAAAAATTTAAAATTTAAGTTATTTTCAAACACTAAATAATAACAAATGACTTATAACTTAGTTTGACCAACTTATAAGTTATTGCCAAACACCCTCTAATTCAAGATATAAAGAAAAATTAATATTTGATTATTAAAAAATTTACAAGACAAAAAAATGAGAATTTGAAAAAGGGGAGTTAAAAAAGAACTTAAACACCATTGGTGCAACTTAATTGGTTTATGCCAGAACCATTGGTGCGACTTAATCAGTGCAGTTTGGTCGATTTTTGGTGTAATTTTGGGAGCAATTTCGATTCCTTGCCCATCCCTTGTCAAAAAGTATATATGTAAAATAATGAGTTACAAGAAAAATTCATATAAATTATTTTAGAAATTAATTATTTTTTTTCAAAATTATAAGTGTGCAAATTTGATCATTATAAACTACATCCAATTAACTACAAACTATAATTTTTGTAAATTAGAATATATATATATATATATATATATATATATATATATATATATATATATATATATATATATATATGTGTGTGTGTGTGTATGTGTGTGTGTGTGTGTGTGTGTGTGTGTGCGCTCAATTTTAATTTCAAAAATTTTCACTTTAAAAAAATAAAGCTGGGCATTTATTTTGAGACAGACGGAGTGAAATATTTCACTGTATAAAATTATGTCCAAATAAATTAAAAATTTTAAATGAAAAATAATGCGTTTTGGGGGAAAAAAGAGGCATGCTTATTGGGTTTGTCTTAATTTTGGTCAATAATTTACTAGTCGTTGCAAAAAAATGTATTAAATACGCAATGAAAAAAATTGTTGCCAATGAATGTGGCCTATATTAGGCAACGAAATATAGCAACAAAAAAGTTTTTGTTGCCTACGATGAGGAGAAATCTCATTCGCAACAAAAAGAAAATAGGCGGTGTGTTTTTTTTCCCGCCAATGATTTGGCAACGAATTTTCGCAATGACTAATAAATTTCGTTATGAAAAATGAAAACCTTTCATAAACTGCAACGAATGACAAATTTTGTTGCTAAACATGCATTTTTGGCAGCAACTTTATAAGTCGTTGCCCAAAAAATTATTGCCAAATGTCTATTTTTTTTGTCGTGGATACTATGCAGCAATTACTGTAACAATAATTGAGTATAACTAAGTGACTTCTCATATAAGCATCAAATACAGTGTGCTACTAGGCAACCACGCGTATTACTATACTTTTAACACCAAATATTTCAACAGGTAACGGAAAAAATTTCACCGTTATTTTTATAAAAAGATTTTTATGTCGTTTTCTAATTCTGATAATAATTCCATTGTGAGGTCCACCAATGATTGTGTCGTCGTAAAAATATTCCCTGTTAAAACGAATATTCCCCGACCAATCGAATATTTTATAACAACTTTTTTACTTTGTAAAATTTATAAATATTACCCATATGCAACTATAACATTATATCAAATCCACACCATAATATTCAAAAATATATTTCGAGGAATTAAATCTTTATTTATAAAAGTTGGGGTCTTACAACCTCCATTTTTTATGAAATTTTATCCTCAAAATTGGTGTACGTACCTGGTATGTCGAAGAGGTGAGGATACCTTGATTTCATTTCAGATTCTAACTCCCAGGTCATTTCCTCAACATCGTGGTTTCTCCACAAAACCTTGACTTGAGGTATAACCTTAGAGCGTAGAATATGTTCCTTCTTATCCAAGATTTTAATAGGTACCTCTTCATACGTTAAATATTCCGCTATTTCGTCTGGTTCTAACTCAATAATGTGTTTTGGGTCTTCCACATATTTACGTAACATAGATATGTTAAAAATGTTATAAACACGAGACATACTTGGCGGTAAAGCGAGTCTATAAGCCACAGTTCCTACTCGTCGAGGATTTCAAATGGGCCAATGAATCGAGGATTGAGCTTTCCTCTCTTTCCAAATCTTGTAACTCCTTCCCATGGAGCAACACGTAACAACACATGATCTCCAACATTGAATTCCACATCCTTTCGATGAAGATTAACATAACTCTTTTGTCGATCTTGTGAAGTCTTTATACATTGTCAGATCATTTGAATCTTTACCGTAGTTGTAACGATCGAGAAATTTAGATCTATTGTAAAATAATTTTATTTAATTAAATAATGAATAAAATTATATTATTTGTTATTATTATGTGTTAGTAAGATGAATGTCGTTCTATAACCTAGAGATGTCAGAATGTTGTAGTATTTTGACTACGTGAAGGAATTAAAGTGTTTGAATTTCCAAGACAAAAATAAAAGTTTTTTGAGAAATTTTCTAAAAAACACTATTCACTGATTTCTGCTCTGGAATTATTTTTGAACTTCTAAGAAATACGTAACGATCGAATATCAAGGTGAGATGGAATATGTAATAATAATTCACGTATGGCAAACACAATTTTTTGCTTGCGGACTTGATTCGAGAATGTTAGGAAAAGTAAAGCGTTAACTAGTTAAAACAATGATCGTATAATATGTAGGTATTGTACGAGGTAATGAATACGAGTATGATACAAAGTATTATACGAGTATGTATGACTGATGGTATGCCGTAAATGCTGAATGAGTATATGAGTTAGGAAACGAGGATAATACGTAGACAATACGTTCTAAGGCTTTAAGCCATATGTAATGGACTTGAAGGATTGTGTAGGAAATGTAAAGTCCAATTGGGATTATGATTAAGCCCAATGCTAACTAAAGGTTAAGGCCCAAATTTTTGTTAATATATAGGCCAATGAGGATTAATGCAAGTCCAAATCATAAGTTATGCTAATTGAATTTAAAGCCCAAAGTAAGAATTCAATGGGTAAAGAAGATCCATGGGGCAACCCATGTGGGCCCAATGATCACATGGGTGATCTTGGTCGCCAAGCAAAAGTTGTGATGGACAAGCAAAGAATGTGATGAGCAAGTAAACTTGATAGTTAAGTAATGAATAGTAAGGATGTTTGATTAAGGAGGTGGGATTGGTTTATTGACCATTATGCCCTAACCTTGGTTTTCCTATAAATAGAAAGCTAGATTGTTCATTTGTTAATTGTTAACTTTCATCCAACAACTTATAACTTATTGGTTAGAGAGAAAAAGATAGAAAAGTTAGTATTTGTGAATTCACAAAGCAAGAAAAAGAACCAAGCTTGATCATCAAGGGTAAGAATCCTAGACCATTACTCTTCAATCTCTTCAACTATAGTTTGATAGAGAAGTGTTGATTAGGGGAGCATGTATGCTAAGAAGCGTTAAGTATGGCTAATCAATACACTTAAGTCTTAACAAGGCATGAATAAGCAATCCGTTCATATATAAGTTATGAACTAAGGAAGAACTTGTAAGAACTTGTCATATGTTTACATTAATGAAGTTTGTATGATAAGAAGAAGCAAGGATGATTGTTAGAAGACTAAAACCATGATAAATCATGTGAAGTGAAATCATAAGTATAAAGTTATAAACTCATGAAGAACAAGTAAGAACTTATCATGTATATAAGTTAATTAAATATATATGTTACGATGTTAGTATAATGGAAAGAATCCATTTGAAATGATGAAAAAATCATAAGTAACGAAGTTATGACGGAATTCACGAGTTTGGACGATAAACGTCGAAATCGTGAAATTCTCGGAATGGAAGTCAAATTTTGACATTAAGCTTGGAAATGTTGGTTTTCGATGGGGATAAGTCTTATTTGGCATTATAGAGTTGCGGACTCAAAAATAACCGAATTCCGACTTATAACGAAGAAACGAGCATTGAACGTTCACGAACGTTTATCATTTTCGTTAAAAATGAACTCAAAGGTAAATTTTAGAGTTAACGAAGTCAAAAATGTAAAATTCTTGCATGAACACGTAGAGTATATGATTTGTGAGCTAATGGGTTTTGAACGAGCCAATTTGGACTTAAAATGATCAAACTTGGAGTCCGGGAAATTCGTTGTGTAAAAAAAAACTGTCAAGAATTTGGTGCATTGAATCTGGCCATGTGGCTGCATCAAGGCCAAAAGGTGGTGGCTGAGTCAGAATGCCGATGCCATGCCTGCACTCATCAGTAGTTTTTGCGCCGCAGCTTGGCCAAAAAGAACTAAGCTGTGGCCAGCAAGCATGCTAAGACCGGTCTCGACCATCGTTAACTCAAGGCCGCAACGTATGGTATAAGGAAGGGAAGCTAGTGCCGCAACACCAGGACTAGGGTTTGCATAATAATAAGAGCTTATGAAGATAAAAGGAAAGGCAGTTGTTTAATGATGAAGGGAAACATTATTAAACCTAAAGTAACACTATTTAAGATGTTTAAACCGTAAGTACGATAGCTAATGGTTGAAGATAACATAATCAAATGTGAATGTAAATCATAACAGTAAACCGAAACCTATGATAAACAATTTAAGGAATAATTAGATTGAGAAGAAGGGTAAGATATATTAAGTAACCATACTTGATTATATATTATCTAATGTGGTACGTTATGTGGTTATGTATTGTAGAGACTCTAAAGACTTCAAGGGAAAGTGTAATAATAGTAGCAAATTCTAAAGGCAAGTGTTCTAACCCTTGTCTATGTTCAATCAAGACAAGTTTTGTGATTCATGTATTCTTACACATGAATTGATGTATGATGAAGTCGAAGCCAATTCATTCGGTTAGACTTACGATATGTTTGATTTCTTATAATCTATCAAAGTATTGTCAATGTTTTGCCAAACTATTTTTGGTATGGTTTTCAAATGAAGACTGAGTATGCTAAACAAATGTTTTGTCGTCAAACGACAGGCATGTGAGGTTGCCACAAATTAAACGTACATACATTTAAAGAAAGTAGTGTTGTACAACATAGAGTACTATAGACTGATGACCTAAATGTGCTCATAAGTAATGACCTAAATGTGCTCGTAAGTAATGCTGGACTTATGGACTTAGTGCCAGACTTACAGACTTAGTGCCAGGTTTGGTCACCTAATTTCGCGCCAATAAGGAGAAATCCTTATCGGAAAGCCCCCTCTTTCTCGGGAACGACCTCGTTGTTAAATATTGTGAATTATAATATTAATGATGAATAAGTTCGTGTTGATTAAAAATGAAATTGATAGTTCCATTGTGTTGGAATTATTAGTGTAAGTGAAAATCGACATTTATTTCGATAATAATTGATGTTTGGAGGTTATATTGACAAATCGGGTAATTAACCGGATAAATGGGTAATTAATTGCTATTGATTCACATGATTATAACTATTTGTTCACATGTGTGTACTATTGATTCACATTCATTTACTATTAGGGGAGTTGGTGCAAGATTGATAATACTTGCATGACTAAGTTAAAAATAGAGGTATAGATGGAGGTACTATACTGTAATTCGTATTTTCACATGTCTAGAACTATTGATTCACATGATTTACTATTGATTCACATGATTTACTATTAGGGGAGGTGGTGCAAGTTTGATAATACTTGCAGGACTAAATTAAAAATGAAGAAAAAGAGGAAGGTATTATACTGTAATATTTTGAGCCCCAAAACGTGCAATTATCAAAACTATATTTTCCGATAAATAGAAGCTCATTCTTCCTTCATTTTTCACCAATTCACTAAAGCTATAGAGCAATTATTATAGAGAGAAATTATAGAGAGAAAGAAGAAGAGAAGTCTGCTACCTCACTATTCTAGTATCCAGTCTTCTTTTGAGGTAAGGGATATTATTCTTTCGTATTCATGAAGAGAGTTATTTTCTTTCAATAC
This sequence comes from Panax ginseng, assembly GCA_020205605.1. Classification (NCBI taxonomy): domain Eukaryota; kingdom Viridiplantae; phylum Streptophyta; class Magnoliopsida; order Apiales; family Araliaceae; genus Panax; species Panax ginseng. Next base: position 117,304,397 of record CM035133.1, on the reverse strand, counting down.
TCATAAGGGTTGTTATTCCATTCTTTATTATTTTATTGGAATAACCTGTCTATGCGAAGTACCGCATACATGGTGAAATTCTTCTGTTATTCCATTCTTTATTATTTTGTTGGAATAACCTGTCTGTGCGGTCTATCGCATGCCTGGTGAATCCTGTTGTTATTCCATTCTTTTATTATTCTGTTGGAATATCCTATCTGTATGGATTACGCATGACCTGGTTCCATTCTTTATTATTCTATTAGAATATCATGTCTATGTGGATTATGCATGACCTGGTTCCATTCTTTATTATTCTATTGGAAATAACTCAGATAATATATTTATCGCATTTATCGTCAAATTCTTCTGTTATTCCATTCTTTATTATTCTGTTGGAATAACCTGTCTATGTGGATTACCGCATGCATGGTGAATGATCCTTCGTATTCATTCTTTATTAAATTGTGAAAATGATCTGTAAACGTGGATTACCGCATAGCGGGTGAAAATCTATTTGTAGTTTCGTATATATTCTTTTGTACTCACCATGGAATATCATTTTCTTTGGAATTTTTTTTACGAGTTACTATTCACAGGTTACTATTCACCCGGTTACTATTCACTCTAATATTATTCACTCGGGTATTCGGGGCACTTTTCGTGCTGGAGTACTATTCATGATTTACTATTCATGGGTTACTATTCACCCGATTACTATTCACTCTAGTATCATTCACTCGGGTATTTGGGGTATTTTTTATGTCGGGGTACTATTCATGTGGTACTATTCTCGAAGTACTATTCACATGATACTATTTACGGGGTACTATTTACCCGAAAAATATATTTCTTTTCTGTTCAAATTATTTTTGGTACATAAATATTGTTCTTGAATTTTACTTTACAAAGCAGTATCATGTTGACAATTTGGACGTTATTGATTCCTGGATAAATTAAATTATAAATCTTTAAAATTTATCCTTGAACTTATTTTATTGAATTATTATGTTATTGTCATCATCCTTATGCTTATATTGTGATGAAAGTCATCTTTGGCTTACGTGCATAGATGGACTTGGTATGATTATGACCAGGGATTATTCGGTATAATCATGACCATAATGTGATGAATGATGTGGTAAAAGTCCTCATTGGCTTGTAGTTCATTGATGGACAGTTGTTGGTATGATTATGACTAGGGATTATTCGGTATAATCATGACCATTGATGATTACATGAATATCCTTGGCCATGGTGCAGGGATGATTCAATTTTATTATTGTCGAGTCTCAAATGATAAAGTTGTTGAAAAACTTTTTAAATCATAAAAGATAGTAGATTTTATGCTCTACTTGGCTCTTCTAATGGATTGCTTATTTCCGCTGCAGTCGTTGATCTAAAACTTGTTGTCTATTGTATTCTATCAGTTGTTATACTGTTGAAGGTTAAGGATAATTTATTCTGCATTATCTTAGTCATAATATTTCTTATTTGGGCTAGTTGAGCTCACCCTTTCTTTCATTGTTCTCTTGTGAAATGAGAATATATTTGGAGACGAGTCAAGGAATGGAGTGATGGCCCAGGATAAATGGCTTTAGTAGTCCTCACTATTCTACGGAATAATGTGATAATAATTGTAATGAGGACACCATTGAGTGTGGATATTGTCTAGATGACAATATTCTTGTTTAAACTCTCAGCTATGTTTTGTCGTATTTTACACGATTGTTGTATAATTAAGTTGTATTTGAATTTATGTACCATGTATCTGGCGATTCAAGATGGGAGATGTATACCTATTTTGGGGGCGTCACAGATGGTATCAAAGCTTAGGGATTTGATCCCTGGCTGAGATGTGAGACTTGAACTAGGAGGGGAGAGAAGGGTAATTCCTTCGCTAATATGACCTACCTAAGTTATTTGGTATTTAATTGGTTGGTCACAGTATAGGTATAATATGTAGCATGTCAATTAACCCTTCTTTTGAAACTATATTCTATAATGATATCTGAAATATAGGAGGTGAGAAATGGGAAAATCATGATAGTGAAGAAATAACCGGGAAGGTACAATCCAAAAAGAAAGCAAGGTATTCTCATCTTTTCGAACTACCAGGTACGTAAATTTAGAGGGCGAAATTTCATAAGGAGGGGAGATTATGAGACCCCGAATTTTATGAAATGAAAGTATTCAATTTTCTTATAATTATTCTATTTAGTAAATGATTAAATTTATAAAAGGTTAAAGTTAAGGGTGATATTTGATTTTTTTTCAAAGTAAGCAAGTTGTCATAAAATATTCGGTGATAAAAGTACAGTAATACGCATGGTTGCATAGTAGCGCACGGTATTGATTATTGATGCTTACGTGAGAAGTCACTCGATTTTATTCAATTTTTGTCACAATATTTTATATTATTAAATCAATAATTGAGACGACAAAGTTATTCATATAATTATTTGCAATATTGACAATGTCTAGAAGTTATGTCAAGGAGAGGTTTGGTCACTTAATTGCGCGCTAATAAGGAGAAATCCTTATCAGAAAGCCCCTTCTTTCCTGTTAACGACCTAGTTGTTAAATATTGTGAATTATAATATTAATGATTAATAAGTTCATGTTGATTAAAGATGAAATTGATAGTTCCATTGGGTTGGAATTATTAGTGTTAGTGAAAATCGACATTTATTTCGATAATAATTGATGTCTGGAGGTTATATTGACCAATCGGGTAATTAACCGAATAAATGGGCAATTAATTGCTATCGATTCACATGATTATAACTATTTGTTCACATATGTGTACTATTGATTCACATTCATTTACTCTTAGGGGAGTTGGTGCAAGATTGATAATACTTGCATCACTAAGTAAATAATGGAGGTATAGATGGAGGTACTATACTGTAATTCGTATTTTCACATGTCTAGAACTATTGATTCATATGATTTACTATTAGGGGAGGTTGTGGAAGTTTAATAATACTTGTAGGACTAAATTAAAAATGAAGAAAAAGAGGAAGGTATTATACTGTAATATTTCGAGCCCCAAAACGTGTAATTATCCAAACTATATTTTTCTATAAATAGAAGCTCATTCTTCCTTCATTTCTTACCAATTCACTAAAGCTATAGAGCAATTATTATAGAGAGAAATTATAGATGTAAGAAGAAGATTAGTATGCTATATCACTATTTCAGTATCCAATCTTCTTTTAAGGTAAGGGGTATTATTCTTTCGTATTCCTGAAGAGAGTTATTTTCTTTCAATACTCGTAAGGGTTGTTATTCCATTCTTTATTATTATATTGGAATAACCTGTCTATGCGAAGTACCGCATACATGGTGAAATTCTTCTGTTATTCCATTCTTTATTATTTTGTTGGAATAACTTGTTTGTGCGGTCTATCGAATGCCTGGTGAATTCTGTTGTTATTCTATTCTTTATTATTATGTTGGAATATCATGTCTGTGCGGATTACGCATGACCTGGTTCCATTCTTTATTATTCTGTTGGGAATAACTTTCATGTCATGCAATCTTCATCGCATGGATGGTGAATTCTTCTGTTATTCCATTCTTTATTATTTTGTTGGAATAATCTGTCTATGTGGATTATCGCATGCATGGTGAATGATCCTTCGTATTCATTCTTTATTAAATTGTGGAAATGATTTGTCTACATGGATTACCTCATGGCGGGTGAAAATCTATTTGCAGTTTCGTATATATTCTTTTGTACTCGTCATGGAATATCATTTTCTTTGGTATTTTTTTTACGAGTTACTATTCACTTGGTTACTATTCACTCTAGTATTATTCACTCGAGTATTCGGGGCACTTTTCGTGCCGAAGTATTATTCACGAGTTACTATTCACGGGTTACTATTCACCCGATTAGTATTCACTCTAGTATCATTCACTCGGGTATTTGGGATATTTTTCATGTCGGGGTACTATTCACGAGGTACTATTCCCGAAGTAGTATTCACACGGTACTATTCATGGGGTACTATTTACCCAAAAAATATATTTCTTTTCTATCCAAATTATTTTTGGTACATGAATATTATTCTGAATTTTACTCTACAAAGCAGTATCATGTTGACAATTTGGACGTTATTGATTCCTGGATAAATTAATTATAAATCTTTAAAATTTATCCTTGAACTTGTTTTATTGAATTATTATGTCATTGTCATCATCCTCATGCTTATATTATGATGAAAGTCATCTTTGGCTTATGTGCATAGATGGACTTGGTATGATTATGACCAGGGATTATTCGGTATAATCATGACCATAATGTGACGAATGATGTGGTAAAAGTCCTCATTGGCCTGTAGTTCATTGATGGACAGTTGTTGGTATGATTATAACTAGGGATTATTTGGTATAATCATGAGCATTGATGATTACATGAATATCCTTGGCCGTGGTGCAGGGATGATTCAATTTTATTTATTAAGCTGAGTCTCAGCGATAAAGTTGTTGAAAAACTTTTTAAATCATAGAAGATAGTAGATTTTATGCTTTACTTGACTCTTCTAATGGATTGCTTATTTCCGCTACAGTTGTTGATCTAAAACTTGTTGTCTATTGTATTCTATCTGTTGTTATACTGTTGAAGGCTAAGGATAATTTATTCTGGATTATCTTAGTAATAATATTTCTTACTGGGCTAGTTGAGCTCACCTTTTCTTTCATTGTTCTCTTCAAGAAATGAGAATATAGCTGGGACGAGTCGGGGAATAGAGTGATGGTCTAGGATAAATGGCTTTAGCAGTCCTCACTATTCTATGGAATAATGTGATAATAATTTTAATGAGGACACCATTGAGTATGGATATTGTTTAGATGACAATATTCTTGTTTAAACTCTCAGATATGTTTTGTCGTATTTTACACGACTGTTGTATAATTAAGTTGTATTTGAATTTATGTACCATGTATCTGGCGACTCAAGATGGGTGAAGTATACCTGTTTTGGGGGCGTCACAATGGTAATATTGTTTTTGATTATATATAAGACATATTCGTTCTTTTGAGGCATTTCAGTTGAATGTTTGTGTGAACTGTAGCACCGTGTAGGACCATATGTTGAGTTGGAAGATACCTGAATTTGGGGGCATCACAGGTTAGTATTAAAGCATTAGGTTATAAAACTTAAGGGGGGAAATTAAAACCTTAAGTCATAACCTTAAGAGAAGTCAAAGAAGTAAAAGATGAAATTAACCTTAAAAATGCATTATATATATGATATGTGTTTTTATTATTCTACTGACGTGTACTAATCAAACTAAATTGTTTTGTTGTAGATGTCAGGAAGAAATGAAATGTATAGAGATATACAAGTAGAAAGTGAAGAATCGGTTAATCAAATAGAAATTATACTGAACCCAATAGGAGAAGAGCCAGAAGTGGTAGTGAATGAGTTTGGAGACTCGGAGAACCATGACCTTATGTCGGTGTTCGACGGCATGTCGGAAGAAGAGGTGGAGGTAGTGTCCTTTAACTCGGTAGCACATGCGGAAGAGACGCCTTAGGGGGAGTCGATGATGTCATTATTTATTACAGTGTTGGATAGAAACCTCCATTACTATCAGGAGGTGAAGGAGCTAAAAGAAGAGCTTCATGCTGTCTTAGAAGATAAGACAACTATGGAGTTGATGTGGGAGGAGGAACAAGATGAGAGAGTTTTGGCAAAGGACATGGTCCACGAGCTGAAATAGGAGGTCTTTGAGCTCAGGGAGGAGCTAAAGACCAAGAAACAGAGGATAGGGAGGATGTCCTATATTCATAGGAGTTCTCATGCGGATTTCCAACAACAAGTAGCTGGGTATCCGATAGAGGCAGGGCAGACTCGACATACTATCAGCCATGGCGTTATTGCCGGTCTTGCTAACGCGAATTTTAATAATGCCTTACGGCAGATGTAATCTAGTATTAGCTAGAGTAGAATTAGATATGTAAATATGATGTATCTAGTAGTGACGTAAAATCCTCTTTTGTATAACAAAGGGTAGACTTTTGTAAATCCCAATTTTTGGAAAATAATTGCGGGATAGTAATGTAATCAGCTTAGGCTGTGTAATGTGAACGATGTAGTATTATAATACATGAAGCAAATCAATATAAGCCTTTTTATGGAACATATTGAGTAATGAATTTTGAAGTTATTGTTTAATCATGAATAATAACTAAGTAATAAGAAAAGAGTAATAATGATGTGTTATTTATCTTAACAACAAAATGCCACCAAGAAGGCGACAACGTAATCAAGATGCTAATGTTAATCAACCGGAGGGAGGTCTGGTAAACCCAATGCAAGAGTTTGTTAAGTTGTTAACGACCGCATTTAATAGGAATGAGGCTAATATCCCCGTAAATCCTAGAGTAGTACGAGCTACTACTTTTAAAGATTTTAAGAGTGTCGGTCCGTCGGAGTTCAAAGGAACTATGGACCCCATAGAAGCCCAAACGTGGGTAAAAGAGATCAAGAAGGCATTTGTCATTGCAAATGTCGATGAGGGCCAAAAGGTTGCTTTTGCAACCTATATGATGAAGGGAGAGGCCAACTTTTGGTGGGAGGCTAACCAGGCTAGGGCTGGTATTGAGAACCTAACGTGGATAAGGTTCAAGGAGATTTTCTTCGAGAACTACTTTCCCACGAGTATGCAGGGGAGGATGGAAATGCGGTTTCTAGAGTTGAAACAAGGGGAAATAAAAGTTCCCCAATACGCTGCCAAGTTTAATGAACTGACAAGATTTTCTCCACACCAAGTGGACACGGAGGTGAAAAAGGCTAGAAGATTTAAGCAGGGCTTGAAACCCTGGCTCTATAGCCGAATATCTGTGTTCCAAAGTACTTCCTTTGGGACTATACTAGAGAAGGTGATAATCGCCGAAGGTGGGAATGAGGCTCTAAGCCAGTACCACAAGGATAAGAAGAATAAGGGTAAAGTGGATGGGGGAGTGAAGATCGAATGAGCCAGCGGGAGTGGCGAAGGTCAAAAGAGGAAGGAGTTTAACTCTGATAATACTGGAGTGAAACAAGGAGATCCGAAGAGAAGGATGGAGGCATGCCAAACCTATGGGAAGACTCATTTAGGAGTCTGTCTCAAGGGGAAGGCTGTATGCTATAACTGTGGACATGAGGGGCACATTTCTCCTAACTATCCAAGTCAGAAGAAGAATCACAGATGCTTTGTATGTGGGTCAACTGACTACATAGCAAAGAACTGCCCAAAGAAGGGGATGGACAGGAATAATGGCACTAATAGCGGTAAGTTAGCTATTGGTGGTCCAGCTCAGCCGGGTAGGCCAATGGCCCGCACCTTTAAAATGATGGTGTAAGATGCAGTTACATCTGGAAATGTAGTTGCAGGTATTATCTCGATCAACAATATAAATGCTTACGTGCTGTTTGATTCGGGTGCTACTTGTTTGTTTATAGCATGTGATTTTGCTAGACAATTAGGATTACTTCCCAAAAAGTTGCCTATACCTTTGAATATTAAGGTAGCAAACGAAGAGATAATTCCCATTGAAGATATTCATAGGAGTTGTTGTGTAGACATACGAGGTTGTAAATTATCGGTAGATTTGATACTGATAAAGTTGGGAGAATTTGATGTAATTCTTGGAATGGATTGGTTATTTCACCATGGGGCAATTATAGATTGTCAGAAGAAGTGTGTAAATATTAGAACATTGAGACAACCTCAGGTAGTATTTTACGGTAATAGATCGTCAGGGCATTCGTGTTGTCTTACTATGACACAAACTAGGAAATTATTGAGGAAGGGATGTGTAGGTTATCTGTGCCATGATGTTAATACCCAGAGAGTGGGAGTGGCCATGGAACAAATACCTATAGTTAAAGAATTCACGGATATATTTCCGAGTGAATTTCCATGTCTTCCACCGGATAGGGATACTGAGTTTGTAATAGACATTATGCCAGAAGCGGCACCAATTTCCAGGGCACCGTATCGTATGGCACCTGTAGAGATGAAGGAGCTAATGGTTCAGTTACAAGAACTGTTGAACATAAAGTACATACAACCGAGTGTTTCACCGTGGAGAGCACCGTTACTGTTTGTAAAGAAGAAAGACGGATCGTTAAGACTTTGTATCGACTATCAAGAGTTGAACTTAACGATAAAGAATAAGTATCCATTGCCCAGGATCGATGATCTCTTTGATCAGTTAAAAGGGGAAAAGTATTTTTCTAAAATAGATTTGAGGACGGGGTATTATAGACACTCAAAATTTTCTGCAATCCTATTCCTAACATTGCAGGAGGGTAGATTTGTCTTTTGGAGACAACCCTGAAAGACAACTTACATCCATGCCGGATACTATAAGAAGTTTAGCTCCAACCCGGAACACAAACCGGGAACATCATCTCAACCCGGAACACACACTGGGAGTGTCATTTCCAATCTTGGAGATAACCCCGAGATATCAAAATCAAAAGACCGGCAACAACACCGGAGAGGACAGTCCTGTCTTGGCAATAACACCGCGATGTTCAGTTCCAGTTCCAGAGACAACACTGGGAGTAGCAACCCCATCCTTGTTGATAGCCCCAAGGGATGCCATTGCAGTTCCGGCGATAACCCCGGAAATGCTTGTTTCAAACACGTGCGATCAGCTTCAGGATCAGACATCCTATCGAGGCACATACACCTCAGTCCTGGGACTAACAAACGGGCAGATAGGAATACCCACAGATGACAGTGAGGCATACAAATAAGCAGTCCAATCTCAGATGTAACCCTGAGCAACGTCTGCTTTTTGCTTAAATCGATGATAACCCCGGTGAGTTGTCACAACGTCATCTTACCACGTCAACAAGATGATATCGCGGCATACCAATAAGTAGTCCAATCTCAGCTGTAACCCTGAGCAACTTCTACTTTCAACTCAAACTGGCGATAACCCCGATGAGGAGTCAAGCGTCATCTTGTTCCTTCAACAATGGCACGTCATCTCAACACTTCATACATACATACAACAAATGTCCCACAAGAGCCGAGGATTGACAATCCCGAGTGAGTATTACGAGTGGCAGTACTTTGGATAGAATTTGTAGCTTGAAGACCATGGGCATAGACCCCTCTTCCTGACTTCGTACAACCTCTAATCCATGTCATTACATAACTCTCGACACAAGCGATCTGAAGAAGTATAGATATACTTAGTTCGAATGCTCGGATTCAAGTTCTACAAGTTCGAGCGGACATTACAGTGCACGACTGCACATACTATAAGACGACGGGACCCACAAGGCTCAGATCCACCACGACCGTACCATTAGTATTAATCATGGCCATCTGCGAGTGTACTATGACCATCGATCTATAAATATAAGCTGAGGGGTTAGCCATTTGAAGAGAGGGAGAGAAGGAAAAAGGCGAGGAAGCCCTGTCCATTTTACTTTGCATACGCATCTTTTGAGTGTTTCCTCTTCTTTAAACACTAGTTAGCTCACATATAGCTACTTTTTATCCAACGGGAGCTGAGTGTTTATCTATTTAAAGTCTAAGAAGTCTACTTTGGTAGCCCACTGTAAGCCTTCTTATATTCTATAAAACCTCTTTCTCATATATCACACACTGTTGTACACGTTGATAGTTGTGTGAGTGTGTTTGCCCAGACTTCGGTCCGTGATTTTAATTTCTGTCTGTATATATATACTAATATATGTATATATTTCGTATATATGGACTAACATTATCGAGTTATGTCTCGATTGAGCCTAGACTTTGGTCTGGAGCGTTTATTTGCTTTTATGTATATATATACTTATATATATAAACTATGGTCAGACTCTGTCTGATTAGCCTGGATTTTACATCCGGAGTATTTAATTACTTTTGTATATATATATATATATATATATATATATGTATAATTGCTGTCAGACATATCTGATGAGCCTGGATTTTACATCTGGTGCGTTTACTCACTTTTATATATATACATATATATAATTGCTGTCGGACTTATCCGATGAGCCCGGATTTACATCCGGTGAGTTTACTGCTTTATATATATATATATATATATATATATGTTTGTACATATATATATATTTACATTCCTGTCAGGCCTGGAGTTTCCTCCGTGGCTTTTTACAGCTTTTTTACATTTCGTCCTGCCTGGAGTTCACTTCGTGGCAGTTGATCGCTTTTTACATCTTTATTTACATTTTGTCTTGCCTGGAGTTTACTTTGTGCGCTTGATAGCATTTACTGCTTTATTTACATTTCGATCCCCATGGAGTTGCTTTGTGGTGGTTGATCATGTACATATATATATATATATTTATCGCTTTTATATATATATAACTGCTTACTGCTTTCATACAAATTGCAGTATCATGTGAGCCTAGGAATCATGTGATCACTGAGTTGAGTTCATGAATCTAGATTCGGTTCCCATGATGGACATTTTTTAGTCAAAGAAGCGACTTGTACATTATTTTACGATGTTCGAGTTTCCTTGGATGGTCATTATGTTACCCATAAGGAGTTTAAGATCACAGATATTATTTTCTCGAGGATGCTTCGCATCTCGAAAATAAAAGCAAACAAGCCGAACATTTAATAAAATGGAAGTATGAAAAGGTCTCAATTCCTATTGAGCACACGATTTGAAAAAACCTCTTTTACAAAACTTTAGTGCTATATCTTGGTTAAAACTGGATTTTTCTATAAAATTCAAACCTTGTGTATATAGGTGCGAATGAGGCCTCACACTACTTTCAAATAATTGCACATTGATCCACACACACACACACACATTCATATAACAATTTCTTTGAAGAGTGGCGGTCACCGTGGTAACACGGATGTCGGGGGGTGCCAAACCCCTTCCCTCCGCATAATCAAGCCCTCGAACCCTTAATGAATCTCGGTTTCATAGACCCGTTTAGCAGTGTCAAATCACTAGGTCAATGTGCTAACCTTTTCAGTTGCGTTGGTGCAACCAGTTAAATACACCAACTTGCGACTCTTAAAGTCAATCGTCGACATTATACATGTCAGACCTTTTTCACTTGTTTTTTCAAACAAATCTCACATTAACATGAGAACACCAAAGAACAAGTAACGAAAAGGGATACCAAAAATCCTGACGTCGACAGGTGGCGACTCCGCTGGGGACTCCAGTAAGAGGGCTTAAGCCGTTCCAAATTGTTATATGCTTGTGTGTGATTGTTGCATTTACATTTCTGATGTATGTGTACAAATGCATCTTACTTATTGCACTGCTAAATATCTATCTGTGATATTAGTGCTTACATGTCATCATTTTGCATAAATGGTGAGACACGTTGTATGTGAATGTATGTTGTGTGGTCGCTCCACCAGGAGGCTATCCTGTCGGTGTTTGATTACTGGACCCGTGGGAAGAATAATTCCCCGGGGCTCAGGAAAGGTACCACTCAGATTCGCTCCAGTTGAAAGATCGGATTAACTTCCCGTCGAGTAGATTGTGATGATTTGGGAACCTTCATGCCCAAAAGTCGCGAGAGTAACCCTAAGATAGGTCAACCTCTGATAAACCAAACGTGGAGGAAAGTCTCTTCATGCTTTCCATTTTTAATTTCTTGTAAAGGAATTTACTTATAATTTTATTCCATGTTCAAGGTCTGGAAAAAACAATTCCAGAACATCAGTTGGATACAACTAACAAAGACCATGAAGGCACCCATCTCCAAGGAGATTCAGACAACGGTGACATTAGGAAGAAAGTCCTTTAAATGGAGGAAACCATTCGTGTTCTCAAAGGGATTGAAACTCATGGCAGTGTTTCATATACAGACCTTTGCATATTTCCTGGTGTTCAATATCCAGAGAAATTCAAGACCCCTGATTTTGAGAAATATGACGGATTAGGGGATCCTTATACACATTTAAATTGAAAAGCTCCAAATGCAGCTGTTTCAGAAAAGTCTGACTGGAGAAGCCCATTCATGGTATACTAGATTAGATAGCTCTAAGATCTATAGTTGGAAAGAGCTGGCACACGCCTTCCTCACTCAATACAGTTTTTAATCTCAGATGGCTCTTGACCGGTACCAAATTACCAAGGTTAAGAAATAGTCTAATGAGTCATTTAGAGAGTATGCTCAAAGGTGGAGGTGCCTTGCTGCTCAAGTTATTCCTTCCATGACAGAGTCAGAAATGGTCATGACTTTCATAGATGTATAGGAAGCTCCTTTCTATGAAAGAGTTCTAGCTGGTATTGGCAAACCATTCTCTGAAATGATCAAACATGGCAAAATGGCTGAAATGGGATTGAAGTCCGGTAAAATTCAAGACCTAGCCGTTTTTAAAGCTATTGCTAAGCACATCCAGTCCGGATCTTATGGAAACAACCCCCGGAGGGTCTATAAAAAGAAAGAGGAGGATGTTTCCTTGATACTCCAAGGATAAAAAGGCAATCCAAGCATGCTTATGCAGAGGAGAAACTACTCCCCTTTTCCAGCACAATCTTCAAACCCTCCATTACCTAAAAGTGGAGAAGTGAAGCGGCCTCAAACGTTCACACCCTTAGGGGACTCGTTCGAGAATATTCTTGCTCTTCTGACTGCTCAGAAGAAAATTATACATATTCTTCCACCAGCCAACCCTAATGGGAGGGGTTTTAATGCTACTCGAAAGTGTGCTTACCATGCCGGGGCACCCGGACATGATACTTAAGATTGTTGGGCCTTGAAGCATAAGATTCAAGATCTAATAGACAATGGTGAGATCGTGGTAACTAAACCCGATCAACCTCACGTGCAAGACAACCCTCTTCCTCAACACAAAGAAGAAGAGGTCAACATAATCAGTTGGAGCACTGGACATGGTTCCAATTCTACTGATAAATCATCCCAACCCATCAAAGACAGTGTTGACAAATGGGATTATGAAAAATTCCAGTTTACCATGGAACGAAAGATGAAAGCTCTTTGTAAACAAATTTAGCAATTGGCAGAACTGGTGACCCACCATCATCAAGTCACACGCCAATTAATCAGGCACGAGCATGCATATCTCCTTCCATTTGTTATGAATGCTTCATCAACACCTTCAAAAAGTGAAGCTAGGAAGTATAAGGTTGCAAAGCGAGCAAGTGCTAAAGCCCGTCGAGATTTCACCAATAAAAGGGAATTCACCTATTTGGGCCAATCTTTGGAGGAGATACTTCAAATGTTGATCAATGAAAGAAGAATCACATTCCTTCTACCTCCAATCAATCCCTGCTCAGGGCAGTTCAATCTTAATGAAATGTGTCAGTATCATTCACATTCTCAAGGTTACAGCACAGAAGAATGTTGGGCACTCCGCCATCTCGTTCAGAATCTTATCGATAGTGGTGTCCTGCAAATAGCGGATGATTACACTGTGCAACTTAAGGGTGGGAATGCATGCCCTACCCAATGGAAGGGATCAGTAGCAGTTATATCCGAAGTGGATGATGAGACTATCAAAGTATTTACCATACAACCAATTCATCTCAAAGGAGCTGACAATCCTTTGAAAGTGGCCGCACCAGAGCCAATTCCTTTACCTTGCAGACTACAACATCCTATTGTCAGCTTGCATAAAGTTCCATGGAATTATGGAGAAGCTGAAGGATCCATGTCTCATACTACTGCTACAATGTTGAAGTAAAATCCACTGTACATTCCTCAACGGGTTATCAATCCTACTTGCGAAGCAAAGGGGAAGTTGCCCATGGAGAAGATTGAAAACTTCCTCTGTACTATGGGCCACAATGAAGCCAAAGTGGTTTTAAGCTTGCGAGAAGCTCCACACCAGATTTCAATTCTGGACCTGGTTTTCTCTTCCGAGGAGCATTGGAAGGTCTTGCTAAAGGTTTTGGAAGAAGCCTACCTGCCAAAATCAGTGAATATGGAAAAATTTCAACATTTGGTTGATCACATTTTCAACAACAATGTGATGTCCTTCACTGATGATGACATACCTCCCGAAGGGACCGGTCATTGAAAACCACTGCACATCGCAGTGTTGTCTTTCGGGTACATGCTAGATGGAGTATTGATAGATGGAGGTTCATCTCTAAATATATGTCTTTATGCCACCTTGGTGAAGATGAATATCAATCTCAAGCGAATCCAAAGTAGCCATACGATCATCCGAGCTTTTGATGGATCCCGGCGAAATTTCGTTGGAAAGATTGAATTGCCAATTGAGATTGGTCCAAATACATTCAATGTATCCTTCCACGTCCTCAAGATCGACTTAGGAGACAACCTGTTATTAGGGAGACCATGGATACACATGGCTGGAGCTGTTCCCTCCACCTTACATCAGTAACTCAAATACATCATCAACAACAGTCTAGTCACTGTCAATGCTGAGCCAGAATGTCCTAGACCAGGAACTCTACCAATTATCAGCTTCAATCCAAAAGTTGAGCCGACCAGTTTCCATACTCTGGAAGTGAGTAACACACAATACCATTCTAATGGAGCGCCACTCCCGTACCCAAGATTTCTAACGAGGTTATGTCAGCCACTCAAGAAATGATGTTATTGGGTTATCAACCTGGACAAGGCCTCGGTAAGGATAAGAAGGGTATTAAGCACCCTATTCAAATGTCCAGTCAAATCAAAATAGCCGGACTAGGTTATTCTGCTAGTTCCAGTCACAGGAATCCTCATAAGCACAAGTAGGTTCCTCAAGCTTCCGCCGCACGACGATTTTCTATACCTTTACCTCATGAGTTAATACAGTCTCAAAGAAAGGTACCAAATTATGGTGGTTATCTTTGCTTTAGAAGCGGTGCCAATCAAAGCTAAAGAGGTACTGATTCCTGATCCCAAGGTGGAAGAAAAGGAACGAAAACGTAAACATGACCTTGCCTTGATGATGGCAGGCATTCACGTCATTATTCATGATGAACACACAAACAGATACACCCTAGACGATGATTGCCCTGATGTTATGGTTATCATTCGGGAAAAGGAGGAAACTGACGATCCTTCTATCACTGCAGTCCATCAGGACTTTTCCCTCGACAATTGGGGCAGCACTCCATGCATTGGTCGATGAGGGTAAAATGGGCAGAAAATCCCTCTGCCCTGTAGATAACTTTAATTGCTTGCTTTTCTTTACAGCACTAGCAGTTATTTTATCACGTACATGCTAACATTTTTGTATGATCGAACAGTTGCATATATTAAGTGAAAGCATATTTTGTTTCAGGACTCTGAATTTAGATGTGCTTGTACTTGCTGATGAGGTGCTTTCTCTCCACAAGGGCTGTAACTTTGATGCAAAGTTGGACTCAGACTTGATGGACATCCAAGAGGACATTGAGACACCTCAAGAGATTAAGGAATGGGTCACAGACAAACCCAAACCCAATCTTGATCAAACATATCCGAAGTGGATATCCAACATTGTTCCCGTGCCTAAACCAGGAGGAAAGGTGCGAGTTTGCGTTGATTATCGGGATTTGAACAAATCTTGCCTTAAAGATAGCTTTCCCGTGCCATTTATCCACATTCTCATTGACAATACTGCTCAATACAGCATGTACTCCTTTGCTAATTGCTTTACGGGGTACCATCAAATTATGGTCGCTGAGGAAGATCATGAAAAAACTGCTTTCATCACACCTTGGGGAACCTTTTGGTACAGACGGTTGTCATTCGGCCTCATCAACGCCGGGGCAACCTACCAGCGAGCTATGATGGCTCTTTTCCACAATTTAATACACAAGGAGATAGAGATCTATGTGGATGACATCATTATCAAATCCCGGAAGGAGGATGACCATTTAGACCATCTCAAAAAGCTGTTCAACAGGTTGCGTAAGTACAACTTGAAGTTGAATCCCGCCAAGTGTGCCTTTGGTGTTAAGTCAGGCAAATTGTTAGGCTTCCTAGTCAGCCACAAAGGGATTAAACTAGATCCTACCAAAATCCAGGCCATCAAGGAAATGCCCATTCTTCAGACAGAGAAGGAAATACGGGGATTTTTGGGAAGGATCAACTTCATTAGCCGATTCATTTCTCAACTCACGGAAACCTGTGAGCCAATCTTCAAATTGTTAAGGAAGAACTCCTCCATGAAATGGAACGATGAGTGTCAGAAAGCCTTCCTCACAATCAAAGAGCAACTGATCAACGCTCCTGTTTTGGTACCTCCCAGGGATGATGTTCCCCTGTTCATGTACCTGTCCATAACTGACAATGCTAGCTGGGGTAGAAAGACAATTGAGGCCAAGAATGAGCTATCTATTACCTCAGCAAAAGATTCAGCATCAGTGAACATAAGTACACCCTGATCGAGAAGACTTGTTGTGCTTTAGCATGGGCTTCCATGAGATTACAACATTATCTCCATGGTCACACAACCCATCTCATATCCCGCGTGGATCTTCTTAAGTATGTGTTCAGCAAACCCATGCTGAATTTTTAACTGTCCAAATGGCAGTTGATTCTACAACAATTTGACATCGTCTACGTGACTCAAAAGTCGGTCAAAGGTCAAGGAATTGAGGATCAATTGGCCGCTGCACCTGCAGGGGATTACAAACCCTTAGAAACATACTTTCCTGATGAAGGAGTAATGACAATTCAGCTATCACATCAGTACGATACATGCCGTTCATGGAAAATGTATTTTGATGGAGCTGTTAACATAGAAGGCTCTAGAGCTGGAGCAGTATCCCGTCGCCGTCAAATTGTAGTTTGTCAACACCAACATCACAGCTGAGTATGAAGGCTGTATCATGGGACTCAAACTTGCCCGTTCAATGGGTATCAAGCGGTTAACTGTCTTTAGAGATTCTGAATTGGTAATCAAGCAATCCACATGAATCTATCAAACCAAAGAATTACATTTATTGCCTTACCATCGGCAAGTTCTACAGATGGCTTTGGAGTTTGAAGAAATCTCCTTTCTACACATTCCTCGTAATAGGAATGACTTTGCAGATGCATTAGCAACGTTGACCTCCTTGGTTTACATACCTGACAAGGAAAATATGCCAAACATCACGATTGCTATGCAGAAAGCCCCAGTCTATAGGAATTACATTGGAGAAGTATCTGATGAGTTGCCTCTGATCCACAACCCTTGGTATCAACATATCAAGGAGTACCTACGAGATGTATCTACACCCGCTGAGGTGAGCCTAACTGAGAAGAGGCAGATTCATCGACTTGCTATGAAATTCTACCTGAGCAGAGATGCACTCTACAAAAGAGATGTAGGATTAGGTCTCCTCAGATGTCTAGACAAAGACCAAGCTCAGCGACTCATGGATGAGAGCCATGGTGGAGTATGCGGTCCTCATATGAGCGGACCCCTACTTGTCAAGAAAATTCTCAGAACGGGACATTATTGGCTTACACTCAAAGCTGACTGTGATGATCACGTCAAGAGGTGCTATCAATGTCAAATCCATGGGAATGCTATCCATGCCCCTCTAAGGGAACTCCACAATATGAGTTTGCCATGGCCCTTTTCAATGTGGGGAATGGACGTGATCAGGCCCATTGAGCCCAAAGCCAGTAATGGGCATCGATTCATATTCACCATGATCGACTACTTCACCAAATGGGTTGAAGCAGCTTCCATCCCCAGGGTTATTAAAGAAGTCATCATTGCTTTCATCAGAAACAATGTTGTTTGTCGATATGGACAACCAGAGGTCATTGTGTCAGACAATGCTAAAAACCTCAACAACAACATGATGGAGGAATTATGTAGAAAATTCCACATCAAACATCTCAACTCATCATCATGACCAAAGATGAATGGTCTTTGAAGCGGCTAATAAAAACATCAAGAAGATCATGCGAAAATGTCCGCCAATCACAAAGGATGGCCTGACTTCTTGCCCCTAACTTTATTAGCCTACAGAACTTCAATGCGTGCTTCCACTGGGGCAACCCCCTACTCGTTAATCTATGGGATGGAAGCAGTGCTCCCCATAGAAGAGGAAATGGAATCCCTCAGAGTATTGATGGATGCTCAGTTAGATGAAGACCAATGGGTACAAGACAGGTATCACCAATTGTCTCTGATAGATGAAAGGCAAACCGCGGCTATCTTCCATGGTCAGTTATATTAGCAAAGGATCGCACGATCCTACAAGAAAAAAGTCCGACTATGGCAATTCAAACAACATGACTTGGTTTTGAAGAAGATCATTGATAACCAAGATCAATCTAAGGGAAAATTCGCTCCTAACTAGGAAGGCCCATTTATTATCAAAGAAGTATTGACAGGAGGTGCTCTCAGGTTGCAGGAAATGGATGGTGATGAATTTCCACAGCTTATCAACTCGGACACCGTAAAATGGTACTATGTCTGAAGTTACCATCAAATAAACATCCTGGTTTTAATCACCCAATCACCAGTCATTCCGGGTTTGAACCCTTTCTCCTTTTTACAAACTCTTCTGCCCCTCAGGGAAACATACACTTCAAGCCAGCAGCCTGGTTTTACTTCATTTAAAACTTTTCACACCTGCTTCTCCTGAAGACGAGATTAAACTTTTCACACCTGCTTTTCCTGAAGACGAGATTAAACTTTTCACACCTGCTTCTCCTGAAGACAAGATTAAACTTTTCACACCTACTTCTCCTGAAGACGAGATTAAACTTTTCACCCCTGCAGTTTATCCTCAAGATGGGATTAAATTTTTTCCACACTTGCAGTTTATCCCCTCTATGGGATTAAACTTTCTTCTCCCCGGAGTATAGCCTGCACATGGGATTTACGCTTCTCTTCAGCTGCGATTCGTCCTGAGGGGCGAACTACGTCGACTTGATCTCCCGGATACCCAGGGGTACGTAGGAAACCATATTCTATATGGCCTAATCGCAATAAAGAAAAATAACAAAAACATTTCTGCCCTTTCTTCACAAAAACAACAAAAACAACAAAAATACTTCTACACCCATCTGCCTTCCGCATTCAGCGTTGAGCCTCCTACACTAGGTTCGAACTATGCAGACTTGATCTCCTCTTCAACAGAGAGTGCGTGGCGCCATTCATCTTTGCAGATCTAACCCCTACCAGAATAAACATACTTGTCACACGGTACTGGGATCAACCTTCAAATTGCCCCACTTCATCGGTTTCAGATCAAAGGGATTGAATTATCCAGCCTCTTCTCACAAATAAAAGATTCGGTGACCATCTAAGTTGCGATCGTACCTCAAAGAGTAATACCAACCTATAAGAGATGGAATTAACTAGGCTTCTCACAAATAGAAGTACTGGTGACCATCTGTGGTGCGGTCAATCTCAAAGAGGAAGAGACCACCCTCCTCTCCATTTTTTCCATACGGATACCAGTCCCAAGACACCAAAGATGGTAGGGATTTTCAGTAATCAATGATTCGTTCTAAGAGACCTTGCGATGTCTCAATGTCCATCTATCAAGGATAAATTCAGAATGTATCAAAATCAAAGGCCCTGGAGAAACAAGCAAATATCAAGCAAGTATCAAGGCATAACTAAAAGGGAAGTGAATCAAAATATATTTCTCTGCCATACATAATACTGTTGTACATGACAAAATGGCTAAGCTAGTCTGTGCAGGAAAATACAAAGCTATCTACAGATCTGTATGTATGTGGACTATCAGATCTAACATAGCATCCCTCTCTGAAGACGGAGGTAACGCTGCAAGCTCCTGCCCGAGGGTATCTACATGAGCTAGCAGATAAGAGGCTAACTTCATGGTGACATAATGCTCATCAATGTAAGCACTCATGTCAGCCAGACTGACCGTCATCTGGGATCTCACTGAAGTGCTGTCTGCAATGGCCACATCCCTAGCAGATAAGGCGGCATCCCGCTCAACTATCAATGCATCCCTGGCTGATCTATCCTCATCCCTCTCTAACAGAGCGATATCTTTCTCATCGAGAGCTGTCAACATCGTGGCCCTAGCCTGATCTCTGTCATAGGTCATCAGATGTAAGCTCTGCTCCAAATGATGTGCCAAATATTGAGTAACAGTGGCACTCGGGGTGGGAGAATCTATCACAAATGCTGGCAGCCCAGTAGTCAAGTCATCGGTGGGAATGAGAGCCTCCTCTATAGGCTCCTCATCGTCATAATCAGTCTCCTGCACTGTGGATATTGTCGCAGCCAATGCAATCTCTATCTCCATCCATGCGGAAAACTCTGCAGAATAACTGGATGGTCGACGAGAACTCACCAAATGACTCTCGCCGATCCCAATAGGCATACAACCCGGATCCGTCTCTCTCACGACAAACGGTGGACGTGAAGCAATCGACTCTTCGCCCCTCATACGGATGAAAATCCTGGAACTTGTCAAATTGACACATCACGGCCAGTGGGTGGTAAGTAATCATGCCCCTCAATCCAGCCAGAGGGAGATAATCCATGCCCGGAGCATGAGTAATGAAGCTGTAGGGTGAGCTAAGCCCTGAACACGGCAATATATCAAACGGATCTCCAATCTTTGCCAAGAAAGCGGACCAAGATACAGCATCTGTACACCCCCAGGCTGAAAGGAGTACAACATGGCTATCTTATGGGTGAAATAAAATCCATGATGTCTAAATTTGCCAATCGGTCTCAAGTGTGACATGAACCACACATACAACATGGCCAAAGCTACTCGTGAACACTCCGCACGGATAAGTGCAAAGAAGATGTAGCCGACCTCAAGGTCTCTGCGATAATCATCGGTTCAATGGTATGACCCTCCCTGAGAGCTCTCACTGCCATAATGCCGCCAATATCTAGCTCATCCATGTACCGCGACATGTATACGTATGACAATACGCACAGAAGAAGTACATCTACTCTGGATGAACGCCAATGATCCTCCGGTGTGGTGAAATCCCCGGAATGCTGTGCATAGCTGTCCTCAGAGCCAAACTTGTCAAACAGGAAACGCTGGGATATAACATGGCCGGATGTAATCTCATCCTGCACCACTCTATGCCTCAATCCTATGAGAGTCATAAACTGTCTACTTATGTCTCCTATCACCATGTGCACGCAAGGTCTGTCCAACGACAGCATCGCCAACCGTGCATACTCCTCTAAAGTAGGAGTCAACTCACGGGTCCCAAAGCGGAATACTGTCATTCAAGCACTACCAAAGGCTCTAACATGCCCTCTATAAATCCTGGAGGAACTCAGAAACATCAAGAAGGTCATAGTATGTCTTTGCAAAGAATCATCTACGATCACCATGTTCGATGGTGATATACTATCATACCATGATCGCACCAAATTTACCACCGCAAATGGTGAGGTATGATCAATCTGACTTAGCTGTCGAAGAAGACATCATGACGGCCGTGTCATAAGACCATCCAGGGGTCAATGCTAAATATCTCTAGACATACATACATATGCATAACAATAACATGCATGATACAATAGATGGCAATATGATATAGGGAATGGAAAACTGTGCATACATTCCTAAGTATATTATCATCTAATACATCTCTATACAGCTAAAATATAGGGAAATGGGGCGAAGCTACCCAACATCTAATAAAGGCTTATCAAAAGATATAGCGAGAATGGGGCGAAGCTACCCAGCAGCTAACAGAGGCCTATTAAAAGAAATACATCAGAAAAAATCAATGGTGTCGATGTCCACATCATCGATGTTGTCCACCTGATGTAACTCCTCCTGAGTCACTAAATCTCTATCTATAGGGATGTCAGGCCTATACAAAGGAGGATCTGCGCCGGCAAAACCATATGGGTCATCCGAGGGACCAGCGCCAGAGCTGGAAGGATCAAAAGTATCTACCTCTGCAGGATCTCTGCCCAAATGCCGAATGAAAAGGTGTAATGGGGTCCAAGCTGCCCAGCGTCAATCATCAATCATGCCACATGAGTCGGATCTTTGACACAGGCTAGCCAATCTATCATCATCACGGATCCTAGAAATATATCTCCCATAAACTGTGTGGCGTGGGTCTGAGCTCCAATCGTACGAGGGATCCACCAATGCTGGAACATCTCCTGAGAACATGGGCCATCTAATAATGTAAAGCCATCAATCCCCATCAATGGGATGTCAATGATGGGTGACTGCGAAATAGGCCAATAATTCTTGGCAGGAGGCAAGATCGGCATGCGAATCTCTCCTGTAGTGCTCCTGATAGCACGCTCTCCTAAATAGAGCTCCCATCCTCCATCTGTGAAGAGGGGAATCCTGCGGGTGGAAATGGCATACTCTACTCCAGTCGAGTACCCATCCTCAAAACCAACTCCCAAATGCTCTCTAGAGTAAGGAATCCATGTGATGACATCAACTGTCAATAGCTCCAGCTGTAGGCGAGAATGAGTGAAACCCTTAACAACAGGGACCTCCACCAGTGTGGAATGATGCCACCTCCGTCCTCGTGGATAGGTGTCTAAACCTAACACGCTCACAGGACGCAAACAAGGAAGCATCTCATAGGCCTAAAACTGCCAACACAAAGTCAAACATCTGCTGTCAGTCAACACTCTTAACCCATACATAGGAAAGGACAAGAGAAACACTCACCAGCAGAAATGGGTAAAATCCTAACCATGCCTCGGTCAAGCCCTGCGATCGCATGCGCATTCCCCTTAGAAAGTAGGCAAAGGTGTATGAACCCCAATCATACTCTCCTATACGGTCCACGTGTCGAGTGGCGCTGATCAAAGTGAAGGACACCGTAGAGGAATTATCTGCTATGAAGCAGACCCTAATGATCATCAGGAATAATCGCCGAAGAATGCGATCCCTGACTCTCACATCATCACGTATAGGCTCACTCAACAAATTTCATTCATAGCATCTATGCTCAAAGGACTGTCACGAGCAGTCCCCGCCCTTGAAGCGCCTAATGCCGGAACTCCCAACAAGGATCTGACGGCAGTAGGGGTGATATCCGTCGTGCAAGGCACCGGCTCCCCTCCAAACTCCATACCTGTGATAAACCGCCAATCCATCGGCGTCATCATCACCTCGTAGTCCAACAAATAGAGTGACTGAGTCTGGTGGAACCACCGCTCAGATAATGCCCTGAGGTAACCCCAGAGACAGCGACGGGGTAGAATGGAGAAGAACCTCCCGAATCCCCAGCCATAGACGATCGTTCTATAGTCATCATGCAAGGCCTGATACATAGAGTGGATGTTAAACCAGTTCCCTCGAGGCTATGTGAAGCCGGGAACCTACATCAAATGAAGATCAACATCAGACTCCTTGACTCCTCATCAATAGGAAATACGGAAGATTAAAGATCTAACTTCATACCTCGTTTGCATACAGGTATACTGAAGGATGCCTACTCAAGTCACCCAGAAGATCTGGGTTCGCCACTTGAATACTTGGCAATTCCCTATGGGGAATACGTACAGCAGGAGCAGGAACCTTGATCGGTGCATCCTCCTCCTTGTCCTCGACATTCGGTACCTCAACCCGAATAAGGCATACCACCGCCTCCGCCAAATGACGAGGCTGTCTCACAGAACGGTGTTGAGGCTCTTCAAAAGCTCTCCTCCGTACACCAGAAGTGGTCATGCGGGAACTACTCGGCTGATCTGGATCCATAAATATCTGGACAACAAGTATCCAAATCACCTCAAAAAGGGTGTGGTAATTTCGTACCTGGAGTCTTTTTCAAAATGCATTCTATGATTACATGCATATATACATTATTTTAACATACATCTACAGTAGAGTTAAAAATGCATGACTACCCAATACCTACATTTTGGGAAAATTTTACCATAGCCCCTTTGTAAATGGGACTATCCACATGCACATAGGCATGACTAGGTGGCCATTCAGTAGCACACCTATACACAGTCATATACATCCTGTATGCATCAGTACATTACAGTAAAAAATTCATAAGTGTAGTCTAATTACCATGATTATTTTTCTTGTCTACCTTTACTCATTTGTCCTCATATAGGATAAGAAATGACAGTAAAAGGTGCCAATTTGACTGCTTCAAAAGTCAAATTTTTTCACATCATTATGTTCAGCATGGTTTAATACTAACATTTACTATGTTGAATATTTTTATCAAGTCATATCAGCATGCATATTCACTACTATGTGTCTAAATGCATTTCATGCGATAAGTCATTTTCCAACGGATAGAAATTGGAAAGAAATACATGCATGTGTTACCAGTATAGTGAAGAACGCTTGTACAGTGACAGAATATACAGAAAGTTACCTGAACTCAGCAGATCTGAAGAAGAGCTCTCGGATTTCCTTCGCTGCGCAACTTGAAAATGACTTATGAAAGCGAACATCCACCTATACATAGGCACGGCTGGCCGCAGGTTAACCTGAGACTCCTGCAGGTACACTTACGGCACCCCTACATGGGTCCTACACCTCCAGCTCGCTCCAGTTAGAGTTACAAAGGAGGTCTCACAAGCTGAAAAGGCCAAATCAGGAATAAAAGTGCTACGCGATTGAGCGAAACAGCCTGAAATCCTAGTTCTTGTCGGTCAGAGTTAAACTCCCGTCGTCTCAATGGTATTCGCCTAAATACAGGCTATACTATACCAATGAGCTCAGATTTTACAAACTATGCTCGGTAATTCCCCACAAAGGTCTGATGCTGTCATTTGTAGGGTTACAACCCTAAATAATCCCCGACGGGGGTTACAACGCGAAACCACGAAATATCAAACCTCCCCGATGGGGGTTACAACGCCGAAGTTATCAAACATCTACATATCCCCGGCGGGGGTCACAACGTAATGCAACCATTGATACACACATCAATGAAGGTCAAGCAGCCTTGACATCATGTCAGCCGATGGCAAGTAAACCTATCGAAGCAACCTTCCCTGGAGGGGGCTACAACGCAATGCTACCATTGACACATACATCAATGAAGGTCAAGCAACCTTGACAATGCATCCAGTAGGGATTTATCCGGTGATATACACATTAGCGAAGATCAGCCAACCTTGATAACAACAAACTGTTGGTAGTAACTCCGACAGAATGAGGAAATGTGTTATACACATCCTCAAAATAGAAAAAGCCTTATCCCCATAGATCTCTTCCACACAAGAGGTACCTCTATGGAGTATAAGCCAGTGTCTAGGATTCAAGACTTTGGTGGTAGTCCCAACGTCAACATCCTTGGAGACTTGGATCGCATGTCCAAGCCATCACTGATTGTCATCCAGCAGGATTACATTACAATCATTCATGCATCATACATTTGCATCATGTTGCTGCATATAGCATCTTGTTTATCTTGCTTGCATTTCAAGTGTCTAGGATTCTTTATCCTATCAATGCCTTGTATTTCATGAATATGATAAAGAGGGGCATCTGTAGACACTCGAAATTTTTTGCACTCCTATTCCTAACATTGTAGGAGGGTAGATTTGTCTTTTGGAGACAACCCTGAAAGATAACTTACATCCATGCCGGATACTACCAGAAGTTCAGCTCCAACCCAGAACACAAACCGGGAACATCTTCTTAACCCGGAACACACACCGGGAGTGTCATTTCCAATCTCGGAGATAACCCCGAGACATGCAGATCAGAAGACCGACAACAATACCAGAGAGGACAGTCCTGTCTCAGCGATAACACCGCGACATTCAGTTCCAGTTCCAGAGACAACACTAGGAGTGGCAACCCCATCCTTGGTGATAGCCCCAAGGGATGCCATTGTAGTTCCGGCGATAACCCCGGAAATGCTTGTTTCAAACACGTGTGATCAGCTTCAGGATCAGACATCCTATCGAGGCACATACACCTGAGTCCCAGGACTAACAAATGGGCAGACAGGAATACCCACAGATGACAGTGAGGCATACAAACAAGCAGTCCAATCTCAGATGTAACCCTGAGCAACGTCTGCTTTCCGCTTAAACCAGTAATAACCCCGGTGAGGAGTCACAACGTCATCTTACCACGTCAATAAGATGATATCGTGGCATACCAACAAGTAGTCCAATCTCAGCTGTAACCCTGAGCAACGTCTACTTTCAACTCAAACCGAAGATAACCCTGGAGAGGAGTCAAGCGTCATCTTGTTCCTTCAATAATGGCACGTCGTCTCAACACTTCATACATACATACAACAAATGTCCCACAAGAGCCGAGGATTGACAATCCTGAGTGACTATTATGAGTGGCAGTACTTTGGATAGAATTTGAAGCTTGAAGACCATGGGCATAAACCGTCTTCCTGACTCTGTACAACCTCTAATCCATGTCATTACATAACTCTCG
This sequence comes from Panax ginseng, assembly GCA_020205605.1. Lineage (NCBI taxonomy): Eukaryota > Viridiplantae > Streptophyta > Magnoliopsida > Apiales > Araliaceae > Panax > Panax ginseng. The sequence continues at coordinate 117,278,159 of CM035133.1, read as the reverse complement.
ACACAAGCGATCCGAAGAAGTACAGATATACTTCGTTCGAATGCTCGGATTGAAGTTCTGCAAGTTCGAGCGGACATTACGATTGCTGCACGGTTTGCATATATTACGAGACAGCCGGGACCGCGAGGCTCGGATTCCTACGACTAGCCATAGTACAATACTACGCGATCGTCCGCAGTGTACATGTGGCCATCAGTCTATAAATATAAGCTGAGGGGTCAGCCATTTGAAGAGAGGGAGAGAAGGAAAAAGGCGAGGAAGCCCTGTCCATTTTACTCTGCATACACATCTTTTGAGTGTTTCCTCTTCTTTAACACTAGTTAGCTCATATATAGCTACTTTTTATACGGCGGGAGCTGAGTGTTTATCCATTTAAAGTCTAAGAAGTCTACTTTGGTAGCCCACTGTAAGCCTTCTTATATTCTATAAAGCCTCTTTCTCATATATCACACATTGTTGTACACGTTGATAGTCGTGTGAGTGTGTTTGCCCGGACTTCGGTCCGTGGTTTTCATTTTTGTCTGTATATATATACTAATATATGTATATATTTTGTATATATGGACTAACATTATCGAAGTTATGCCTCGATTGAGAGCTGAACTTAATTACCGGCTGGAGCGTTTATTTACTTTTATGTATATATATACTTATATATATAAACTATGGTCAGACTCTGTCTGATGAGCCTGGATTTTACATCCGGAGTGTTTAATTGCTTTTGTATATATATATTTATATATATAATTGCTGTCAGACATATCTGATGAGCCTGGATTTTACATCCGATGCGTTTACTCACTTTTATATATATACATATATATAATTGCTGTCGGACATATCCGATGAGCCCGGATTTACATTCGGTGCATTTACTACTTTATATATATATATATATTGGTACATATATATATATTTACATTCCTATCAGGCCTTGAGTTTCCTCCGTGGCTTTTTACAGCTTTTTTACATTTCGTCCTGCCTGGAGTTCACTTCGTGGCAGTTGATCGCCATACTTTGTAAGTCATACAAAATGGGCCTTTATGTTGATAATATAGCACTCGTACCCGCATACGATCTTCTACTCAATGCGTCAGCTACCATGTTCGCATTTCCATGATGGTATTGAATGGTATTGCTACTTCTATTTCCACTTCTTCTATCTGAATTCTTCTTCAATGGACAATCCTTAAACCGATGTCTAGTTCTTCCACTTGAAAAGCAAGCTCCCTTCCTTGGCTTAGGACAGTTTCGCGAAATATGTCCTTCCTGCCCACAATTGTAACAAACATTTTTCCCTTTCATACACTCTCCCAAGTGATTCTTTCCACACTTCTGACATGCTGGTTTCTTCTGTGGTGTACTCCCTTGTTGAATTCTTGAGTCATTGCCACTGTTGTTCCACTTGCGTTTATTGTTGTTACTGCCACCACTACTGGCAGCTTGATTTCCACCTTCCATCTTCTTTTTGTTCTTTTCCCAAATATACTTGGACACCGCTTCACTACCACCTTCTGCAATGATAGCCTTTTCGAACAATGTTGAAAATGTATTAATCTGTAAAACTGCCACCTTGCTGTATATCCACGATTTCAATCCATTCTTAAATCTGCGTGCCTTTCTTGCCTCCGTGTCCACCTGATGTGCTGCAAATCTTGCTAGCTCATTGAATTTGGCTGCATACTCTGAAATTGTCATGTTTTCTTGCTTCAATTCAAGAAACATCACTTCTATCCTGGCTTGTATACTCGGCGAGAAATAGTTCTTAAAGAACAACTCCTTAAACCTTGTCCAAGTTACTACTACTGTTCCGGTTCTAGCCTGGTTCGACTCCCACCAGTAATTAGCTTCACCTTTCATCTAGTATGTAGCAGAAGCTATCTTTTGTTCCTCTACTACCCTGGCGATAACAAAAGCTTTTTCCATCTCCTTGATCCATGTCTGAGCTTCTATAGGGTCTGTGGTTCCCTTAAATTATGGTGGTCCGACTGTTTTAAAGTCTTTGAAATTTGCCAATCTATTATCTAGCCGATTTCTAACTGTTGGTGCTCTATTTTGCATAGCTTGAGCTAACATGTCTACAAAGTTTTGCATTAGGTCTGCTTGATCTCCTTCATTATTTTCATTTTCTATTTCTGTTCCATCAATTACATTTCTCTGTGTTCTTGGTATTCCTCTTCCTCTCCATCTTGGTGGCATTTTCTTTTTTAGAAAAAACCTTAAATGATACTTTGAGTTTCATTATATGTCATAACTTATTAGTATTTAAATCATAACACATAATTTTAAATCGAACAATAATATAATCAGAATGTTGGAGTGCAATTTAGCTTGTTGAATTATTTCTCAAAACTTAATCAAACATATGATTATAATACTGCATTTATATTTATATACCAAATTTTATCATCATACACTTACATGTTTGGCATATTTTTATAAACGCTAACTATCCCATTTTTACACCTTAAAAGATGGAATCTACCAAAAATATACTCCCCCATACACATAAATGGGGATACATCATATTTACATACTACTTCATACCTACTGAGCTTTACATCAAACATATGACCCTAATAAAGATATTTTACATCATCAATAGCCTTTATCCATAATAAATCAGAGATTTAGAACATATGGTAGATGATAAAACTTTTCAACCGTAGTTGCAGCGGAAAGAGAAATCCATTAGAAGAGTCAAATAGACCATCTGGTCTATTATCATCTCCATGTTAAAACTCCACCAATAATGTTTTATCCCTATAACAGCAATCAACAATTCCTGTCCACGATCATATAAATAACTCATAATCATAATTGTGATTCTAAATTCCTCTTTGCACCCAGGACGAAGATCATTTTCATCACCTATCTTCACCTAAAACATCAAAAATCGTGGTTATACCAAATCACAATTCCTGCTCATAATCATACTAATAAATTCATCTTTGCACTACTACCAAAGATATACAACTGTATAACCAATAACCAATAGTTCATCTTCTTTGCACTCTGAGCCAAAGATATACAATCAGTAAAACCAATAATCTTTGAGACTCGACTTAATAATATCACGACCACTTAATTATCCATGCACTACGGGCCAAGGATATTCGTGTTTTCAATTATGGTCATGATTATACTGAATAATCCCTGGTCATAATCATACCAAGTCCATGTATGCACTACGGGCCAAAGATGACTTTTACCACATCATTTGTAACATTACGGTCATGATCATGCCATAAAACAATTCGTCTTTGCACCTTGGCCGAAGAGAATCCATAGCTATAATCATACCAAAAACTGTCCATCAATGCACTTCGGGCCAATGAGGACTTTTTCCACATCATTTGTAGCATTACGATCATGATTATACCGAATAATCCCTGGTCATAATCATACCAAATCCATCTATGTACTACAGGCCACAGATGACTTTCAACATAATATAAACATGAGGATAATGACAATGATATAAAGATTCAATCAAATGAGATAAAGGATAAATATTAAACATTTATAATACAGTTTATCCAGCGTTCAATAATAACCAAATGTTATCAATCACTTAATAATCTCATAATCTAATATCATTAATATTATAACAATATTATATATATATATATATATATATATAATCCTTCCATTACCTACAACACAAAAAAATCCCGTGAATCATCCCATTATTCCACCAACATGTGGGCCCCACTTGTGGCCCCCACCAATATTATATATATATGTACACTGAATAATTTTCTAACGAATATTTTGAAAAATGGGTAAATGGGGGTCCATATAATAAACAAAATTTACAACAAATACTTCATAAAAAATAATCCCCTCAATCACGTAACTCCCTTCCATGGAGCAACACGTAACAACATATGTTCTCTAACATTGAATTCTACGTCCTTCCGATGAAGATCATCATAACTCTTTTGTCAATCTTGTGAGGTTTTTATACGTTGCCGAATCATTTGAATCTTTTTCGTTATCATGCATACCAATTTCGGTCCTAAAAACATTTCTTCACCTACCTCATCTAAGCATACTAGAGAACGGTACTTTCTTCCATACAATGCCTCAAATGGAGCCATGCCGATACTTGCTTGATAACTGTTGTTGTAGGAGAATTCTATCAATGATAAGAACTTTTCCCAACTTCCTTTGAAGTCAAGGACACAGAGTCTTAATAGATCCTCTAGAGTTTGAATAGTCCTCTCTTACTGCCCATCCGTTTGAGGATGATATGCCGAACTAAATCGTAAATCCGTGCCCAAAGCTTTTTGTAAACTAACCCAAAACCGTGAAGTGAATCTTGGGTCTCGATCAGAAAATATGGATACTGGCATACCATGTAGTCTTACAATCTTATTTATGTATATACGAGTAAGACATTCAAGTGTATAAATTTCTCGTATAGGTAAGAAATGAGCAGACTTGGTCAATCTATCAACAATGACCCAAATCACATCTATGTCTTGAGAAACCTTGGGAAGACCAGTAACTAAATCTATGGTAATGTGCTCCCACTTCCATTCTAAAATTTCAAGTGGTTGTAATGGACCTTTTGACACTTGATGCTCCGCCTTGACTCGTTGATAAGTTAGACACCTTGAGATAAACTCTGCGATCTCTCTTTTCATATTGCTCCACCAAAATGTATATCGAAGATCACGATACATTTTGGTACTCCCAGGATGGATTGCAAACGGTGTGTTGTGTGCCTCCATCATGATTTTATACTTTAAATTCGGGTTGTTAGGAATAAAAATTCTGGAGTTGACTCGAAGTATTCCTTCTTCATCGATTCTTGCTTCCGGAATAGCACCTTCTTGCACTTTCTTCTTCATACACATCAGCTCCAGGTCTGTAGCTTGAGCAACTTTAACTTTATTGATTAAAGTCGGTTCTACTCATATATTTGACATCATCATATGGTTTCCTGGAGTTTTTAACTCTATCTCCATCCTTTGCAAGTTATACAAAATGGGCCTTTGCGTTGACAATATCACACTCATACCCGCATATGATCTTCTACTCAATGTGTCAGCTACCACGTTTGCTTTTCTAGGATAGTATTGAATGGTATGATCATAATCTTTCAATAGTTCCAGCCAACGTCGTTGCCGCATGTTGAGTTCCTTTTGGGTGAAGAAATATTTGAGGCTTTTATGATCTGTATAGATTTCCACTTTCTCCCCATAGAGGTAATGCCTCCAAATCTTAAGCTCAAAAACGACTGCTGCCAACTCTAGATCATGAGTAGGATAATTCCTCTTATATTCTTTAAGTTATCGTGAGGCATAGGCTATAACTTTCCCATATTGCATGAGAACACATCCTAACCCTCTGCCTGAAGCATCGTTGTAGATGATAAATCCCTCCGAACCAAATGGTATTGTCAGAACATGTGCTGAAATTAGTCTCCTCTTGAGTTCTTGAAAACCCTTCTCACATTCCTCGTTCCAACCGAATTTTGTATCTTTTCGAGTCAGCTGAGTTAATAGAATAACGATTCAAGAAAATCCTTACACGAATCTCTGATAAAAACCAGCTAAACCCAGAAACCTACGTACTTCGGTCACTAATTTAGGTTGCTCCTAGCTTTGAATTGCGTCAATCTTCATTAGGTCAACAGATATTCTGCGGTTTGATATCACGTGCCCCAGAAATGCTACTTCCTAAAGCCAGAACTCCCATTTCTTCAACTTGGCATATAGCTTGTTTTCACGAAGCTTTTGGAGTATCAGCCTCAAGTGTTGCTCATGATCTTCACGACTTTTGGAGTAAATGAGGATGTCATCAATAATGACAACCACAAAGTGATCCAAATATTCCTTGAATACTTGGTTCATCATATCCATGAAGGTAGCAGGAGTCAATCCAAAAGACATGACTAGGAATTCGTAATGCCCATACCGAGTTTTGAAAGCCGTCTTTGGAATGTCATCAGTTTTAATCTTCAACTAGTGATATCCAGGATGAAGATCAATCTTTGAAAAGAATTTGGCACCTTGCAACTAGTCAAATAGGTCATCAATGGGAGGCAACGGGTACCTATTTTTGATGGTGACATGATTCAACTCCCAATAATCAATACAAAGTTGCATGCTTCCATCTTTATTTTTTACGAATAGAATAGGAGCACCCCAAGGAGACGTACTAGGACGAATGAAACCAATGTCTAACAACTCCTACAGTTGGGTCTTTAACTCCTAAAGTTCAATAGGAGCCATTCGACAAGGGGCTTTGGAAATGAGTTTTGTACCGGGTTCAAGGTCAATACCAAACTCAATTTCACGCTCTGGGGGTAGGCCAAGAAGTTCTTCACGGAATACATTAGGAAATTTATTAACAATAGAAATATCATTCAAATCTGACGTATTTTTGTTTAAATCTATGACATTGGCTAAGAAAGCTTGACATCCATTTTTCAATAAACGAATAACTTTATGGCTTGATATGACAGTGATTGATTTTAGTGGTTTGGTTGTTTGAATTCGTATAATAGGTTGGTTAGGAATATGAAAACTAACAACCTTACGAAAATAATCAATTTTAGCATGATGAAAAGTTAACCAATCAATCCCTAAAATCACATCAAATGCAAGTATTTTCAAAGAAATACGGTCAACAGGTAATGTGCGGGTGCCGATTTGAATCAAACAAGATTTATAAACAGTGGATGTAATGAAGGTTTTTCCCAATGGAGTTTCAACAGATAAGTCAAAGTCTAATTTCTCCAGAGTTAAATTTAAACGTTTAGCGCACATAGGAGAAATAAAATAATGGGTAGAACCGGTATCAAATAAGGTATAGACTTCGCTAGAGTTTATGATTAGCTTACCCATGATGACCTCGTTCGGGTTCCTTGCTTTCTAGGAGATCACAACAAACGCTTTTCCTTGAACTACTGGTTTTAACTTGTTTGGGATGGCATTTGGTGTCACCATCCCAACTGGACTTGGCTTCGTTGCATGATAAAATCAAGCTAGGTGACCTTCTCTTCTATAATTGTAACACATTTTGGACTGTTGCATGCAATTTGTACTGATGTGTCCCTCCCCTCCACATTTGAAGTATATGATAGGTGGTCGTTCTCCTTCCTTAACAACGGGTACTGGTGTTGACGTCTTTCCATCATTGTTGAATCTCTTTTTCTTGAAAGGTCCACTTTTATTATATTTGTCATGATTACCACCGAAGTGGTTACCATTTCTGGCATGTTGATTCCCTCCACGTTTGTTGTCACCGCTTCGATAATTACTACCACTGGTATTATCATTTTGTCGGCTGTTCTCTTTTGGTTGAGTTGACTCATTATCGCACTCCAACACCTGAGCCTTATTTACAAAATCTGAATACAGGCAACATTTGTGAGAAATTAGGTATTGACATATCTCGGGTTTCAAACCTCGTAGAAACATTCGCGTCATCCTTTCCTCGTTATCAACCAAGTGGGACGCAAACCAGGACAACTCGGCAAACTTAACTTCCTACTGCGACATAGTCATATTGTTTTGCTCCAACTTGATAAACTTCACCTCGTTTATGTGACGAATACTTTCGGGAAAGTACTTGTCATTGAACAATTCCTGGAACTTCTCCCAAGACATCTTCAGTGCGGAAGGTTGAGTACGCTTTACAGATTTCCTCGTAACATGAAGGTGGAAAAGGGAACCTTTTGCTCCTCAGAGCATCCCAAGACATCAAATATCTTGGTGATCTGCTTTATCCACGTCTCCGGCTTAAGTGGTTTTGGCTCTCCCAAAAACTCCAGTGGTCCAAGCTCCTTGAACTGCTTAGCGGTGACTGTCCGAGAGTTTCTAGTGTTTCCACCTACATTTTGAATAGGAGTCTCTCTTTCCTGATGTTGCATGAATTACAGAAAGCTCCTAAACATTCTGTCGTTCATCATTTGATCGGTGTTGTTGTTTTCATGAGGATTGTTACCTTCTTGATTCACATTATCCTGATTGATCGTTGGTGATTCAACGGTCTCATGTACTCCATTGCTAATTTCAACATTCTCGGATGTCATTTTCAAATACTGCCACAAAACAAGGGTTAAATGACATACTACATAATACACATATATTCTGACCGACCAATTAAATAACAAATAAACTAAGGTAGGTCATACTAGCGAAGAATTTCTCCATCTCTCCCCCTAGTTCTAGTCTCACATCTCGGCTAGGGATCATATCCCTAAGCTTTGATACCAAATGTGACACCCCTAAAATAGGTATACATCACCCATTCTGTGTCGTCAAATACATGGTAAAGAAATCAAATACAACTTAATTATACAACTGTCGTGTAAAGTACGACAAAACATAAGTTGGGAGTTTCAACATGAATATTATCTTCTAGACAATATCCAAACTTAAATTCAATATTATTACAATTATTATATCACTATTTCACAGAATAGTGGGGACTACTAATGCACCATCTCGGACCATCACTCCGTTCCCCAACTAGTCCTGGCTATGTTCTCATTTCCTGAAGAGAACAATGAAAGCAAAGGGTGAGCTCAACTAACCCAGTAAGAAATATTATGACTAAGATAATGCAGAATAAATTATCGTTAGCCTTCAACAATGTTAAACTAATAAAATATAATAGACATCATGTTTAACTGTATCGGAACAAGAATTCCATTAGAAGAGTCAAGTAGAGCATGATATCTACTATCTTTTATGATTTAAAAAGTTTATCATCAATTTTATCTATGAGACTCAGCTTAATAAATAATCCACATCATCAAATCATCCTTACACTACGGCTAAGGATATTCATTACTATAACGACCATGAATTGTCCATGTACTACGGGCCAAGGATATTCATGTTTTCACCAATGGTCATGATCATGCCAACAACTGGCCATCAATGCACTACGGGCCAATGAGGACTTTTACCACATTATTTGTAACATTACGGTCATGATTATACCGAATAGTCCGTGGTCATAATCATTCCAAGTCCATCTATGCACTACGGCCACAAATGACTTTCATCATAATATAAGCATGAGGATGATGACAATGATATAAGAATTTAATTAAAAGAAAGCAAAGGATAAATTTTTAAAGATTTATAATTTAATTTATCTAGAACTCAATAATGTCCAAATTGTCAACATGATACTGCTTTTTGGAGTAAAATTCAAGAATTATATTGTATCAAAAATGATTTGGACCGAAAAGAAATCAATTTTTGTCATGAATGGTACCCCGGGTGAATAGTAACCGAGTGAATAGTATCCCGTGAATAGTACTTCGGGAATAGTATCCCCGTGAATAGTACACCGGCATGAAAAAGTTAAAAATTATAAAGAATACTCATAATAATATTTCCATAAAAAGATACTGGATGAAGCGCAAATATCAAAGATATTCTACTAATTTCATGGAGTATAGAAGCCAAAACTTTAACAAAATGAGTGTAGAATTCAAAATCTGAAATGAAATAATATTACTTACATACTATAGAGTATGTAAGAAAATATTATTTCATACGAATACTGAACAAAAATAATATCCCTTACCTTAAAAAGGAGAGTATTCTAACTGGTATAGCGGGGATATTCTTGAATAAAACTTGAACTGTTTTCTACGCTCAAAGCTTCCTTAAACTCTAAAAAAATAAGCTCAATATTATAGAAGAAGAATTCTCTGATTCTGGTGTGATTTTCAATTATAACTAAGTATCCTATTTATAGGAGAATGGAAAGGATATTATTTGAATTTTAGAATCACGTACTGCACATTGTTTTTTCTTCTTCTTCACGGGCGCCTTATACAAAGTCACGGATGAATGAATTTCCATGTAACACAAAAAACTAATATATATATATATATATATATATATATATATATAATTAATCCTTCCATTACCTGCAACACAAAAAAATCCCGTGAATCATCCCATTATTCCACCAACATGTGGTCCCCACCTGACCCACTTGTAGCCCCCACCAATATTATATATATATGTATACTGAATAACTTTCTACTGCTTATTTTGAAAAATAGGTAAATGGGGGTCCATATAATAAGCAAAATTTACAATAAATACTTCATAAAAAATAATCCCCTCAATATTTTTAACAACATTTATCATCATTATTATAATTTGCAATATTTAACAACCAGATCGTTCCCAAGAAAGAGGGGGCTTTCTGATAAGGGTTTCTCCCTATTGGCGCGCAATTAAGTTACCAAACCTCTCCTTGACAGAACTTTCTAGACATCGTCAATATTGCAAATAATAATATGAATAACTTTGTCGTCTCAATTATTGATTTAATAATATATAAAATATTGACAATAATTAAATCAAATAACGTGATATACTATGCATCAATTACTATAGAAATAATTGAACAAAACAGAGTGACTTCTCACATAAACATCAATAATCAATACTGTGTGCTACTATGCAACCACGCCAGACATCGTATTTTTAACAACCGAGTATTTTAACGAGTTAATGTAAGAAACTTTCATAGTTATTTTCTTAAAAAGATATTTCTGTCGTTTTCTAACTTCGACAATAATTCTGTTATGGGGTCCACTAATGATTGTGCCGTCGTACGAATATTCCCTGTTAAAACAAAGATTCTCTGACCAATCAAATATTTTATAACAACTTGCTTACTTTGCAAAATTTATAAATATTATCCACAACTATAACATTATATCAAATCCACACCATAATATTCAAAAATATATTTTGAGAAATTAAATCTTTATTTATAAAAGTTGTGGTCTTACACGTAGGCTATGAATTTCCCATGTTGCATGAGAACACATCCTAAACCTTTTCCTGAAGCATCACTGTAGATGACAAATCCCTACGAACAAGATGGTATTATCAGAACAGGTGCTGAAATGAGTCTCCTCTTGAGTTCTTGAAAACTCTTCTCACCTTCCTCGTTCTAACCGAATTTTGTATCTTTTGAGTCAGCTAAGTTAATGGAGTAGCGATTCAATAAAATCCTTCCACGAATCTCCGATAATAACCAGCTAAGCCCAAAAAGCTACGTACTTTGGTCACTGACTTAGGTTGCTCCTAGCTTTGAATTGCTTCAATCTTCGCTGGGTCAACAGATATTCTATGATTTGATATCACGTGCCTAAGGAATGCTACTTCCTCAAGCCAGAATTCACATTTCTTCAACTTGGCATATAGCTTGTTTTCACCAAGCTTTTGGAGTATCAGCCTCAAGTGTTGTTCATAATCTTCACTGCTTTAGGAGTATATGAGGATGTCATCAATAAAGACAACCACAAAATGATTCAAATATTCCTTGAATACTCGGTTCATCATATCCATGAAGGTAGCTGGAGCATTAGTCAATTCAAAAGACATGACTAGGAATTCGTAATGCCCGTACTGAGTTCTAAAAGCAATCTTTGGAATATCATCAGTTTTAATCTTTAACCGATGATATCCAGAATAAAGATTGATCTTTGAAAAGAATTTAGCGCCTTGCAACTGGTCAAACAGGTCATCAATGCGAGGTAAAGGGTACCTATTTTTGACGGCGATATGATTAAACTCTCGATAATCAATACAAAGTCGCATACTCCCATCTTTCTTCCTTACAAATAGAACATGAGCACCCCAAGGAGACGTACTAGGACGAATGAAACCGATATCTAACAATTATTATAGTTGGGTTTTTAACTCCTGAAGTTCAATAGGAGCCATTCAATATGGGGCTTTGGAAATGGGTTTTGTACCGAGTTCAAGGTCAATACAAAACTCAATTTCATGCTCTGGGGGTAGGCCAGGAAGTTCTTCAAGGAATACGTCAGGATATTTATTAACAATAGAAATATCATTCAAATCTGACGTATTTTTGTTTAAATTTGTGACATGGGCTAAGAAAGCTTGACATCCATTTCTCAATAAATGAATAACTTTATGGCTTGATATGACAGTGATTGACTTTAGTTGTTTGGTTACTTGAATTCGCATAATAGGTTAGTTAGAATATGAAAGCTAATAACCTTATGAAAACAATCAATTTTAGCATGATGATTAGTTAACCAATCAATCCCTAAAATTATATCAAATGCAAGTATTTTCAAAAAGATAAGATCGACAGGTAATGTGAGGGTGCCGATTTGAATCAATCAAGATTTATAAACAGTGGATGTAATGAAGGTTTCTCCCAACAGAGTTTCAACAGATATGTCAAAGTCAAATTTCTCTGGAGTTAAATTTAAACATTGAGTGCATGTAGGAGATATAAAAGAATGGGTAGAACCGGTATCAAATAAGATATAAACTTTGCAAGAGTTTATGATTAGCTTACCCGTAATAACCTCGTTCGGGCTCCTCACTTTTTAGGAGGTCACAAAAAACGCTCTCCCCTGAACTATCGGTTTTAACTTGTCTGGGACAGCCTTTGATGTCTCCATTCCAGCTGGACTTGTCTTCACTACACGACAAAATGGCGTTAGGTGGCCTTCTCTTCCGTAATTATAACACACATTGGATTGTTGCATGAAGTTTGGACTGATGTGTCCCTCCCATCTGCATTTGTAACATACGACCGGTAGTCGTTCTCCTTCTTTAACAACGTGTGCTGGTTGTAAGACCACAACTTTTTATAAATAAATTTGAATCTCCTTTATTCATTATCTTGAAATAATAAGGTTATAATTTGATATAATGTTTTGGTTATAGGAGAAATGTACAAATTTTGTAAAATAAGCAAGTGGTTATAAAATATTCATTGTTGTCAGGGAATATTCGTTTGGTCGTGGAATATTCTTGTTGTCGGGGAATATTCGTACGATGGCGCAGCCATTTGTGGGCCCCATTATGAAAAATGGTCGGATGAAGAAAATGACAAGTTTGGGTTTTTATAAATAACGACGTAGTTATTCTTTATTAACTAATTGTTGAATACCCAATGGTTAAAATCTGATGAATACGCATGGATGCACAGAGAGCACCAGTATTACAAAGTATTTTTAGATTATTGATTCTCACGTAAGAAGGCACTACTCAATAATTATTACTGAGTAATTCTTGTTTAATATTTTATTTTATTGATTCAATAATTGCTACGTTGATATTTTATATTATTGTTGTTTCAATAATTGTCAACGCACGATATTTTCCATTATCGGATCAATAATTCATATTATTTGAATAATATTATTAGATAACACTATTGGCAATGTCTAAGGAAGTTCGCTCTCAGAAAGGGTTTGGTCATCTAATTGCGCCGGTGGGAGAAATACTTATCTGAAAGCCCCTCTTTCACGGGAGCGACTGGTCAAGCGATATTGTGATTCTTTAATATTATTTATGAATAATTAATTATTGATTTATATGATAAGAAAATATTTATTTTTATGTGAATATAAATGAAGGAATTAATGTTGAAGTGTTTTATCAGTATTTTGTCGGAATGGAGGTATTAAAAATCATCTGTATGTAGGTTTTGGGCATTTTCTATTTGGAATTTGGACAAATTTTCTTCTTCAAAGTTGTAGAGAATTAAATTTCCTATGGAATAGACATGAGATTTGAATTTTTTTTGATAAAAGAGATATTTATTATGAATTATTGAAGTTTCTGAATATTGTTTAAATGTAAAATATTTTGATGGAGATTTTTCAGAATGGGTGGGCGCCACTTTTGGTTGGTGAGAAATGTGCTAAAATTTTATTTCAAAAGTGGTGTGTATGAATAGTAGCAGGTAAAGCCACCAGGTAGTAGGTTAAGTCTGCTTTGGCGTTCTAGCATTTTCCTATAAAAAGGGTGCTTACTTAGAATTGAAAATCACACTAGAATTAGAAGTTTTCTCTTTCTATAATATCGAGCGTATTTTTGTGAGTATTTAGATACTTTGAGAGTTGCTATTCATTATAAGTTTCCTTCAACATTATATCTGACATTTCGATCAGAAGTACTATTCTTTTGAGGTAAGGTGTAACACCCCCAAAATAGGTATACATCACCCATCTTGGGTCGCCAAATACATGGTACAAAATACAAACTTAATTATATAATTGTCGTTTAAAATACGGAAAAACATAGCTGGGAGTTTTAACATGGATATTGTTAAATCTCATTACAATTATTATCACACTATTTTACAGAATAGTGAGGACTACTAAAACAACCATCTGGACCGTCAATCCATTCCCCGACTAGTCCCAGCTTTTTTCTCATTTCCCGAGGAGAACAGTGAAAGAAAAGGGTGAGCTCAACTAGCACAGTAAGAAATATAATGACTAAGATAATGCAGAAAAAATTATCCTTAGCCTTCAACAGTATAACAACTGATAGAATACAATAGACAACAAGTTTTAGATCAACACCTGCAGCGGAACAAACAATCCATTAGAAGTGTCAAGTAGAGCATGATATCTACTATCTTCTATGATTTAACATTTTATTATCAATTTTATCACTGAGACCCAACTTAATAAATAATCCACATCATCGAATCATCCCTTCACTACGACCAAGGATATTCATTAGTATCTCGACCATGAATTATCCATGCACTACGGGTCAAGGATATTCGTGTTTTCACCAATAGTCATGAACATGCCAAACAACAATTCATCCTTGCACCCTTGGCCGAAGAGAACGCATGGTCATGATCATACCAATAACTGTCGCTGAGACTCAGCTCAATAAATAATCTACATCACTTGTAACATTACGGTCATGATTATACCGAATAATCTCGGGTAATAATCATACCAATTAACAGTCCATCTATGCACAACAGCTAAAGATAACTTTCATCACAATATAAGCATGAGGATGATGACAATGATATAAGAATTCAATTAAATGAAAACAAGGATAAATTTTAAGGATCTATAATTTAATTTATCCAGAATTCAATAATATACAAATTATCAACATGATACTGCTTTGTGGGGTAAAATTCAAGAATAACATTTTATCAAAAATGATTTGGAGTGAAAAGAAATCAATTTTTGTCATGAATAGTACTTCAGGTGAATAGTACCCAAGTGAATAGTATCCTGTGAATAGTACTTCAGGAATAGTACTTCATAAATAGTACTTTATAAATAGTATCGTACTTATAAATAGTACCATATTTATGAATAGTGCCCATGAATAGTGTCATATAAATTAATAGTACCCATGAATAGTACTCCGACATGAAAAGATTAAAATTTAACAAGAATGTTGAGAAAAATATCCTTGTGAAACAATACTAGATGAAGCGCAAATTTCAAAGATATTCTACTAATTTAACGGAGTATAGAAGAAATACTTAACAAAATGAGTGTAGAATTCAGAATCTGAAACGAAATAATATTACTTACATACTATAGAGTATGAAAGAAAATATTATTTCATACGGATTGTGAGACCCCAAATTTTATAAATAAAGATTTAAATTTTGCGAAATATTTTTTTTAATATTATGGTGTGGATTTGATATAATGTTATAGTTGTGGGTAATATTTTTAAATTTTACAAAGTATGCAAGTTTTTATATTATATTCAATTGGTCGGGGAATATTCTTTTTGTCGGGGAATATCTGTACGACGGCATAATCATTGGTGGACCCCACAACGGAAGTATTGTTGTAGTTAAAAAATGACAGAATTATCTTTTTATAAAAATAACGGCGAAAGTGTTACCAAATAAAACTGCATTGAATTACCCAGTAGTAAAAGTACAAAGAATCTGGCGTGTTTTCATAGTAGCACACGGTATTGATTATTGATGCTTACGTGAGAAGTCACTCAGTTATACTCAATTATTGCTACAGTAATTGTTGCATCATATCACTCATATTATTGATTCAATTATTATCACAGTATCATCTGCAAAATAAGTTTGTGTTGATTAAAGATGAAATTGATAATTCCATTGTGTGGCAATTATTAGTTTTAGTGGAAATCGACATTTATTTCGATAATAATTAAAGGCTGGAGGTTATATTGACCAATCGGGTAATTAACCGGATAAATGAGCAATTAATTGCTATTGATTCACATGATTATAACTATTTGTTCACATGTGTGTACTATTGATTCACATTCATTTACTATTAGGGGACTTGGTGCAAGATTGATAATACTTGCATGACTAAGTTAAAAATGGAGGTATAGATGGAGGCACTATACTGTAATTCGTATTTTCACATGTCTAAAACTATTGATTCACATGATTTACTATTATGGGAGGTGGTGTAAGTTTGATAATACTTGCAGAACTAAATTAAAAATGAAGAAAAAGAGGAAGGTATTATACTGTAATATTTCGAGCCCCAAAACGTGCAACTATCGAAACTATATTTTCCTATAAATAGAAGCTCATTCTTCCTTCTTTTCTTACCAATTCACTAAAGCTATAGAACAATTACTATAGAGAGAAATTATAGAGAGAAAGAAGAAGAGAAGTCTGCTACCTCACTATTCCAATATCCAGTTTTCTTATGAGGTAAGGGGTATTATTCTTTCGTATTCATGAAGAGAGCTATTGTTATTCCATTCTTTATTATTATGTTGGAATAACCTGTCAATGTGAAGTACCGCATACATGGTGAAATTCTTCTGTTATTCCATTCTTTATTATTTTATTAGAATAACCTATTTGTACGGTCTATCGCACGCCTGGTGAATTTTGTTGTTATTCCATTCTTTATTATTCTGTTGGAGTATCATGTCTGTGCGAATTACGCATGACCTGGTTTCATTCTTTATTATTCTGTTGGAATATCCTGCTTGTGCAGATTACGCATGACCTGGTTCCATTCTTTATTAATCTGTTGGGAATAACCTGTCTGTGCGGTCTATCGCATGCATGGTGAATTCTTCTGTTTTTCCATTCTTTATTATTCTGTTGGAATAACCTGTCTATGTGGATTACCGCATGCATGGTGAATGATCCTTTGTATTCATTCCTTATTAAATTGTGGAAATGATCTGTCTACGTGGATTACCGCATGGCGGGTGAAAATCCATTTGCAGTTTCGTATCATTTAATATCATTTTCTTTGGTATTTTTTACGAGATACGATTCACGAGTTAATATTCACCCGGTTACTATTCACTCTAGTATTATTCACTCGGGTATTCGAGATACTTTTTGTGCCAGAGTACTATTCATAAGTTACTATTCATAGGTTACTATTCACCTAATTACTATTCACTCTAGTATCATTCACTCGGGTATTCGGGACACGTTTCGTGTCGGGGGTACTATTCATGGGGTACTATTCCCGAAGTACTATTCACAGGGTACTATTCACCCAAAAAATATATATCTTTTCTGTCTAAATTATTTTTGGTACATGAATATTATTCTTGAATTTTACTCTACAAAGCAGTATCATGTTGACAATTTGGACGTTATTGATTTCTGGATAAATTAAATTATAAATCTTTAAAATTTATCTTTTTTTATTGAATTATTATGTCATTGTCATCATCCTCATGCTTTTATTATGGTTAAAGTCATCTTTGGCTTACGTGCATAGATGGACTTGGTATGATTATGACCAGGGATTATTCGGTATAATCATGACCGTAATGTGACGAATTATGTGGTAAAAGTCTTCATTGGCCTGTAGTTCATTGATGGACAGTTGTTGGTATGATTATGACCAGGGATTATTCGGTATAATCATGATCATTGATGATTACATGAATATCCTTGGCCGTGGTACGAGGATGATTCGATTTTATTTATTGTCGAGTCTCGTGATAAAGTTGATGAAAACTTTTAAATCATAGAAGATAGTAGATTTTATGCTCTACTTGACTCTTCTAATGGATTGCTTATTTCGCATTCTGATTGTTGATCTAAAACTTGTTGTCTATTGTATTCTATCGGTTGTTATCTTTGTTGAAGGCTAATGATAATTTATTCTGCCTCATCTTAGTCATAATATTTCTTACTGGGCTAGTTGAGCTCACCCTTTCTTTTATTGTTCTCTTCAGGAAATGAGAATATAGCTGGGACGAGTCGGGGAACGGATTAACGGTCCAGATGGTTGTCTTAGTAGTCCTCATTATTCTATAAAATAGTGTGACAATAAATGTAATGAGGACTCCATTGAGTGTAGATATTGTCTAGAAGAAAATATTCTTATTAAAACTCCTAGATTATGTCATGTCGTATTTTACATGACTGTTGTATAATTAAGTTGTATTTGAATTTTGTACCATGTATTTGGCGACTCAAGATGGGTGATGTATACCTGTTTTGGGGGCGTCACAATTGGTATCAAAGCTTAGGGATATGATCCCTGGCTGAGATGTGAGACAAGAACTAAGAGGGTAGAGACGGGGAATTCCTTCGCTAGTATGACCTACCTAAGTTTATTTGGTATTTAATTGGTCGGTCAGAGTATAGGGATAATATGTGATATGTCAATTAACCCTTCTCTTGTGACAGTGTTTGAAAATGGCATCTAAAAATGTTGAGATCAGAAATGAAGCACATGAGACCGTTAAGTCACCAAGGATCAATACCCTGGATAATGTGCAACAGGAAGACAATAATCCTCAGGTAAACAACAACACGATAATAATCATACCGGTGGCAGCGGCCATCGGAACAATGATAACCATCGTGGGGGAAATTATCATGCCAAGAATGGTAACCACTTCGGTGGTAATCATGACCAAGATAATAGAAGTGAAAGTTTCAAGAAGAGGAGATTCAAAAATAATGGAAAGACGTCAGCACCAGCACCTGTTGTTAAGGAAGGAGAACGACCGTCGGTCGTATGTTACAAATGCGGAGGGGAGGGACATATTAGTCCAAACTGCGTGATGCAGTCCAAAGCATGTTATAATTGTGGAAAAGAAGGTCACCTAGCCCAATTTTATCGTGCACCAAAGTCAAGTCCGGCTGGGACGGTGGCACCAAAGGTGGATACAGATATAACAAAGTCGGTGGTTTCAGGGAGAGCATTTTTTGTGACTTCTCAAAAAGCGAGTAACCCGAACGAAGTTAGCACGAGTTAGTTAATTATAAATTCTTACGAAGCCTATACCTTATTAGATACCGGTTCTACCCATTCTTTTATCTCTCTTGCTTGCGCTCAACGTTTAAATTTAACTCCGAAGAAATTAAACTTTGACTTATCGGTTGAGACTTGGTTAGGAGAAACCTTCATTACCTCCACTATTTATAAATCTTGTTTGATTCAAATCGACACTTTCACGTTACCTGTCGATATTATCTCTTTGAAAATACTTCCCTTTGATGTGATTTTAGGAATCGATTGGTTAAGTACTCATCATGCCAAAATTGATTATTTTCGTAAGGTTATTAGCTTTCATATTCCTAACCAACCTGTTATGCGAATTCAAGCAACCAAACCACTAAAGTCAATCACTATCATATCAAGCCATAAGTAAAGAGCCCCGAGCCTTTATCTGGTGACTTCCAAGTCTTGGAATACACCGAAGCCAGAATATGCATAGGGGACATCGTGAATAAGGATGGCAAGTTGATAGGTATCAATGTGACGTACTATCCAAGTCTTGGATGAGAGTCACAGTTTTGAATGATATTTCTATTGTTAATAAATTTTGTGACGTATTCTTGAAGACTTCTTAGCCTAACCCTAGAGCGTGAAATCAAATTTTGTATTGACCCCAATACAAAACCCATTTCTTAAAAAGTCAACAAAACGAACGTATAATGCGCCAAAGATGTTGGCTCGAGCCGTTGAAGATTACAACTATACCATTCAATATCATTGTGGAAGAGCGAATGTGATAGCTGACGCGTTGAGTAGAAAATCGTATGCGTTCACGAGTGCGATGTTGTTAACACAAAAAACCATTTTGTATAACTTAAAAATGATGAAGATAGAGTTAATGACTCTAGGGAACCACGTGAAGATATTGAATATACGATTTGAACCGACTTTAAATCGATAAAGATAAAGCCGCTCAAGCTACATACTCAGAGCTGATGAATGTGAAGAAGAAGGTTCAAAAAGGCATTATTCTAGAAGCAAGAATGGAATATAGACTCCTTAATTGGCCCATTTGAAATCCTTGATTTAATTGGCCCATTTGAAATCCTTGATGGAGTAGGAACTGTGGCCTATAGACTCGTTTTACCGCCAAGTATGTTGCGTGTTCATAACTTTTTATTTTCACGTTTCGATGTTACGTAAATATGTGGACGACCCAAACCACATTATTAATTTAGAACCAGACGAGATAGCGAAAGATTTAACGTATGAAGAGATACCTGTTAAAATCTTGGAATATATTCTACGCTCAAAGGTTATACCTCAAGAGTTAGAATATGACGAGGTATCTTCATCTCTTCGGCATACCAGGTACGTACGTAAATTTTAAGGGCGAAATTTCATAAGGAGGGGAGATTGTGAGACCCCAAGTTTTATGAATAAAGATTTAAATTTCTCGAAATATTTTTTTTAATATTATGGTGTGGATTTGATATAATGTTATAGTTGTGGGTAATATTTATAAATTTTGCAAAGTATGCAAGTTGTTATATAATATTCGATTGGTCGGGGAATATTCTTTTTATCGGGGAATATCCGTACGACGGCACAATCATTGGTGGACCCCACAACGGAAGTATTGTCGTAGTTAGAAAACGACAGAATTATCTTTTTATAAAAATAATGGCGAAAGTGTTACCGTTAAAACTGTTGAATTACCCGAGTAGTAAAAGTACGATGTCTGGCGTGTTTGCATAGTAGCACACGGTATTGATTATTGATGCTTACGTGAGAAGTCATTTAGTTATACTCAATTATTGCTACAGTAATTGTTGCATCATATCACTCATATTATTGATTCAATTATTGTCACAGTATCATCTGCAAAATATGTTATGTTATTAAATCAATAATTGAGACGGAAAAGGTATTCATATTATTATTTGCAATATTGATAATGTCTAGAAGTTCTGTCAAGGAGAGGTTTGGTCACCTAATTGCGCGCCAATAAGGAGAAATCCTTATCGGAAAGCCCCCTCTTTCTTGGGAATGACCTGGTTGTTAAATATTGTGAGTTATAATATTAATGATGAATAAGTTTGTGTTGATTAAAGATGAAATTGATAATTCCATTGTGTGGGAATTATTAGTGTTAGTGGAAATCGACATTTATTTCGATAATAATTAATGGCTGGAGGTTATATTGACCAATCGGGTAATTAACCGGATAAATGAGCAATTAATTGCTATTGATTCACATGATTATAACTATTTGTTCACATATGTGTACTATTGATTCACATTCATTTACTATTAGGGGAGTTGGTGCAAGATTGATAATACTTGCATGACTAAGTTAAAAATGGAGGTATAGATGGAGGTACTATATCTTGTAATTCAGTATTTTCACATGTCTAGAACTATTGATTCACATGATTTACTATTAGGGGAGGTGGTGCAAGTTTGATAATACTTGCAGGACTAAATTAAAAATGAAGAAAAAGAGGAAGGTATTATACTGTAATATTTCAAGTCCCAAAATGTGCAATTATCGAAACTATATTTTTCTATAAATAAAAACTCATTCTTCCTTCATTTCTCACCAATTCACTAAAGCTATAGAGCAATTATTATAGAGAGAAATTATAGATAGAAAGAAGAAGAGAAGTCTGCTACCTCACTATTCCAGTATCCAGTTTTCTTCTGAGGTAAGGGGTATTATTCTTTCGTATTCATGAAGAGAGATATTGTTATTCCATTCTTTATTATTATGTTGGAATAACTTTTGTATATACAATACCGCATACATGGTGAAATTCTTGATTATTCCATTCTTAATTATTACATTGGAATAACTTGGAAATTATATATGGTCTATCACATGCCTAGTGAATTCTATTGTTATTCCATTCTTTATTATTACATGCTGAATATCCTATACATGCGGATTACGATGACACAGTTCCATTATATATTATTCTCGTTGGAATATCACATGCATGCGGCGGACGCATTACCTGGTTCCATTATTTATTATTCTGTTGGGAATAACCTGTCTATGCGGTCTATCGTATGCATGGTGAATTCTTCTGTTATTCCATTCTTTATTATTCTATTGGAATAACCTGTCTATGTGGATTAACGCATGCATGGCGAATGACCCTTTGTATTCATTCCTTATTAAATTATTAAAATGATCCTTCTACGTGGATTACCACGTGGCGGGTGAAAATCCATTTGCAGTTTCGTATATTCTATTATACTCATCTGAGATATCATTTCTTTTGTACTCGTCATGGAATATCATTTTCTTTGGTATTTTTTTACGAGTTACTATTCACGGATTACTATTCACTCTAGTATTATTCACTCGGGTATTCTGGGTACTTTTCGTGCCAGAGTACTATTTATGAGTTACTATTCACCCAATTACTATTCACTCTAGTATCATTCACTCGGGTATACGGGACACTTTTCGAGTTGGGGTACTATTCACGGGGTACTATTCCCGAAGTACTATTCACGGGGTACTATTCACCCAAAAAATATATTTCTTTTCTGTCTGAATTATTTTTGGTACATGAATATTATTCTTGAATTTTACTCTACAAAGCAGTATCATGTTGACAATTTGGACGTTATTGATTTCTGGATAAAATAAATTATAAATCTTTAAAATTTATCCTTGAACTTGTTTTATTGAATTATTATGTCATTGTCATCATCCTCATGCTTATATTGTGGTTAAAGTCATCTTTGGCTTACGTGCATAGATGGACTTGGTATGATTATGACTAGGGATTATTCGGTATAATCACGACCGTAATGTGACGAATGATGTGTTAAAAGTCCTAATTGGCCTGTAGTTCATTGATGGACAGTTGTTGGTATGATTATGACCAGGGATTATTCGGTATAATCATGACCATTGATGATTACATGAATATCCTTGGCCATGGTGCAGGGATGATTCTATTTTATTTATTAAGCTGAGTCTCAGTGATAAAGTTGATGAAAAACTTTTTAAATCATAGAAGATAGTAGATTTTATGCTCTACTTGACCCTTCTAATGGATTGCATATTTTCGCTACCGTTGTTGATCTAAAACTTGTTGTCTATTGTATTCTATCAGTTGTTATACTGTTGAAGGCTAAGGATAATTTATTCTGCATTATCTTAGTCATAATATTTCTTACTGAGCTAGTTGAGCTCACCCTTTCTTTCATTGTTCTCTTCAGGAATTGAGAATATAGCTGGGACGAGTCGGGGAATGGATTAACGGTCCAGATGGTTATTTTAGTAGTCCTCACTATTCTATAAAATAGTGTGACAATAAATGTAATGAGGACTCCATTGAGCGTGGATATTGTCTAGATGACAATATTCTTATTAAAACTCTTAGATTATGTCATGTCGTATTTTACACGACTGTTGTATAATTAAGTTGTATTTGAATTTTGTACCATATAGTTGGCGACTCAAGATGGGGTGATGTATACCTGTTTTGGGGGCGTCACAGTTGGTATCAAAGCTTAGGGATATGATCCCTGGCTGAGATGTGAGACAAGGACTAGGAGGGGAGAGACGGGGAATTCCTTCTCTAGTCTGACCTACCTAAGTTTATTTGGTATTTAATTGGTCGGTCAGAGTATAGGGATAATATGTGGTATGTCAATATAATATGTGATATGTCAATTAACCCTAGTTTTGTGATAGTGTTTGAAAATGGCATCTGAAAATGTTGAGATCAGCAATAAAGCACATGAGACCGTTAAGTCAGCAACGATTAATACACAGGATAATGTGCAACAGGAAGACAATAATCCTCAGGTAAACAACAACACGATAATAATCATAACGGTAGATGCAGCCATCGGACCATTGATAACCATCGTGGGGGAAATTATCATGCCAAGAATGGTAACCACTTCGGGGTTAATCATGGCCAAGATAATAGAAGTTAAAGTTTCAAGAAGAGGAGATTCAATAATAATGGAAAGACGTCAGCACCAACACCTGTTGTTAAGGAAGGAGAACGACCGCTGGTTGTATGTTACAAATGTGGAGGGGAGGGACATATCAGTCCAAACTGTGTAATGCAGTCCAAAGCATGTTACAATTGTGGAAAAGAAGGTCACCTAGCCCAATTTTGTCGTACACCAAAGTCAAGTCTAGCTGGGACGGTGGCACTAAAGGCGGATACGGACAAAACAAAGTCGGTGGTTTCAGGGAGAGCATTTTTCGTGACTTCTCAAAAAGCGAGTAACCTGAACGAAGTTAGCACGGGTTAGTTAATTATAAATTCTTCCGAAGTCTATACCTTATTAGATACCGGTTCTACCCATTCTTTTATCTCTCTTGCTTGCGCTCAACGTTTAAATTTAACTCCGGAGAAATTAAACTTTGGCTTATCGGTTGAGACTCGGTTAGGAGAAACCTTCGTTACCTCCACCATTTATAAATCTTGTTTGATTTAAATCGACACTTTCACATTACCTATCGATATTATCTCTTTGAAAATACTTGCCTTTGATGTGATTTTAGGAATCGATTGGTTAACTACTCATCATGCCAAAATTGATTATTTTCGTAAGGTTATTAGCTTTCATATTCCTAACCAACCTGTTATGCGAATTCAAGCAACCAAACCACTAAAGTCAATCACTGTCATATCAAGCCATAAGAAAAGAGCCCCGAGCCTTTATCTGGTGACTTTCAAGTCTTGGAATACACCGAAGCCAGAATATCCGTAGGGGACGTCGTGAATAACGGTGACAAGTTGATAGGTATCAATGTGACGTACTATCCAAGTCTTGGATGAGAGTCACAGTTTTGAATGATATTTTTATTGTTAATAAATTTTGTGACGTATTCTTGAATACTTATTAGCCTAACTCTAGAGCGTGAAATCAAATTTTGTATTGACCCCAATACAAAACCCATTTCTTAAACCCTCAAATATTTCTTCAACCAAAACGAACGTATAATGCGCCAAAGATGTTGGCTCGAGGTGTTGAAGATTACGACTATATCATTCAATATCATCGTGGAAGAGCGAATGTGGTAGCTGACACGTTGAGTAGAAGATCGTATGCGTTCATGAGTGCGATGTTGTTAACACAAAAACCCATTCGTATAACTTACAAACGATAAAGATAGAGTTAAAGACTCTAGGGAACCACATGAAGATATCGAATATAATACCTTCATCTTTTCCTTCATTTTTAATTTAGTCCTGCAAGTATTATCACATATTATCCCTATACTCTGACCGACCAATTAAATACCAAATAAACTTAGGTAAGTCATACTAGCGAAGGAATTCCCCGTCTCTCCCTTCCTAGTTCTTGTCTCACATCTCAGCCAGGGATCATATCCCTAAGCTTTGATACCAACTGTGACGCCCCCAAAATAGGTATACATCACCCATCTTGAGTCGCCAAATACATTGTATAAAATACAAATAAAAACTTAATTATACAACTGTCGTGTAAAATACGACAAAACATATGCTATGAGTTTTAATACAAATATTGTCATCTAGACACTATCCATACTCAATGGAGTCCTTATTACATTTATTGTCACACTATTTAACAGAATAGTGAGGACTACTAATGCTATCATCGGAATAAAATCACTCAGGTTCCCGAGGACTAGTCCACGACTACGTTCTCATTTCCCGAAGAGAATAGTGAAAAAAAGGGTGAGCTCAACTAGCCCAGTAAGAAATATTATGACTAAGATAATGCAGAATAAATTATCATTAGCCTTCAACAATGTTAAACTGATAAAGTACAATAGACATCAAGTTTAAGTGCAGTGGAATAAGCAATCCATTAGAAGAGTCAAGTAGAGCACGATATCTACTAACTTCTATGATTTAAAATATTTTCATCAATTTTTTTATCCCTAAGACTCAGCTTAATAAATAAACCACATCATTGAGTCATCCCTGCATTACGGGCCAAGGATATTCATTAAATCATCAATGGTCATGACTATACCGAATAATCCCTGGTCATAATCATACCAAAAGCGTCCATCGATGCACTTCTGAAGCGATGAGGACTTTTACCACATCATTCGTTACATTACGGTCATGATTATACCGAATAATCCCTGGTCATAATCATACCAAGTCCATCTATGCACGTAAGCCAAAGATGACTTTCATCACAATATAAGCATGAAGATGATGACAATGATATAAGCATTAATCAAACGAAAACAAGAATAAATATTAAAGACTTTAAATTTATCCAAATAGTATCAATCACTTAATAAACTCATCATCTAATATTATTAATATTATAATAATATTTTAATCACTTCTTAAACTTATAAACAATTTATTTCAATTATTTACACTTTACAAAATAATACACTTAATCATTCAAAAATGTAATACTCATAAGATTTCATCACCAATGATCAAATCCCTCATCAAACATCTGCATATACCCTATACAAGATTCCCAAGCCATAAAATCCTATTTTCCAATTTTGTTACTTCACATAACATATTTAATTCATTTACTCATAACTAGTTTATTTTCATAAAAAATACCAAATCAGTCCCAAAAATATTTCTTTTCTGGGATTTAGCAGAATATAGTCCCATATTGAACATATATTTTTCTCAGAATTTTTAAAATTCATTTATTATTTTTCATATGGCCAAAACTGCCGAATATTTAGACATTTATCATAAATTGTTCTTTTGTCCAAAAATTCAAAAAATTCACAGGGTATACTCCTGTTATATACATGTACTCCCAATAAAAATTTCACCAATTTTGGAGTTAACCAGAAGGAGTTATAAGGGTTTACTTTTAAAATAGTCTTTTCCCATAAAATCCATAACTCTTAATCTATACGTCCAAAAATCTCCATTTTTGGACACAATCTAGAAAACTCATCAAATTATCATTTCAAATTTTTCCGAATTTTTGAGGTCAAAAAAATTACAAAACGCCCTGGCGTAAAACCCTTTGAATGAAAATACTATTCATATGAATACAAAGGATCATTCACCATGCATGCGGTAATCCACATAGGCGAGTTATTCCAACAAAATAATAAAGAATGGAATAACAGAACAATTCACCATGCATGCGATAGACCGCACAGACAGGTTATTCTCAATAGAATAATAATTAATAGAACCGAAGTCATGCGCAGAAAGCCATGCAGACGAGGATATTCCAACGAGAATAATAAAGAATGGAACCGGTCATGCGTAAGCCTTGCATGTGATATTACGCGCGAATAATAAAGAATGGAACTGGTCTAAGCGTAATCGCGCATGATAAGATATTCCAACAGAATAATAAAGAATGGAATAACAGAAGAATTCACCATGCATGTGATAGACAACACAGACAGGTTATTCTCAACAGAATAATAAAGAATGGATCCAGGTCATGCGTAAACCGCGCAGACAGGATATTCCAACAGAATAATAAAGAATGGAACTAGGTCATGCGTAAACCGCACAGACAGGATATTCCAACAAAATAATAAAGAATAGAATAACAAAGAATTCACCCTGCATGCGATAGACCGCACAGACAGGTTATTCCAATAGAATAATAAAGAATGGAATAACAGAAGCTCTCTTCATGAATACGAAAGAAATAATACACCTTACCTTAGAAAGAAACTAGATACTGGAGTAGAGAGGTAGCAGACTTCTCTTCTTCTTTCTCTCTATAATAATTGCTCTATAACTTTAGTGAATTGGTGAGAAATGAAGGAAGAATGAGCTTCTAATTATAGGAAAATATAGTTTTCATAATTGCACGTTTTGGGGCTCGAAATATTACAGTACAATACCTTCAACTTTCTTTCATTTTTTATTTAGTCCTGCAAGTATTATAAAACTTGCACCACCTCCCCTAATAGTAAATAATGTGAATCAATAGTTCAATCATGTGAATCAATAGTTATAATCATGTGAAAATAAGAATTACAGTATAGTACCTCCATTTTTAACTTAGTCATGCAAGTATTATCAATCTTGCACCAACTCCCCTAATAGTAGAAGAATGTGATACAATAGTACACACATGTGAACAAATAGTTATATAAGCATATGAATTAGTAGCAATTAATTGCTCATTTATCCGATTAATTACCCGATTTATCAATATAACCCCCAGACATCAATTATCATCGGAATAGATGTCGATTTCCACTAACACTAATAATTCCAACATAATGGAACTATCAATTCCATCTTTAATTAACACGAACTTATTCATCATTAATATTATAACTCACAATACTTATCAACCAGATCGTTCCCAGGAAAGAGGGAGCTTTTCGATAAGGATTTCTCCTTATTGGCGCGCAATTAGATGACCAAACCTCTCCTTGACAGAACTTCTAGACATTATAAATATTACAATTTAATAATATGAATAACTTTGTCGTCTCAATTATTGATTTAATAATATATAAAATATTATTCAGATGATACTGTGATAATAATCGAATCAATAATATGAGAGATATGATGCAGTAATTACTGTAGCAATAATTAAGTAAGTATGGTGAGTGACTTCTTATGTAAGCATCAATAATCAATACTGGTGTCTTCTTATGCAACCACACGTATTCTTGTAGTTTTACTAGGGTAGTTCAACAGTTTTAACAATAACACTTTATTAGTTATTTTTATAAAATGATAATTTGTCATTTTCTAACTACGACAATACTTACATTGTGGGGTCCACCAATGATTGTGCCATCATGCGGATATTATAAACAAAAGAATATTCCCCACCAAAGCGAATATTTTATAACAACTTGCATACTTTGCAAAATTTATAAATACTACCCACAACTATAACATTATGTCAAATCCACACCATAATATTCAAAAAAATATTTCGAAAAATTTAAATCTTTATTCATAAAATTTGGGGTCTCACACCAGACATCAATTATTATTGAATTAGATGTCGATTTCCACTAACACTAATAATCCCAACACAATAGAAATATCAATTTCATCTTTAATCAACACGAACTTATTCATCATTAATATTATAACTCACAATATTTAACAATAAAATCATTTCCAGGAAAGAGGGGGCTTTCCGATAAGGATTTCTCCCTATTGGCGCGCAATTAGGTGACCAAACGCCTTTCCTCGACAGAACTTTCTAAACTTCGTCAATAATGTAAATAATAATGTGAATAACCTTTTCATCTCAATTATTAATTTAATAATATAAAATATTATGCAGATGATATTGTGACAATAATTGAATTAATAATATGAGAGATATTATGCATCAATTACTGTAGCAATAATTGAATAAAACTGAGTGACTTTTCACGTAAGCATCAATAATCAATACTTTGTGCTACTTTGTAACCACGCGTATTACTGTACTTTTATCACCGATTATTTTATGACAGCTTGCTTACTTTTAAATTTTTTCACATATCACCCTTAACTTTAACCTTTTATCAATTTAACTATTTACTAAATAGAATAATAATTATAAGAAACTTGAATACTTTCATTTCATAAAATTTAGGATATCAGAATCTCCCCTCCTTATGAAATTTTACCCTAGAAATTTACGTACCTGGTAGTTCGAAGAGATGAGAATACCTTGCTTTCTTTTTGGATTGTACCTTCCTGGTTATTTCCTCTATATCATGATTTTTCCATTGCTCATCTCCTGTATTTCAGAAATCATTCTAGAATACATCTTCAAAACAAAGGTTAATTGATATGCCACATATTATCCATAAACTCTGACCGACCAATTGAATAACAAATAAACTTAGGTAGGTCATACTAGCGAAGGAATTATCCGTCTCTCCCCTCCTAATTCTAGTCTCACATCTCAGCCAGGGATCATATCCCTAAGCTTTGATACCAACTGTGACGCCCCCAAAATAGGTATACATCACCCATCTTGGGTCGCCAAATACATGGTACAAAATACAAACTTAATTATTCAACTGTCGTGTAGAATACGACAAAATATAGCTGAGAGTTTTAACACGGATATTGTCTCCTAGATAATATCCACACTCAAATTCAATCTCATTACAATTATTATCACACTATTTCATAGAATAGTGAGGACTACTAAAACAACCATCTGGACCGTTAATCCATTCCTCGACTAGTCCCAGCTATATTCACATTTTCTAAAGAGAACAATGAAAGAAAATGGTGAGCTCAACTAGCCCAGTAAGAAATATAATGACTAAGATAATGCAGAATAAATTATCCTTAGCCTTCAACAGTATAACAACTGATATAATACAATAGACAACAAGTTTTAGATCAACAACTGCTGCGGAACAATCAATCCATTAGAAGTGTAAAATCCCAAATTTTACAAATAAAGGTTTAATTTTCTCGAAATATTTTTTTTCAAAATTATGGTGTGGATTTGAGATAATGTTATAGTTGTGGGTAATACTTATAAATTTTGAAAAGTATGCAAGTTGTTGTATAATATTCGATTGGTCGGGGAATATTCTTTTTTGTCGGGGAATATTCGTACAACAGCACAATCATTGGTGAATCCTATAACAGAATTATTGCCGGATTGAGAAAATGACAAAAATATTTTATGAAAATAACAGCGGAAGTTTTAGCGTTAGCTGTTGAAACACCCGGATGTTAAAGTACAATATCTGGCGTGGTTGCATAGTAGTAGCATACACGGTATTGATTATTGATGCTTACGTGAGAAGTCACTCAGTTTTGTTCAATTATTTCTATAGTAATTGCTGCATAATATCTCACGTTATTTGATTCAATTATTGTCAATAATTTATATATTATTAAATCAATAATTGAGACGACAAAGTTATTTATATTATTATTTGTAATATTAACAATGTCTAGAAGTTCTGTCAAGGAGAGGTTTGGTCACCTAATTGTGCGCCAATAGGGAGAAATCCTTATTGGAAAGCCCCCTCTTTTCTGGGAACGACTTGGTCGATTAATAGTGTGAATTATAATAATGATGATGAATTTTGTTTTATTATTATTATAAATGTAATATAACAGAAAACTTTTTATATAAAACATAATACTTTTATAAAGTTATTTGTTTTATTAGATTTTAAATAATATATATATATATATTATAAATAGAATATATTATATTTTATTGCATAGTATCCTTTCTATTCTCCTATAAATAGGATGCTAACTTAGAATTGAAAACACACCAGAAATTTAGAGAATTCTTCTTCTATAATCTTGAGTGTATTTCTTTAGAGTTTTAAGAAATTTTGAGCGTAGAAAACAGTATAAGTTTTCTTTAAGAATATATTCGCCCTACCAGTCGGAATACTCTTCTTTCTAAGGTAAGGGGTATTATTCTTTTGTATTTATGAAGAGAGTTACTTTCTTTCAATACTATTAAGGGTTGTTATTCCATTCTTTATTATTATGTTGGAATAACCTGTCTATACGAAGTACCGCATACATGGTGAAATTCTTCTGTTATTCCAATCTTTATTATTCCATTGGAATAACTTTTATGCATCTTGATTTTTATCGTATGCCTAGTGAATTCTGTTGTTATTCCATTCTTTATTATTCTGTTGGAATAACCTATCTGTGCGGTCTATCGCATGCCTAGTGAATTCTGTTGTTATTCCAATCTTTATTATTCTGTTGGAACATCCTGTTTGTGCGGATTACGCATGACCTGGTTCCATTCTTTATTATTCTGTTAGAATATCATGTCTGTGTGGATTACGCATGACCTGGTTCCATTCTTTATTACTCTGTTGGAATAACCTGTCTATGTGGATTACCGCATGCATAGTGAATGATCCTTTGTAATCATTCCTTATTAATTTGTGGAAATGATCTGTCTATGTGGATTACCGCATGGCGGACAAAAATCCATTTGTAGTTTCATATATTCTATTATACTCAGTTGGTTAAAGTTTTGGCTTCTATACTCCATGAAATTAGTAAAATATCCTGGATATTTGCGCTTCATCCAGTATCTTTTCATGGAAATATTCTTCTGAGCATTCTTGAATTTTACTCCACAAAGCAGTATCATGTTGACAATTTGGACGTTATTGGTTCCTGGATAAATTAATTTATAAATCTTTAGAATTTATTCTTGAACTTGTTTTATTGAATTGTCATCATCCTCATGCTTATATTATGTTGAAAGTCATTTGTGGCCTGTAGTGCATAGATGGACTTAGTATGATTATGACCAGGGATTATTCGGTATAATCATGACCGTAATGTTACAAATGATGTGGAAAAAGTCCTCACTGACCCGTAGTGCATTGATGGACAGTTTTTGGTATGATTATGGCTATGGATTCTCTTCGGTCAAGGGTGCAAAGATGACTTGTTTTATGGCATGATCAGGATCGCTGATGTAAACACGAATATCCTTGGCCCGTAGTGCATGGATAATTTGTGGTCGTGATACTAATGAATATCCTTAGCCGTAGTACAGGGATGATGTGGATTGTTTATTAAGCTGAGTCTCAGCGATAAAAGTGATGAAAAACATTTTAAATCATAGAAGATAGTAGATTTTATTCTCTATTTGACTCTTCTATTGGATTGCTTGTTCCGCTGCAGTTAAACTTGATGTTTGTTATATTTTATCAGTTTAACATTGTTGCAGACTAAAGATAAATTTTCTGCATTATCTTATTCATAATATTTCTTACTGGGCTAGTTGAGCTCACCCTTTTTGCTTTCATTGTTCACTTCAGGAAATGAGAGCGTGGTAGGGGACTAGTCAGGGAGCGGAGTGGCGGTCCGGATGATAGTATTAGTAGTCCTCACTATTCTATGAAATAGTGTGATAATAAGTGTATTGAGGACTTATTTTGAGTTTGAATACTGTCTAGAAGACAATATTTGTATTAAAACTCACAGCTCATGTTGTATATTTAAGGTTATATTTATATTTTGTACCATGTATTTGGCGTCTCAGAATAGGTGATGTATACCTATTTTGGGGGCGTTAGAGTTGGTATCAAAGCTTAGGGATATGATCCTTGGCTGAGATGTGAGACAAGAACTAGGAGGGGAGAGACGGGGAATTCCTTCGCTAGTATTACCTACCTAAGTTTATTTGGTATTTAATTGGTCGGTCAGAGTATAGGGATAATATGTGATATGTTAATTAACCCTTGTTTTGTGGAAGTATTTGAAAATAACATCAGAAAATGTTGAGAATAGCAATGAAGCACAGGAGACCGTTGTGTCTCCACAGATCAATAATCAAGATAATGTGTATCAGGAAGATAATAATCCTCAGGTAAATAACAACACCGATCAAATGATGAATGATGGGATGTTCAGAGGCTTTATGCAATTCATGCAACATCAGGCAAGAATGACTCCTGTCCAAAATGCAGGTGGAAACACTAGCAACTCTCGGACGGTCACCACTAAGCAGTTCAAGGAGCTGGGACCACCGGAGTTTTTGGGAAAGCCAGAACCACTTAAGGCAGAGACGTGGATAAAGTAGATCACCAAGATATTTGATGTCTTGGAATGCTCAGAGGAGCAAAAGGTTCCATTCGCCACCTTTATGTTGCGTGGAGAAGCAGATCATTAGTGGGAATCTTTAAAACGTACCCAGCTTGACGCACTCAAGATGTCTTGGGAGAAGTTTTAAGAATTGTTCAACGACAAGTACTTTCCTGAAAGTATTCGTCACATGAAGGAGGTAGAATTCATCAAGCTGGAGCAAAACAATATGACTATGTCGCAGTACGAGGCTATGTTTAAGGAGTTATCCCGGTTTGCATCCCATTTGGTTGATAATGATGAGAAAATGACACGAATGTTTCTGCGAGGTTTGAAACCCGAAATACGTCAATACCTCATTTCTCACAAACTTTATTTATATTCAGATATTGTGAATAGAGCTTAGTTATTGGAGCGCGATAATGAGTCAGCACAACCAAAAGGCAATGACCAACAACATGATAATAATCGTACCAGTGGCAACGGCCATCAGAACAATGATAACCATCGTGGGGGAAATTATCATGCCAAGAATGGTAACCACTTCGGTGATAATCATGGCCAAGATAATAGAAGTGAAAATTTTAAGAAGAGAAGGTTCAATAATGATGGAAAGACAGCAGCACCAGCACCCATTTCAAAGGAAGAAGAACGACCACCGGTCGTATGTTTCAAATATGGACAGGAGGGACACATCCGTCCAAACTGTACGCAACAATCCAAAGCGTGTTTCAACTGCAGAAGAGAAGGTCACCTAGCTCGATTTTGTCATGTAGTGAAGTCAAGTCCAGCTGGGATAGTATGCCAAAGGATGTCTCAGACAAGTCAAAGCCGGTAGTTTAAGTGAGAGCGTTTGTCGAGGAACCTGAACGAAGTTATCATGGGTTAGTTAATCATAAACGCTTACGAAGTCTATACCTTATTCGATACCGATTCTACCTATTCTTCTATCTCTCTTGCTTGCGCTCAACGTTTAAATTTGACTCCAGAGAAATTAGACTTTGATTTATCTGTTGAAACTCCATTGGGAGAAACCTTCGTTATCTCCACTATGTATAAATCTTGTTTGATTCAAATCAACACTTTCACGTTACCTGTTGATCTTATCTCTTTGAAAATACTTGCCTTTGATGTGATTTTAGGAATCGATTGGTTAACTACTCATCATGCTTTTCGTAAGGTTGTTAGCTTTTATATTCCTAACCAACCTGTTATGCGAATTCAAGAAACCAAACCACTAAAGTCAATCACTGTCATATCAAACCATAAGTAAAGAGCTCCGAGCCTTTCGCTGATGACTTCCTTGTGTGGAAGACACCGAAGCCAGACTATCCGTAGGTGACGTTGTGAATGACGAGTTTTGAATAATATTTCTATCGTTAATAAATTTCTTGACGTATTCCTGAAGATTTATTGGCCTACCCCAGAGCGTGAAATTGAATTTTGTATTGACCCCAGTACAAAACACATTTCTAAAAACCCTTAAATATTTCTTCAACTAAAAAGAACGTAACATGCGCCAAAGACGTTGGCTCGAGCTGTTGAAGATTATGATAATACCATTCAATACCATTGTGGAAAAGCGAACGTGGTAGCTGATGCGTTGAGTAGAAGATCGTATGCGTTTACGAGTGCGGATATACGAACCTACATGAAGATAACGAATATACGAGTAGAATCGACTTTAATTGATAAAGTTAAAGCCATGCCAGCTACATACTCAGAGCTGATGAATGTGAAGAAGAAGGTTCAAGAAGGCATTATTCTAGAAGCAAGAATCGATGAAGAGAGGAAATCTCAACCCTCGATTTAATTGGCCTATTTAAAATCCTCGATCGAGTAGGAACTGTGGCTTATAGACTCGTTTCACCGCCAAGTATGGCCCGTGTTCATAATGTTTTTAACGTATCGATGTTACGTAAATATGTGGATGACCCGAACCACATTATTAATTTAGAACCGGACAAGATAGCGGATAATTTAACGTATGAAGATGTACCTGTTAAAATCTTGAAATATATTTTACGCTCAAAGGTTATACCTCAAGAGTTAGAATCTGATGAAGTGTCCTTATTTGTTCAGTATACCAGGTACGTACGTAAATTTCGAGGGCGAAATTTCATAAGGAGGGGAGATTGTAAAATCCCAAATTTTATCAATAAAGATTTAATTTTCACGAATTTCTTTTTTTTCAAAATTATGGTGTGGATTTGAGATAATGTTATAGTTGTGGGTAATACTTATAAATTTTTAAAAGTATGCAAGTTGTTGTATAATATTCGATTGGTTGGGGAATATTCTTTTTTGTCGGGAAATATTCGTACAACGGCACAATCATTGGTGGACCCCACAACGAAATTATTGTCGGATTGAGAAAACGACAAAAATATTTTATGAAAATAACGGCGGAAGTTTTACCGTTAACTATTGAAACACCCGGTGTTAAAAGTACAGTAATACACGTGGTTGCATAGTATCACACGGTATTGATTATTGATGCTTACGTGAGAAGTCACTCAGTTTTGTTCAATTATTGCTACAGTAATTGCTGCATAGTATCTCAGGTTATTAGATTTAATTATTGTCAATATTTTATATTATTAAATTAATAATTGAGACGACAAAGTTATTAATATTATTATTTGCAATATTAACGATGTCTAGAAGTTTTGTCAAGGAGAGGTTTGGTCACCTAATTGCATGCCAATAGGGAGAAATCCTTATTGGAAAGCCCCCTCTTTCCTGGGAATGACCTGGCCGATTAATAGTGTGAATTATAATAATAATGATGAATTTTGTTTTATTATTATAAATATAATAAAATAGAAAACTTTTTATATAAAACATAATACTTTTATAAAGTTATTTGTTTTATTAGATTTTAAATAATATATATATATATATATATATATATTATAAATAGAATCTATTATATTTTATTGCATAGTATCCTTTCCATTCTCCTATAAATAGGATGCTTAGTTAGAATTGAAAACACACCAAATTGAGAGAATTCTTCTTCTATAATCTTTGGCGTATTTCTTTAGAGTTTTAAGAAGCTTTGAGCATAGAAAAGCAGTATAAGTTTTCTTCAAGAATATATTAAGCCCTACCATTCGGAATACTCTTACATCTAAGGTAAGGGTATTATTCTTTCGTATTCATGAAGAGAGTTATTTTCTTTCAATACTCGTAAGTGAGGTTGTTATTCCATTCTTTATTATTATGTTAGAATAACTTTGTCTACATCTGAAGTACCGCATACATGGTGAAATTCTTCTTTATTCCATTCTTTATTATTACATTGGAATAACTTTATGCATGTGGTCTATCGCATGCACGGTGAATTACATTGTTATTCCATTCTTTATTATTCTATTGGAATAACTTTATGCGTGTGGTTTTTACATGACTGGTTCCATTCTTTATTATTACATTGAAATATCACATGCATGCGGATTACTCATGACTGGTTCCATTCTTTATTACTATTTTGGAATAACACATCATGAGGATTCTTGAATGCATGATGAATGATCCTTTGTATTCATTCCTTATTAACTTGTGGAAATGATGCATCTACGTGGATTCTGCATGGCGCGCGAAAATCCATTTGCGATTTCATATATTTTATGATACTCGGTTGGTTAAAGTTTTGGCTTCTATACTTCATGAAATTAGTAGAATATCCTGGATATTTGCGCTTCATCCAGTATCTTTTCATGGAAATATTCTTCTGAGCATTCTTGAATTTTACTCCACAAAGCAGTATCATGTTGATAATTTGGACGTTATTGGTTCCTGGATAAATTAATTTATAAATCTTTAGAATTTATTCTTGAACTTGTTTTATTGAATTGTCATCATCCTCATGCTTATATTATGTTGAAAGTCATCTGTGGCCTGTAGTGCATAGATGGACTTGGTATGATTATGACCAGAGATTATTCGGTATAATCATGACCGTAATGTTACAAATGATGTGGAAAAAGTCCTCATTGGCCCGTAGTGCATTGATGGACAGTTTTTGGTATGATTATGGCTATGGATTCTCTTCGGCCAAGGGTGCAAAGATGAATTATTTTATGGCATGATCAGGATCGTTGATGAAAACACGAATATTCTTGGCCCGTAGTGCATGGATAATTTGTGGTCGTGATACTAATGAATATCCTTGGCCGTAGTGCAGGGATGATGTGGATTGTTTATTTGTCGAGTCTCGGTGATAAAAGTGATGAAAAACCTTTTAAATCATAGAAGATAGTAGATTTTATTCTCTACTTGACTCTTCTAATGGATTGCTTGTTCCGCTGCAGTTAAACTTGATGTTTGTTATATTTTATCAGTTTAACACTGTTGAAGACTAAAGATAATTTTTTTGCATTATCTTAGTCATAATATTTCTTACTGGGCTAGTTGAGCTCACCCTTTTTGCTTTCATTGTTCACTTCAGGAAATGAGAACGTAGCGGGGACTAGTCGGGGAACGGAGTGACGGTCCAAATGATAGTATTAGTAGTCCTCACTATTCTATAAAATAGTGTGATAATAAATGTATTGAGGACTTATTTTGAGTTTGAATACTGTCTAGAAGACAATATTTGTATTAAAACTCACAGCTCATGTTGTATATTTAAGGTTGTATTTGTATTATTTACCATGTATTTGGAGACTCAGAATAGGTGATGTATACCTATTTTGGGGACATCACAAGAAGAGTCAAGTAGATCATGATATCTGCTATCTTCTATGATTTAAAAGTTTATCATCAATTTTATCGCTGAGACTCAGCTTAATAAATAATCCACATCACTGAATTATCCATGCACTACGGGCCAAGTATATTCATTAGTATCACGACCACGAATTATCCATTCACTACGCGCCAAAGATATTCGTGTTTTCACCAATGGTCAAGAACATGCCAAACAACAATTCATCTTTGCACCCTTGGCCGAAGAGAACTCATGATCATGATCATACAAATAACTATCGCTGAGACTCAACTCATCACTTGTAACATTACGGTCATGATTATACCGAATAATCTCTGGTAATAATCATACCAATTAACAGTCCATCTATGCACAACGGCCAAAGATGACTTTCATCATAATATAAGCATGAGGATGATGACAATGATATAAGAATTCAATTAAATGAAAACAAGGATAAATTTTAAGGATCTGTAATTTAATTTATCCAGAATTCAATAATATCCAAATTGTCAACATTATACTGCTTTGTGGGATAAAATTCAAGAATAGCATTTTATCAAAAATGATTTGGACCGAAAAGAAATCAATTTTTGTCATAAATAGTACTTTGGGTGAATAGTACCCGAGTGAATAGTACTTCAGAAATAGTACTTTATGAATAATACTTTGTGAATAGTACTTTATGAAGAGTACTTCGTGAATAGTACCCCATGAATAGTATTTTATGAATAGTACCGTACGTATAAATAGTACCATATTTATGAATAGTGCCCATGAATAGTACTTTGTGAATAGTACCGTATGTATGAATAGTGTCGTATAAATGAATAGTACCTATAAATAGTACTCCGGCATGAAAAGCTTAAAATTTAACAAGAATGTTTAGAAAAATATCCTTGTGAAACGATACTAGATGAAGCGCAAATTTCAAGGATATTCTACTAATTTCACGGAGTATAGAAGCAATACTTTAACAAAATGAGTGTAGAATTCGGAATCTGAAACAAAATAATATTACTTACATACTACAGAGTATGGAAGAAAATATTATTTCATATGGATATTGAACAAAAATAATATCCCTTATGAATACAAGAGAATTAATAGCAATTAATTATTATGTAAATATTTTTTAATCAATTATATTAAATATTTATTAAATTATTTAAGTATTTAATGGATGTGTTCATTGTTGAATAATTGTTAATTATTTGTTAAATAAATAATTAAGGAAATTAATTATTATATGTTAATTTAATTTAATTATTAAGTTAGAGAGTTTTGATTAATTGAATTATTATTCTTTTATTTGAATTTGTAATTAAAAGGATGTGTTAGTTGATTAAATAAAGTTATAATTATATAGAAAATTATAATTTTTTGTGGTATTGATTTACGTGTTAAAGTAATTTAATAAATTGTTATTAGAATTATTTTAATTAAATTAAAAGTGTGACAAATAACCTTTTATAAAGGAGTTATTAAAATAACTTAAAGGAGTTTAATTGTTTTTGCCAAACAAGGCCTAATGTCTATTAAGTCTTTATTCTAATTGTGTTTTACCAAACAAGGCATAAGGATTAATTGATTATTATTTTTAGTGATTAGCCAAACAAGCCTTATGGCTTTTGGTTTTCAAAACTTGGATAACTGATATCAGTTATATTTATATTTATATTATATAATTAATATATATTATATCTTATACGTTATATTCTAAGACGTAGAATTAGAATAGAGAGGAGAAGAGAGTTTACAGAGAGAAAAGAAGAGAGGAAGAAAGGCTAGGGAATTTGAGAGAAGAAGAAGCTTGAGAATCAAAAGGGTTGGCCATCATCTTCTTCAAACAAGGTATCATCTAAACTCTATTATTGTTTTTCTTTTCAAAGTTATAGTTGTATTCTCTCTCCCAATTTTCTCCATAAAAGTTTTGTAGAAGTTGATTTTTTTTTTTGTTATGTATGTGATTTTATATGATAATCTAGTGTTGTTAAACTATTTTCTTAAGCTATAATTGAGAATAGTCAAAGAATTTATATTATGTATGGGTTGTGAAGAAAAGCTATTTTTTTAAAGAGAGTTTTTGTGAATATATATTGTTTAGTTTAAGGTAGAAATTAAGGGTTAATTAGTTGCTTAATTGATAAATTGACTATTGAATTTGATAGAGTATGTATAAACATTGATAAAATGCTTTGAATTAACTGTTTTGGTTGAAAAAAAACAAAATCACAGTGTTTATTTTCATTAAAAACATCAAAAAGTGAGTTTTTATCAAAAAAATAGTGGAATTATATGTTGTAAATTCGTTGTTTATGTTGTTTTATGGGTAGAAACATGTTAAGAGTCTTTGAATTATGTTTATATGAAGTCTCTATATGAATTACATGTTAATTAGACTGTTAGAAAGTAGCTTGTAGGCCAAAATTGGCTTTTGTTCATCATTGTGTCGCCAAAAATTGAAGATCGAATTTAGATAGCTATGATTTGGCCATTAATATTCATTTTCATAACCGCAAAGATAACATTCACATTGCTAATATAACTTGGTAGTATAAATATGGTCAATAAGCGCATCATCATCCATGTGAACGACCAAACCACAATATAAATCGTGGAAAGTAAGCAACGCATGAAAGTTAGCGAGTAATGGGTCAGCGGTGTTAATTTTGTACTCAAAGTCTAAAGGAATGGTTATGTGTTAATAATAGGACTATTAAGTTATGATTTTAATATATCTAGAATGAACATGTTATTAACAATTAACTTATTTTATAATTTGATTATGTGATTAAATAATCAAACCTACATGATGAATGTACTTAGTTATGTTTGTAAAGTGGTAGTGACTAACTAACTATGTGATATATATATATGATGATATATATATATAGGATATTGTGATTGAATTGTTTCGGTTTAATCTACGAGCAAAGGCAAGTTCTCTAATCTATTTTCTTGTTGAAGCAATTATGGTTTCCAATTGATTACCTTATAAATGATGCAAGCTTTCTAAACTTTGATTTTTATATTGAACAAGTTATTCTTGTATTTAACTTGTTGTTTAGCATGCACAATTATACATACTAATGTTGAACAATTTTATCGTTCAAATTGCTACGCATGCTTAGTATTCGATTTTAAATAACCTTGGCTTAACATTGTTCAAGCAAGGTGTGTTATAGTTATTCAAGTTGTATGCTATTAGATTATTCCTAAAGCATGACTTTAATTTACCATGTTGATTCAATTACGATTATTCTATAGTATGATGTTATTGGTTTCATTCAACTAGTCCTTAGTTGATGTTCGTTGAATTCCAAATTACCCTGAAATGTATCCAAACCAAACTCACTTTGGTGCGGACTTGTACTCTAAATACTGAGATGAACAACCCTATTATTAGGGGTAACTTACGCTTAGCGTTGAAATGTTTGTGCACAATACATTGTATGAAAGGGTTGATCCCCCTAAGTACGAGGAGTCCCTATAGTCTTATGACTGTTAAAGTTTAAGTTGAAAAATTACTTATAACTATGGACATAGTTCGTGGTCTTAGGACCCTCAGTTATATACTTCAGAATGTTGATAAATCATATTGTTTAATTCTACCGAGCCTCTTATTTGATAGTTGTTGTAAAGATTTTTCATTCATTGTTGTTTCAAGTGAGCTTTGTTTGCTCACTCTTGCTTATATAACTATTACATTTAAAGATGAGAAGGTTGATGTACCTAGCACCAGTAAGGGAAAAGGAAAGATGAACAAGTGTTGAAGACTTGTAATGTGTTGATATTTGATTATCAGATTTTTAATTGAATGGTTGTAAAGAAGTTT
This sequence comes from Panax ginseng, assembly GCA_020205605.1. Taxonomy (NCBI): domain Eukaryota; kingdom Viridiplantae; phylum Streptophyta; class Magnoliopsida; order Apiales; family Araliaceae; genus Panax; species Panax ginseng. The sequence continues at coordinate 117,236,118 of CM035133.1, read as the reverse complement.
ATTAATTTTCCGCATTTGAATGATTGTATTTAAAGGTTAGATAACCTGGGAGATTTTTATTATGTAACCCTTTAATGGGAAAGGTTTTATTTATCCAATTTTATTGTGATGGGTAGTTAGATATGAATGTTTGATTTAGTGAGCACCAAATCCTGTGGGAATGAAGTACCTGGGTTTGGGGGTGTCACAAGTTGGTATCAAAGCCTTAGGTTATGAACCTTAGGTGGGGAAAAGCCTTAGGAAGTAACCTTCGAAAAGATAGTGATGATAAACTCTTATCGAGTTTTAAGGAAGAAGTAATAAAATACTTATGTGCTTATGTGTTTACAACTTATGTGCTCGTGAGTGTCGGGTAGTAATGATTAGTAATTAAAACTTAAACTTTGGTTGACAGGATGACTAATATAGGAGGATCCAGTCAAGCTAGGGAGGAGGAGCCTCGAGATATTCAGGTAGTTTGGGAACAATTACTGCCACGGAAAAACAGATTACATTGGTCACAGAGTTGAGAAGGAGAGAGAGTACCTGATGAAGATGATGAGATAGAGACAGACGAGGAGGATTTAGTGGAGCTGCCACAGACGGATGAAGAGGACGAGGAGGAAATGATTCCACTTAACTCGATAGCTGGCCGTATATATGATGAGGTGCATGACCACAATATGGAACTTCAAGATACTGTCGAGGAATTGTAAGAGATAGTAGCTGAATAACAGACCTTGATGGCATAGAAGGATGACGAGATCCAGGATCGAGAAGAACGAGTGAACAATGTTGAAGAGAAGCTGATTCAAACTGAAAGGAGAGAACGAGCAAAGCAAATGAGAGAGAGATTGCAGAGTTGAAGAGCAAGTTGAGAGAAGAATCTGCAAAAAGGGCAAGAGCCGAAGACGCATACAGTGAAGCTTATCAACAAGCTGGAATAGCGGAGAGGGACGCACAAGCAAAGAGAAGGAAGATGGAAGAGATGGATAACGTGTTCAACATCGCGATCAATCGAGCTCAAGATCGGGTCATGGGTTACCCAATTCAGTTTGAGACGCTGCCATCGTACATACTAGATCGTCGAACCATGTTCCGAATTATGGAAGAAAAGCGTCGTAAGGCTTTGCAGTATCTTAATAGGACATCGTAGGGAGTGTACTTGGTTTATGATTTATATTATGATAAATAATATGTAAATCCCAAGTGTTATGCAACTTAGGGGATATGATGATGATGTCCTAAAACTTTAGTAGTTTAGGAAAATAATGTAAACAACAGTGATGCTATGGATATGATGTTTTCAAAGAATTAAGAATAAATAAAAGTTATTATCTTCTTTTATCCAAAGTGTTATGTGTTATGTGGTGATTACTTTTATGGGGGCAAGTTAAGTAGAAATTACTTGAAAAGAGTTGAGTAATAATCTAATGGGTGGATTTTTAACAGAAAATGCCTCCAAGACATCAACCACCCAGACGAGAACCTTTGAAGGGAACAATAATAATGATTTGAAGCTAACCAGATTCAAAAGATTGGTGACATTCTTGACAGTGTGCACTGAGAATCAACCGCAGAACCAACAACAAAATCAAGCTACAACGTTTAAGGACTTCAAGGCGGTTGGACCACCAGAATTCCGTGGGTCCATGAACCGATTGAGGCATGCATGACTTGGGTCATGGAGATAGAGAAAGTGTTCGATGTTGCGGGAGTAGGAGAAGATCGGAAGCGCTTTTGCAACATTCATGTTGAAAGAAGAGGCTAGTTATTGGTGGCGGAGCCAATAAAACTCGAGGAGGAGGACTAGGTGTTATGGCTTGGGATAGGTTCAAGGAGATGTTCTTGAGACCTATTTCCCAGAGAGTTCAAGAGTCGACTAGAAGTGCGTTTTTAGAACAAAAGCGAGGAACGATGATGGTGTGTCGAGTATATCTTGCAAAATTCAACGAGTTGGCGAGGTTTGCGCCATACCAAGTCAAGATGAGATGAACGCAAGGCGAAGAGGTTTTAAAACAAGGATTTGAAGCCCTAGTTGTTTAGTAGGGTTTCCTTGTTCGATTGAAGACATTTGCAGCCAGTAATGGAAAAGGCAAATTCTGTTGAAGGGTATGGCGGAGGCGGTAACCAAGTTCAATCAGGAACAGAAAAAGAAGAAGAATGAAGTGGAGGTGAAGAATGGAGGTGGTGGTAGTGGGAATGGTAATAATAATATGAAAAGAAAGTGGAATGGAAATGTGGGTGCTGGGAATCAACAAGGTAACCAGCAGAATAAGAAGTTTGAAGCATGTGCTACATGCGGGAAGTTTCACAAGGGTGTATGCTTAATGGGGAAACATGTATGTTTTAACTGTGGCTAGGAGGGTCACATCGCCCCAAATTGCAATTAACCCAAGAAGAATGTTTGATACACTTGCGGGTCCAAGGATCACTTTGCTTGTGAGTGCCCTAAGAAGAAAGCTGAAGAAATAACAGGAAGCAAGGGAGGTAGCAGTGGAGGTACTTGGGACATTACTGGACTAACGACATCAAACAAACCCACATCCAGAACCTTTAACATGGTCATGCAAGATGTCTTTGTGCAATCAAAGGATGTGGTGTCGTGTATTATCCCAATCAATGATATTGATGCTTATGTATTATTTGATTCGGGTGTTACTTGCTCATTTATATCTGATGAATTTGCTATGAGATTAGGATTGCCTAGTGAAGAATTGAATTTCCCTTTAAACATAGAAATTGCGAATAAGGAAGTAATTCCTGTTAGGTTCGTATACAAGAACTGTAGGGTGAACATTAAGGGAAATATTTTGATGGTAGATTTAATTCCGATTAGGCTTGGAGAGTTTGATGTTATTTTGGGAATGGATTGGTTGTTCAATTGTGGAGCGATAATTGACTGCCAAAAGAAGTGTGTAAACCTTATGACTCCGTCAAAGGTAGTTTTCAATGGTAGCAAATCGCCTAGACAAATGAGATGTCTGACGATTATCCAAGCCAAGAAGTTATTGAGTCAAGGTTGTGTGGGTTATTTAGCTTACATAGTCGATACTCAGAAGAAGGGTGCGAAACTGGAAGAAATACCGGTGGTTAGGGAATTTGTGGGACGTGTTTCGGAGGATTTGCCAGACTTTCACCGACAGAGAAATCGAGTTCGTGATCGACTTAGCGCCAGGAACCGCTCCGATATCGAAAGCCCGTACAGAATGGCTCCGGTAGAGATGAAGGAACTGATGGTACAACTGCAGGAGTTGTTGGACAAGAAATACATTCAATAGAAAGTGTGTCACCGTGGGGAGCACAGGTGTTGTTATTCAGAAGAAGAAGGATGGGTCAATGCGTCTTTGCATTGATTATAGGGAATTAAACAAAGTCACTATTAAGAATAGATATCCATTTTGAGAATAGATGATTTGTTTGATCAATTAAAGGGTGCTAGATATTTCTCAAAAATAGATTTGAGAAGTGGGTATCACCAACCTGAAAGTAAGGAAGGAGGATGTCTTAGAAGACGGCATTAGAACTCGGTATGGACATTACTGAATTTTGGTGATGTCTTTTGGTTTGACAAACGCCCCTGCAACGTTCATGGATTTGATGAACATGGTGTTTAAACAATTTTTAGACAAGTTTGTGGTGGTGTTTATTGATGATATTCTGGTGTACTCTAGAACTCAAGAAGAACACGTGGAACACTTACGCCTAACGCTGGAGACTTTAAGAAAGGAAAAGTTGTACGCAAAATTCTCTAAATGTGAATTCTGGTTAGAACGTGTACAATTTCTTGGGCACGTAATTGACAAGGATGGAATTTCAGTGGATCCATCAAAGGTCAAAGCTGTGATAAATTGGGAGCAACCAAGAACTCCATCAGAAGTAAGAAGTTTCTTGGGATTGGCAGGGTATTACAGACGGTTTATCCAGGATTTCTCCAAGATTGCCACTCCGTTGACAAATTTGACGAGGAAATCTGTAAAATTTGTTTGGACGGAGAAATGTGAAGGAAGTTTTCAAGAATTGAAAAAGAAGCTAAGTATGGCACCTGTGTTGTCATTACCAGATAATACAGGAAATTTTGTGGTGTACAGTGATGCTTCACACAAAGGATTAGGATGTGTCCTTATGCAGAACGGAAAAGTCATCGCGTATGCATCAAGGCAATTGAAGGACTACGAAAAAGGGTATCCGACTCATGATTTAGAGTTAGCGGCGGTTGTGTTTGCTTTAAAAATATGGAGACACTATCTCTATGGAGAGAAATGTGAGATTTACACAGACCATAAGAGTCTGAAGTACATTTTCACTTAGAAAGACCTGAACATGCGTCAAAGGAGATGGATGGAATTGATAAAGGATTATGATTGTGAGATCTTTTATCATCCAGGCAAAGCAAACGTGGTTGCAGATGCCTTGAGTAGGAAAGGCAGAGAAAAGTTGATGATGTTAACTGATAAGGAGGAGCTTATTACAGCAATGTCAAGATTAGAGTTGGAAATCAAATTTCCAAAAGAATCCGATGAGAAATTATACCAGATGGAAGCCAGTCCAACTTTGGTGGACAAAGTGAAAAACGCTCAACTGCAGGATGAGGAATGCAGAAAAATAAGAGAAAGAGTGGTCGAGGGAAAAGAAGTGAAATACAAGGTTGATACCGATGGAATGCTGAGATTCGAGGGACGAATCTGGGTTCCAGCAGTACCAGATATTAAAGAAGACATCTTGACAGAAGCTCATAGCTCGAGATATTCGATTCATCCAGGAAGTACGAAGATGTATCAAGATTTACGATGACATTTTTGGTGGCCAAATATGAAAAGAGACGTTGCAGAATGCGTTGCAAAGTGCTTAACATGTCAGAGAGTCAAGGCCGAGCATCAAAGGCCAAGCGGATTACTTCAACCATTAGAAATACCGGAATGGAAATGGGAACATATCACAATGGATTTTGTGGTAGGTCTCCCACCGACTCAGAAAGGATATGATGCGATTTGGGTGATAGTGGACAGATTGACAAAATTTGCACACTTTTTGCCAATAAAGGTTAGATTCAATCTTGATCATTTGGCAAAAGTTATATGTTAAAGAGATCGTGTCGAGACATGGAGTTCCAAGTGTCAATTGTGTCAGATAGAGATCCGAGGTTCACATCAAACTTCTAGAAGAGACTACAAGAATGTATGGGAACACAGTTGCGAATGAGTAAGGCATATCATCCGCAAACAGATGGCCAAAGAGAACGAACGATTCAGACATTGGAAGATATTTGAGAGCATGCGTCATGGATTTCAAAAGGAGCTCGGATGAACAATTACTGTTGGTAGAATTTGCCTATAATAACAGTTACCATGCAAGCATCGGCATGCTGCCTTACGAAGAATTATACGGAAGAAAGTGCAGAACTCCATTGTCTTTGGGATGAAGTCGGTGAACGAGCAATCGTTGTTAGGACGTAATCTGGTACAACAAATCTACTTTGAGGTTGTCAAACTCATCAGAACAAGATTGATAGCTGCTCAAGACAGACAAAAGAAATATGTTGATCAACACAGACAAGATCGTGCATTCGATGTAGGAAATTATATTTTCCTAAAAGTTTCACCTTGGAAGGGAAAAATTCGATTTGGTAAGAAAGGGAAACTAAGCCCGAGGTTAATTGGGCCTTTCGAAGTACTGCGAAAAGTTGGAGAGGTGGCTTACGAGGTAGCTCTACCTCCAGAATTGCAAAACATTCATAATGTTTTTCACGTTTCGGTGTTACGACCATATAAGTCCGATTACAAGCACGTGATCGAGTACGAACCATTGTAGTTTGAGAAAGACTTGTCCTATGAAGAGGTTGCTATCCAGATAGTCGACAGGAAAGAACAAGTGCTCAGAAATAAAGTGATACCTTCTGTGAAGGTGATATGGAGGAACCACAATGTCGAAGAGGCTACGTGGGAACTCGAAGCTGAAATGATGAAGAATTACCCTGAGTTATTTGTTTAATCTGTGTCTTCGATTCTGGGGACAAAATCTTTTTAAGTAGGGGAGAATGTGGTGAATGAGTTATTTGAGTTGTGATTCTGAGGACATAATCCTTGTAAGGAGGGAATGCTGTAACATTCCAAAATTTTTAACTGTTATATTAAATATTTATTGAATTATTTAAGTATTTAATGGATGTGTTCATTGTTGAATAATTGTTAATTATTTGTTAAATAAATAATTAAGGAAATTAATTATTATCTGCTAATTTAATTTAATTATTAAGTTAGAGAGTTTTGATTAATTGAATTATTATTCTTTTATTTGAATTTGTAATTAAAAGGATGTGTTAGTTGATTAAATAAAGTTATAATTATATAGAAAATTATAATTTTGTGGTATTGATTTACGTGTTAAAGTAATTTAATAAATTGTTATTAGAATTATTTTAATTAATTAAAAGTGTGACAAATAACCTTTTATAAAGGAGTTATTAAAATAACTTAAAGGAGTTTAATTCAGTTTTGCCAAACAAGGCCTAATGTCTATTAAGTCTTTATTCTAATTGTGTTTTACCAAACAAGGCATAAGGATTAATTGATTATTATTTTTAGTGATTAGCCAAACAAGCCTTATTGCTTTTGGTTTTCAAAACTTGGATAAGCGATATCGAGTTATATTTATATTTATATTATATAATTAATATATATTATATCTTATACGTTATATTCTAAGATGTAGAATTAGAATAGAGAGGAGAAGAGAGTTTACATAGAGAAAAAAAGAGAGGAAGAAAGGCTAGGGAATTGGAGAGAAGAATAAGCTTGCGAATCAAAAGGGTTGGCCATCATCTTCTTCAAACAAGGTATCATCTAAACTCTATTATTTTTTTTTCTTTTCAAAGTTATAGTTGTATTCTCTCTCCCAATTTTCTCCATAAATGTTTTATAGAAGTTGAATTTTTCTTTTGTTATGTATGTAATTTTATATGATAATCTTGTGTTGTTAAACTATTTTCTTAAGCTATAATTGAGAATAGTCAAAGAATTTATATTATGTATGGGTTGTGAAGAAAAGCTAATTTTTTTAAAGAGAGTTTTTGTGAATATATATTGTTTAGTTTAAGGTAGAAATTAAGGGTTAATTAGTTGCTTAATTGATAAATTGACTATTGAATTTGATAGAGTATGTATAAACATTGATAAAATGCTTTGAATTAACTATTTTGGTTGGAAAAAAAATCACAGTGTTTATTTTCATTAAAAACATCAAAAAGTGAGTTTTCATCAAAAATAGTGGAATTGTTTGTTGTAAATTCATTGTTTATGTTGTTTTATGGGTAGAAACATGTTAAGAGTCTTTGAATTATGTTTATATGAAGTCTCTATATGAATTACATGTTAATTAGACTATTAAAAAGTAGCTTGTAGGCCAAAAGTGGCTTTTGTTCATACTGTTGTCGAAGTTTGTCATCGAAGATCTATAATTTTTAGCGCAGTCATGAAAGTCATCAAGATAACATTCATCACGCTAATAGCCACGGCACCACATCCCGCAGTAGCAACGCCTAGTAGTATAAAATATAAATATAAATATCATCATCATCCGCATATGAATTCGAACCAAGATATAAAGCGTATGCATGCCACAACATGAAAGTTAGCGTAATGGTCTGACAGTGTTAATTTTGTACTCAAAGTCTAAAGGAATGGTTATGTGTTAATAATAGGACTATTAAGTTATGATTTTAATATTTCTATATCTAGAATGAACATGTTATTAACAATTAACTTGTTTTATAATTTGATTATGTGATTAAATAATCAAACCTACATGATGAATGTACTTAGTTATGTTTGTAAAGTGGTAGTGACTAACTATGTCATGATGACATATGTATATAGGATATTGTGATTCGAATTGTTCGGTTTAATCTACGAGCAAGGCAAGTTCTCTAATCTATTTTCTTGTTGAAGCAATTATGGTTTCCAAATTCGATTACCTTATAAATGATGCAAGCTTTCTAAACTTTGATTTTTATATTGAACAAGCTATTCTTGTATTTAACTTATTGTTCAGTATGCACAATTATACATATTAATGTTGAATAGTTTTATCGTTCAAATTGCTACGCATGCTTAGTATTCGATTTTAAATAACCTTAGCTTAACATTGTCCAAGCAAGGTGTGTTATAGTTATTCAAGTTGTATGCTATTAGATTATTCCTAAAGCATGACTTTAATTTACCATGTTGATTCAATTACGATTATTCTATAGTATGATGTTATTGGTTTCATTCAACTAGTCCTTAGTTGATGTTCATTGAATTCCAAATTACCCTGAAATGTATCCAAACCAAACTCACTTTGGTGCGGACTTGTACTCTAAATACTGAGATGAACAACCCTATTATTAGGGGTAACTTACGCTTAACGTTGAAATGTTTGTGCACAATACATTGTACAAAGGGCTGATCCCCCTAAGTACGAGGAGTCCCTATAGTCTTATGACTGTTAAAGTTTAATTTAAAAAATTACTTATAACTATGGACATAGTTCGTGGTCTTAGGACCCTCAGTTATATATTTTCAGAATGTTGATAAATCATATTTTTTTAATTCTACCGAGCCTCTTATTTGATATTTGTTGTAAAGATTTTTCATTCATTGTTATTTTAAGTGAGCTTTGTTTGCTCACTCTTGCTTATATAACTATTACAGTTAAAGATGAGAAGGTTGATGTACCTAGCACCAATAAGGAAAAAGGAAAGATGAACAAGTGTTGAAGACTTGTAATGTGTTGATATTTGATTAAAGAAGATTTTAAATTGAATGGTTGTAAAGAAGTTTTTTATTAACCCTTTTGGGAAAGTTTTTGAATGATTGTATTTAAAGGTTAGATAACTTGGGAATGAAGTTTTTGTTATTATCCGATTTTACTCGATGGATAAAGGTTTTATTTATCCGATTTTATTCCCAACATGATGGGTAGTTAGATATGAATGTTTGATTTAGTGAGCACCAAATCATTCACAGAAAGAGGGGGAATGAAGTACACGGGTTTGGGGGTGACATCAATAATTGAATCAATAATATGAGAGATATTATGCAATAATTACTGTAGCAATAATTGAATAAAACTGAGTGACTTTTCACGTAAGCATCAATAATCAATACCGTGTACTACTATGTAACCACGCGTATTATTGTACATTTATCACCGATTATTTTATGACAACATATTTACTTTGAAATTTTTTCACATATCACCCTTAGCTTTAACCTTTTATCAATTTAACCATTTATTAAATAGAATAATAATTATAAGAAACTTGAATACTTTCATTTCATAAAATCCGGGATCTCACATAAGGGATGTTATTTTCTTCGTAAATGATGTTATTTCTTTCAATATCATTATACCGAAATATAAGTATGATTTTTCTTGTAGAATTTCTACTTTTTCGTGTCGAGGTTACTATTCACGTATACGACACTATTCACCGACAAATAAAATTTTCTCTTCTTTGTCCAAGATGTCTATTATGGACTATATTTGATTGTATCCATGTTTTGATCTTCATTCTTGAATTTTACTCCACTATGTTTTATTATGGAGTATTTTTGAACTTGGATTATCTAAAGTACGAATCCCTAATCTTTGTCCTTTTATCTCTCTGAATTCGTTCTTTAAAATGTTTTTCATCATCCTCAGTCTTTAATGGTGATACTTGGTGAATATCTTTGGCCTGGAGTGTAAAGATGAATGATTACCTGATGAATAACTTTGGCCCGTAGTGCAAAGATGGACAGGTGTTGAGATGAACATGACCAACTATTGATGCAAATGAATATCTTTGGCCCGTAAAGCAAAGATGAATATTTGGTTTAAGATGTATATTGATTGATGTTACAAGGATCAAATATTGATGATGGACTTTTAAATCATAGAAGACAGTAGATTTTATTCTCTACTAAACTCTTCTAATGAATTGTTATTTCCGCTGCGAATATTGATCTAAAACTTGTTATCCATTATATTTTATCTGATTTTTTGAAGGCTAACGATAATTTGTTGTTCATTATCTTAGTCATAATATTCTTTACTGGGCTAGTTGAACTCACCCTTTTCCTTTTTGTTCCATTTTTCTTCTCAGGAAGCGAGAATATAGCGGGAAGTAGTCGGGGTGTGGAGTGATGTTACATGACAGTTGTTATAGTAGTCCTCACTATTTTGAAAAATAGTGTATCAATAATTATAATGATGACTTATTTGAGTGTGTATATTGTCTAAAAGATAATATTTGTATTTAAACTCATAGTTTATGTGTTGTCATATTTTGCACGATAATTGTATTAATAAAGTTGTAGTTATTTCTGTACCATGTATTTGACGACTCAGAATAGGTGATGTATATCTATTTTGGGGGCGTCACAGTTGGTATCAGAGCTTAGGAATATGGTTTTTGGTGGAGATCGAGGAATAGAACTAGGAGGGGAGAGATGAGTAAATCCTTTGCTAGTGTGTCCTACCTAAGCTTATTTGTTGGTCGGTCAGAATATAGGGGTATTATGTGGTATGTCATTTTCTTTATTTAACCCTTGTATTGTGGCAGTATTTGAGAATGGCAGAAGGAAATGTTAACAATGGAATGAATGAGACCATGGAGACGCCTTTAATCACCAACCAAGAGAACGTGCAACAGGACGACAATGTTCCTCTTGTAAACAACACTACCGCACAAACGACAAATGATAGGATGTTTTGAAGCTTTTTGTAGTTCATGCAAAATCAGAAGAGGGAGACTCATGTACAAAATACGGGTGAAAATAATAGCAACGCATAGCTTGTCACAGCCAAGCAGTTCAAAGAGTTGAGACCACCAAAATTTTGGGGAAAGCCGGATTCAATTAAAGCGGAAACGTGGGTTAAGCAAATTACCAAGATATTTGATGTCTTGGGATGCACGGAGGAACAGAAGGTTCCATTCGCCACCTTTATGTTCTGTGGTGAGGCAGATTACTGGTGGGAATCTTTGAAGCGTACCCAACCAGCCACACTCAATATATCTTGGGAAACGTTTCAAAAACTGTTCAACGACAAGTACTTTCCTTGATAGGTATTATTTATTTTATATATTTTGATGATAACAATTATGTTTTAAATAAATAGGTAATTATTTATTTATTTTCCTTATTATTTTTATTATTCCATTTTTACTTGAATTAATTTTTATTGACCTTGATAAATTATATGTCAAGTGTTAAATAAATTAATTCATATAATATTCAAGGCAAGGAAACCCTATTTCTTTTTTTCCAAAGTAAAATTGGGTAAAATATTTTTATGCATGTATACTTATATATACTAAAACATATTATATAATATTATACTTATTATAATATCGGATATATATTACTATAACTTATATATATATATATATATATATATATTATAATATATATAAGTTATATATATAAGCTAAATTGATACAAGAGTATCAATTAATTAATGCATGCATGTGAAACCGTGTGTTCAAGTGATATTCAAATTGGGATTTAATAATAGGAGTATGTGTCCTGGCAACTTTATTTTGTCTTAACAAAATTGTGTCTGCTAAGAAGGTTTTTTGTGATCAAAATAATAAATGCAAAGAAGTTGATTTTTGGCCCGGGAGGATTTTTCTCTTCTTTCGCATGCAATTACTTTTGATCTGGTCCGTTAATTTCAAATTTTATTGATCAAAACCGAGCATTCAAAAATCAGTTTTCAAAATTATAATTTTTCCCCAACCTCAAAAATTTATATAAATAGGGAGTATTTCATTCATTTGGTTTTTATCAATTTCGTGAAAATAAAATCATACTCTCCTTGCCTACATTCTCTCTAAGCTTTATATCTCTTCTTACAAAAGTTCTGAATTTATGAAGAGAAAAATTGGTCCAAGAATTGAGATAAGTTTGATTTCTGTTAAATTATTTCTTACTTGTATTTTATCTATAGATATACAAATACATATTGTTCTACACAATTCTGTATATCCATATTTCATCTATTTATCAGATAAAGGGATACTTGGACGCCGCAAGGCTACAAAGATAAACCTCTATGGAGAGAAATCCGACCGTATGATTCCTAATAGTCTTTAGTAACCTTTTATTGATATTATTTATATAAATATCGTAAAATAGATACGACACTTGATAGCTCAAAACAACACTGAGATACTGCTCCAAAAAGAGTAGTCATCTGAACTGAATTTTAGAATCGTAGTGATCTATTGAAAATATTTATATAAATATTAATTGTGAAAATTATAAATTCTGTCATACTTGGGTGCCGCAAGGCTACAAAGATAAACCTCTACGGAGAGGAATCCGACCGTACGATTCCTTATAGTACTAAGTGACACTATTTATAAAAGTTCACATAATAGATAAAATATTCGTATATATTATTTGAGATAAACAAGTAATATTTGTTATATCAGTTTGTGCTTAACTGAGATTATATTTGATAAACATTTATACTTGGTAAAAACTAACTAAGAAACAATTCTATATTATCCATAGAAAAACATTATTTATTTTATAGAATTGTTAATTTTTTTTTTTTTAAAAGTGCTTTAATATTATATACTTGCTTAATCAGAAGCATAAGTGGATCTAAATAAAAGTTCTATTTGCTTTAAAGAAGCTTATTATTGAATATAAAAGTCATTAAACTTTTATACTGATATATTTGTTCTTAATTTTCTATCTGCTTATTTGAGAAGCATTATTCAGTACTTAACTCTTATTAGCTTATTGAAGAAGCACTTTGTTGTAAACTTATTTGCAAACAGAGAAAGGATTAGAGTTAGTTTATTTTATGTACCTGTGAGAAAGACGAGTAATTCTTCGACCAAGACCAGAGTTTTAGAGAGGTCAGCAGGAAGTTGAGTCTCTAATGTACTTGTGAGGTGACGAAGAAGCTGTTGTTTCAAGACCAGATCATAGAATAGAACTAATCTCAAAAGGGTGGTACAACTAGACTTGAGGAAGGAGCGGGGAGCTTGCTGTCCAAGATAGAATAGTTGAATAGTTGAATAGTTGAAAGTTTGTCTATAAAACTTTGTAAAGGCTTCTCCGCTTGTTGAAAGAGTTGTTATTACTGATAGTAATAGGATCTCAAGTTCCAAGTAAGAACTTGAGACTGGACGTAGCAACATACCAAGGGGTGTATGTTGTGAACCAGATAAATCTCTGTGCATTGTGATTGAATTTTTATTATGTTGCATGCTAATTGCTAAAATTGTTAACCAACGACTAAAAATTCAAAAAAGGCCTAAATATAATTTTTAAATTGTAATAATCTATTCAACCCCCCCTTCTAGATTATTATTGACCTTTTAATTGGTATTAAAGTAGTGATCTTTAACTTGTTTGTTGAGTATATACAGGCATACCTAAGAGTAGATCCATGGACTACAATGCTACCGGTTGTGGGGAAGGACTGTCTATGTCCAGATCTCCACTATTTGATGGTACCAATTTTGCCATCTGGAAAAATAGATTCAAAATCTATGCCAAATCCCAAGGAATCAAAATTTGGTATGCCATCGAACGAGGTGTACAAATTCCAACCAAAATTCAAGGAGAAAAGATTGTCGAGAAAGACATATATGAATTCACCACTGAAGAAAAAGGGATCATGAATATTGCATCCCGAGCAGAACAAGTGTTAACTAGTGCTTTGATTGAAAAAGAATACAAAAGAGTTAGTAACTGTAAAAATGCAAAAGAAATTTGGGAAAAATTGATTGTAACCTATGAAGGTACCAATCACATCAAAGAAACCAGAAAAGATGCTCTAATTCAATAATATGAAAGTTTCAAGCTTGAAGAAGGAGAAAAGATCATTGATATGGAAACTAGGTTTTCTAGAATCGTTGATGAGCTAGAGCAATTGGGAAAAACATACACTACAAATTAGAAAAACAGAAGAATTCTCAAAGCCCTTCCATCCATCTGGAAAATAAAAGTCACTGCAATAAAAGAAATGCAAGATCTAACTACATATATCTTCGTGTCCATGAAGTTGATATGTTCGTTGAAAAGGCTGGATCAGATACAGATCTCAAAAAGAAAGGAATCGCTTTCAAAGTTCTTTTGGTGGATCAAGAAAGTGACGATGAAGAATTAAATCAAGAACTTTTCAGTCTAGACAACAATGAAGTTGCTCTAGTGTCCAGAAAACTCAGAAGAGTAATTCAAAGCAAAGCAAGAAAATATGGCAAAGGCTTCATGAAAACAAATAACAACTTCAAAGGCAAACAATTTTTCAAACCAAAGACGCAAGGAGGAAATTTCAAAGTAAATAACAACAACTTCAGAAGTACCGATCCAAATGAAAATTCAAACACATGTTTCGAATGTAAGCAACCTGGACACTTCAAGAAGGACTATCCAAAACTAGTCAACAACAAAGTTCTTGTAGCTGAAGAAGGATGGGATCTAAGTGACGAAGAAGAAACTGCTGAGCAAATCGAAGAAATTGCAAATCTCTGCTTAATGGCAGATAATGACTCATCACCAAGATCTGAGGTAAATTCTGAACACCAACTACGTAGCACTTCATTTTCTTCATACACACTAGAAAATATAAATGAAGAACACTATGAATCACAAGAAGCTTATAGTCATTTATATGAAAGTAATGAACTGTTAAAAGAAGAATTAGAAAGATTAAGAAAAATAAATACAAGTCTTGAAATTGAAAATGCTAATTTAATTATCACTAAAGAAAGTTTAAATGAAATAAACTTAGAAAATAAAGAAGAATTAGAACAACTTAAGAAAATTAATAAAAATCTTGAAATAGAAAATTCCTCACTTATTATCTCAATTGAAAATCTTGAAATTGAAAATTCAACACTTGTTGTAATCAATGAAGATAATCAAGTTCAAGATCAAGCTGTAATTGAATTGAAATTAAAAATGAAAATTCAAGTTTAATGTCAGAAATAGAAAACCATAATTGCATAATTGAAAACTTAACCAAAGAACGTGAAGATTTAAATAAAATAATTTATAAATTTACAAAAGGGAAGGAAAATCTTGATATCATGTTAAATCAACAAAAATGTATCTTTAATAAAGAAGGTCTAGGATATACCGGTGAAACAAGTGAATCAAAAGCTAAAGGATTATATCACGTTAAAATTAAGGAAAATGAAAGTCATATATCTCCCTTCACAAAATGTTCCTATTGTAACAGAAATGGTCATTCTTTTTATATGTGCAATGCTAAAAATGGAAACTATAAAGGAAAAATGATTTGGGTTCCCAAAGGAACATATACTGCACTAACCATCACAAGAAAAGAATTTCATAAACAACATTATCATACTTCTCACAATCCAGTTACTCATAGAATGCTTCTTTCTACTAAGATTGATTATCCTATGCCGAGTTTTGTCAAGGAAACTTCAAATGCTCCTTATACAAAATAGAAAACTCACCCTAAAGACCCTTTAATTTAAAGGGTACCAACCTATAAAATTAGTACATATATTGCAGGTATGTCTTGTAGCTGATATGAATAAAAGCAAATGGTATCTTGATAGTGGATGCTCAAGACATATGACTGGAGACAAGTCCAAATTAAGAAATCTGCAAGCTATAGACTTTGGTGAGGTAACTTTCAGTGATAAAAATAAAGGTAAAATAATCAGAGTTGGATGTGTTGGTAATACACACATAACCATTTCCAATGTTCAGTTAGTTACTAGACTCAGGTATAATCTTTTATCTATCAGTTAACTATGTGATAGTGGTTTTAAAATATCCTTTAGTACACATAACTGCTACATTTTTGATCAAACTGGTAAATTGATCTTAGTTTGTCCTAGATATCAAAACGTGTATACTTGTAACTTATATGCATACTCTTATTTAGATAACATTTTCTTGTATCTACAAATGAAGATCCTTGGTTATGGCATCGCAGACTAGGACACATCAATATGAAACTCATCAATAACATTTCTTCTAAAGAACATGTTCGTGGTCCTCCTAAATTATAATTTTTTAAAGACCACGTCTGTGAAGCTTGCGAATTAGGAAAACAAATTCATGCATCACATAAACCTAAATTTACTGTATCAACTTCTCGACCCTTAGAATTGTTACACATGGACCTTGTTGGACCAATCCCTAAACACAACATGGGTGGTGTTGTATACATTCTAGTTTTGGTTGATGATTATTCACGATTTACATGGGTTGACTTTCTTAAATATAAAAATGAGGCTATTAATTCTTTTTCTACTCTGTATAAAAAGATTCAAAATCAACAGGAGAGTTCTATTGTTTATATTCGATCTGATCACAAAAAAGAATTTGACAATTCTGATTTCATTATGTTCTGTGATGAAAACGGTATAAGTCATAACTGCTCTGCTCCTTACACACCTCAGTCAAATGGTGTAGTTGAAAGAAAAAATTGTTCTTTGCAAGAAATGGCTAATACCATGTTAAATGAATACCGTCTTCCAAAGTATTTCTGGGCCGAAGCAGTGGCAACATCTTATTACATATTAAACAGAGTTTTATTAAGACCCATTTTGCTCTAAACTCCCTATGAGCTCTACTATAAAAGAACTCCAAAAATAAACTATTTTCGTGTTTTTGGGAGCAAATGTTTTATTTTAAACACCAAAGGACACTTATTGAAATTTGATCCTAAATCTGATGAAGGAATATTTCTTGGATACTCTCTTAACAGTAAAGCATACAAAATTTTCAACAAAAGAAGTCTAGTTGTGGAAGAAACAATGAATGTGACTTTTGATGAAACTCAGCCTCCTCCAAAATATAAAGAACTGACTGATAATGATGTTGTCATTGAATATATTCTCAGAAATATGGAAGAACCAAAACTAGATAATGCATCTCCACCTATTGTTGAGAATCCCCTTGAAAATCCAAACCCTCAGTTGAATGATTTGCCTAAAGTGTGACGCCTCCAAAATAGGTATACATCACCCATCTTGAGTCGCCAAATACATGGTATAAAATACAAATAAAAACTTAATTATACAAATGTCGTGTAAAATACGACAAAACATATGCTATGAGTTTTAATACAAATATTGTCATCTAGACAATATCTACACTCAATGGAGTCCTTATTACATTTATTGTCACACTATTTAACAGAGTAGTGAGGACTACTAATGCTATCATCTGGACCGTCACTCCGTTCCCCGACTAGTCCCCACTACGTTCTCATTTCCCGAAGAGAACAGTGAAAGAAAGGGTGAGCTCAACTAGCCCAATAAAAATATTATGACTAAGATAATGCAGAATAAATTATCATTAGTCTTCAACAATGTTAAACTGATAAAATACAATAGACATCAAGTTTAACTGCAGCGAAATAAGCAATCCATTAGAAGAGTCAAGTAGAGCATGATATCTACTATCTTCTATGATTTAAAATGTTTTCATCAATTTTTATCACTGAGACTCAGCTTAATAAATAAACCACATCATCGAGTCATCCCTGCACTACGGGCCAAGGATATTCATTAAATCATCAATGGTCATGACTATACCGAATAATCCATGGTCATAATCATACCAAAAATTGTCCATCAATGCACTACAAAGCATCGAGGACTTTTACCACATCATTTATAACATTACTGAGTCATGATTATACCGAATAATCCTCGATCATAATCATACCAAGTCCATCTATGCACGTAAGCCAAAGATGACTTTCATCACAATATAAGCATGAGGATGATGACAATGACATAATAATTCAATAAAACAAGTTCAAGAATAAATTTTAAAGATTTATAAGTTAATTTATCTTGAAATCAATTACGCCCAAATTGTCAACATGACAACGCTTTGTGGAGTAAAATTCAAGGATGCTCGTAAGAATATTTCCATGAAAAGAGATGGGATGATGAAGCAAAAATATCCGGATATTCTACTAATTTCATGGAGTATAGAAGCCAAAACTTTAACCAAATGAGTATCATAGAATATATAAAACTGCAAATGGATTTTCATCCGCCATGCGGTAATCCACATAGATAGATCATTTCCACAATTTAATAAGGAATGAATACGAAGGATCATTCACCATGCATGTGATAATCAATATAGACAGGTTATTCCAACAGAATAATAAAGAATGGAACCAGGTCATACGTATTCCGCACAGACAGGATACTCCAACAGAATAATAAAGAATGGAATAACAGAAGAATTCCCCATATATGCGATAGACCGCACAGACAGGTTATTCCAACAGAATAATAAAGAATAGAACCAGGTCTAGCGTAATCCGCACAAACAGGATATTCCAACATAATAATAAAGAATGGAACCAGGTCTAGCGTAATCCGCACAGACAGGATATTCCAAAAGAATAATAAAGAATGGAATAAAAAGGAATTCACCATGCATGCGATAGACCATACAGACAGGTTATTCCAACAGAATAATAAAGAATGGAACCAGATCTAGCGTAATCCGCACAGACAAGATATTCCAACAGAATAATAAAGAATGGAATAACATAAGAATTTCACCATGTATGCGGTACTTCGCATAGACAGGTTATTCCAACATAATAATAAAGAATGGAATATCAGAAGCTCTCTTCATGAATACAAAAGAAATAATACCCCTTACCTTAGAAAGAAACTGGATACTGGAGTAGAGAGGTAGCAGACTTCTCTTCTACTTTCTCTCTATAATTTCTCTCTATAATAATTGCTCTAAAGCTTTAGTGAATTAGTGAGAAGTGAAGGAAGAATGAGATTCTATTTATAGGAAAATATAATTTCGATAATTGCACGTTTTGAGGCTCGAAATATTACAGTACAATACCTTTAACTTTTCTTTCATTTTTAATTTAGTCCTGCAAGTATTATCAAACTTGCACCACCTCCCTTAATAGTAAATAATGTGAATCAATAGTTCAATCATGTGAATCAATAGTTATAATCATGTGAAATTACTTAATTACGATTATAGTACCTCCATCTATACCTCCATTTTTAACTTAGTCATGCAAGTATTATCAATCTTGCACCAACTCCCCTAATAGTACAAGAATGTGAATCAATAGTACACACATGTGAACAAATAGTTATAATCATGTGAATTAATAGCAATTAATTGCTCATTTATCCGATTAATTACCCGACTGGTCAGTATAACTTCCAGACATCAATTAATATCGAAATAAATGTCAATTTCCACTAACACTAATAATTCCAACACAATGGAACTATCAATTTCATCTTTAAGCAACACAAAATTATTCATCATTAATATTATAACTCATAATATTTAACAACCAGGTCATTCCCACGAAAGAGAGGGCTTTTCGATAAGGATTTCTCCTTATTGGCGCACAATTAGATGACCAAACCTCTCCTTGACAAAAACTTCTAGACATTGTAAATATTGCAATTTAATAATATAAATAACTTTGTCGTCTCAATTATTGATTTAATAATATAACATATTATGCAGATGATACTGTGACAATAATTGAATCAATAATATGAGAGATATGATGTAGCAATTATCGTAATAATAATTGAGTATAACTGGTGACTGACTTCACGTAAGCATCAATAACCAATACTGGTGTGTGCTACTATGCAACCACGACCACATTCTTGTACTTTTAATAGGGGTAGTTCAACAGTTTTAACGGTAACACTTCAAGTCGTTATTTTTATAAAAGATAATTACGTAGTTTTCTTATTACGACAATACTTCCATTAATGGGGTCCACTAATGATTGTGCCTTCGCATTTAATATTCCCTGTTAAAACGAATATTCCCCAACCAATCGAATATTATATAACCACTTGCTTACTTTGCAAAATTTGTAAATATTACCCACAACTATAACATTATATTATATCCACACCATAATATTCAAAAATATATTTCGAGAGAAATTAATCTTTATTCATAAAAGTTGGGGTCTTACAACCTCCCCTTCTTATGAAATTTCGCCCTCGAAATTAGGGTACGTACCTGGTATATCGAAGAGGTGAGGACTTCATCTCAGATTCTAACTCCTAGGTCATTTCTTCCACATCGTGGTTTCTCCACAAAACTTTGACTTGAGGTATAACTTTAGAGCGTAGAATATAATCCTTCTTATCCAAGATTTTAACAGGTAACTCTTCATACATTAAATCTTCCTCTATCTCGTCTGGTTCTAATCAATAATGTTGTTTGGGTCTTTTACATATTTACATAACATAGATATGTGGAAAACGTTATGAACACGAGACATACTTGGCGGTAAGGCGAGTCTATAGGCCACAGTTCCTACTCGTTCGAGGATTATAAATGGGCCAATGAATTGAGGGTTGAGATAACGCCTTCTTGAACCTTCTTCTTCACATTCATCAGATTCAGGTGTGTAGCTTGAGCGGTTTTAACTTTATCGATTAAAGTCGATTCTACTCGTATATTCGTTATCTTCACGTGGGTCCCTAGAGTCTTTAACTGTATCTTCATCATTTGTAAGTTATACGAAATGGGTTTTTGTATTAACAACATCGCACTCGTAAACGCATACGATCTTCTACTCAACGCGTCAGCTACCACATTCGCTCTTCCACGATGATATTGAATGGTATAGTCGTAATCTTCAACAGCTCGAGCCAATGTCTTTGGCACATTATATGATCATTTTAGGTAAAGAAATATTTGACGGTTTTAGAAATGGGTTTTTTACCAGGGTTAATACAAAATTTGATTTCACGCTCTAGGGGTAGGCTAGGAAGTTCTTCAAGAATACGTCAGGAAATTTATTAGCAATAGAAAAATCATTCAAAATTGTGACTCTCATCCAAGACTTGGATAGTACGTCACAATGATACCTATCAACTTGCCATCGTTATTCACAACGTCCCCTACGGATAGTCTGGCTTCGGTGCCTTCTACACAAGGAAGTCACCAGCGAAAGGCTCGGGGCTCTTTACTTATGGCTTGATATGACAATGATTGACTTTTAGTGGTTTGGTTGCTTGAATTCGTATAACAGGTTGGTTAGGAATATAAAAGATAACAACCTTACGAAAAACTTGATGAGTAGTTAACCAATCAATCCCTAAAATCACATCAAATGCAAGTATTTTCAAAGAAATAAGATCGACAAGTAACGTGAAAGTGTCAATTTGAATCAACAAGATTTAAAAACAGTGGAGGTAACGACGGTTTCTACTAATGAAGTTTCAACCAATAAGTCAAAGTCTAACTTCTCCAGAGTCAAATTAAAACGTTGAGCGCAAGCAAGAGAGATAAAATAATGGGTAGAATCGGTATCTAATAAGGTATAAACTTCACAAGAATTTATAATTAACTAACCCGTGCTAACTTTGTTCGGGTCAGACACTTTTTGAGAAGTCACAAAAAATGTTCTTCCTAAAAGCACCGACTTTGTTTTGTCCGTATCCGCCTTTGGTGCCATCATCCCAGCTGGACTTGACTTTGGTGCACGATAAAATCGGGCTAGGTGACCTTCTTTTCCATAATTATAACATGCTTTGGACTGCATCATGCAGTTTGGACTGATATGTCCCTCTCCTCCGCATTTGAAGCATACAATTGGTGGTCATTCTCCTCCCCTAGAATTTGTTGCTGGTGTTGGTGCTGCTACTGATGTCTTCCCATCATCGTTAAATCTTCTCTTCTTGAATTTTCCACTTCTATTATCTTGGCCATGATTACCACCGAAGTGGTTACAATTCTTGGCATGATAATTTCCCCACGAAGGTTATCATTGTTTCGATGGTCGCCTACACAAAGACGATTATTATCATGTTGTTGCTCGTTACCTTTTGGTTGTGCTGACTCATTATCGCGCTCCAATAACTGAGCCCTATTCACAACATTAGAATATAAACAAAGTTTGTGAGAAATGAGGTATTGACGTATTTCGGGTTTCAAACCTCTTAGAAACATTCGCGTCATTCGCGCCTCATTATCGACCAAATGGGATGCAACCCGGGATAACTCCGCAAATTTAGCCTCGTATTGTGACACGGTTATATTGTTTTTCTCCAACTTGATAAACTCCACCTCCTTCACGTGACGAATACTTTCGGGAAAGTACTTGTCGTTGAACAGCTCTTGGAACTTCTCTCAAGACATCTTGAGTGCGTCAGGCTGGGTACATTTTACAGATTCCCACCAATAATCTGCCTCTGTATGCAACATAAAGGTGGGAAAGGGAACCTTTTGCTCCTCGGAGCATCCCAAGATATCAAATATCTTGGTGATCTGCTTTAACCACGTCTTCGCCTTAAGTGGTTCTGGCTTTCCCAAAAACTCTGGCGGTCCCAGCTCCTTGAACTGCTTAGCAGGGACCAGCCGTGGGTTGCCATTAGTTCCACCTGCATTTTGAACATGAGTCTCTCTCGCCTGATGTTGCATGAATTGCATAAAGCCTCTGAACATCTCATCGTTCATCATCTGATCGGTGTTGTTATTTACCTGAAGATTATTGTCTTCCTGTTGTACATTATCCTGGGTATTGATCATTGGTGACTCAACGGTCTCATTTGCTTCATTGCTGATCTCAACAATTTCAGATGCCATTTTCAAACACTGTCACAATACAAGGGTTAATTGACATATCACATATTATCCTATATCACGTGACCAATTAAATACCAAATAAACTTAGGTAGGTCATACTAGCGAAGGAATTCCTCGTCTCTCCTCTCCTAGTTCTTGTCTCACATCTCAGCCAGGGATCATATCCCTAAGCTTTGATAACAACTGTGACGCCCCCAAAATAGGTATACATCACCCATCTTGAGTCGCCAAATACATGGTACAAAAATTCAAATACAACTTAATTATACAACTTTCGTGTAAAATACGACAAAACATAATCTAAAAGTTTTAATAAGAATATTGTCATCTAGACAATATCCACACTCAATGGAGTCGTCATTACATTTTTTGTCACACTATTTAACAGAATAGTGAGGACTACTAATGCTATCTTCTGGACCGTCACTCCGTTCCCCGACTAGTCCCCACTACGTTCTCATTTCCTGAAGAGAACAGTGAAAGAAAGGGTGAGCTCAACTAGCCCAGTAAGAAATATTATGACTAAGATAATGCAGAATAAATTATCATTAGTCTTCAACAATGTTAAACTGATAAAATACAATAGACATCAAGTTTAACTACAGCAGAATAAGCACTCCATTAGAAGAGTCATGTAGAGCATGATATCTACTATCTTCTATAATTTAAAATGTTTTCATCAATTTTTATCGCTGAGACTCAGCTTAATAAATAAACCACATCATCGAGTCATCCCTGAACTACGGGCCAAGGATATTCATTAAATCATCAATGGTCATGACTATACCGAATAATCCCTGGTTATAATCATACCAAAAATTGTCCATCAATGTACTACGGGCTACTGAGGACTTTTACCACATCATTTATAACATTACAGGTCATGATTATACAGAATAATCCCTGGTCATAATCATACCAAGTCCATCTATGCACGTAAGCCAAAGATGACTTTCATCACAATATAAGCATGAGGATGATGACAATGACATAATAATTCAATAAAACAAGTTCAAGAATAAATTTTAAAGATTTATAAGTTAATTTATCTTGAAATCAATTACGTCCAAATTGTCAACATGACACTGCTTTGTGGAGTAAAATTCAAGGATGCTCGGAAGAATATTTTCATGAAAAGATACTGGGATGAAGCGCAAATATCCGTGATATTCTACTAATTTCATGGAGTATAGAAGCCAAAACTTTAACCAAATGAGTATCATAGAATATATGAAATTGTAAATGGATTTTCACACGCCATGCAGTAATCCACGTAGACAGATCATTTCCATAATTTAATAAGGAATGAATATGAAGGATCATTCACCATGCATGTGATAATCCACATGTACAAAGTTATTCCAATGAATAATAAGGAATGGAACCGTGTCATGCGTAATCCGCATGCATGAGGATATTCCAATGAATAATAAAGAATGGAATAAAAGAAGAATTCATCATGCATGCGATAGAATCGCATGCACAAGTTATTCCAATGAATAATAAAGAATAGAACCAGTCTAAGCGTAATCATGCATGCATGAGGATATTCCAAAGAATAATAAAAGAATGGAACCAGTCTAGCGTAATCCGCACAAATAGGATATTCCAATGTAATAATAAAGAATGGAATAACAAAGAATTCACCATGCATGCGATAGACCGCATGCAGATGAGTTATTCCAATGAATAATAAATAATGGAACCGTGTCTAGCGTAATTGCATGCATACATGATATTCTAAATGTAATAATAAAGAATGGAATAATGAAGAATTTCACCATGTATGCGGTACTTAGATGTAGGCAAAGTTATTCCAACATAATAACAAAGAATGGAATAATGTAAGCTCTCTTCATGAATACTGAAATAAATAATACCCTTACCTTAGAAAGCTGGATAATTGGAGTAGAGAGGTAGCAGAGACTTCTAACTTCTTCTTTCTCTCTATAATTTCTCTCTATAATAATTGCTCTAAAGCTTTAGTGAATTAGTGAGAAATGAAGGAAGAATGAGATTCTATTTATAGGAAACTATAGTTTCGATAATTGCACGTTGTGGGGCTCAAAATATTACAGTACAATACCTCCAACTTTTCTTTCATTTTTAATTTAGTCCTGCAAGTATTATCAAACTTGCACCGCATCCCCTAATAGTAAATAATTTGAATCAATAGTTCAATCATGTGAATCAATAGTTATAATCATATGAAAATACGAATTACAGTATAGTACCTCCATCTATACCTCCATTTTTAACTTAGTCATGCAAGTATTATCAATCTTGCACCAACTCCCCTAATAGTACAAGAATGTAAATCAATAGTACACACATGTGAACAAATAGTTATAATCATATGAATTAATAGCAATTAATTTCTCATTTATCCGATTAATTAACCGACTGGACATTATAACTTCCAGACATCAATTAATATTGAAATAAATATCGATTTCCACTAACAATAATAATTCCAACACAATGGAACTATTAATTTCATCTTTAATCAACACAAACTTATTCATCATTAATATTATAACTCACAATATTTAACAACCAGGTCGTTCCCAGGAAAGAGGGGGCTTTCCGATAAGGATTTCTCCTTATTGGCGTGCAATTAGATGACCAAACCTCTCCTTGACAAAACTTCTAGACATTGTAAATATTGCAATTTAATAATATAAATAACTTTGTCGTCTCAATTATTGATTTAATAATATAACATATTATGCAGATGATATTGTGACAATAATTGAATCAATAATATGAGAGATATGATGCAGCAATTACTGTAGCAATAATTGAGTATAACTGAGTGACTTCTCACGTAAGCATCAATAACCAATACTGTGTGCTACTATGCAACCACGCGTATTACTGTACTTTTACTACCGGGTAGTTCAACAGTTTTAATAGTAACACTTCCATCATTATTTTTATAAAAAGATAATTCTTTCATTTTCTTATTAAGACAATACTTCCGTTGTGGGGTCCACCAATGATTGTGTCGTCGTATGAATATTCCCTGTTGAAACGAATATTCCCCAACCAATCGAATATTATATAACCACTTGCTTACTTTGCAAAATTTGTAAATATTACCCACAACTATAACATTATATTATATTCACACCATAATATTCAAAAATATATTTTGAGAGAAATTAATCTTTATTCATAAAAGTTGGGGTCTTACATAAAGAGTCTCATGTTATCAAAAATCATCCTATAGAAAATGTTATTGGTAATATTAAAAAAGGAGTTATCACTAGATCACAAGCACATAATCTAGCTGGTCATTTGTCTTTCTTGTCTCAAATTGAACCTAAATTGATAAAAGATGCTTTACTGGATGAATACTGGATAATGGCTATGCAAGACGAACTTGAACAATTCACTAGATATAAAGTATGGGAATTAGTCCCACAACCTGAGGATGTTTCAATCATTGGAACTCGATGGGTATTTCATAATAAACTTGATGAACATGGAACTATTATTCGTAATAAAGAAAGATTAATTGCACAAGGATATAATCAAATGGAAGGAATTGACTATGAACAAACATATGCTCCTGTTGCTAGAATTGAATCTATTCGTATGTTATTAGCATTTGCATGCCATAAGAATTTTAAACTGTTTCAAATGGATGTGAAATCTGCATTCCTAAATGGTGTTGTAGAAGAGGAAGTTTATGTTAAACAACCTCCTGGATTTGAAGATTTTAATCATCCTGAATATGTTTATAAATTATATAAAGCTCTATATAGTTTAAAACAGGCTCCCAGAGCCTGGTACGAAAGGTTGAGTAATTTTTTGTTGAAAAATGGCTTTAAACGAGGAACTGTTGATACTACCTTGTTTACTAAAAATAAAAATGATGATATTTTGGTAATTCAAATATATGTTGATGATATTATTTTTGGCTCTATTGATATTACTATGTGAAATGATTTTTC
The DNA here is from genome assembly GCA_020205605.1 of Panax ginseng. Taxonomy (NCBI): domain Eukaryota; kingdom Viridiplantae; phylum Streptophyta; class Magnoliopsida; order Apiales; family Araliaceae; genus Panax; species Panax ginseng. The sequence goes on along the minus strand of CM035133.1, from coordinate 117,209,573 downwards.
TGAAAGTATGAGTAAAGAATTTGACAAGAGTGTGATGGGAGAATTAAACTTCTTCCTCGGACTACAAATCAAACAAGGAGAAAAAGGTATTCATATATCTCAGTCTAAATACTGTAAAGAAATGATCAAAAAATTTGGCCTAGAATCAGCAAAACCTCTTAACACTCCTATGTCAACAACTGATAAATTAATTATTGACGAAAATAGAAAATCTATTGACTCAAAGAAATATAGAGGAATGATCGGAAGTTTATTATATATAACTGCTAGTAGACCTGACATCATGTTTAGTGTTTGTAAATGTGCCAGGTTTCAAGCTGATCCTAAAGAATCTCACATGACCGCAGTGAAAAGGATTTTTTGATATCTTAAAGGAACCACTGAATTGGGTCTATGGTATCCTAAGGATCAACCTTTTAATCTAGTATGCTTTTCAGACTCTGACTATGCAGGTCATCAGGTTGATCAAAAAGTACCAGTGGTACCTGCCAATTCCTAGGAGAATGTTTAGTTTCTTGGTTTTCTAAGAAACAGAACTCGGTATCTATTTCAACCATCGAAGTAAAATATGTTGCAGCTGCACGATGCTGTACTCAAATATTGTGGATGAAACATACCCTTGCTGATTATAACCTGAAATTTGATTGTGTGTCAATTTTATGTGATAATACCAGTACTATAAATCTAAGCAAAAATACAGTCTTGCATGCTAGATCAAAACATATAGACATTAGGCATCATTTTTTACGTGATCATGTTAATAACGGAAGCATTAAATTAGAACATATTAACACTGAATTAAATATAGCTGATATATTTACTAAACCACAAAGTTCAGAAAGATTCTGCAAATTAAGAATTGAGTTAGGAATGCTAGATAATTCTTCTTAATTATTTTAATTTGTGTCTAAATAAACTTTAATTTATTTTCTACTTAATTATTTGTATTAATAGACTATATATATATTCTTGATATTTTTTTTAAAATATACATATAATTTTTAACAAATTATATATATATATATATATATATATATACATATAATTATTTTTAATAATTTTCTAATAAGCTAAATTAAATATATATTTTTCTTTAATAAAAATGGTTACTTTATCATTGTTAAAATAAGGTATATATATATATATATATATATATATATATATATATATATATATATATATATATATATATATATACTCCTTTAAAAAATTAAATCTGCACCATCAAATCTTTATGCACATCCAATGGTCCAACTCATTCAAGCCGCGTCCCACTGATCCAACCAATCAAATTCAAGCATGAAATGCACACGGATCACGCTCCCAAATAGTCTGATCAAGACTAAGCATTGATCTCAGCCATTAGATCATGTTTTAAAAAGAAACACAACTCAAATTAAGTTATGGCCGTTGATCATGATCTGCGCAACCTTCTCCACCGTTGAATCTCCTGGTAAAACAAACTATATATATAAAATTTTTATTTTTTAATTCATTTTCAATCTTTCTTTCTCTCTCTTCTCAACTCTCACCACCGACTCTCTCACCTCTCAGATCTCCGATTCACTCTTTTCTCATCTTCTCCGATTTCCTCTCCCTATCTGATCTAGTTTTCCGGTTCACCGATTCATTTCTTCATCTCTTAATAATGATCCTCCAATTTTTAGAGATTACGCTTCTGGTATGCTCAATCGATTTTTTTTGCCAGTTAGGGTTTCGGTTCAATTTCTGTCTGCTGATTTTTTGTTCTACTGTTTTTCAAACACTTGAATTTTTTAAATTTTTTTTGTTAAAATACTCAAAAGATCTTCTCTGATCATGATTCTCAAATTTTTATTTTTTTGGATGTCCGAACACTAATGGGTGCTCTTTTTTAGAGATCTTCGGCCTTAATAAAATACTCACAATCGCCTCTCCTCTATTTTATTTAAACAAACATTTTTGTGAAACTTTCAATAATCAACCATTTGCATTTTTTTCATCTGAAAAAAGTTCAAAAGACATTTTTTTTGGCCATCAAATTTCTAAGGCTTCAGTCAATGAACAATTTTTTTGTTCTATTTATCTTTTTGTTTCCACTTAAAATCGTGTCTGAGTTAGTTTTTTAATTTTTTTAACTTAACCACAACTACGTTCTTAGGATTCTCTTTAAATTTTCTGATGATCAAACCCTTCATAAAATATGTCCGTTTCTAGTTTGTCTCAAAAGATTTCTGTTTAGGGTTTCTTTGAAATCTTCTTACAAGTCATTTTCATCTACTTCATCAGATCTCCTGAACTTTATGGTATGTTCCGTCTGCATCCTTTATTATTGCTTCATTTTAAATTTTTTAACCATCTATTCTCTGATATTTTTTTAAATTTTTTTAACAAACCCTAATTTCTATAACAAGGTTTCAACAAAAAACATTTATATATATATATATATATATATATTTCTTTATTTATAATATATATATATATATATATTGCTATAACTGTGCACCTTTGCTGACCTTTTTTGAGAAATATGTACAACGAAGAGCTTATCATACTGCAAGTGACATATTATAGATACCAACTCAGGTATAAACTCACTATCTCTTTGTATATTACTACCTGCATGGATACTGATGTCCACTGGATTCATTTCTGTGTCTTATATAATGTGTGAATACTGATATTCACCTGGTTGCTCATTGCATTAACTGCTATATGATATCTCCATCTAAGATTTGCTATAAATATTGAAATCTTGCCCTTTACCTGCTTCTTTGACAAATTGGGGTCTGAAATAATAATTTCTTGCCGTGTTTTATAAAAAAAAATTCTGGCTTTAGTAATCATTCTTACGTTTGACTGAAAGTTTTTATTATCTGTGTTCTTCAAATAACATGTGGATATTTTTTTACTGATCACTTTTTTTCTTAAAATAATATTTTTTAAATAGTGTTTACCCTACTGTTTAACTTAAATATTTCCTTCCCCTTGTTACAGTATAATCTTATTACTTGTTCCTACATCAACTTATTAATTGCTTCTTCTACTTGATTACTTGGAGTGTATATTACCTGCCGCATATCATCTTTCTTTTTCCCCCTTTATATATATATATTAGTTATTTTCAAAAGTATGCCTTCATATGTATAATCTCTCCTTAGTTTGATACTTTCCCCTAGCCTTCCTGCATTAATACTCATCATTTCTAATTTATTCTCTTCCAAAAGAAAAGTTATACCACTCAATTCTGAACTCCAATTTTCAAATGTTGTCCCTCATCTTACTACTATCTCTGCTAAGTCTAAGTATAGATCTATGAGACACAATCTTTGTCCCGAAAATGTCATCACATTTCATGACTTTCCCAAATTGTTTGAGAACTTTAAAAATGTTGGGTGGGACTGTTTGGTTTCTTTCAATGATAAATCAATTTATTCAAGTATCATTACTGAATTTTATGCTCATATGGAGTTTTCAATTGACTCTTCTGGTTTACTAAAAAGCATTACAACTTGTATTCAAGGACAAACTCATATCATTGATGAATTATTTCTTGTCAATGCACTGCAGTTACCTCCGTCCACTCTAGAATTACCTAGGATAAATTCATATCTTCATCCCTCTGGAATATCTGTCGAAGACTGCATGCTGTTCAAGTTCAATCTGTATGTGGTAACCGATCAAATGGTACCCGCTATTTTATTTGACTATCCATGAAAAGTTGGTCTAGAATTTTTAACCGCTGAATGCCAATTTTTGGGCAAAATTTTAAGAAATAATTTTATGCATGTACGTGATGATCGCAAAAATGTTACCCTTTGATTTGAAAATTATCAAGAGTATGTTAAATGAATGCATGCTGTGAGACCCCGAATTTTATGAATAAAGATTTCAATTACTCAAAATATTTTTTTGAATATTATGGTGTGGATTTGATATAATGTTATAGTTGTGGGTAATATTTATAAATTTTGCAAAGTATGCAAGTTGTTATATAATATTTGATTGGTCGGGGAATATTCTTTTTGTCGGGGAATATCCGTACGACGGCACAATCATTGGTGGACCCCACAATAGAAGTATTGTCATAGTTAGAAAATGACAGAATTATCTTTTTATAAAAATAACGGCAGAAGTTTTACCGTTAAACTGTTGAACTACCCGGTAGTAAAAGTATAGTAATACGTGTGGTTGTATAGCTTTACAGTATTGATTATTGATGCTTACGTGAGAAGTCACTCAGTTATACTCAATTATTGCTATAGTAATTGCTGCATCATATCTCTCATATTATTGATTCGATTATTGTCACATTATCATCTGCATTATATGATATATTATTTATGAAAGTAGTATGCACACAAGCCAATCATGTTTGATGATAAAGCATATACTTTGTAACAATCTTATTCATTTATTAATAAAAAGTATTAATTTATTAAAGGCTTTTAATTATCTACATGATGCTGTTTTATAATATGTGATAAACCCACAGTTTTAAGCAATGCTTTTAGAATAATGATGATGATCATTCTAATGAGATCTAAATTCTTAGAAAGTTTAAAACTAAAATAGTTCCCAATCGTTGGATTACTAAATTGGGGATTAGTGAATCCGGATAGATTGGTACATATGTTGCTTGCTCATTGGATGAGGATGATTGATCTCATGATCATTTGTGTGGAGACACTAAAGCAAGTATGTAGGTTCTTATTAGAGAATAAGTTCATTGAACGTGACTCGCTAAGGAATACCTAATGGAGTTTTACTTGCTTGTTAATAGGAATTCCTGTAGTGATAGTAGTACAAGTGATCCTTGGACATGAGATCATCATAGTATCTTGTGTATGATGAATTATACTTTGACTTATTTCTTAAGACCCTTAGGGTATATCAAAGGGTATGCTTGGGTATAATAAGTTGTACATGGAGATACTGTATGATCAATAAAGAATCTACCGCTTCTAGTAAAAGAAGAGAAATGTCCTATGTGATTCGATAAATGACAACCCAGTAGTCCTTGGCCAAGGCAGAATTAAATTAGAAAGGAGTTTTGTGACGCTCCCAAAATAGGTATACATCACCTATTTTGAGTCGCCAAATACATGGTACAGAATACAAATACAATCTTTAATATACAACAAGAGAGTTGAGAGTTTTAACACAAATACTATCTTCTAGACAATATCCACTCTCAGAATAAATCCTCATTACATTATTTGTCACATTATTTAACAGAATAGTGAGGACTACTAATACTATCATCTGGACCGTCACTCTATTCCCCGACTAGTCCCGGTTACGTTCTCATTTCTCAAAAGAACAAAGGAAAGAAAGGGTGAGCTCAACTAGCCCAAAGAAGAAATATTATGATTAAGATAATGCGTAATAATTTATCATTAGTCTTCAACAAGGTTAAACCGATAAAATATAATAGACATCAAGTTTAGCTCGCGCAATGAACAAGCAATCCATTAAAAGAGTCAAGTAGAGAATAAAATCTACTATCTTTTATGATTTAAAAGGTTTTTCATCACTTTTATCGTTGGGACTCAGCTTAATAAACAATCAACATCATCCCTGCACTACGGCCAAGGATATTCATTAGTATCACAACCACAAATTATCTATGCACTACGGGCCAAGGATATTCGTGTGTTCATCAATGGTCATGATCATGCCAACAACTGTCCATCAATGCACTACGGGCCAATGATGACTTTTACCACATCATTTGTAACATTACGGTCATGATTACACCGAATGATCCCTGGTCATAATCATACCAAGTCCATCAATGCACTACAGGCCACAGATGACTTTCAACAAAATATAAATATGAGGATGATGACAATGATATAAGAATTCAATAAAAACAAGTTCAAGAATTAATTTATTTAGGAACTAATAAGTCCAAATTGTCAACATGATACTTCTCTGTAAAGTAAAATTCAAGAATGCTCAGAAGAATATTTCCATGAAAAGATATTGGATGAAGCGCAAATATCAAGGATATTCCACTAATTTCATGGAGTATAGAAGTCAAAAATTTAACCAACTGAGCATAATAAAGAATGGAATAACAAAAGAAATCACCATGCATGCGGTACTTCGGATAGACAGGTTATTCCACAGAATAATAAATAACGGAACCAGTCAAGCAAAATTTGCAAGCGGGATGTTCCAAAAGAATAATAAAGATGGAACTGTGTCCGGCGTAAAACGCATGCATGCAGGATATTCCAATGAGAATAATAAAGACGGAACCAGTCCCGTAAAATGCATGTACAAGATATTCCAATGAATAATAAAAAGATGTAATCAGTCCCAGGCATAAAGCGCATGCAGACGAGGATATTCCGGAGAATAATAAAAGGCGGAATCGGTCCCGTAAAATGCATGCATGAGGATATTCCAACTGAATAATAAAGAATGGAATACTAGAAGAATTTCACCATGTATGCGGTACTTCGCATAGACAGGTTATTCCAACATAATAATAAAGAATGGAATAACAGAAGTTCTCTTCATGAAGACGAAAGAAATAAATAATACCCCTTACCTTAAGAAGAAGAGTACTGGATGTAGGATTAGTGAAGTAGCAGAATACTTTTCTTCTTTCTCTCTATAATTTCTCTCTCTAGAGTTTCAGTGAATTCATAAAAAATTATGAAGGAATGAGCTTTATTTATAGAAGAATGGACTAAATAGTAACTAATCCATGAGCGGTCAGCATTGATTTACTTTTAATCTGGACTATCCATAAAATATTCTAATTAAACAAAACTTTTAAATAAATATAATGTATATATATATATATATATATATATATATATATATATATATATATATAAAAAACATGTGTGAGAGAATAAAATTCACGGGTGGAAACCCCGTGAATTGAATTGATCATCTTACTCCCTTTTCAAACTTCATAATAATAATAATAATAATAATAATAATAATAATAATAATAATAATAATAATAATAATAATAATACTCCCACCATATTCTCCCCACCAAAACCCACTACTACACACACTCCCACACACACGTAAACAGACACACACACATATGTCATATATATATATAATACACATGTATACATTATAACTTTCTGATTTTTTTTAAAAATAAGTGGGGGTAAATAATAAGCAAAATTTTCCCATAAATACATCATAAAAATCTCCTCAATATTTTTAACAACACTTATCATCATTATTATAATTCACAATATTAATCGACCAGGTCGTTCCCAGGAAAGAGGAGGCTTTCCAATAAGGATTTCTCCCTATTGGCGCGCAATTAGGTGACCAAACCTCTCCTTGACAGAACTTCTAGACATCGTTAATATTGCATATAATAATATTAATAACTCTGCCATCTCAATTATTGATTTAATAATATATAAAATATCAAAAATAATTGAATCAAATAACGTGAGATACTATGCAACAATTACTATAGCAATAATGGAACAAAACTGAGTGATTTCTCACGTAAGCATCAATAATCAATACCGTGTGCTACTATGCAACCACGCGTATTACTGTACTTTTAACACCAGGTGTTTCAACAGTTAACGGTAAAACTTCCACCGTTACTTTCATAAAAAGATATTTTTATCGTTTTCTCAATTCGACAATAATTCTGTTGTGGGGTCCACCAATGATTGTGCCGTTGTACGAATATTCCTTGTTAAAACGAATATTCCCCGACCAATCGAATATTATATAACAACTTGCGTACTTTGCAAAATTTATAAATATTACCCACAACTATAACATTATATCAAATTCATTCCATAATATTTAAAAATGATATTTATAGAAAATTCATTTTTATTCATAAAAGTTGGGGTCTTACAAGTTTCTAATTTGCATTATTTGGAATTGTGCTTTTAAGAGTCGAAATACATATAATTAAATAAAATAAGACTTAACAGTAATTCCATGTCTTATATTTAATTGGGACATTGTATGGTGGGAGGATTGAATTGTACGGTAACTATTTACTCAAAGGTTCTTTTATGATTAATGTTAAAATCTATATTATCTGGAAAGTCGTTGATCGCTAGGGAGACTTATCCTTATTGTAGAATAAATATTATTTATTTAAATAAATTCATATTTTAATTTATTTATTTAAATAAGATTAGAATTGTTCTAATTGATTTATTCACAACTGGTTTAATATGGAGAACCTAAAGGATCACACCATAAAAGGAAGAATAAATATTTAAGAAGTTAATGGCATAATCGCAATAATATGTTAAGTATATTTAATTTAATCTATGGTGATAGAATAAATTAAATAGCTTAATATTTATTGTTTAATATTTTAGAAATATTAAATATAAATTAATAAGAGGAGTCTTATTAATATTATTACAATTATTATTATTTTAATTTCTAAAAGAGTTTAGGAATTAATTTAATATAAGTACTCTCATATATCCTAATAAGATTAGGAGGTTAATTAATTAAAAGAGTTTAATTAATTATTTTTAATAAGATTGGGAGCCTAATTAATTAAACTCTTTTAATTAATTAAAATAAAAACCCAATTCCTTAATTGTTAAGGAGTGTTTCCTACATTTATAAATAAGAGAAGTCTTATTATGGGTGTAGTGGTTGTTGACTGTTACACAACATACGCAATTCAAAAAGTTAGAGAGTACGTTCTTTTCTATAGAGATAGAAAATTAGGGTTTGAGCCAAAATACACATCTTCTTGAATCTTTATCTTTCTTAGTGGATCACCTCTAGAGGCCAAACACTTGGGTGGCTAACATTGATCAAAGGAAGGAACCAAACCCGGTGGATTCAAGTTGAACGTGAAAAGGATTGGAGGTGAACTTGTACCTAAGGAAGCTTAAATCTTCAATGGTATGATTCTTGTTCTTTCTTTTTCGTTTAATTAATAATTGTACATAAAGGGTGATCCGGGTATATGATTTGTAAAATTTTAAAACTCTGATTTTTCCACGTTTTCGCTTATTTTTTCCAATTTGATTGTGTTCATGAATATTACAAACCTAACAATTAAATCAATAATTGAGACGACAAAGTTATTCATATTATTAAATTGCAATATTTACAATGTCTAGAAGTTCTGTCAATGAGAGGTTTGGTCATCTAATTGCGCGCCAATAAGGAGAAATCCTTATCGAAAAGCCCCCTCTTTCCTAGGAATGACCTGATTGTTAAATATTATGAATTATAATATTAATGATGAATAAGATTGTGTTGATTAAAGATGAAATTGATAGTTCCATTGTGTTGAAATTATTAGTGTTAGTGAAAATCGACATTTATTTCAATGATAATTGATGTCTGGGGGTTATATTGATAAATCAGGTAATTAATCGGATAAATGAGCAATTAATTGCTACTAATTCACATTCTTATATAACTATTTGTTCACATGTGTGTACTATTGAATCACATTCTTGTACTATTAGGGGAGTTGGTGCAAGATTGATAATACTTGCATGACTAAGTTAAAAATAGAGGTATAGATGAAGGTACTATACTGTAATTGTTTTTTCACATGATTAGAACTATTGAGTCACATGATTTACTATTGATTCACATGATTTACTATTATGGGAGGTGGTGTAAGTTTGATAATACTTGCAGGACTAAATTAAAAAGGAAGAAAAAGGGGAAGGTATTATACTGTAATATTTCGAGCCTCAAAATTTACAATTATTGAAACTATATTTTCCTATAAATAGAAGCTCATTCTTCCTTCATTTCTCACTAATTCACTAAAGCTTTAGAGCAATTATTATAGAGAGAAATTATAGAGAGAAAGAAGAAGAGAAGTCTGCTACCTCTCTACTCCAGTATCCAGTTTCTTTCTAAGGTAAGGGGTTTATTTCTTTTGTATTCATGAAGAGAGTTATTGTTATTCCATTCCTTATTATTATGTTGGAATAACCTGTCTATGCGAAGTACCGCATACATGGTGAAATTCTTTTGTTATTTCATTCTTTATTATTCTCATTAGAATAACACATGCATGCGTCTATCGCATGCACGTGAATTTCGTTATTAGTCCATTCTTTATTATTCTATTGGAATATCTTGTCTGTGCGGTTTACGCATGACCTGGTTCCATTCTTTATTATTCATTGGAACATCCGGCTCGTCTGCATGCGGATTACGCATGACACTGGTTCCATTCTTTATTATTCTGTTGGAACATCATGTCTCAGTCGGTGGATTACGCATGACCGGTTCCATTCTTTATTATTCTCGTTGAGAATAACTTTTATGCATCAGTGATCTATCGCATGCTGGTAAATTCTTACATTATTCCATTCTTTATTATTCTCATTGGAATAACTTTGTCTATGTGGATTACCGCATGCATGGTGAATGATCCTTTGTACTCATATGAATAGTATTTTCATTCAAAATGGGTTTCTTCTAGGCGATTTCATAATTTTTACGACCCTCAAAAATTTCGGAAAAATTGAAATGATAATTTGATGAGTTTTCTAGATTGTGTCCAAAATGGCAATTTTGGATGTATAATTAAGAGTTATGGATTTTATGGAAAAAGACTATTTTAAAAGTAAACCCTTATAACTCTTTGTGGTTAACTCCAAACTTGGTGAAATGTTTATTGGGAGTACATGTATATAACAGGACTATACCTGTAAATTTTGAATTTTTGGACAAAAGTACAATTTATGATAAATGTCTAAATATTAATAGATTTTGGCCATATGAAAAATAGTAAATGAATTTTAAAAATTTCGAGAAAAATATATGTTCAATATGGGACTATATTCTGTTAAATCCCAGAAAAAAAATATTTTGGGACTGATTTGGTATTTTTCATGAAAATGAACTAGTTATGAGTAAATGAATTAAATATGTTATGTGAAGTAACAAAAATGGAAAATAGGATTTTATGTCTTGGGAATCCTATATAGGGTATATGCAAATTTTTTATGAGGGATTTGATCATTGGTGATGAAATCTTATGGGTATGGCATTTTTAAATGATTAAAATGCATTATTTGGTAAAGTGTAAATAATAGAAATAAATTATTTATAAGTTTAAGAAGTGATTAAAATATTAATAATATTAGATTATGAGTTTATTAAGTGATTGAGAATATTTGGATAAATTTAATGTCTTTAATATTTATCCTTGATTTCGTTTGATTATTGCATATATCATTGTCATCATCCTCATGCTTATATTGTGATGAAAGTCATCTTTGGCTTACGTGCATAGATGGACTTGGTATGATTATGACTAGAGATTATTCAGTATAATCATGACCGTAATGTTACGAATGATGTGGTAAAAGTCCTCATTGACTGGTAGTGCATTGATGGACAATTTTTGGAATGATTATGACCAGAGATTATTCGGTATAGTCATGACCATTGATGATTTAATGAATATCCTTGGCCCGTAGTGCAGGGATGATTCGATGATGTGGTTTATTTATTGTTTGAGTCTCAAATGATAAAAATTGATGAAAATATTTTAAATCATAGAAGATAGTAGATATTATGCTCTACTTGACTCTTCTAATGGATTGCTTATTCCACTGCAGTTAAACTTGATGTCTATTGTATTTTATGAGTTTAACATTGTTGAAGGCTAATGATAATTTATTCTGCATTATCTTAGTCATAATATTTCTTACTGGGCTAGTTGAGCTCACCCTTTCTTTCATTGTTCTCTTCAGGAAATGAGAATATAGCTGGGACGAGTCGGGGAATGGAGTGACGGTCCAGATGATAGCATTAGTAGTCCTTACTATTCTGTTAAATAGTGTGATAATAAATGTAATGAGGACTCCATTGAGTGTGGATATTGTCTAAATGACAATATTTGTATTAAAACTCATAGCATATGTTTTGTCGTATATTACACGACGTTTGTATAATTAAGTTTGTATTTGAATTTTGTACCATGTAAGTGGCGACCCAAGATGGGTAATGTATACCTGTTTTGGGGGCGTCACACATGCCCTACAATCTGGCTTACTTCTTGCAGTCTTCGTTCGAATTCTGTTTTCAAAACAATTGTCTTGGTTTTGGTCTCCTTCTCACACAAGTGTTCCATTATTTGAACCTTCATCTAACCAATCATCAATCTCAACACGTTCCCACTATCAATATCATATCCCACCTCAATCTGCCACCACAACCCATTATTTTTAAACCTCTTGATAATGAGAATATTGAAACTACCATCAACATGACTTTAAAAATTGACTCACTCAATAGTATGAACCAACTTCTGTTGCAACATCAAACTCTAATGTTGGAAAAATTAGAAGATCTTCAGCTCTCTCTACACACTGTCAAATATGTGGTCTGTTTGTTACTTGAGCACAACAACATGCTAATGGATCCTTTCAATGCCGATACCATGCCTGCCTTCACTGATCCGATTCCTCCACAAGAAGATCTTTCCAGCAATATTCCTGATCTTTCTCACTTCTCTCCTCTAAATTTGGAGGATATCTAACTATTTGCTTAAATTTGTCTAACTAACTATTCGGATAACTGTAATCCTTAATCCCTTACCCATCTCTTACTACACTAACTACCACTGCTACTAGTACTACTACTACTACTCCTTATCCTTTTATATTTTTTTGGTTAACTAACTCTCATTGCATGTTTTTCTAACATACTTCCTGCAGTTTTCAACTTTTCTTTTACCCCGTCACTTTTTATGATGACAAAGGGGGAGAAGAAAAATATGGATGAACTGCTATGAATGGATTATAAACTGCTATTAAACTATGCATGAACTGCTATGAATGGATTATGAACTGCTATGAATGGATTATAAACTGCTATGAATGGATTATAAACTGCTATGAATGGATTAAACTGCCATGCGATTGAACATATATTGTTATAAAAGGTTCATAGTTTAAGGGGGAGTTTTTTTAAAAAAAACTAAAAATATTTTTATAATTGTCATCATCAAAAAGGGGGAGATTGATAGGTATTATTTATTTTATATATTTTGATGATAACAATTATGTTTTAAATAAATAGGTAATTATTTATTTATTTTCCTTATTATTTTTATTATTCCATTTTTACTTGAATTAATTTTTATTCACCTTGATAAATTATATGTCAAGTGTTAAATAAATTAATTCATATAATATTCAAGGCAAGGAAACCCTATTTCTTTTTTTTTCCAAAGTAAAATTGGGTAAAATATTTTTATGCATTTATACTTCATATATACTAAAACATATTATATAATATTATACTTATTATAATACCGGATATATATTACTACAATATATATATATATATATATATATATAAGCCAAATTGATACATATTTTATAACTTATATATATATATTATAATACCAGATATATATTACTATAACTTATATATATAAGCCAAATTGATACAAGAGTATCTATTAATTAATGCATGCATGTGAAACCGTATGTGCAACTGACATTCAAATTGGGACTTAATAATAGGAGTATGTGTGCTGGCAACTTTATTTTGTCTTAACAAAACCATGTCTACTAAGAAGGTTTTCTATGGTCAAAATAATAAATGCAAAGAAGTTGATTTTCGGCCCGGGAGGATTTTTCTCTTCTTCCGCGTGGAATTACTTTTGATCTGGTCCGTTAATTTCAAATTTTATTGATCAATACCGAGCATTCAAAAATCAATTTTCAAAATTACAATTTTGCCCCAACCTCAAAATTTTCTATAAATAGGGAGTATTTCATTCATTTGGTTTTTACCAATTTAGTGAAAAGAAAATCATACTCTCCTTGCCTACATTCTCTCTAAGCTTTATATCTCTTCTTACAAAAGTTCTGAATTTTTGAAGAGAAAAATTGGTCCAAGAATTGAGATAAGTTTGATTTCTGTTAAATTATTTCTTACTTGTGTTTTATCTATAGATATACAAATACATATTGTTCTACACAATTCTATATATCCATATTTCATCTATTTATCAACTAAAAGGATACTTGGGCGCCGCAAGGCTACGAAGATAAACCTCTACGGAGAGGAATCCGACCTTACGATTCCTTATAGTCTTCAGTAACCTTTTATTGATATTATTTATATAAATATCGTAAAATAGATATGACACTTGATAGCTCAAAATAACACTGAGATACTGCTCCGAAAAGTGTAGTCATCCGAACCGGATTTGAGAATCGTAGTGATCTATTGAAAATATTTATATAAATATCAATTGTGAAAATTATAAATTCTCTCATATTTGGCGCCGCAAGGCTACAGAGATAAACCTCTAGGGAGAGTTATCTGATCGTACGATTCCCTATAGTACTAAGTGACACTATTTATAAAAGTTCACATAATAGATAAAATATTCTTATATATTATTTGAGTTAAACAAGTAATATTTGTTACATCAATTTGTGCTTAACTGAGATTATATTTGATAAACATTGATACTTGGTAAAAACTAACTAAGAAACAATTTTATATTATCCATAGAAATACACTCTTTATTTTATAGAATTGTTAATTTTTTTTAAAAAAGTGCTTTAATATTATATACTTGCTTAATCAGAAGCATAAATGGATCTAAACAAAAGTTCTATCTGCTTTAAAGAAGCTTATTATTGAATATAAAAGTCATTAAACTTTTATACTGATATATTTGTTCTTAATTTTCTATCTGCTTATTTGAGAAGCATTATTCAATACTTAAATCTTATTAGCTTATTGAAAAAGCACTTTGTTGTAAGCTTATTTGTAAATAGAGAAAGGATTAGAGTTAGTTTATTTTATGTACCTATGAGAAAGACGAGTAATTCTTCGACTAAGACCAAAGTTTTAGAGAGGTCAGCAGGAAGTTGAGTCTCTCGTGTACTTGTGAGGTGAGGAAGAAGCTGTTGTTTCAAGACCATATCATAGAATAGAACTAAGCTCAAAAGGGTGGTTCAACTAGACTTGAGGAAGGAGCGGGGAGCTTGCTGTCCAAGATAGAATAGTTGAATAGTTGATAGTTTGTCTATAAAACTTTGTAAAGGCTTCTCTGCCTATTGAAGGAGTTGTTATTACAGATAGTAATAGGATCTCAAGTTCCAAGTAGGAACTTGAAACTGGACGTAGCAACATACCAAGGGGTGTATGTTGTAAACCAGATAAATCTATGTGCATTGTGATTAAATTTTTATTATGTTGCATGTTAATTGCTAAAACTGCTAACTAACGACTAAAAATTCAAAAAAGGCCTAAATATAATTTTTTAAATTGTAATAATCTATTCAACCCCCCCCCCCCTTCTAGATTATTATTGACCTTTCATTCCTGAAAGTATTCGTCATATTAAAGAGGTAGAGTTTATTAAACAGGAACAGAACAACATGACTATGTCCCAGTACGAGGCTAAGTTCGCGGAGTTGTCTAGGTTTGCACCTCATTTGGTAGAAAATGAGGAACTTATGACGCGGATATTTTTGAGAGGTCTAAAACCCAAAAATCGTTAGTATCTTATTTCTCACAAATTTTCTCTATATTCAGATGTTGTCAATAGGGCTCAATTATTAGAGCGAGATAATGAGTATGTTCAACCGAGGGACCACAACCAGGGTCATTCCGGTGGCAACAGTCATCAGAACAATGATAACCAGCGGGGAGGAAAAAATATGGACAAAAGCGGTAACCACTCTGGTGGTAATCGTAGCCATTATAGTAGAAGAAGCGAGTCGGGGGGAGATTTCAATAAGAGAAGGTACAACAACGACAACGTGAAGACGTCAGCACCAGCATCAACTGTTTCTAGGGGAGGAGAACGACCACCGGTCGTATGTTATAAATGCGGGAAAGAGGGACACATCGGCCCAAACAATTCAAGGTATGTTATAACTATGGAAATGAAGGTCATATAGCTCAAAATTGTTCTATAGTAAAACCAAGTCCAACGAGAATGGTGACCTCAAAGGCTATATTGGACAAGTCAAAGTCAGCGGTTACTTGAAGAGCGTTTGTCATGGCTGGCCAAAACGCAAGGAACCCGAACGAGGTGATCACGGGTAAGCTAATCATAAACATTTGGGAAGTTTATACCTTACTAGATACCAGTTCTACCCATTCTTTTATCTCTCCTGCTTGTGCTCAACTTTTGAACTTGACTCCGGAGAAATTAGTCTTTGACTTATCTGTTGAGACTCCGTTAGGAGAAACTTTCATTACATCCACTGTTTATAAATCTTGCTTGATCCAAGTTGGCACCATCACATTACCTGTTGATCTTATCTCTTTAAAGATACTTGCATTTGATGTGATTTTAAAGATTGATTTGTTAACTACTCATCATGCCAAAATTGATTATTTTCGTAAGGTTGTTAGTTTTCATATCCCTAATCAACCTGTTATGCGAATTCAAGCAACCAAACCACTAAAGTCAATCACTGTCATATCAAGCCATAAAGCCATTCATTTATTAAAAAATGGATGTCAAACTTTCTTAGCCCATGTCATGGACTTGAACAAAAATATGTCAGATTTGATAATATTTCTATTGTTAGTGAATTTCCTGACGTATTTCCTGAAGAACATCCCGGTCTACCCCCAGAACGTGAAGTTGAATTCTTTATTGACCTTGAACCTGGTACAAAACCCATTTCTAAAACCCTATATCGAATGGCTCCTATTGAACTTCAGGGGTTAAAGGTCCAACCATAGGAGTTATTAGACATCGATTTTCACTCGTCCTTGTACATCTCCTTGGGGTGTTCCTGTTTTATTCGTAAAGAAGAAAGACGGGAGTATGCAACTTTATATTGACTACTGGGAATTAAACCATGTCACCATCAAGAATAGGTATCTGCTACCTCACATTGATGACCTATTTGACCATTTTCAAGGAGCACAATTCTTTTCAAAAATAGATCTTCGTTCTGGATATCAGCAACTAAAGATTAAAACTAAGGATATTCCGAAGACTGCCTTTAGAACTCGGTACGAGCATTATGAATTCTTAGTCTCTTTTGGATTGACTAATGCTCCTACTGCTGTCATGGATATGATGAATCGTGTGTTTAAGGAATATTTGGATCAGTTCGTTGTTGTCTTTATTAATGACATCCTCGTCTATTCCAAAAATCGTGAAGATCATGAGTACCATTTGAAGCTGGTACTTCAAAGGCTTCGTGAAAGATAACAAGTTATATGCCAAGCTAAAAAAATGTGAGTTCTGGCTTGAGAAAGTAGCATTTTTAGGGCACGTGGTGTCAAAACATGGAGTATTTGTTGACCCGGTGAAGATTGAAGCAATACAAAGTTTGGAGCAACTGAAGTCGGTGATCGAAGTACGTAGCTTTCTGGGCTTAGCTTGTTATTATAGGAGATTCGTGGAAGGATTTTCTTGAATCGCTACTCCATTAACTCAGCTAACTCAGAAAGATATAAAATTCGTATGGAGCGAGGAATGCGATAAGAGTTTCTAAGAGCTCAAGAGGAGACTCATTTCGGCACATGTTCTAACAATACCATCTGGTTCGGATGGATTTGTTATCTACAACAATTCTTCAGGCAAAGGGTTAAGATGTGTTCTCATGCAACATGGGAAAGTAATAGCCTATGCCTCTCGACAACTCAAAGAATATGAGAGGAATTATCTTACTCATGATCTAGAGTTGGCAGCAGTCTTATTCGCGTTGAAAATCTGGAGACACTACCTATATGGGGAGAAAGTGGAGATCTATAGAGATCATAAAAGCCTCAAATATTTCTTCACCCAAAAGGAACTCAACATGCAACAACGACGTTGGCTCGAGCTGTTGAAAGATTACGACCATACCATTCAACATCATCCTGGAAAAGCAAACGTGGTAGTTGATGCATTGAGTAGAAGATCGTATGTGGGTACGAGTACGATGTTGTTAACACAAAGACCCATTTTATACGACTTACAAAGGATGGAGATAGAGTTAAAGGCTCCAAGTACCCACGTGATGATATCAAATATACGAGTAGAACCGACTTTAATCGATAAAGTTAAACTTGCTCAAGCCACAGACCCAGAGCTGATACGTATGAAGAAGAAAGTACAAGAAGGTGTTATTCCAGAAGCAAGAATCGATGAAGAAGGAATACTTCGAGTCAACTCCAGACTTTGTATTCCTAACGATTCTGACTTGAAGCATAGAATCATGAAGGAGGCACATAACACACCGTTTGCAATCCATTTTGGGAGTAACAAAATGTATCATGATCTTCGACATATATTTTGGTGGAGCAATATGAAGAGAGGGATCACAGAGTTTATCTCGAGGTGTTTAACTTGTCAACGTGTAAAGGCGGAGCATCAAGTGCCAAAGGGTCCATTGCAACCACTTGAGATTCTGAAATGGAAGTGGGAACACATTACCATGGATTTCATTACGGGTATTCCCAAGGTTTCTCAAGGCATAGATGCAATTTGGGTTATTATTGATAGATTAACCAAGTCTGCTCATTTCTTGCCGATACGGGAGACTTATTCCCTTGAACATCTTTCTCGTATATACGTGAATGAAATTATGAGATTACAACGCATGCCAGTATCCATAGTTTCGGATAATGACCCAAGATTCACTTCACAATTTTGGGTTAGCTTACAGAAAGCTATGGGCAGGGATTTACGATTCAATTCAGCATACCATCCTCAAACGGACGGGCAATCAGAAAGGACTATTCAAACTCTTGAAGATCTGTTAAGACTCTGTGTCCTAGATTTCAAAGGAAGTTGGGATAAGTACTTGCCATTAGTGGAATTCTCCTACAACAATAGTTATCAAACAAGTATAGGCATGACTCCATTCAAGGCGTTGTATGGACAAAAGTGTCGTTCTCCAGTATGCTGGGATGAGGTTGGTGAAACAATGTTGTTGGGACCAGAATTGGTACACATGACTACAGAAAAGATCCAAATGATTCGACAATGTATACAAACTGCACAGGATCGATAAAAGAGTTATACGGATCTTCATCGAAAGGATGTGGAATTTAATATTGGGGATCATGTATTATTACGTATTGTTCCATGGAAGGGAGTTACAAGATTTGGGAAGAGAGGAAAGCTCAATCCCTAATTTGTTGGTCCATTTGAGATTCTTGACCAAA
This sequence comes from Panax ginseng, assembly GCA_020205605.1. Lineage (NCBI taxonomy): Eukaryota > Viridiplantae > Streptophyta > Magnoliopsida > Apiales > Araliaceae > Panax > Panax ginseng. The sequence continues at coordinate 117,190,475 of CM035133.1, read as the reverse complement.
TAGGAAATGTGGCTTATAGACTCGCATTACCTCTAAGCATGTCTCGTTTTCATAATGTTTTTCACATATCTATGCTTCGTAAATATGTGAAAGACCCAAATCACATTATTGAGTTAGAACCAGATGAGATAGCCGAAGATTTAACGTACGAGGAGGTACCTGTCAAGATCTTGGATAGGAAGGAGCATATTCTACGCACAAAGGTTATACCATAAGTTAAGGTTTTGTGGAGGAATCATGCTATTGAGGAAATGACTTGGGAGTTGGAATCGGAAATGAAAGCAAGTTACCCTCACCTTTTCGAAACACCAGGTACGTATGTCAATTTCGAAGACGAAATTTTAAAGGAGGGGAAGTTGTAAGACCCTAACTTTTTATAAATAAAATTAAATTTCCTCAATTCATTATCTTGAAATAATAAGGTGTTAATTTGATATAATGTTTTGGTTATGGGTGAAATGTGCAAATTTTGCAAAATAAACAAGTGGTTATAAAATATTCATTGTTATCGTGGAATATTCGTTTGGTCGTGGAATATTCTTATTATCGGGGAACATTTGTACGACGACACAACCATTTGTGGGCCCCATAACGAAAAACGGTCAGATGAAGAAAATGACAAGTTTGAGTTTTTATAAATAACGGCGTAGTTGTTACCGTTAACACTGTTAGAATACCCGATGGTTAAAATACAGTAATACGTGTGGTTGCATAGTAGCAAATGGTATTGCACAATATTTTTGGATTATTGAATCTTACGTAAGAAGGCACTACTCAATAATTGTTACAATAATTACTGTTCAATATTTTATTTTATTGATTCAATAGTTACAACGTTGATATTTTATATTATTGTTGTTTCAATAATTGTTACTGCACAGTATTTCCCATTATCAGATCAATAATTCATATTATTTAAATAATATTATTAGATAACATTATTGGCAATGTCTAAGAAAGTTCTATCTAGGAAGGGAGTTTGGTCATCTAATTGCGCGTTAGTAAGGAGAAATCCTTATCGAAAAGTCCCCTCTTTCCTAGGAACAACCTGGTTGTCAGTATTGTGATTCTTTAATATTATTTATGAATAATTAATTATTGATTTATATGAGAAAGAAAATATTTATTTTTATGTGGATATAAATGAAAGAATTAATGTTGAAGTGTTTTATAATATTTTGTCGGAATGGAGGTATTAAAAATCATCTGTATGTAGATTTCGGGCATTTTCTGTTTGGAATTTGGAAAATCTTTCTTCTACAAAGTTGTAGAGAATTAAATTTCCTATGGAATAAACATGAGATTTGAATTTTTCTGATAAAAGAGCTATTTATTATTAATTATTGAAGTTTCTGAGTATTGTTTAAATTTAAAACATTTTGGTGGAGATTTTCTAGAATAGGTGGTCCCCACTTTTGGTTGGTGAGAAATGTGCTAAAATTTTATTTCAAAAGTGGTGTGCATGAATAATAGCAGGTAAAGCCACCAGGTAGTAGGTTAAGTCTGCTTTGGCGTTCTAGCATTTTCCTATAAATAAGGTGCTTAGTTAGAATTGAAAATCATACCAGAATCAGAAGTTTTCTCTCTCTATAATATCGAGTGTTTTTTTGTGAGTATTTAGATACTTTGAGAGTTACTATTTAGTGCAAGTTTCCTTCAACATTATATTCGATATTTCGGTCAGAAGTATTGTTCTTTTGAGGTAAGGGATGTTATTTTCTTCGTAAATGATGTTATTTCTTTTAATATCATTATACCGAAATATAAGTATGATTTTTCTTGTGGAATTTCTACCTTTTCGTGTCGGGGTTACTATTCACCGAAAAATGAAATTTTTTCTTCTTTGTCCAAGATGTCTATTTTAGTTACTATCTTTGATTGTATCCATATTTTGATCTTCATTCTTGAATTTTACTCCACTATGGTTTATTATGGAGTATTTTTGAACTTGGATTATCTAAAGTACGAATCCCTAATCTTTGTCCTTTTATCTAACTAGATTCATTCAAAATGTTTTTCATCATCCTTAATCTTTAATGGTGATACTTGATGAATATATTTGGCCTGGAGTGCAAAGATGAATGATTACCTGATGAATATTTTTGGCCTGTAGTGCAAAGATGGACAAGTGTTGAGATGAACATGACCAACTGTTGATATAAATGAATATCTTTGACCCGTAAAGCAAAGATGAATTTTTGCTTCAAGATGTATATTGATTGATGTTACAGGGATCAAATATTGATGATGGACTTTTAAATCATAGAAGACAGTAGATTTTATTCTCTACTAAACTATTCTAATGAATTGTTATTTTCGGTGCGAATATTGATATAAAACTTGTTATCCATTATATTTTATCTGATTTGTTGAAGGCTAACGATAATTTGTTATTCATTATCTTAGTTATAATATTTTTTACTGGGCTAGTTGAGCTCACCCTTTTCCTTTCTGGTCCATTTTTCTTCTCAGGAAGCGAGAATATAAAGGGAAGTAGTCGGGGTGTGGAGTTATGTTCCATGACAGTTGTTATAGTAGTCCTCACTATTTTGTAAAATAATGTATCAATAATTGAAATGAGGACTTATTTGAGTGTGGATATTGTCTAGAAGACAATATTTGTATTTAAACTCATAGTTTATGTGTTGTCATATTTTGCACGACAATTGTATTAATAAAGTTGTAGTTGTTTCTGTACCATGTATTTGGCGACATAGAATAGGTAATGTATACCTATTTTGGGGGCATCACACTAGTTCTGACGTCTTTCCATCATTATTGAATCTACACTTCTTGAAATTTCCACTTCTATTATCTTGGCCAGAATTACCACTGAAGTGGTTACCATTTCTGGCATGTTGACTTTCTCCACGTTTGTTTTCACCACTTTGATGACTGCTGCCACTAGTATTATTGTTTTGTCGGCTGCTATTTCTTGGTTGGGTTAACTCATTATCATTCTCTAATAATTGAGCCCTATTCACAACATCTGAATATAAGCAAAGTTTGTGAGAAATGAGGTATTGACGTATTTCGGGTTTCAAACCTTGCAGAAACATTCAAGTCATTCTCTCCTTATTATCAACCAAATGGGATGAAAACCGGGATAACTCCGCAAACTTAACCTCATATTGCGATACGGTCATATTGTTTTTCTCCAACTTGATGAATTCCACCTCCTTCATGTGACAAATACTTTCGGAAAAGTACTTGTCGTTGAACAATTTTTGGAACTTCTCCCAAGACATCTTGAGTACGGTAGGCTGAGTACGTTTTACAGATTCCCACCAATAATCTGCCTCTCCTCATAACATGAAGGTGGCAAAAGGAACATTTTGCTCATCGAAGCATCCCAAGACATCAAATATCTTGGTGATCTGCTTTATCCACGTCTCTGCCTTAAGTGGTTCTAGCTTTCCTAAAAAATCAGGTGGTCCCAGCTCCTTGAATTGCTTGGCGGTGATCGTCCGAGAGTTGTCAGTGTTTCCACGTGTATTTTGAACATGAGTCTCTCTTACTTGGTGTTGCACGAATTGCAGAAAGCTCCTAAACATTCCTTCATTCATCATTTAGTCGGTGTTGTTGTGTACATGAGGATTATTGCCTTCCTGATGCACATTATCCTGGTTATTGATCATCAGTGACTCAACGATCTTATGTGCTCCATTGCTTATCTCAACATTTTCGGATGTCATTTTTAAACACTGCCACAAAACAAGGGTTAACTGACATGCCACATATTATCCCTATATTCTGACAGACCAATTAAATAACAAATAAGTTTAGGTAGGTCATACTAGAGAAGGATTTACCCGTCTCTCTCCTCCTAGTTATAGTCTCATATCTCAGCCAGGGATCATATCCCTAAGCTCTGATACCAACTGTGACGCCCCCAAAATAGGTATACATCACCATTTCTGAGTCGCCAAATACATGGTACATAATTCAAATGCAACTTAATCATACAACTATCGTGTAAAATACGACAAAACATAGTTTAGAGTTTGAACACGAATATTGTCTCGTAGACAATATCCAAACTCAAATAGAGTCCTCATTACAATTATTATCACACTATTTCATAGAATAGTGAGGACTACTATAGCCACCATCTCGAACCATCACTCCATTCCCCGACGAGTCCCAGCTATATTCTCATTTTCTGAAGAGAACAATGAAAGCAAAGGGTGAGCTCAACTAGCTAGTAAAGAATATTATGACTAAGATAATACAGAATAAATTATCGTTAGCCTTCAACAGTGTTAAACTTATAGAATACAATAAAAAACAAGGTTAACTGCAGCGGAACAAACAATCCATTAGAAGAGTAGAGTAGAGCATGATATCTACTATCTTCTATGATTTAAAAGTTTATCATCAATTTTATCGCTGAGACTCAGCTCAATAAATAATCCACATCACTGAATTATCCATGCACTACGGGCCAAGGATATTTGTTATTATCACATCCACGAATCATCCATGCACTACGGGCCAAGGATATTTGTTATTATCACCAATGGTCATGATCATGCCAACAACTGTTCATCAATGCAGTACGGGCCAATGAAGACTCTTACCACGTCATTTGTAACATTACCGATCATGATTATACCGATACATAGTCATAATCATACCAATCAACAGTCTATCTATGCACTACGAGCCAAAGATGACTTTCATCACAATATAAACATGATGATGATGACAATGATATAAAAATTTAATAAAGTAAGAGCAAGGATAAATTTTAAAGATTTATAAATCAATTTATCCGGAGTTCAAGAATGCCCAAATTGTCAACATGATAACTGCTTTGTGGAGTAAAATTGAAGAATAATATTCATGTATCAAAAATAACTTGGACAAAAAAGAAATCAATTTTGTCATGAATAGTACCCCGGTATGAAAAGATCAAAATTTAACAAGAATGTTCAGAAAAATATTCTTGTGAAATGATACTAGCTGAAACACAAATTTTAAGGATATTCTACTAATTTCAAGGAGTATAGAAGCAATAATTAACAAAATGAGTGTAGAATTCGGAATCTAAAATGAAATAATATTACTTACATACTATAAAGTATGGAGGAAAATATTATTTTTTATGAATATTGAACAAAAATAATATCCCTTACCTTAAAAGGAGAGTACTTCTGACTGATATAGCGGGGATATTCTTGAAGAAAACTTATACTATTTTCTACGCTCAAAGCTATCTTAAACTCAAAAGAAATACGCTCAATATTATGGAAGAAGAATTCTTTGATTCTGGTGTGATTTTCAAATCTAAACTAAGCATCATATTTATAATAAAATGGCAGGGCACTATTTAAGAAAATCACGGACGCGCAGTAAAATTTTAGGACGAAGTTCACGGGTTAATTTTTCAGCATTTGTTTTTTTTTTCAAGGTGTTGGCCAATGAGGAAGGACTAGCACAAGTCAACTGTCTCATTTGCAAGTTATTGAATAGGAATAGAATTTTGGCTAATAAGCTTTCATCCTGCTAAATAGATTACCCTACTTGAGGGTCACCCCTTTCATAATTTAATTCGCACATTTCCAAAATCAAATAGAACAAATACTAATTTAAAAAGATAATTGAACAAACATCTTTCACTCATCAATTATTATTCTTATCTTTAATCAACATGAACTTATTCATAATTAATATTATAAATCGCAATATTAATAACCACATCATTCCTAGGAAACAGGGGGCTTTCCGATAAGGACTTCTCCTTATTGGCGCACAATTAGGTGACCAAACCCCTTTCCTCGGCAGAACTTTCTAGACATTGTCAATAATACAAATAATAATATGAATAACTTTGTCGTCTCAATTACTGATTTAATAATATAAAATATTTTGCAGATGATAATGTGACAATAATTGAATCAATAATATGAGATACTATGCAGCAACTACTGTTACAATAATTGAATAAAACTGAGTGGCTTCTCACGTAACAATCAATAATCAAAGATACTGTACAATACCGTGTGCTACTATACAACCACGCGTATTACTATATTTTTATCACCGCATATTTCAACAATTAACAGTAAAACTTTTGCCGTTATTTTTATAAAAAAGATATTTCTATCATTTTTTAACTCTGAAAGTAATTCTATTGTGGGGTGCACCAATTATTGTGCCATCGTATGAATATTTCCCGACCAAACGAATATTTTATGACAACTTACTTACTTTGCAAAATTTATAAATATTACCCACAACTATTACATTATATCAAATCCACACCATAATATTCAAAATGATATTTAGAGAAAATTCATAAAAGTTGGGGTCTTACAACAGGGTCAATGTACTCAACTACCTCTGCAGCTGATAAGGAATAAGCAACAAAATTTGAATAAGCATATCTCTTTTGTTGCCGCACTGTCCTCTTTGCTCTGTGTCTAGTGAGACTATACTGAATTTTCACATGTTCCTCCTATGGAATTACATTCTTATCTACAACAGTAGTAGTAGGCACATGATCTAAACTATGCTGTAATTACTGAACCTAAGGAGAATTTACTTCAAGCTCCACCTTCTGACTAACACTATCATTCGAAAAGCACAACTGAATTGCTGAAAGTGCTTTATCATTATGTTTTCCATTCTGGCTCAGACATCTCGTTAGCTTTCTTCGTCTCTCAATTCATATCAGACATATCTATAGGCTTTATTGGCTTCCCTACAATGACTTTCTTCAAGCCTTGCTGAGTAAGAACAGCTTTCATCCGAACCTGCAAAAGACTAAAACTAATATTCCCATCGAATTTCTCAATATCAAATTTTGATTATGAAGTCAAACTCAATGCCATAGTATGGATTGATAATAACCAAGCTTTGATACCAGTTTGTTATGAAAAATTATGGAAAATTCAATAAATCAACATAGAAAGATAAAGACAATAACACAAAATTTTACGTGGAAACCCAAATCAGAAAAAAAACCATAGAGAAGGCAGAAGAAATCTACTAAATAAATATCTGAAGAGTACAAGATAAAGAAAGAAAACTATGAGAATTCTTAGAATGTTTCTGAATGTATCTGAATGTCTGAATGACTCTTCTCTAAACTCCTAGCACCTATATTTATAGGCCATAGGAAAATTCATAACCAAATAGGATTAGAAATACTAAATTGAGTATAGGTAATAAAAATAACTTTCCTAAACCAAAACAGATTCTAGGTAATACATAAATCCAAATCCAATAAGGATTCATGTTATACCCAACATTTCACTATCAAGGATTATCCACAACATCTAACTAAAACATAAACTAATTAACACAAAATAACACTACAAGAAAAAGGTCTAGCAGCGACCAACAATATCAGAGACCGCTGTTTAGGATTAGAAATACTAAATTGAGTATAGGTAATAAAAATAACTTTTCTAAACCAAAACAGATTCTAGGTAATACCTAAATCCAAATCCAATAAGGATTCATGTTATACCCAACAGTTCACTATCAATGATCATCCACAACATCTAACTAAAACATAAACTAATGAACATAAAATAACACTACAAGAAAATGGTCTAGCAGCGACTAACAATATCAGAGACAGCCATTTGCGGTCGCTGATATGAGAAATAGCGACTGCTTTTGGTGACTGTTACTGAATCTAATCGTTATATAATATTAGCGACCGCATGCGGTCGCTGGTATAATTTTGCCGCCCAAAAATTAGCGCAATATGTTGGCGGGGAAGTTTTTAGCGACCACTAAATATTAACGACCGCATGTGGTCTCTAATATGCGGTCGCTAATAAGTCCATGTCATTACAAAATTACGACCGGGGAAGCGATCGGTAAGGATCCATTATTAAGAGGCGATAGGCAACCGCTTCTTACGGATTTTTTTTTATTGGTATATGGGTAGGAGCAAATATGTAAGTGAATAAATTTAAAGGGACAGATTAATAAAAGAGTTAAATTGGAGAGGGAAAAAAAATATTCATTCATATTCTAAATATAAGTATAGACAAACATATATTCATTATACTTTTATCTTCTAAATTGTATCTAAATATTATTTTATTTAAAATTTCTTTTTTAGTTTAGATTATGAATATTTATTGCAATTTGTAAATAATATTATGATTAGTTCAAGTTTTTTTATTTAACTTCCAACAAAAAAAAATTAGTTAAAATCCGCCCCTGTTGAAAAATTCTAGATCCGCCCCTGGGAGCTGTCGCTGATCCTTTAATACTAGAGAGCTGAACAAATCGAGTTCAGTCAAATAGAAGGAAAAAGAAGAAGAATAATAATAAGAATAACTGTTGTGTGACTTGTGTACGAGAAGAGAGGGAGATCGAAGTGAGAAAAGAGGGAGAAGAGAGCGGGAGAACAAAGACGAGAAATAAGAAGGGTAAAGAGAGCCGCCCATGCCACCCCACCGACCGCCTGAAAGGTCGCTGCCCACCGCCCAAGTCTCTCACAAACAAGTTATATTTTTTATGAATTTATATGTATTTTGCATAGTATTATTGAGAAATCTATGTAATTGAGTGATTGTTAATTATTTATTTTGTTGGTATTGACTGTGACTTGTATAGTTTTCAATTTTAGCTACTGGGTTGTATTAGTAGTGTTTATATGTTTATATATAGGTGTGTTTGATTGGGATATATTTTTTCTGTTAATTTTGTGATCAAATTTCAGAGTATGAAATCATTGAAATTTCGAAGAATGTTTGTAATTTGAAGAAGATGAGTAATTATATATTTAGCATTAGTGGGACAAGAGGTGAATGATTGAATTATTAGTTATTTTAATTTAATATTACTTCATACTTTTTTATCTTGTGATAGGGGATTAATAGTCATATAGACTATTTTTTATTTTGTTTTGGTTATATTATATTGAGAATTTATATATTTCTCTAGGATTGTGTCTTGGGTGCCTACAAATGGGCATATATACATGCCCTCACACATGTGGATAGTCAATATTATAGGGTAGTGTGACGCCCCCAAAATAGGTATACATCACCCATTTTAGGTCGTCAATAACATGGTACAGAAACAACTACAACTTTATTAATACATCATAAAAACTGTGAGTTTAAATACAAATAATGTCTTCTAGACAATATCCATACCCAAATAAATCCTCATCATAATTATTGATACATTATTTTACAAAAATGGTGAGGACTACTAAACAACTTCTAGAATCATCATTCCATACCCCGACTAGTACTCGCTGCATTCTCGCCTCCTGAGAAGAAAAATAGAACAAAAAAGAAAAGGGTGAGCTCAACTAGCCCAGTAAAGAATATTATGACTAAGATAATATAGAACAAATTATCGTTAGTCTTCAATAGGGAAAAAAATCTAATAAAATACAATAGACAACAAGTTTCAGATCAATATTCGCAGCGGAAATAATAATTCATAGAAGAGTTACGTAGATAATGAAATCAACTATTATCTATGAATTTAAAAGTCCATCGTCAATATTTTATCCCTGTAACATCAATCAATATTCATCTTGAATCAAATTTTTATCTTTGCACTACAGGACAAAGATATTCATCAGTCGGTCATGTTCATCTCAACACCTGTTCATCTTTGCACTACAAGCCAAAGATAGTCATTATAAAATCATTTATCTTTGCACTACAGGCCAAAGATATTCAATAATATCATCATTTAGGACTGCAGATGATGAAAAATATTTTAAAGGAAACGAATTCAGTGAAACAAAAGAATAAATATCAAGGATTCGTATTTCAGCTATTTCATGTCCAAAAATACCTCATAAATAATTATAGTGAAGTAAAATTCAACAATGATCAAAATATGGATACAATCAAAGCTAGTATCCATAATAGATATTTTGGACGAAAAAGAAAAAATTTTATTTTTTGATGAATAGTGCCGTATACGTGAATAGTAACCCCGACACAAAAACTTCCAAATTTGATTAAAAGTTCAAACCAATATTTCAGCATAATGATATTGAAGAAAATAATATCATTTAAAAAGAAAATAACATCCCTTACCTCGAAAAGATAGTTCTTCTAGTTGAAACACCGGATATAGGCTATGACTTGAACTTGCACCGTATAACAACACTCAAAGTATTAAAATACTCACAAGAATACGCTCAATATATCGAGAGAGAAAGAGAGAAGATTTCAGTTTCTGGTGTGATTTTCAATTCTAACTTAAGCACCCTATTTATAGAAAATGCTTAGAACACCAAAGCAGAAAATTTAATATAATATTATTATATTTACAAAATTGTCAAACCCACCTCTTGAATCTGAATTCAGCCACCTTGCACATGTTTAATGCGCCCATTTCACCAATCAAAAAAAAACATTTTGTAATTAAAATAATTAAAACTTTCAAAAATCAATTATTTCAGAACTACAGAACTTCAATAATTCATAATAAATAGCTCTTTTATCAGAAAAATTCGAACCACATGTACTTTCTTATGAAATTTCATTCTCTACAACTTTGCAGAAGAAAGTTTTTCCAAATTCCAAACAGAAATTGACCGAAATTCATAAACGGGCGATTTTATAGGCTATAATCAAATTTCGATCAAGAATTGGGGTCAACCGACACACAAAACATGTGTTAATCATTTGATGCCACAAAAATACTCTTCCTCCTCATATACTCATATATCCCACATTCATTGTAAAAATATCACTATTAATATATTATTAAAATAATATATTTAAATGAATTATTTTATCAGAAAAAGATAAAATATTAATTTTCAACAATTGTCACATTAAAAAATTTTCTCCATCTATATCCGCATAAAATCAATATTTTTCTCATCATATAAATCAATAATTAATTATTCACAAATAATATTATAGAATCACATTATTGACAAACGCATACGGTTCGTGGAAGAGGGGTTTTCCAATAAGGATCTCTCCTTAATGGCACGCAATTAGATGACCAAACCTCTCCTTAGACAGAACCTTCTAGATATTGCCAATAATATTATCTAATAATATTATTCAAATAATATGAATTATTGCTCCGATAATAGAAAATACTGTGCAATGACAATTATTAAAACAATAGTAATATAAAATATCAACGCAGCAATTATTGAATCAATAAAATAAAATACTGAACAATAATTACCGTAACAATTATTGAGTAGTGCCTTCTTACGTAAGAATCAATAATTGGTGTAATACCGTGTACTACTGTGTTTTAACCACCGGGTATTCCAACAAGATTATTGGTAATAACTTCTACGTAGATTATTTATAACCAACTTATTCTTGTCGTTTTCTTCATCCAATCGCTTTCCGTTATGGGGCCCACACAAGGCTGCGCCGTCGTACGAATATTTCCCGACAGTAAAAATATTCCACGACCAAACGAATATTCCCTGTCAACAATAAATATTTTAAAACCACTTGTTTGAAATAATTACGCATTTTACCCATAACTTACTACATTAATCAAATCAACCCTTACTATTTCAAGATAATAAATAAAGGAAATTTAATTTCATTAAATAATAAGTTGGGGTCTTACAACCTCCCCTCCTTATGAAATTTCGTCCTCGAAATTGACGTACGTACGTGGTGTTTCGAAAAGGTGAGGATACCTCGCTTTCATTTTCGTTTCCAACTCCCATGTCATTTCCTCTATAGCATGGTTCCTCCACAAAACATTAACTTGTGGTATGACCTTTGTACGTAGGACATGCTCCTTCCTATCCAAGATCTTGACAGGTACCTCTTCGTACGTTAAATCTTCGGCTATCTCATCTGGTTCTAACTCAATAACCTGGTTCGGGTCTTTCACATATTTACGAAGTACAGATATGTGAAACACATTATGAACACGAGACATACTCGGAGGTAACGCGAGTCTATAGGCTACATTACCTACTCGGTCAAGAATTTGAAATGGACCAATAAATCGTGGATTGAGCTTTCCTCTCTTCCCGAATCTTGTAACTCCCTTCCATGGGGCAACACGCAACAATACATGATCCCCAATACTAAATTCCACATCCTTTCGTTGAAGATCCGTATAACTCTTTTGTCGATCTTGTGCCATTTATATACGTTGTCGAATCATTTGGATCTTTTTCCGTAGTCATATGTACCAACTCGGGTCCCAACAATGTTGCTTCACCCACCTCGTCCCAACATACTGGAGAGCGACACTTTCGTCCATACAATGCTTCAAATGGGGCCACACCAATGCTTGTCTGATAATTGTTGTTATAGGAGAATTCCACCAATGGTAAATACTTATCCTAACTCCCTTTGAAGTCTAGGACATAGAGTCTTAATAAATCTTCAAGATTTTGAATAGTCCTCTCTGATTGTCCGTCCGTTTGAGGATGGTATGCCGAACTAAATCGTAAATCCGTGCCAATAGCTTTTTGCAAGCTAACCCAAAATCTTGAAGTAAATCTTGGGTCACGATCCAAAACTATGGATATTGGCATGCCATGCAATCTCACAATCTCATTTATATACATATGAGCAAGACGTTCAAGGGAATAAGTCTCCTGTATCTGTAAGAAATGAGCAGACTTGGTTAATCTATCAACAATAACCGATGCCTTAAGAAACCGTAGGAAGACCCGTAACAAAATCCATGGTAATGTGTTCCTACTTCCATTTCGGAATCTCAAGTGGTTGCAATGGACCCTTAGGTACTTGATGCTCCGCCTTTACAAGTTGACAAGTTAAACACGTCGAGATAAACTTTGCAATCTCTCTCTTCATATTGTTCAACAAAAATGTATGTCGAAGATCCGATACATTTTGGTACTTCCAGGATGGATCGCAAATGGTGTATTGTGTGCCTCCATCATAATCTTGTACTTCAAATCAGATTCGTTAAGAACACAAAGTCTGGAGTGGACTCGAAGTATTCCTTCTTCATCGATTCTCGCTTCCGGAATAGCACCTTCTTGTACTTTTTTCTTCATACGCATCAGCTCCGGGTCGGTGGCTTGAGCAACCTTAACTTTTTCTATTAAAGTTGGCTCTATGCATATACTTGACATCATCGCACTCGTTCCTGCATATGATTTTCTACTTAACGCATCAGCTACCACGTTTGCTTTTCCAGGATGGTATTGAATAGTGTGGTCGTAATCTTTTAACAACTCGAGCCAACGTCGTTGCCGCATGTTGAGTTCCTTTTGAGTGAAAAAATATTTGAGGCTTTTATGGTTTCAATATATCTCCACTTTCTCCCCATATAGATAGTGCCTCCAGATCTTTAGCGCTAAGACGAATGCTGCCAACTCTAGATCATGAGTAGGATAATTCCTCTCATATTCTTTAAGTTTTCATGAGGCATAGGCTATGACTTTCCCACGTTGCATGAGAACACATCCTAACCCTTTGCCCGAAGCATCATTTGTAGATAAAAATCCATCCAAACCGGATGGTATTGTTAGAAAGTCTTAGAAATAAGTCTCCTCTTATGTTCTTGGAAACTCTTCTCGCATTCCTCGCTTCTAAGCGAATTTTGTATCCTTCCGGAGTTAATTTGAGTTAATGGAGTAGCAATTCGAGAAAACCCTTCCACGAATCTCGATAATAACCAATTTTTCCGTGAAAGCTACGTACTTCGGTCACCGACTTCGGTTGCTCCCAACTTTGTATTGCTTCAATCTTCGCCGGGTCGACAGATACTCCATGTTTAGACACCACATGCCCAACGAATGCTATTTCCTCATGCCAGAACTCGCATTTCTTCAACTTGGCATATAGCTTGTTTTCACGAAGCCTTTGGAGTACCAGCTTCAAATGGTGCTCATGATCATCACGGCTTTTGGAATATATGAGAATGTCATCAATAAAGACAACAACGAACCGATCTAAATAGTCCTTGAATACTCGATTCATCATATCCATGAAAGCTGCAGTAGCATTAGTCAATCCAAAAGACATGACTAAGAATTCATAATGCCCGTATCGAGTTCTGAAGGCAGTCTTTGGAATATCCTCAGTTCTAATCTTCAGCTGATGATATCCAGAACGAAGATCGATCTTTGAAAAGAATTGTGCTCCTTGCAACTGGTCAAACAGGTCATCAATACGAGGTAGTGGATACCTATTCTTGATGGTGACATGGTTCAATTCCCGATAGTCAATACAAAGTCGCATACTCCCGTCTTTCTTCTTTACAAATAAAATAGGAGCACCCTAAGGAGATGTACTAGGACGAATGAAACCGATGTCCAACAACTCCTGTAGTTGGACCTTTAACTCCTGAAGTTCAATAGGAGCCATTCGATATGGCATTTTAGAAATGGGCTTTGTACCAGGTTTAAGATCAATAAAGAATTCAACTTCGCGTTCTGGGGGTAGACCGGGATGTTCTTCAGGAAATACGTCAGAAAAATCAATAACAACATAAATATTATTCAAATCTGACGTGTCTTTATTCAAATCCATAACATGGGCTAAGAAATCTTGACATTCATTTCTTAATAAACGAATAGCTTTATGACTAGATATGACAGCGATTGATTTTAGTGGCTTAGTTGCTTGAATTCGTACAACAGGTTGGTTAGGAATATGAAAACTAACAACCTTACGAAAATAATCAATTTTGGCATGATGAGTAGTTAACCAATCAGTCCCTAAAATCACATCAAAAGAAAGTATCTTTAAAGAGATAAGGTCAACAGGTAAGGTGATGGTGCCAACTTGAATCAAATAAGATTTATAAACAGTGGATGTGATGAAAGTTTCTCCTAACGGAGTCTCCACAAATAAATCAAAGTCTAATTTCTCCGGAGTCAAGTTTAAACGTTGAGCACAAGCAGGAGAGATAAATGAATGGTTAGCACCGGTATCAAGTAAGGTATAAAATTCGCAAGAATTAATGATTAGCTTACCCGTGATCACCTCGTTTGGGTTCCTCGCATTTTGACCAGTCACGACAAATGCTCTTCCAAGAACCATTGACTTTGAATTTTCTGGGACAACCTTTTGACTCACCGTCCCCCCTGGACTTGGTTTTGCTATCGTACAATCTCGAGTGATATGTCCTTCATTTCCATAATTATAACATACCTTGAACTGTTGTGGGCAGTTTGGACTGATATGTCCTTCTTTCTCGCACTTATAGCAAATGACCGGTGGTCGTTCTCCTCCCTTGGAACCAGTTGCTGCTGGTGTTGACGTCTTCACATGGTCATTGTTAAATCTCCTCATTTTAAAATCTCCTCCCGACTTGCTTCTTATATTCTCATGGCCATGACTACCACTAGAGTGGTTACCATTTTTGTCCGTCTTTTTCTTTCTCCGCTGGTTATCATTATTCTGTTGACTGCTATCTAGTATGATCCTGGTTATGGTCCCTCGGTTGAATGTACTCGTTATCTCGCTCTAATAATTGAGCCCTGTTGACAACATCTGAATAGAGAAAAAATTTATGAGAAATGAGATACTGACGTATGTCGGGTTTCAAACCTCTCAGAAACATCCGCGTCATACGTTCCTCATTCTCCACCAAATGAGGTGCAAACCTGGACAACTCTGTAAACTTTGCCTCATACTAGGACACCGTCATGTTATTTTGTTCTAGTCTAATAAACTCCACTTCCTTCATATGACGAATACTTTCAGGAAAGTACTTGTCATTGAATAGTTTCTGAAACGTCTCCCAAGACATGCTGAGTGCGGCTGGATGGGTACGCTTCATAGATTCCCACCAGTAATCTGCCTCATTACGGAACATAAAAGTAGCGAATAGAATCTTATGTTCTTCTGTGCATCCCAAGACATCGAATATCTTGGTAATTTTTTTGACCCACGCCTCCGCCTTAATCGGATCTGGCTTTCCCCAGAATTCTGGTGGTCCCAACTCTTTGAACTGCTTGGCCGTGACAAATCGTGCGTTGTTATCATTTCCACCTGTATTTTGTGCACGAGTCTCCCTCGTCTGATTTTTCATGAACTGATCCCGTCGTTCATCATCTGCTTAGTGGCGTTGTTCACAGGAAGAACATTGCCAACTTCTGCACGTTCTCCTTATTGGTGAGTACTGGCGTCTCCATGGTCTCATTTACTCCCTTTATTAACATTCTCAGTCGACATTCTCAAATACTGCCATAAAATAAGGGTTAATTAAGGAAATCAACATATCACATAATATTCCTATATATTGACCAACTAACAAATAAGCTTAGGTAGGACACACTAGCGAAGGATTTACTCGTCTCTCCCCTCCTAGTTTTATTCCCCGATCTCGGCCAGAGATCATATCCCTAAGCTCTGATACCAACTGTGATGCCCCCAAAATAGGTATACATCACCCATTTTAGGTTAAATCAATAACATGGCATGAAACAACTACAACTTTATTAATACATCATAAAACCTGTGAGTTTAAATACAAATATTGTCTTCTAGACAATATACATACCCAAATAAATCCTCATCACAATTATTGATACATTATTTTACAAAAATGGCGAGGACTACTAAACAACTTCTAGAATCATCATTCCATACCCCGACTAGTACTCGCTACATTCTCGCCTCCTGAGAAAAAAAATAGAACAAAAAAGAAAAGGGTGAGCTCAACTAGCCCAGTAAAGAATATTATGACTAAGATAATATAGAACAAATTATCGTTAGTCTTCAACAGGGAAAAAAATCTGATAAAATACAATAGACAACAAGTTTCAGATCAATATTCGTAGCGGAAATAATAATTCATAGAAGAGTTACGTAGAGAATGAAATCTACTATTATCTATGAATTTAAAAGTCCATCGTCAATATTTTATCCCTGTAACATCAATCAATATTCATCTTGAATCAAATTTTCATCTTTGCACTACAGGCCAAAGATATTCATCAGTCGGTCATGTTCATCTCAACAACTGTTCATCTTTGCACTACAAGCCAAAGATATTCATTATAAAATCATTTATCTTTGCACTACAGGCCAAAGATATTCAATAATATCATCATTTAGGACTGAGGATGATGAAAAATATTTTAAAGGAAACGAATCTAGTGAAACAAAAGAATAAATATCAAGGATTCGTATTTCAGCTATTTCATGTCCAAAAATACCTCATAAATAATCATAGTGAAGTAAAATTCAAGAATGATCAAAATATTGATACAATCAAAGCTAGTATCTATAATAGATATTTTGGACGAAAAGGAAAAAATTTCATTGTTCGATGAATAGTGCCGTATACATGAATAGTGTCGTATACGTGAATAGTAACCCCGACACAAAAAGTTCTAAATTTGATTAAAAGTTCAAACCAATATTTCGGCATAATGATATTGAAGAAAATACTATCATTTAAAAAGAAAATAACATCTCTTACCTCTAAAAGATAGTACTTCTAGTTGAAACACCGGATATAGGCTATTACTTGAACTTGCACCGTATAGCAACACTTAAAGTATTAAAATACTCACAAGAATACGCTCAATATATCGAGAGAGAAGAGAGAGAAGATTTGGTTTACGGTGTGATTTTTAATTCTAACCTAAGCACCCTATTTATAGGAAAATGCTTAGAACACCAAAGCAGAAAATTTAATATAATATTATTATATTTACAAAATTGTCAAGCCCACCTCTTTAATCTGAATTCAGCCACCTTGCACATGTTTAATGCAGCCCACCAAGCAAAAAAAACGTTTTTGTAATTAAAAATAATTAAAACTTTCAAAAATTAATTATTTCGGAACTACGAAACTTCAATAATTCATAATAAATAGCTCTTTTATCAGAAAAATTCGAACCATATGTCTTTTCCATAGGAAATTTCATTCTCTACAACTTTACAGAAGAAAGTTTTTCCAAATTCCAAACAGAAATTGACCGAAATCCACAAACGGGCGATTTCTGTGCTATAATCAAATTTTGATCAAGAATTGGGGTCTACCGACACACAAAACATGTGTTAATCATTTAATGCCACAAAAATACTCTTCCTCATATACTCATATATCCCACATTCATTGTAAAAATATCACCATTAATATATTATTAAAATAATATATTTAAATGAATTATTTTATCAGAAAAAGATAAAATATTAATTTTTAACAATTGTCACATTAAATTTTTTTTCCATCTATATCCGCATAAAATCAATATTTTCCTCATCATATAAATCAATAATTAATTATTCACAAATAATAGTACAGAATCACATTACTGACAACAAGGCGGCTTCCAGGAAAGAGGGCTTTCAATAAGGATCTCTCTTCTTGGTGGCGCAATTAGATGACCAAACCTCTCCTTAGACGAACTTTCTAGACATTGCCAATAATGTTATCTAATAATATTATTAGGATAATATGAATTATTATTAGATAATAGAAAATATTGTGCAATGACAATTATTAAAACAACAATAATATAAAATATCAACGCAGCAATTATTGAATCAATAAAATAAAATATTGAACAGTAATTACTGTAACAATTATTGAGTAGTGCCTTCTTACGTAAGAATTAATAATTGGTGTAATACCATGTACTACTATATTTTAACCACCGGGTATTCCAACAGTATTAACGGTAACAACTACGCCGTTATTTATAACCAACTTATTCTTGTCGTTTTCTTCATCCAATCGCTTTCCGTTATGGGGCCCACACAAGGCTGCGCCGTCGTACGAATATTCCCCGATAGTAAAAATATTCCACGACCAAACGAATATTCCCGTCAACAATGAATATTTTAAAACCACTTGCTTGTTTGAAATAATTGCGCATTTTACCCATAACTTACCACATTAATCAAATCAACCCTTACTATTTCAAGATAATAAATAGAGGAAATTTAATTTCATTAAATAATAAGTTGGGGTCTTATAGGTAGACTACGAGGAAATTTTTTCGTTGGTCGGGTAACTGAAAAGAGGCGTATATTTATATAATACCTACGTATATGCAAAAACAAATGATGTAGACTTGTCCTAATGTATATGCAGACCATGCATGATGCAATGATTCATATTCTATCCTTAGGAATCTATTATCCTTAGGCTGGTGCAGATGTTTAAATTGAAATATGTAGGATGACATAGGACCATACTTCATTCTAATTTGAGATCCAAAACAATATATCATGCCTTTGGATAGTCGATCTCATGCTATGTAAATTTGTTTTGGCATCTATCCTTATTCTATGCCTGATGAAGCATTATAATGCACACTCATGTTCTATATGTACATATACATCTATATTTATTTATAAGCATCATAAATGACTTTGGGCTGAATTGTAAATCTCTAACAAGGGGAATATAATAATTCTTGTCTGCAGTAGGTACCGTGGTATCATGAACATTTATTTAGATCGTAGTTGAATGAGACGACGAAATTCAAGTGCCCATATAGGTGCTACAACTGAATTTAGAAGTGATTGTCAAGTGTTTCATGATTATGCGTATAGTCGCCAAAAATGTATGAATGATCAGAACAAGATAAGATGCCCTTGTTTGAAGTGTAAGAATGTAAATTATATGGACAGAGACATGAAAAACTATCATTTACATGTTTCTGGATTCATGAAAAATTACGAAGAATGCTAGTGGGCACATGGTCAGATAAGAGATAGTACAACATAAGTACACAATCCGGGCAACAGTACCCATCATATTAATAAAATGGTTCATGATATTACAGGGTCGAATTTTGAATGGGAACAAGGTAGAGAGAAACCTATGAATTCTGATGCCAAATCGTTCTTTAAGTTGTTAGACGAGGGTACCGAGCCGTTGTTGTGAAGCTCCCAAAATAGGTATACATCACCCATCTTGAGTCGCCAGATATATGGTACATAACTCAACTACAACTTAATTATACAACAGTCGTGTAAAATACGACAAAACATAGCTGAGAGTTTAAACAAGAATATTGTAATCTAGACAATATCCACACTCAATGAAGTCCTCAAAATTTATTATCACACTATTTCACAGAATAGTGAGGACTACTAAAATAACTATCTGGACCGTAAATCCGTTCCCCGACTCGCCCCAGCTATATTCTCATTTCCTGAAAAGAACAGTGAAAGAAAGGGTGACCTCAACTAGCCCAGTAAGAAATATTATGACTAAGATAATGCAGAATAAATTATCCTTAGCCTTCAACAGTATAACGACTGATAGAATACAATAGACAACAAGTTTTAGATCAACAACTGCAACAGAATATGCTATCCATTATAAGAGTCAAGTAGAACATAATATCTACTGTCTCCTCTATATTAAAAGTCCATCGGTAATATTTCATTCCTATAATACTCATCAACAGTTCTTTGTTATACAAAAAAAGAACTCTCATCACCTGTCTTCGCCTGAACCACCAAAGATTATAGTTAAATCAATAATTCATATTTATAATAATATAAATCAATAGTTTCTCCTTGCCACAAAGGCTTAATAGAACATTTACTCAATATTCTTACCCCAAAGGCTAAAGATATTCAAATGAAATAACAATGATCATACCAATCAGTTGTCTACCTTTGCACTATGTGCCAAAGATATTCAACTATAAAACCAATGGTCATGATCATACCAATCAATTATCTGTCAATGCACTACGGCCAAAGACATTCAATTGTTAACTAATGGTCATGATCCTGCCAATCACATCATTGGATTATCCATGCACTACGGGCCAAGGATATTCGTTATTATCACCAGTGGTCATGATCATGTCATACACCTGTCCATCTTTGTATTACGGGCCAAAGCTTTCAATCAACAGTTCGTCTTTGCACGTAAGCCAAAGATATAGAATTGTAACATCAATAATCAACAGTCCATCTTTGCACGTAAACCAAAGATATACAACCATAAAACCAATAATCAACAGTCCATCTATGCACGTAAGCCAAAGATGACTTTCATCACAATATAAGCATGAGGATGAGGACAATGATATAATAATTCAATAAAACAAGTTCAAGGATAAATTTTAAAGATTTATAATTTAATTTATCCAGAAATCAATAACGTCCAAATTGTCAACATGATACTGCTTTGTGGAGTAAAATTCAAGAATAATATTCATGTACCAAAAATAATTTGGACAGATAAAAAATATATTTTTCGGGTGAATAGTACCCCGTGAATAGTACTTTGGGAATAGTACCCCGTGAATAGTACCGCGATACGAAAAGTGCCTCAAATACCCGAGTGAATGATACTAGAGTGAATAGTAATCAGGTAAATAGTAACCCGTGAATAGTAACTCATGAAGAGTAACACGTGAATAGTACTTCGGCACGAAAAGTGCCCTGAATACCCGAGTGAATAATACTAGAGTGAATAATAACTGGGTGAATAGTAACCCGTGAATAGTAACTCATAAAAAAAATACCAAAGAAAATGATATTTCATGACGAGTACAAAAGAAATGATATCCCAGATTAGTATAATAGAATATACGAAACTGCAAATGAATTTTCACCCGCCATGCGGTAATCCATGTAGACAGATCATTTCCATAATTTAATAAAGAATGATTACAAAGGATAATTCACCACGGATGCGGTAATCCACATAGACAGGTTATTCCAACAGAATAATAATGAATGGAATAACAGAAGAATTCACCATTCATGCGATAGACCGCACAGACAGGTTATTACCAACAGAATAATAAAGAATGGAACCAGGTCATGCGTAATCCGCACAAACAAGATATTCCAATAGAATAATAAAGAATGGAATAACAACAAAATTCACTAGGCATGCGATAGATCGCACAGACAGATTATTCCAACAGAATAATAAAGAATGGAATAACAGAAGAATTTTACCATGTATGATGTACTTCGCATGGACAGGTTATTCCAACATAATAATAAAGAATGGAATAACTAACAACCCTTACGAGTATTGAAAGAAAATATCTCTTCATGAATACGAAAGAATAATACCCCTTACCTCAAAAGAAGACTGGATACTGGAATAGTGCGGTAACAGACTTCTCTTCTTCTTTCTCTCTTTAACAATTGCTCTATAGCTTTAGTGAATTGGTGAAAAATAATGAAGGAATGAGATTCTATTTATAGGAAAATATAGTTTCGATAATTGCACAATTTGGGGCTCGAAATATTACAGTATAATACCTTCCTCTTTTTCTTTATTTTTAATTTAGTCCTGCAAGTATTATCAAACTTGCACCACCTCCCCTAATAGTAAATCATGTGAATCAATAGTAAATCATGTAACTCAATAGTTCTAAACATGTGAAAAAATTAATTATAGTATAGTACCTTCATCTATACCTCTATTTTTAATTTAGTCATGCAAGTATTATCAATCTTGCACCAACTCCCCTAATAGTAAATGAATGTGAATCAATAGTACACACATATGAACAAATAGTAATAATCATGTGAATCAATAGCAATTAATTGCTCATTTATCCGGTTAATTACCCGATTGGTCAATATAACCTCCAGACATCAATTATTATCGAAATAAATGTCAATTTCCACTAACACTAATAATTCCAACACAATGGAACTATCAATTTCATCTTTAATCAACACGAACTTATTCAGCATTAATATTATAACACACAATATTTAACAACCAGGTCGTTCCCAGGAAAGAGGGGGCTTTCTGATAAGGATTTCTCCCTATTGGCGCGCAATTAGATTACCTAACCTCTCCTTGACAGAACTTCTAGACATCATCAATATTGTAAATAATAATATGAATAACTTTGCCGTCTCAATTATTGATTTAATAATATAAAATATTGTGACAATAATTGAATAAAACTGAGTGATTTCTCACGTAAGCATCAATAATCAAAGATACGGTACAATACTGTGTGCTACTATGCAACCACGCATATTACTATACTTTTACAACCGATTATTTTATGACAACTTGCTTACTTTAAAAAAATTTCACATATCATCCTTAACTTTAATCTTTTATCAATTTAACCATTTACTAAATAGAATAATTATAAGAAAATTGAATACTTTCATTTCATAAAATTCAGGGTCTCACAATCTCCCCTCCTTATGAAATTTCTCCCTCGAAATTTACATACGTACCTGGTAGTTTGAAGAGATGAGAATACCTTGCTTTCTTTTCGGATTGTACCTTCTCGGTTATTTCCTCTCTATCATGATTTTCTCATTTCTCATCTCCTGTATTTCAGATATCATTCTAGAATATAGTTTCAAAATAAGGGTTAATTGACATGCCACATATTATCCCTATACTCTGACCGACCAATTAAATATCAAATAACTTAGGTAGGTCATACTAGCGAAGAAATTACCCGTCTCTCCCCTCCTAATTCTTGTCTCACATCTCAGCCAGGGATCATATCCCTAAGCTTTGATACCAACTGTGACGCCCCCAAAACAGGTATACATCACCCATCTTGAGTCGTCAGATACATGGTACATAACTCAACTACAACTTAATTATACAACAGTCGTGTAAAATACGACAAAACATAGCTGAGAGTTTAAACAAGAATATTGTCATCTAGAAAATATCCACGCTCAATGAAGTCCTCAAAATTTATTATCACACTATTTCACAGAATAGTGAGGACTACTAAAACAACTATCTAGACCGTCAATCCGTTCCTCGACTCGCCCCAGCTATATTCTCATTTCCTGAAGAGAACAGTGAAAGAAAGGGTGAGCTCAACTAGCCTAGTAAGAAATATTATGACTAAGATAATGCAGAATAAATTATCCTTAGCCTTCAACAGTATAACAACTGATAGAATACAATAGACAACAAGTTTTAGATTAACAACTACAGCGAAATAAGTAATCCATTAGAAGAGTGAAGTAGAACATAATGTCTACTGTCTCCTCTAGATTAAAAGTCCATCGTTAATATTTCATTCCTGTAATACTCATCAACAGTTCTTTGTTATACAAAAAAAGAGCTCTCATCACCTGTCTTCGCCTGAACCACCAAAGATTATAGTTAAATCCATAATTCATATTTATAAATCATGTAAATTAACAGTTTCTCTTTGCCACAAAGGCTTAATAGAACATTTACTCAATATCCTTACCCCAAAGGCTAAAGATATTCAAATGTAATAACAATGATCATACCAATCAGTTTTCTACCTTTGCACTACGTGCCAAAGATATTCAACTATAAAACCAATGGTCATGATCATACCAATCAATTGTCTGTCAATGCACTACGACCAAAGACATTGAACTGTTAACTAATGGTTATGATCCTGCCAATCACATCATCGAATTATCCATGCACTACGGACCAAGGATATTCGTTATTATCACCTGTGGTCATGATCATGTCATACACCTGTCCATCTTTGCATTACGGGCCAAAGCTTTCAATCAACAGTTCGTCTTTTCACATAAGCCAAAGATATACAATTATAACATCAATAATCAACAGTCCATCTTTGCACGTAAACCAAAGATATACAACCATAAAACCAATAATCAACAGTCCATCTATGCATGTAAGACAAAGATGACTTTCATCACAATATAAGTATGAGGATGATGACAATTATATAATAATTCAATAAAAACAAGTTCAATGATAAATTTTAAAGATTTATAATTTAATTTATCCAGAAATCAATAAAGTCCAAATTGTCAACATGATACTGCTTTGTGGAGTAAAATTCAAGAATAATATTCATGTACCAAAAATAATTTGGACAGAAAAGAAATATATTTTTCGGGTGAATAGTACTTCGGGAATAGTACCCCGTGAATAGTATCCCGACATGAAAAGTGCCTCAAATACCCGAGTAAATGATACTAGAGTGAATAGTAATTGGGTGAATAGTAACCCGTGAATAGTAACTCGTGAATAGTACTCCAGCACAAAAAGTGCCCCGAATACCCGAGTGAATAATACTAGAGTGAATAGTAACTGGGTGAATAGTAACCTGTGAATATTAACTCATAAAAAATATACCAAAGATAATGATATTTCATGACGAGTACAAAAGAAATGATATCCTACATTAGTATAATAGAATATACGAAACTGCAAATGAATTTTCACCCGCCATGCGGTAATCCACGTAGACAGATCATTTCCATAATTTAATAAAGAATGAATCTGAAGGATCATTCACCATGCATGCATGTAATCCACATAGACAAGTTATTCCAACGTAATAATAAAGAATGGAATAATGGAAGAATTCACCATGCATGTGATAGACCGCCATGCAGAAAGTTATTCCCAATGAGAATAATAAAGAATGGAACTGGTCATGCGTAATCCGACAAACAGGATATTCCAATAGAATAATAAAGAATGGAATAACAATGAGAATTCACGGGCATGCGATAGACCAAGATGACAAATTATTCCAAATGAATAATAAAGAATGGAATAACAGAAGAATTTTACCATGTATGATGTACTTCACATAGACAGGTTATTCCAACATAATAATAAAGAATGGAATAACTAACAACCCTTACGAGTATTGAAAGAAAATATCTCTTCATGAATACGAAAGAATAATACCCCTTACCTCAAAAGAAGACTGGATACTGGAATAGGGCGGTAGCAGACTTCTCTTCTTCTTTCTATCTATAATTTCTCTCTTTAATAATTGTTCTATAGCTTTAGTGAATTGGTAAAAAATAATGAAGGAATGAGATTCTA
The DNA here is from genome assembly GCA_020205605.1 of Panax ginseng. Classification (NCBI taxonomy): domain Eukaryota; kingdom Viridiplantae; phylum Streptophyta; class Magnoliopsida; order Apiales; family Araliaceae; genus Panax; species Panax ginseng. The sequence continues at coordinate 117,164,816 of CM035133.1, read as the reverse complement.
TTTATAGGAAAATATAGTTTCGATAATTGCACAATTTGGGGCTCGAAATATTACAGTATAATACCTTCCTCTTTTTCTTTATTTTTAATTTAGTCATGCAAGTATTATCAAACTTGCACCACCTCCCCTAATAGTAAATCATGTGAATCAATAGTAAATCATGTGACTCAATAGTTCTAAACATGTGAAAAAATTAATTATAGTATAGTACATTCATCTATACCTCTATTTTTAATTTAGTCATGCAAGTATTATCAATCTTGCACCAACTCCCCTAATAGTAAATGAATGTGAATCAATAGTACACACATGTGAACAAATAGTTATAATCATGTGAATTAATAGCAATTAATTGCTCATTTATCCGATTAATTACCTGATTGGTCAATATAACCTCCAGACATCAATTATTATCGAAATAAATGTCGATTTCCACTAACACTAATAATTCCAACACAATGGAACTATCAATTTCATCTTTAATCAACACGAACTTATTCATCATTAATATTATAACTCACAATATTTAATAACTAGGTCGTTCCCAGGAAAGAGGGGGCTTTCCGATAAGGATTTCTCCCTATTGGCGCGCAATTAGATTACCTAACCTCTCCTTGACAGAACTTTTAGACATCGTCAATATTACAAATAATAATATGAATAACTTTGCCGTCTCAATTATTGATTTAATAATATAAAATATTGTGACAATAATTGAATAAAACTGAGTGATTTCTTACGTAAGCATCAATAATCAAAGATACTGTACAATACCGTGTGCTACTATGCAACCACGTGTATTACTATACTTTTATCACCGATTATTTTATGACAACTTGCTTACTTTTAAAATTTTTCAATATCACCCTTAACTTTAACCTTTTATCAATTTAACCATTTACTAAATAGAATAATTATAAGAAAATTGAAAACTTTCATTTCATAAAATTCGGGGTCTCACTGATGTGGCATGGTTGGACCAAGCACACTACAATTTCTGTTGTGGCGACATTACTTAACTTCAAGGCTGATAACAACATAAGCCATAAGTTTTTTAAGTCACTCTTGAAGGTCATTAAGAGTATGTTGTTTGAGGGTGAAAAATTTCCCTAAAACTACTACTAATGTAAGAAAATGGTGAAGAAGTTGGGTCTTGGATACGAAAGTTACGATGCTTGTTCGAACGATTGCTTGTTATTTTATAAGGAAAATGAACATGAGACAAGGTGCACGTTTTGTAGTCATGATCGATTCAAGCCTAATAAAGAGGGTGTGAAAAAAAAACAAATATACCTTTTAAGATTTTAAGGTATTTTCCAGTTACATATCGGCTAAAAAGATTGTACATGTCTTCAAGAACAGCTGAACATATGACTTGGCATGCGAAATCTCAAGCTAAAGATGGAGAACTAAACCATCCCGCAAATAGGAAGGCTTGGAAAGATTTTAACTTAGGACATCCTGGGTTTGCATTGGAACCTAGAAATATGAGACTTAGATTGTCCATTGATGGTTTCAACCCTTTCAGCCACTCTGCTGTTTCGTACTCCTGCTGGCCTGTGATTGTTACTTTATATAACTTGCCTCCTTGGATGTGTATGAAATAATCATACTTGTTTCTTTCACTTGTGATTCCTGGTACCAAGAGTCCTGGAAAGAACCTAGATGCTTACTTGAGACCTCTGATAGAAGAGTTGAAGGTATTGTGGGAGGATGTATTACAGACTTGGGATGTTTTCACGAAAACAAATTTCAACCTTAGGGCCGCAGTTATGTAACGACCCCAAAATTCATACAATTCAACTCTCAACCTCGGTCGTTATCAATACATATTTATTCTAACTTTACATCATTAATCGATGTTAAACTTAATAAAATTACGGAATAATTTAAACTTTTATGTCTTCTTACTTTAATTCACTGAATCAAAACCTTTATAATCTACACATCCCTGAATCAAATTTATTTTATGATTCACTTCATCAAAGTTAATATATAAAATATTACATCTTAGCTCGATATCCCTTATACACTGGGTAGCTCATACTTTACAACTAAATATGAAATTTTCACATCATAATATTTCAAGTACATTTCTCAAAACCTTATACATGGTTTAAAAGAATAACAACTATAGCTAAGGTATTTAATCTTCATGAATTGCATCTGATCCATGTCATTCAAGGAGCACATAACTTTACCTTGAATCCTTAACCTGCAAAAATGGTTATTTGCAAGGTTAAGCTCGACAACCCAACAAATCTAATAGTTTTCATGCATCACGTAGAACATAATAACATTCTCAACATACGTCCCATAATCATTGGACTAACATAAAATATATGTTGCAGTTCACATAGCAAGTATAGGGATTGTGTTCCTTACTCAATCAGCATTTTTTAATCAATCAGCGTAGTCATAAATTAACTTTAACATTTCATACTTACAACATATAAAACACATCATGATCTTTGCAATATAGATTTAAAATAGGTCATCATCAAGTTCACATAACAAATAGGAACTAAAAGACTTGCCTTTATCGTTGTTTACTAATAACAGATTAACAACTTATAGCTATCTGCACTTCACGTGCCCTACATAATTATATAATCATGCACATCAACTATTAGTCACATAGCAATGCATAGTAGTTGTAATTTAAACTATACTTTACATCCCACAACCCTTCTTATTAATCAATACACAATGTTAAATTTGATTGTGTTAACTTTCGACTAATATCTCAGTATATTTCTTCTTAGGTTATACGCAAAGTTCATTCAATAGTTGTAATTATATAATCATGCACATCAACTATTAGTCATATAACAACGCATAGTAGTTCTAATTTAAACTAAAATCTACATCATATAACCCTTCCTATTAATCAATACACAATGTTCAATTTGATTGTGTTAACTTTCCACTTATATCTCACTATATTTCTTCTTAGGACATATGCGAAGTTCATTCAAGTGTTTAAGTCTTGTTCGAACTCTTTATTGGTTTATATTAAACCTATTCCATATCTTATAATGTTCATTTCATTTGAATTGAAACACTTTTTAAGTTCATTAACACTTGCCACGACATTTCGACGTTCATTCGTTACACGCCCGATTCATTTCTCTTGCGTATGCTTAACATGCTCATATAACTTGTCTAAAACATCATTGATTAATTTTAAACATAATTATAATTCCTAATATTCATGTTTTATAACTTATAACAATGTCTTTTATCGTCAGAAACACTTCACTTGCATACGTGCATGTTCGACGTCCTCTAATTGCCTTTAAATGCACATTAGTCCTAAAGATTACCATTTTGACCCTTGATCTCGACCTCAAATTTAAACACTTATTAAATGAAAGTTGTAGTTCTACTCTTCCTCGTTCCGTATCATCTTTAATCAGCTCAATTCGAGTTTATATGAAAACGTTATGCCTATTTTACTAAAAGAGGCCAAAATAGTCATACCTGACACACCATGGGCATGGTCGCGCCCATTTCCTCCACATTTCCAGCTCGCCCGTGCTCTCTATTAGCTCCCAGATTTTTTCCCACACCCATGGGCAGCATGCCCACCCTCGGCTTCTGTGACGCCCCTAAAATAGATATACATCACCCATTTTGAGTCGCCAAATACATGGTACAGAATATAAACTTAATTATACAACTGTCGTGTAACATAAGCTGAGAGTTTTAACACGAATATTGTCTCCTAGACAATATCTAAAATCAAATGAAGTCCTCATTACAATTATTATTACACTAATTCACAAAATAGTGAGGACTACTAAAGCAACCATCTGGACCGTCACTCCATTCCCCGACTAGTCCTAACTATATTCTCATTTCCTGAAGAGAACAATGAAAGAAAAGGGTGAGCTCAACTAGCCCAGTAAAGAATGTTATGACTAAGATAATGTAGAATAAATTATCCTTAGTCTTCAACAGTATAACAACTGATAGAATACAACAGACAACAAGTTTTAGATCAAAAACTACAGCAGAATAAGAAATCCATTAGAAGAGTCAAGTAGAGCATGATATCTACTATCTTATATGATTTAAAAAGTTCATCATCAATTTTATCGCTGAGACTCAGCTAAATAAATAATCCACATCAGTATATTAATTTAAAAGTTCATCATCAATATTTTGTCGCTGAGACTCAGCTCAATAAATAATCCACATCACTGAATTATCCATGCACTACGGGCCAATGATATTCATTAGTATCATATCCACGAATTATCCATGCACTACGGGCCAAGGATATTCGTGTTATCACCAATGGTCATGATTATGCCAAACAACAATTCATCTTTGCACCCTTGGTCGAAGAGAACGCATGGTCATGATCATATCAACAATTGTCCATCAATGCACTACGGGCCAATGAAGACTTTTACCACATTATTTGTAACATTACAGGTCATGATTATACCGAATAATTCCTGGTCATAATCATACCAATCAACAGTCCATCTATGCACTACGAGCCAAAAATGACTTTCATCACAATATAAGCATGAGGATGATGACAATGATATAAGAATTCAATTAAATGAAAGTAAAGGATAAATTTTAAAGATTTATAATTTAATTTTTCTAGAATTTAATAATGTCCAAATTGTCAACATGATACTGCTTTGTGGAGTAAAATTCATGAATAATATTCACGTATCAAAAAAATTTGGACAGAAAAGAATAAATTTTTTGTCGTGAATAGTACCTGAGTGAATAGTACCCCATGAATAGTACCTCGTGAATAGTACCCCATGAATAGTACTTTATGAATAGTTCCATACGTATAAATAGTACCCATGAATAGTACTCCGACATGAAAAGCTTAAAATTTAACAAGAATGTTCAGAAAAATATCCTTCTGAAACGATACTAGATGAAGAATAAATTTTAAGGATATTCTACTAATTTCAAGGAGTATAGAAGCAATTCTTTAACAAAATGAGTGTAGAATTCGGAATCTAAAATGAAATAATATTACTTACATACTACAGAGTATGGAAGAAAATAATATTTATTACGAATATTGAACAAAAATAATATCCTTTATGAATATTGAATGAAAATAATATTCCTTACGAATATTAAACGAATACAATATCCCTACGAATATTGAAAGAAAATAATATTCCTTACTTAATATTGAAGCTAATATAAAATTCTTACTTAATAAGAAAAAAATATCGTAGTTTAATATGAAATAAATAATACCCCTTACCTCAAAAAGAGAGAAATTTCGACTGCTATAGCGGATATATTCTTGAAAAAAACTTTTACTATTTTCTACACTCAAAGTTTCCTTAAACTCAAAAGAAATATGCTCAATATTATAGAAGAAGAATTCTCTGATTCTGGTGTGATTTTTATTTCTAAACTGAACATCCTATTTATATGAGAATGACATGATACTAATACTATTTGGATACACAATAAAGGAAAAATCACGGACTACACAATGATTCACGAACGAAATTTTAGAAATTCACATGATTTTACTATGCAAACACTATGCAGACACTATGCATAATAAAATATAATATATTCTATTTTTCATAAAAAATTAAACTTATTATAATATATATATATATATATAATCATATTTACTCCCCCCGTGACCAACATCTTTTCCTTCCCCACCCAACTTTCAATTAAATATATATATATATATAAAACAAAACTGACATAACTTCTACAGACAGTTTTGAAAAATGGGTAAGTGGGGTCCAAATAATAAGCAAAATTTACAATAATACTTCATAAAAATCTCCTCTATTTATCTCAATTCACTTGGCTTCTCAAAACACATTTTTAATAACATTTAACATTAATATTATAACTCACAATATTAACAACCAAATTATTCCCAAAAAGAGGGGGCTTTCCGATAAGGACTTCTCCTTATTGACGCGCAATTAGGTGACCAAACCTCTTTCCTCGACAGAACTTTCTAAACATCGTCAATAATGCAAATAATAATATGAATAACTTTATCGTCTCAATTATTGATTTAATAATATAAAATATTGTGACAATAATTGAATCAGTAACGTGAGATACTATGCAGCAATTACTGTGATAATAATTGAATAAAATTGAGTGACTTCTCACGTAAGCATCAATAATCAATACCGCGTTCTACTATGCAACCATGCGTATTACTGTACTTTTATAACCGGGTATTTCAACAGTTAACGGTAAAGCTTTTGCCGTTATTTTTATAAAAAGTTGTTTTTGTCGTTTTCAAACTCCGACAGTAATTTCGTTGTGGGGTCCACCAATGATTGTGCCGTCTTACGAATATTCCCTGTTAAAATGAATATTCCCCGACCAATCGAATATTTTATGACAACTTTTTTACTTTGCAAAATTTGTAAATATTACCCACAACTATAACATTATATCAAATCCACACCTTATTATTCAAAAAGATATTTCGAGAAAATTAATCTTTATTCGTAAAAGTTGGGGTCTTACAACCTTCCCTTCTTATGAAATTTCATCCTCGAAATTGGTGTACGTACCTAGAATGTCGAAGAGGTGAAGATACCTTGTTTTCATTTCAGATTATAACTTCTGAGGTATAACCTTTGAGAATAGAATATGTTCCTTCTTATCCAAGATTTTAACATATATCACCTCATACGTTAAATCTTCTGCTATCTCCTCCAGTTCTAATTCAATAATGTGGTTCGAGTCTTCCAAATATTTACGTAACATATATATATATGAAAAATGTTATGAACACGAGACATTCTTGGCGGTAAGGCAAGTCTATAGGCCACAGTTCTTACTCGATCGAGGATTTTAAATAGACCAATAAATCGAGGGTTGAGTGTGACGCCCCCCAAATAGGTATACATCACCTATCTTGGGTCGCCAGAAAATACACCACTGACAACTTTATTTATACAACTGTTGTGCAAAAATATTATAACACATACATTGTGAATTTGATATATATACCAACTCTGACTCATGTCACAATTGCACCTTACATAAAGGTACAGTCAATAACTGTTTTAGAAATTAAAATCTTTGGGAAGTGCTCAAGGAAACCTTCGTACATGGGAGGCCATGCGTCTAGGTTATGATAGATATCATATGTCCACAGAATTATCCTTGGTTGACCTAATAGACCCCAAAGAAAAACAAGAAGATTACTATCATCTTCTTTTCAATGGTGAGTCTTCTCTTGACATATAATTATCTTTGTTGTCTCCAAGTGTAAATTATATTTCAAATAAACTCCAAGATCATATAGGTAGTGCTTGTAGATATACTCAGAAAGTGGATGTGCACAACCATATCTTATGATAACACGAGGTTGTATGTCATTAGACATCTTGTATGATAGTAGCAAAACACCCTTCCAAAGTTTGGTTCACCTCACCCTATTCGGTTCACCAAAATTAAATATCAAATAACGTATACAATACGACACACTTATCTAAAGTTCTCAACAAAATTATTTCCATACTATTTAGGGAGAACCTCAACAGCTATAGACCACCGTTCTATTCCCCGGTTATCCCCGCTCAATTTAAGCAACACTCTTATTATTACGATATGAATTATGAAGCAAAAAGGGTGAGCACAACTAGCCCAGTAAAGAATATCACGACTAAAGATAATTTACATCATCAATAGCCTTCATCAGTAATAAATCAGAGATTTAGAACATATGGTAGATGATAAAACTTTTCAACCATAGTTACAGCGGAATGAGCAATCCATTAAAAGAGTCAAATAGACCATCAGGTCTATTATCTTCTCTATGTTAAAAGTCCACCAATAATATTTTATCCCTGTAACATCAATCAACAATTCCTCTCCATAATCATATGAATAACTCGTAATCATAATTATGATTCTAAATTCCTCTTTGCACCCAAAACGAAGATAATTTTCATCACCTATCTTCACCTGAAACATCAAAAATCATGGTTATACCAAATCACAATTCTTGCTCATAATCATACTAATAATTTCATCTTTGCACTTACGGCCAAAGATATTCATTAACAATCCATTTTTGCACTACAGAAGACATACAACTGTATTTTAGAAGAGTCAAGTAGAGCATGATATCTAATATCTTCTACAAATTTAAAAGTTTATTATCAATATTTTATTGTCGAGACTCAGCATAATAAATAATCCACATCATTGAATCACCCCTGCACTACAGCCCAGGATATTCATTAATATCACATCAATGAATTATCCATGCACTACGGGCCAAGGATATTTATTATTATCACATCCATGAATTAATATTTCATTGCTGAGACTCATCTCAATAATTAATCCACATCATCGAATCATCCCTGCACTACAGGCCAAGGATATTCATTAGTATCACGACCACGAATTATCTATGCACTATGGGACAAAGATAATCATGTTTTCATCAACGGTAATGATCATGCCATAAAACAATTCATCTTTGCACCCTTGGCCGAAGAGAATCCATAGCCATAATCATACCAAAAATTGTCCATCAATGCACTACGGGCAAATGAGGACTTTTTTCACATCATTTGTAACATTACGGTCATGATTATACCAAATAATCCCTGGTCATAATCATACCAAGTCCATCTATGCACTACAGGCCACAGATGACTTTCAACATAATATAAACATGAGAATAATGACAATGATATAAAGAATCAATCAAATGAGATAAAGGATAAATATTAAACATTTATAATACAGTTTATCCAGCATTCAATAATAACCAAATGTTATCAATCACTTAATAATCTCATAATCTAATATCATTAATGTAAGACCCCAACTTTTATGAATAAAGAATAATTTTCTCAAAATATATTTTTGAATATTATGGTGTGGCTTTGATATAATGTTATAGTTGTGGGTAATATTTACAAATTTTGCAAAGTAAGCAAGTGGTTATATAATATTCGATTGGTCGGGGAATATTCATTTTAACAGGGAATATTCGTACAATGGCACAATCATTGGTTATATAATATTCGATTGGTCGGGGAAGTATTGAACTATTGATTCACATTATTTACTATTATGGGAGGTGGTGCAAGTTTGATAATACTTGCAGGACTAAATTAAAAATGAAAGAAAAGTTAAAGGTATTGTACTGTAATATTTCGAGCCCTAAAATGTGCAATTATCAAAACTATATTTTTCTATAAATAGAAGCTCATTCTTCCTTCATTTCTCATCAATTCACTAAAGCTATAGAGCAATTATTATAGAGAGAAAGAAGAAGAGAAGTCTACTACCTCTCTACTCTAGTATCCAATTTCTTTCTAAGGTAAGGGGTATTATTTCTTTCGTATTCATGAAGAGAGCTTCTGTTATTCCATTCTTTATTATTATGTTGGAATAACCTGTCTATGTGAAGTACCGCATGCATGGTGAAATTCTTCTGTTATTCCATTCTTTATTATTCTGTTGGAATATCCTGTCTATGCGGATTACGCTAGACCTGGTTCCATTCTTTATTATTCTGTTGGAATAACCTGTCTGTGCGGTCTATCACATGCATGTTGAATTCTTTGTTATTTTATTCTTTATTATTCTGTTGAAATATCCTGTCTGTGCGGATTACGCTAGACCTGGTTCCATTCTTTATTATTCTATTGGAATAACCTGTCTGTGCGGGCTATCGCATGCATGGTGAATTCTTTGTTATTCCATTCTTTATTATTCTGTTGAAATATCCTGTCTGTGCGGATTACGCTAAACCTGGTTCCATTCTTTATTATTCTGTTAGAATAAACTGTCTGTGTGGTCTATCGTATGCATAGTGAATTCTTCTATTATTCCATTCTTTATTATTTTGTTGGAATATCATGTCTGTGCGGATTACACAGGACCTGGTTCCATTCTTTATTATTCTGTTGGAATAACCTGTCTATGTGGATTATCACATGCATGGTGAATGATACTTCTTATTCATTCCTTATTAAATTGTGGAAATGATATGTCTACGTGGATTACCGCATGGCGGATGAAAATCCATTTGCAGTTTCATATATTCAATGATACTCATTTGGTTAAAGTTTTGGCTTCTATACTCCATGAAATTAGTAGAATATCCTGGATATTTGCGCTTCATCCGGTATCTTTTCATGAAAATATTCTTCTGAGCATTCTTGATATTTTACTACACAAAGCAGTATCATGTTGACAATTTAGACGTAATTGATTTCAAGATAAATTACCTTATAAATCTTTCAAATTTATTCTTGAACTTGTTTTATTGAATTATTATGTCATTGTCATCATCCTCATGCTTATATTGTGATGAAAGTCATCTTTGGCTTACGTGCATAGATGGACTTGGTATGATTATGACCAGGGATTATTCGGTATAATTATGACCTGTAATGTTATAAATGATGTGGTAAAAGTCCTCAATAGACTGTAGTGCATTGATGGACAGTTTTTGGTATGATTATGACCAGGGATTATTCGGTATAGTCATGACCATTGATGATTTAATGAATATCCTTGGCCCATAGTGCAGGGATGAGTCGATGATGTGGTTTATTTATTAAGCTGAGTCTTAGCGATAAAAATTGATGAAAACATTTTAAATCATAGAAGATAGTAGATATCATGCTCTACTTGATTCTTCTAATGGATTGCTTATTCCGCTGCATATAAACTTGATGTCTATTGTATTTTATCAGTTTAACATTGTTGAAGACTAATGATAATTTATTCTGCATTATCTTAGTCATAATATTTCTTATTGGGCTAGTTGAGCTCACCCTTTCTTTCACTGTTCTCTTCAGGAAATGAGAACGTAGCTGGGACTAGTAGGGAAATGGAGTGACGGTCTAGATGATAGCATTAGTAGTCCTCACTATTCAGTTAAATAGTGTGACAATAAATGTAATGAGAACTCTATTGAGTGTGGGTATTATCTAGATGACAATATTCTTATTAAAACTCTTAGATTGTGTTTTCTCGTATTTTACACGACTGTTATATAATTAAGTTGTATTTGAATTTTGTACCATGTATTTGTCAACTCAAGATGGGTGATGTATACCTATTTTGGGGGCGTCATAGTTGGTATCAAAGCTTAGGGATATGATCCCTGGCTGAGATGTGAGACAAGAACTATGAGGGGAGAGTCGGGGAATTCTTTCGCTAGTATGACCTACCTAAGTTTATTTGGTATTTAATTGGTCGGTCAGAGTATAGGGATAATATGTGATATGTTAATTAACCCTTGTGTTGTGGCAGTATTTGAAAATGGCATCTGAAAATGTTGGGATAAACAATGAAGCACATGAGACCGTTGAGTCACCACAGATTAATGCCCAGGATAATGTGCAACAGGAAGACAATAATCCTCATGTAAACAATAACACCGATGAAATGGTGAACGATGGGATGTTCAGAGGCTTTATGCAATTCTTGCAACATCAGGTGAAAGCGGCTCCTGTCCAAAATGCAGGTGGAAACACTGACAACTCTCGGACGGTCACCGCTAAGCAGTTCAAGGAGCTGGGACCACTGGAGTTTTTTGGAGAGCCAAAACCACTTAAGGTGGAGACGTGGATAAAGCAGATCAACAATATATTTGATGTCTTGGGATGCTCCGAGGAGAAAAAGGTTCCCTTTGCCACCTTCATGTTGCGAGCAGAGGCAGATTATTGGTGGGAATCTGTAAAGCGTACTCAACCTGCCGCACTCAAAATGTCTTGGGAGAAGTTCCAAGGGCTGTTCAATGACAAGTACTTTCCTAAAAGTATTCGTCACATGAAGGAGGTAGAGTTCATCAAGCTTGAGCAAAACAATATGACCGTGGCACAGTATGAAGCTAAGTTTGCCGAGTTGTCTCGGTTTGTGTCCCACTTGGTTGATAATGAGGAGAGAATGACGCGGATGTTTCTAAGAGGTTTGAAACCCGAGATACGTCAGTACCTTATCTCTCATAAACTGTGTTTGTATTCAGATGTTGTGAATAGGGCTCAGTTATTGGAGCGCGATAATGAGTCAACCCAACCAAGAGAGAGCAACCAATAAGTCAATAATACCAGTGGTAGCAGTCATCAAAGCGGTGACAACAAACGTGGAGGGAATCAACATGCCAGAAATGATAATCACTTCGGTGGTAATCATGGCCATGACAATAAGAGTGGACATTTCAGGAAGAGGAGATTCAACAAGGATGGAAAGACGTCAGCACCAGCACCTGTTATTAAGGAAGGAGAACGACCATCGGTCTTATGTTACAAATGTGGAGGGGAAGGACACATAAGTCCAAACTGCACGATGCAGTCCAAAGCGTGTTATAATTATGGAAAAGAAGGTCACCTAGCCCGATTTTGTCGTGCACCAAAGTCAAGTCTAGCTGGGATAGAGGCATCAAAGGGTGTCCTAGACAAGACAAAACCGGTAGTTCAAGGGAGAGCGTTTGTCGTAACCTCCCAAAAAGCGAGGAATCCAAACGAGGTGATCACGGGTAAGCTAATCATAAACTCTAGCGAAGTTTATACTTTATTTGATACCGGTTCTACCCATTCCTTTATTTTTCCTACTTGCGCTCAACGTTTAAATTTGACTCCGGATAAATTAAACTTTGACTTATCTGTTGAAACTCCGTTGGGAGAAAGCTTCATTACATCCACGGTTTATAAGTCTTGTTTGATTCAAATTCAGAATCGCACATTACCTATCGATCTTATTTCTTTGAAAATACTTGCATTTGATGTGATTTTAGGGGTTGATTGGTTAACTACTCATCATGCTAAAATCGATTATTTTTGTAAGGTTGTTAGCTTTCATATTGCTAACCAACCTATTATGCGAATTCAAGCAACCAAACCACTAAAATCAATCACTGTCATATCAAGTTATAAAGCTATTCGTTTATTGAATAACGGATGTCAAGCTTTCTTAGCCCATGTCACGGATTTAAATAAAGATACGTCAAATTTGAATGATATTTCTATTGTTAATAAATTTCCTGACATATTCCCTGAAGAACTTCATGGCCTACCCCTAGAGCGTGAAATTGAATTTTGTATCGACCTTGAATCTGATACAAAACCCATTTCCAAAGCCCCATATCGAATGGCTCCTATTGAACTTCAGGAGTTAAAAACCCAACTACAAGAATTGTTATACATCGGTTTCATTTGTCCTAGTGTGTCTCCTTGGGGTGCTCCTATTCTATTCGTAAAGAAGAAAGATGGAAGTATGCGACTTTGTATTGTTTATCGGAGTTGAATCATGTCACCATCAAAAATAGGTACCTGTTGCCTCGCATTGATGACCTGTTTGACCAGTTGCAAGGAGCCAAATTCTTTTCAAAGATTGATCTTCATTACGGATATCATCAGTTGAAGATTAAAATTGATGACATTCCAAAGACTACTTTCAAAACTCGGTACGGGCATTATGAATTCCTAGTCATGTCTTTTAGATTGACTAATGCTCCTGCTGCCTTCATGGATATGATGAACCGAGTATTCAAGGAATATTTGGATCACTTTGTGGTCGTCTTTATTGATGACATCCTCATATACTCCAAAACTCGCGAATACCGTGAGCAACACTTGAGGCTGATACTCCAAAAGCTTCGTGAAAACAAGATTTATGCCAAGTTGAATAAATGCGAGTTCTAGCTTGAGGAAGTTACATTCCTTGGGCACGTGATATCAAATCATGGAATATCTATTGACCCGACAAAGATTGAAGCAATTCAAAGCTGGGAGCAACCTAAGTCAGTGACCGAAGTACGTAGCTTTCTCGGCTTAGCTGGTTATTATCGGAGATTCGTAGAAGGGTTTTCTCGAATCGCTACTCCATTAACTCAGCTAACTCAAAAAAGATACAAAATTTGGTTGGAGCGAGGAATGTAAAAAGAGTTTTCAAGAACTCAAGAGGAGACTCATTTCAGCACTTGTTCTGACAATACCATCTGGCTCAGAGGGATTTGTCATCTACAGTGATGCTTTAGGCAAAGGGTTAGGATGTGTTCTCATGCAACATGGGAAAGTTATAGCCTATGCCTCTCAACAACTCAAAGAATATGAGAGGAATTATCCTACTGATGATCTAGAGTTGGCAGCAGTCATTTTTGCGCTTAAGATTTGGAGGCATTCCCTGTATGGAGAGAAGGTGTAGATCTATACGGATCATAAAAGCCAAAAATATTTCTTCACTCAAAAGGAACTCAACATGCGGCAACGACGATGACTTGAGTTGTTGAAAGATTATGATTATACCATCTAATACCATCCTGAAAAAGCGAACGTAATAGCTGCCGCATTGAGTAGAAGATCATATGCGGGTACGAGTGTAATATTGTCAACACAAGGACCCATTTTGTATGACTTGGAAAGGATGGAAATAGAGGTAAAGACTCTAGGGACCCATGTGATGATGGAGAATATACGAGTGGAAACGACTTTAATCTATAAAGTTAAAGTTACTCAAATAGACTTGGAGCTAATGCGTATGAAGAAGAAAGTGCAAGAAGGTGTTATTCCGGAAGCAAGAATCGATGAAGAAGGAATACCTCGAGTCAACTCCAGACTTTGTGTTCCTAACGATTCTAACTTGAAGTATAAAATCACGATGGAGGCGCATAATACACCATTTGCAATCCATCCTGGGAGTACCAAAATGTATCATGATCTTCGACATACATTTTGGTGGAGCAATATGAAGAGAGAGATAACGGGGTTTATCTAAAGGTGTCTAACTTTTCAACGAGTCAATGCAGAGCATCAAGTGCCAAAAGGTCCATTGCAACCACTTGAAATTCCAGATTGGATGTGGGAGCACATTACCATGGATTTCGTTACTGGTCTTCCCAAGGTTTCTCAAGGCATAGATGCGATTTGGATCATTGTTGATAGATTGACCAATTCTGCTCATTTCTTACCGATACGAGAAACTTTTACACTTGAACGTCTTGCTAGTATGTACATAAACGAGATCGTAAGATTGCATGGTATGTCAATATCCATAGTTTCTGATCGAGACCCAAGATTCACTTCAAGATTTTGGGTTAGTTTGCAAAAAACTATGGGCACAGATTTACGATTTAGTTCGGCATATCATCCTCAAACAGATGGGCAGTCGGAAAGGACTATTCAAACTCTTGAAGAATTGTTAAGACTCTGTGTCCTTAACTTAAAGGGAAGTTGGGACAAGTTCTTACCATTGGTGGAGTTTTCCTACAACAATAATTATCAAGCAAGTATTGGCATGGCTCCATTTGAGGCGTTGTATGGAAGAAAGTGTCGTTCTCCAGTATGCTGGGATGAGGTGGGTGAAGCAACGTTGTTGGGACCAGATTTGGTATGTATGACTACGAAAAAGAATCAAACGATCCGACAACGTATAAAAACCTCACAAGATCGACAAAAGAGTTATTCTGATCTTCATCGAAAAGACGTGGAATTCAATATTGGAGATCATGTGTTGTTACGTGTTGCTCCATGGAAAGGAGTTACAAGATTTGGAAAGAGAGGAAAGCTCAATCCTCGATTCATTGGCCCATTTTTAATCCTCGACCGAGTATGAACTGTGGCCTATAGACTCGCCTTACCGCCAAGTATGTCTCATGTTCATAACGTTTTTCACATATCTATGTCTCATGTGAAAGACCCGAACCATATTATTGAATTAGAACCAGATGAGATAGAGGAAGATTTAACGTATGAAGAGTTACCTGTTAAAATCTTGGATAAGAAGGATCATATATTACGCTCTAGAGTTATACCTCAAGTCAAAGTTTTGTGGAGAAACCACGATGTGGAGGAAACCTGGGAGTTAGAATCTGAGATGAAATCAAGGTATCCTCACCTCTTCGACATACTAGGTACGCACCCTAATTTCGAGGAAGAAAATTGATAAGAAGGGGAGGTTGTAAGACCCCATCTTTTATGAATAAAGAATAATTTTCTCAAAATATATTTTTGAATATTATGGATTTGATATAATGTTATAGTTGTAGGTAATATTTACAAATTTTACAATGTAAGCAAGTGGTTATATAATATTCGATTGGTCGGGGAATATTCGTTTTAACAGGGAATATTCGTACGACGGCACAATCATTGGTGGACCCCACAACGGAAGTATTGTCGTAGTTAGAAAATGACATAATTATCTTTTTAGAAAAATAACCGCGAAAGTTTTACCGTTAAACTGTTGAACTACCCGGTAGTAAAAGTACGAAGAATACTGTGGTTGGCATAGTAGTAGCACACCAGATTGATTATTGATGCTTACGTGAGAAGTCACTCATTATACTCAATTATTGCTACAATAATTGCACGATCATATCTCTCATATTATTGAATCGATTATTGTCACAATATCATCTACATAATATGATATATTATTAAATTAATAATTGAGACGACAAAGTTATTCGTATTATTAAATTGCAATATTTACAATGTCTAGAAGTTCTTTCAATGAGAGGTTTGGTCATCTAATTGCTACTAATAAGAGAGAAATCCTTATCGAAAAGCCCCTCTTTCCAGGAATGACACGGGTTGTTAAATATTGTGAGTTATAATATTAATGATGAATAAGTTCGTGTTGATTAAAGATGAAATTGATAGTTCCATTGTGTTGGAATTATTAGTGTTAGTGGAAATCGACATTTATTTCGATATTAATTGATGTCTGGAAGTTATACTGACCAACCAGGTAATTAATCGGATACATAAGCAATTAATTACTATTAATTCACATGATTATAACTATTTGTTCACATATGTGTACTATTGATTCACATTCTTGTACTATTAGGAGAGTTGGTGCAAGATTGATAATACTTGCATGAATATGGAGGTACTATACTGTAATTCATATTTTCACATGATTATAACTATTGATTCACATGATTGAACTATTGATTCACATTATTTACTATTAGGGGAGGTGGTGCAAGTTTAATAATACTTGTAGGACTAAATTAAAAATGAAAAAAAAAGTTAAAGGTATTGTACTATAATATTTTGAGCCCCAAAACGTGCAATTATCGAAACTATATTTTCCTATAAATAGAAGCTCATTATTCCTTCATTTATCACCAATTCACTAAAGCTATAGAGCAATTATTATAGAGAGAAATTATAGAGAGAAAGAAGAAGAGAAGTCTGCTACCTCTCTACTCCAGTATTCAGTTTCTTTCTAAGGTAAGGGGTATTATTTTTTTCGTATTCATAAAGAGAGCTTCTGTTATTCCATTCTTTATTATTATATTGGAATAACCTGTCTATGCAAAGTACCGCATACATGGTGAAATTCTTCTGTTATTCCATTCTTTATTATTCTGTTGTAATATCATGTCTGTGCGGATTACGCTAGACCTGGTTCCATTCTTTATTATTTTGTTGGAATAACCTGTCTGTGCGGTGTATCGCATGCATGGTGAATTCTTTGTTATTCCATTCTTTATTATTCTATTGGAATATCCTATTTGTGCGGATTACGTTAGACCTGGTACCATTCTTTATTATTCTGTTGGAATAACCTGTCTGTGCGGTCTATCGCATGCATGATGAATTCTTTGTTATTCCATTCTTTATTATTCTGTTGGAATATCCTGTCTGTGTGGATTACGCTAGACCTGGTTCCATTCTTTATTATTATGTTGGAATAACCTGTCTGTGCGGTCTATCGCATGCATGGTGAATTCTTCTGTTATTCCATTCTTTATTATTGTGTTGGAATATCCTGTCTGTGCGGATTACGCATGACTTGGTTCCATTCTTTATTATTCTGTTGGAATAACCTGTCAATGTGGATTATCACATGCATGGTGAATAATCCTTCGTATTCATTCCTTATTATATTGTGGAAATGATCTGTCTACGTGGATTACTGCATGGCGGGTGAAAATCTATTTGCAGTTTCATATATTCTATGATACTCGTTTGGTTAAAGTTTTGGCTTCTATACTCCATGAAATTAGTAGAATATCCTGGATATTTGCGCTTCATCCAGTATCTTTTCATGGAAATATTCTTCCGAGCATTCTTGAAATTTTACTCCACAAAGCAGTATCATGTTGACAATTTGGACGTAATTGATTTCAAGATAAATTAAATTATAAATCTTTCAAATTTATTCTTAAACTTGTTTTATTGAATTATTATGTCATTGTCATCATCCTCATGCTTATATTGTGATGAAAGTCATCTTTGGCTTACGTGCATAGATGGACTTGGTATGATTATGACCAGGGATTATTCGGTATAATCATGACCCGTAATGTTATAAATGATGTGGTAAAAGTCCTCAATAGCCTGTAGTGCATTGATAGACAGTTTTTGGTATGATTATGACCAGGGATTATTCGGTATAGTCATGACCATTGATGATTTAATGAATATACTTGGCCCAGTAAAGCGGGGATGACTCGATGATGTGGTTTATTTATTGTCGAGTCTCAAATGATAAAAATTGATGAAAATATTTTAAATTATAGAAGATAGTAGATATCATGCTCTACTTGACTCTTCTAATGGATTGCTTATTCAGCGCAGCTTAAACTTGATGTCTATTGTATTTTATCAGTTTAACATTGTTGAAGACTAATGATAATTTATTCTGCATTATCTTAGTCATAATATTTCTTACTGGGCTAGTTGAGCTCACCCTTTCTTTCACTGTTCTCTTTAGGAAATGAGAACGTAGCCGGGACTAGTCGGGGAACGGAGTAACGGTCCAGATGATAGTATTAGTAGTCCTCACTATTCAGTTAAATAGTGTGACAATAAATGTAATGAGGACTCCATGGAGTGTGGATATTGTCTAGATGACAATATTCTTATTAAAACTCTTAGATTATGTTTTGTTGTATTTTACACGATTGTTATATAATTAAGTTGTATTTGAATTTTGTACCATGTATTTGGCGACTCAAGATGGGTGATGTATATTTTGGGGGCGTCACAATTAATATTATAACAATATTTTAATCATTTCTTAAACTTATAAACAATTTATTTTAATTGTTTACACTTTTCTACTTAATGCATTTAATCATCCTAAAATGCAAAACTCATAAGATTTCATTATCAATAACCAAAACTCTCATCACAAATATGCATATACCTTATATAGGATTTCCAAGGTATAAAATCCTATTTTCCAAATTTGTTACTTCACATAACATATTTAATTCATTTACTCATAACTAGTTCATTTTCATTAAAATATACCAAAACAGTCCCAAAAATATTTTTTTTCTGGGATTTAGCAGAATATAGTCTCATATTAAACATATTTTTCTCGGAATTTTAAAAATTCATTTACTATTTTTCATATGGCCAAAACTGCCAAATATTTAGATATTTTTTATAAATTGTACTTTTGTCCAAAAATTCTGAAATTTACACGGTATACTTCTATTACATACATGTACTCCCAATAAAAATTTCACCAATTTTGGAGTTAACCACAAGGAGTTATAAGGGTTTATTTTAAAATAATCTTTTCCCATAAAATTCATAACTCTTAATCTATACATCGAAAAATCGCCATTTTTGGACACAATATAGAAAACCCATCAAATTATCATTTCAAATTTTTCCAGAAATTTTGAGGATTAGAAAAATTACGAAACTGCAAATTGTTTTTCGCCCGCCATGCGTTAATCCGCGTAGACAGATTATTTCAACAGAATAATAAAGAATGGAATAACAGAAGAATTCACCATGCATGCGATAGACCGCACAGACAGGTTATTCCCAACAGAATAAATAAAAAGATGGAACCAGGTCATGCATAATCCGCACAGACAGGATGTTCCAACAGAATAATAAAGAATGGGACCAGGTCATGCGTAATCTGCACAAACAGGATATTCCGACGGAATAATAAAGAATGGAATAACAACAGAATTCACCAGGCATGCGATAGACCGCACAGACAGGTTATTCCAATAGAATAATAAAGAATGGAATAACAGAAGAATTTCACCATGTATGCGGTACTTCGCATAGACAGGTTATTCCAACCTAATAATAAAGAATGGAATAACAACCCTTACGAGTATTGAAAGAAAATAACTCTCTTCATGAATACGAAAGAATAATACCCCTTACTATAATAATAATATCCTTTACCTTAAAAAGAAGAGTATTCCACCAGTTAGGGCGAGGATATTCTTGAAGAAAACTTATCTCGCTTTTCTACGCTCAAAGCTTCTTAAAACTCTAAAGAAATACGCTCAAGATTATAGAAGAAGAATTCTCTGAATTTCTGGTGTGATTTTCCATTCTAACTAAGTATCCTATTTATAGGAGAATGGAAAGGATACTATGAAATAAAATATAATATATATATATTTATATATTTATATATTTTATTTAAAATCTAATAAAACAAATAACTTTATAAAAGTATTCTGTTTTATATAAAAAGATTTTACTATGCCAACACTATGCAGGCACTATGCATAATAAAATATATTATATTCTATTTATAATCAAATAAAAAAAACTTTAAAAAAGTATTTTATTTTATATAAAAGTTTTTCGTTTTATTACATTTATAATAATAATAAAACAAAAATCATCATCATTATTATAATTCACACTATTAATCGACCGTGTCGCTCCTGTGAAAGAGGGGCTTTCCAATAAGGATTTCTCCCTATTGGCAATTAGGTGACCAAACCTCTCCTTGACAAAACTTCTAGACATTGTTAATATTGCAAATAATAATATTAATAACTTTATCATCTCAATTATTGATTTAATAATATATAAATATCGACAATAATTGAATCAAATAACGTGAGATACTATGCAGCAATTACTGTAGCAATAATTGAACAAAACTGAGTGACTTCTCACATAAGCATCAATAATCAATACTGTGTGCTACTGTGCAACCACGTGTATTACTGTATTTTTACTACCGAGTAGTTCAACAGTTTTAACGGTAAAACTTTCGCCGTTATTTTCATAAAAATATTTTTGTTGTTTTCTCAATCCGACAATAATTCTGTTGTGGTGCCCACCAATGATTGTGCCGTCGTACGAATATTTCCTGACCAAACGAATATTTTATAACAACTTGTATACTTTGCAAAATTTTCACATATCACCCTTCATAATTTCGGGATCTCACATTGAGATTTCCTCTCTTCGTCGATTCTTGCTTCTAGAATAACTCCTTCTTGCACCTTCTTCTTCATATTCATCAGCTCCGGGTCTGTAGCTTGAGCGGCTTTAACTTTATCGATTAAAGTCGGTTTTACTCGTATATTTGCTATCTTTACGTAGGTTCTTAGAGTCTCTAACTCTATCTCCGTCAGTTGTAAGTCGTACGAAATAGGTCTTTGTGTTAACAATGTCGCACTCGTAACTGCATACGATATTCTACTTAACGCATCAGCTACCACGTTCACTTTTTCAGGATGGTATTGAATGGTATAATCATTTTGGGTGAAGAAAAATTTGAGGGTTTTATATCGGGTTCAAGGTCAATACAAAATTTGATTTCACACTCTGGGGGTAGGCTAGGAAGTTCTTCGGGGAATACATTAGGAAATTTATTAACAATAGAAATATCATTCAAAACTGTGACTCTCATCCAAGACTTGGATAGAACCTCACATTGATACCTATCAACTTGCCCCCGTTATTCACGGCGTCCCCTGTGAAAAGTCTGGCTTCGGTGCATCCCACACAAGGAAGTCACCAACGAAAGGCTCGGGGCTCTTTACTTATGGCTTGATATGACAGTGATTGACTTTAGTGGTTTGGTTGCTTGAATTCGCATAATAGGTTGGTTAGGAATATGAAAACTAACAACCTTACAAAAATAATCAATTTTAACACGATGAGTAGTTAACCAGTCGATTCTTAAAATCACATCAAATGCAAGTATTTTCAAAGAGATGAGATCGACAGGTAATATGAGGGTGCCGATTTGAATCAAATAAGATTTATAAATAGCGGAGGTAACAAAGGTTTCTCATAACGGAGTTTCAACAGATAAGTCAAATTCTAATTTCTCTTGTGTCAAATTTAAACGTTGAGCACAAGTAGGTGAAATAAAAGAGTTGGTAGAACCGGTATCGAATAAGGTATAGAATTCGCAAGAGTTTATGATTAACTTACCCGTGATAACTTCGTTCGGGTTCCTCAACAAACGCTCTCACTTAAACTATCGACTTTGACTTGTCTAGGACAACCTTTGGTGTCACCATCCCAGCTGGACTTGACTTCTCTACACGACAAAATTGAGCTAGGTGACCTTCTCTTCTGCAATTGAAACATGTTTTGGTTTGCTGCGTACATTTTGGACAGATGTGTCCCTCCTTTCCGCATTTGTAACATACGACCGATGATCGTTCTCCTTCCTTTGAAACGAGTGCTAGTGCTGCTGTCGATGTCTTTCCATCATTGTTGAATCATCTCTTCTTAAAATTGTTCCCACTTAATTCACCTTTTCCTATTATCTTGGCCATGATTACCACCGAAGTGGTTACCATTTCTGGCATGATAATTTTCTCCACAATGGTTATCATTGTTCCGATGGTCGTTGCCACCGGTACAATTATTATTGTGTTGTTGGTCATTGCCTTTTAGTTGAGTTGACTCATAATCGCGTTCTAATAACTGAGCCTTATTCACAACATCTGAATATAAACAAAGTTTGTGAAAAATGAGGTATTGACGTATTTTGGGTTTTAAACCTCGCAGAAACATTTTTGTCATACGTTACTCATTATCTACCAAATGGGATGCAAACTGGTAAACTCCGTAAATTTAGCCTCATATTACGATACGGTCATATTGTTTTGCTCCAGCTTGATGAATTCTACCCCTTTCATGTGACGAATACTTTTGGGAAAGTACTTGTCGTTGAACAATTCTTGGAACTTCTCTCAAGACATCTTTAGTGCAGCAGGTTGAATACGCTTTACAAATTCCCACCAATAATCTGCCTCTTCTCGCAACATAAAAGTGACAAAGGAAACCTTTTGCTCCTCTGAGAATTCCAAAACATCAAATATCTTGGTGATCTACTTAATCCACGTCTGTGCCTTAAGTGGTTCTGGCTTTCCCAAAAACTCCGGTGGTCCCAGCTCCTTAAACTTCTTACCGGTGACCAGCCATGAGTTGCCAATGTTTCCACCTACATTTTGAACAGGAGTCTTTCTCGTTTGGTTTTGCATAAATTCTAGAAAACTCCTAAACATAGCATCGTTCGTCATTTGGTCGGTGTTGTTGTTTACACGAGGATTATTTCCTTCCTGATGCACATTATCCTGGTTATTAATAATCAGTGACTCAACGGTCTCATGTGCTCCATTGCTTATCTCAACAATTTCAGATGCCATTCTCAAACACTGTCACAAAATAAGGATTAATTGACATGCCTCATATTATCCCTATATTCTGACTTACCAATTAAATAAAAAATAAGCTTAGGTAGGTTATACTAGCAAAGGAATTACTCGTCTCTCCCCTCCTTGTTCTAGCCTCACGTCTTAGCCAGGGATCATATCCCTAAGCTCTGATACTAACTGTGACGTCCCCAAAATAGGTATACATCACCCATTCTGAGTCGCCAAATACATGGTACAGAATACAAACTTAATTATACAACTGCCGTGTAACATAATCTGAGAGTTTTAACACGAATATTGTCTCCTAGACAATATCCAAACTCAAATGAAGTCCTCATTACAATTATTATTACACTAATTCACAAAATAGTGAGGACTACTAAAGCAACCATTTGGACTGTCACTCCATTCCCCGACTAGTCCCAACTATATTCTCATTTCCTGAAGAGAAAAATGAAAGAAAAGGGTGAGCTCAACTAGCCCAGTAAAGAATATTATGACTAAGATAATGTAGAATAAATTATCCTTAGTCTTTAACAATATAACAACTGATAGAATACAATAGACAACAAGTTTTAGATAAAAAATTATAGCAGAATAAGCAATCCACTAGAAAAGTCAAGTAGAGCATGATATCTACTATCTTCTATGATTTAAAAAGTTCATCATCAATTTTATTGCTGAGACTCAGCTCAATAAATAATTTACATCACTAAATTAATTTAAAAGTTCATCCTCAATATTTTATCGTTGAGACTTAGCTCAATAAATAATCCACATCACCGAATTATCCATGCACTACAGGCCAAGGATATTCGTGTTATCACCAATGGTCATGATCATGCCAAACAACAATTCATCTTTGCACCCTTGGCTAAAGAGAACGTATGGTCATGATCATACCAACCACTATCCATCAATGCACTATGGGCCAATGAGGACTTTTATCACATAATTTGTAACAATTCAGGTCATGATTATACCGAATAATTCATGGTCATAATCATACCAATCAACAGTCCATGTATGCACTACGGGCCAAAGATGACTTTCATCACAATATAAGCATGAGGATGACGATAATGATATAAGAATTCAATTTTATGAAAGTAAAGGATAAATTTTAAAGATTTATAATTTAATTTATCCAGAATTCAATAATGTCCAAATTGTCAACATGATACTGCTTTGTGGACTAAAATTCAAGAATAATATTCATGTATCAAAAATAATTTGGACAGAAAAGAATCAATTTTTTGTCGTGAATAGTACTCGGGTGAATAGTACCCAAGTAAATAGTACCCCGTGAATAGTATTTTATGAATAGTACTTTGTGAATAGTGTCGTACGTATATATAGTACCGTACATATGAATAGTGTTGTATGTATGAATAGTGCCGTACGTATGAATAGTAACCATAAATAGTACTCCGACATGAAAAGTTTAAAATTTAACAAGAATGTTCAGAAAATTATCCTTGTAAAACGATACTAGATGAAACATAAATTTCAAGGATATTCTACTAATTTAAAGGAGTATAGAAGCAATACTTTAACAAAATGCGTGTAGAATTCAGAATCTAAAATAAAATAATATTACTTACATACTACAGAGTATGGAAGAAAATATTATTTCTTACGAATATTGAACAAAAATAATATCCGTTATGAATATTGAACGAAAATAATATTCCTCACGAATATTGAACGAAAATAAAATTTCTTACGAATACAAAAAATAATATCGTAAGCGAATCTGAAATAAATAATACCCCTTACCTCAAAAAGAGAACAATTCTGACTGGTATAGCGGATATATTCTTGAACAAAACTTTCACTATTTTCTACACTCAAAGCTTCCTTAAACTCAAAAGAAATACGCTAAATATTATAGAAGAAGAATTCTCTGATTCTGGTGTGATTTTCATTTCTAAACTGAACATCATGTTTATATGAGAATGGCATGATACTATTTGGATGCACAATAAAGGAAAAATCACAGATTGCACAGTGATTCAAAGACAAATTTTCAAAAATTCACATGATTTTACTATGCAAATACTATGCAGACACTATGCAAACACTATACATAATAAAATATAATATATTCTATTTTTCATAAAAAACAAAACTTATTATAATATATATATATATATATATATATATATATAATCATATATACTCCCCCGTGACCAACATCTTTTCCTCCCCCCCCACTTTCAATTAAATATATATATATAAACAAAAGCGAGATAACTTCTACCGATAGTTTTGAAAAATGGGTAAGTGGGGGTCCAAATAATAAGAAAGATTTACAACAAATACTTCATAAAAATCCTCTCTATTTATCTCAATTCACTTGACTTCTCAAAACATATTTTTAATAACATTTATCATTAATATTATAACTCACAATATTAACAACCAGATCATTCTCAGGAAAGAGGGGGCTTTTCGATAAGGACTTCTCCTTATTGGTGCACAATTAGGTGACCAAACCCCTTTTCTCAACAGAACTTTCTAGACATCGTCAATAATATAAATAATAATATGAACAACTTTGCCGTCTCAATTATTGATTTAATAATTTAAAATATTATGACAATAATTGAATCAATAATATTAGAGATATTATGCAGCAATTACTGTAGCAATAATTGAATAAAACTGAGTGACTTCTCACATAAGCATCAATAATCAATACCGCGTGTTACTATGCAACCATGCGTATTACTGTACTTTTATCACCGGGTATTTCAACAGTTAACAGTAAAATTTTTGCCGTTATTTTTATAAAAAGTTATTTCTGTCGTTTTCTAACTTCGACAGTAATTCCGTTGTGGGGTTCACTAATGATTGTGTCGTCGTACGAATATTCCCCGACCAATCAAATATTTTATGACAACTTGCTTACTTTGTAAATTTTGTAAATATTACCCACAACTATAACATTATATCAAATCCACACTTTATTATTCAAAAAGATATTTCGAGAAAATTAAGCTTTATTCATAAAAGTTGGGGTCTTATAACTTCGCCCAGATTCCAGATTTTGTAATTTTTTTATGCATATACTTCAAATCTTCATAACTTCTTCATTTTAAGTCAAAATTAGTTAGTTTTTGACTATATGAACTCGCTAAACTCTCAACTACTCATCTAAAAAATAATTATAGCACTTCAATAACTTTAAAAAATCATTTTAAGGGTTCTAATTCACTGTTCATACTATATTTTCATGTTTTAAACATATTTAGCGAATTCATTCACTACGAATTCAATTTTCAATCAAATTGATTCATTCAACTTGCGTTCTTTTCCTTTTTCAATGTATTATCAACATCTACTATCAATTTATAGATTAGAGCATGGATTAACCCTCAATTTGACTCCAAAAAAGCCATAATGTACATATTACACCTAAAAGTCCAATTCTTCTTATTTAACACATTTAGACGAATTTGATTCCCCCAAAACCACTTATATATGATACATAACAGATTATATATTTCTATAAAAATATATTACGAATTCCTTATCATTTCAACCCACCAAAATGATTTACAATGAAGAACTCAAGAAAATAAAAACTTAAGAAACTAGAATTGGATTATCACCTCTTGATTCCTTCCTTAGTTTAGATGAAGATTACTTGATTACTCTTCTTCCCCTTCTTTGATCCTCAAACTTTTGCTCTCAACTTCACAAAGAATTCTATTTTCTCTTAATTTCTCTCTAAGTCTCTCCCTTTCTCTCTATTTTTCTAAACCAGGTAAACAAAATAAACTGATGGTTTGTTTTGCTAAATCACGTTAACAAAATAAACTGATGGCTTAACGTGGGTGTTACAAAGGCAAAAGGTCACAAGACCATGTTTGGCTAGAACCCTTAACCTCCTTTTAATTTATTTTAATAATTCTCCTTATCATATGGTTCACAAATAGCACATTTTATTTGAATAAATTACCTAACCAATATAACTCTAATTTCATTTATCAAATCATAATATCTCTAATTTAACTATTTAATTAAATTAGAATATTATCATTCCATTAGCGTAATAAAATACGCACCGATTATAAAATTATTTAACATAAATTAAATCAATATTATCATACTTAAACAAACTATTCCCTAATAATTTCCATCGAATATTTATTCCATTAATATTCCAACTAAAACATTTATTTTATTCGATAAATATGTCAACTATTTACGAAACTATCAATCATATTACATTAACATATTACCATTATATGAAATAAATTACTATCTCATTTTATCAAAACAAATATATTAATTCACTATTTAAATTAAGTGAATTACTCGCATTATTTATTAAATTAATTTATAATATTTCCCTTGCCAACAAGGCATAATAATCCAATTACATTATCTCACACTTTAATTTACAACTTAATCAAATTAACTATAACTAATATAACATAGTTAATTTCCTTTTCATAACAATTTTGTTTAATTTCTTCAATAGTTAAATTAACTATTAAACCTCATGCATATTAAATTTCTACCCACAAACCACATAATCTAAAATAGATACATCTCATAATAAGAATTTTATTTATTAAATTTTTATTTAATAATTTCTGAAAATCTGGGTTGTCACGAGTTATGTGGACTATAACTGACTTCTCTACTTGTGGTATGTTAGCTGGATAGAGTACACACAAGAAGTTTGCTTGTCCGTATTGTATGGAGCATACAAAGTCTTTTAATCTATCAAAAGGTAGAAAGCCTTGCTAGTTTGACTGTCATCAACCTTTCTTTCCGGTAGATCACTCATTTCGAAGAAACAGAGAACAGTACTTCAAGAAAGGGAAAGTAGACAATGATATATCTGCACCGCGATTATCGGGGACAGAGATGTGTGACCGTGTGATGAGATTGTCGTTTATTCTGTTCGATAAGATTGTTGCCTCAAACATAATCAATGGATTCAACGAATTTCATAATTAGGTTCACAAAATCATCTTTTGGGAACTGTCTTATTGGTCTACAAATTTGATTCAGCATAATGTAGATGTGATGTATATTGAGAAGAATGTGTTCAATAATGTGTTTAACACCGTGATGAGTGTTGCGGGAAAGACGAAAGATAATGATCAAGCACGGTTGGACATGAAAGATATTTGTAAGCATCTTGGATTAGAACTTTATGAATATGCAATTGGTAAGATGTTCAAACCGCATGCAAGGTACATATTGTCCAAAAAGTAGGACGAAGATGTATGCACATGGATTAAGTTTCTAAAACTACCAGATGGATATGCGTCAAATATTGCAAGGTTTGTTACAGGTGGAAAATTGCAAGCGAAGAAGAGTCATGACTGTCATGTGTTCACGGAGAGACTCATGCCTATAGCATTTTGGGATATGCTTGATAAACCAATATGGGATGCTTTAACTGATCTTAGTCGTTTCTTTAGGGACTTATGTTCAAAAAAATTATATGAGAAAGACATGTCTATACTTGAGAAGAACATTATTGAGATAACATGTAAGCTTGAAAAAATATTCTCGCTTGGTTTTTTTGACTCCAAGGAGCATTTGCAAATTCATCTTCCCTATGAAGCTCGTGTTGGGGGTACAGTTCAATATAGATGGATGTGCCCTTTCTAGAGAGTGATGGGAAACCTTAAAAGGAAGGTGAAAAATATAGCTTATGTCGAGGGGTCATTATGTGAGGCATACAGTTTCAATGAGATATCTACGTTTGTCTCAGACTATTTTCCCAATGAAGTCTTGACAAAGGCCAATGGAGTTTCGAGACATGATGATGGGGGAAATGTTGAACTAAATGGTCGGCTTTCTATATTTGGTCTATCGGGTCGTGCTTATGGAAAAGGGAAGTGCATATTCCTTTTTAAGCAAGAATTACATGTTGCACATACTTCTTCTCAATTGCGAGGAGATTGACTAATTTGTAAGGTATACAAGTAAAATTTCAATTGTTATTGGACATAGATATATCTTAACTTGAAATGACATAAATTACAATATGTTAATGTTTATAAAATTGTATAGATTATACGATGACCAGTTAAAAGCGAACCAACCCTGCATAACTGATAAAGATATTCAAATCAGTCGTGATAAAAGAATTGCAAGGCGGCTAAAGGACAAAGTAAGTTAAATATATTAAGCACGCCATATATAATCCATTAATTTATGACTTTATTTAATGTAATAGAGTTTTTTTAGGCTCTTACTAAGGGAACGATTCTAGATAATGTACAAGACCTAGCTAAGTGCCCAAATAGGGACCAAGTCAGCAGCAATGGTTACAAGATCAATGGTTGTGAATTTTATACAAAGGAATATGCTCGCGGTAAATGAACAATAAACACTGGAATGTGTGTCCAAAGAGATTGTTACAATGAGCTTGGTCATGCCTTTTATGGAGAGTTGGAGGAAATCATAAAGTTGTCGTACAAGGGCACTTACGGGGGTCAGATTAACTTGTTCAAGTGTTGTTGGTTTGATACAAAAAAGGGATACATGTCGATCGACATGGAATCGTCGATATTGACCTCCATAGGTCCACGTACGCCAACGAACCATTTGTGTTGCCAACTCAAACAGTACAAGTATACTACACTCCTAGTCCTATTAGGAAAAGAGATAGTCCACCTGCAGATTGGCAAGTTGTAATTCATACTCCTGCGCACAGTCGTGTAAAATTTAGACGAGGAGTTCTACCAAGAGGAGATGCTTCATATATGAGCATATTAATTTTATAGGAGGCATCATTTCAGGGTCATCCCATCCATTGGTTGGATATATATGTGGCCACTCGCGATGGTTTGTCTGATGCTATAAAAATAGCGGTATACTTTGATATATTTTTAAATATTTACGTCATTTTTAAGCATTTTATATTTATTGTTAACTATTTAATTTCTAACCTGATGACATGACATTTATAAGGCGCTACTGGCTGAGCGTTATCCTGCAGGCACTCCGCAACCACCGATTGATCAACAGGTGTGGGAGAGGGCATCAGTTGTGAAGAAGAATTATGTCAAAGGCCAAGGAAAATGATGACGACTGACTATTAGTGGCACATGCATCTCTGCTAGTCAGTCTAATTAGTCACCGTGTCATCCGACATCGCACACTCCTGCTGATTGTGTGAGAGCAATATGTCAGGATCAAAATCTTCTTCTCATACTTGGCACGCATCTACAGTCACTGAGTCCTAAGGAGTTAGCAGATGTAGTGGCGAAAGCAGTAGAGCAGAAGCATGAGCTATGGGTAATTTTGTCATTGTTTAAATTTATGTACTGTTTTTCATGTTTAGCTTAATTTTTTACATTCAATAATACATGTTTTACTTTTTTGTTACAACCCCATCTAGACGATATTGATCCGTGAAGGCATTTGTATCCCTTTTTGTCTTGTTAATCGACATTTGATTATTATTTTTACCAACTAAATAATTGAATGTATGTGGATTGTACTTTATTACATTTGTATATAAGTTTTACTCGAACGATTCTTGCTTATATAGTATGTGTGGATTTTTATATTATGGTGTTGGTTTTAATTACTAAATTTATATGGATGGATATATCGATAGATTTGTATGGATGTTGGTTTATTTTGATATACTGTTGTGTGTTGGGATAGAAAAAAGGTACAAAATTTTTGAGAAATCAATAAAACAGGTAATTTTTTTTTAAATTACGTATCAGCTATCAGCAACCGCATGCGGTTGCTAAAAGGATTTAGCGACCACAAATGTCTTGAGGACATTAGCGAATGATGTGGTCGCTATTGTTGGTCGCTGACAAGTGGGCCACATCACCTCTGACACCTGATTCACGGTGACTTAGCTTAGCGACGGAATTAGTCGGTAGTGTGCGGTCGCTGATATCGTGGTCACAAACAGTGGTCGCTAATGTCCAAATTGTGACCAAATTATATATATGACCCTTCTTTAGCGACTATTATCGATCGATGATACTATATTCATGATCGTATTGATCGCTAATGTCTTGATCCTGAAAATCCTTTTTCTTGTAGTGTAAATACAATATTGTTTTACATTTCCTCTCGACTCTAAAACTGACTAATTATTACAAATTGTTACAAAAATATTACATCACTATAATAATAATTTAATACATCATATACATTATTCTTCTTTAGACTTTCTTTTTCCCTTATCTTTGTTTGACCCTTCAGGTCCTTAATTCATCTTTAGCTAAAAAATCTTAGAGTTTGTAAGAGTGAGCAAGTAGTTTGCTCAACAAAGTATAAAAGAATACAATGAAAGATATTTATATCTTATATTCATCGAATAACATTTCTAATTAATGAAATATTGAGAGTTCAAGAAATAACATCTTCACAAGATAATGAAGGGAAAAAACACTTTTACCCTATTGTGGTTGTCGTGTTTTAAGCAATAAGCCACTATGCTTTTAAAATATTTAATTGACCAATTGTGTTTTTTAAAAATGTACAATCAAGTCATTCCGTCTAATTTGAGTAACTGACGTTAACAAATCTGCTTGGGTTGCTTACGTGACTTTTTGAAAAAAAATAAAAAATTACGTGGTATATGCTTGTTTAATGGATTTTCTTTATAATTTTTTCCTCTCAAACAAAAAAAATAAAATAATAAAATCATTATGTGGTAAAAAAAATAATTAAAATAATAATAAATTAAAATAAATATTTTAATTCATTTTTTATAAATTTTTCTTTTCCTTTTATCTTTTCCTTTCTTTTAATAATTATTTTTATTTTAAAAATTAATTCCAAATAATATATCAAAATTTTTTGTATCAATGAGATCTATTACAACATTACATTAATTTCAACAAAAAATAAAAATAAAAAATCATTAATTATGTGGCAAAAATAATTAAAATAATAAAATTAATATAAATATTTTAATTAATTTTCTATATAATTTTTCTCTTTCCTTTTATCTTTTCCTTTCTTTTAATAATTATTTTTATTTTTAAAATTAATTCCAAATAATACAAATAATATTAAAACTTTTTAATAACTAAACATAAAACAAAAAACAAAATAAAATAAAAAAGGATAAGCCAAAGATGAATATTTTGATTATTTGTATTATTTAGAATTAAAATAATTAAAAGAAAGGAAAAAGGAAAAGAAAAAATTATAAAAAACATAATCGAGTTTTGATTGTATAATTAATTTTAATTTTATGTCATTTGTTTAACTAATTTTTGCTAATTGTATCAAATTTTGTATTTTATGTTAATTATGTTCTTACCTTTTTATATCATTAAAATATATATTAGTATTAATTTTAAAATAAAAATAATTATTAAAAGAAAGGAGATAAGGAAAAGAATACAAATAAAGAAAATGAATTAAAATATTTATTTTAATTTTACTATTATTTTAATTATTTTTTGCCACGTAAGTAATGATTTTTTTATTTTTATTTTTTGTAGAAATTAATATAATATTGTAATAGATCTCATTGATACAAATTTTTTGATATATTAGTTGTATTATTTGAAAAAGAGATAAAAGGAAAAGAAAAAAGCCACGTAGGATAACAAAGCTTCCTCCCGCCCAGTCAGCAAATACACGTATTTTTTTAATTTTTTTCAAAAAGCCACGTAAGCAACCCAAACAGATTTGTTAACGTCGGTTACTCAAATCGGACAGAATGACTTGATTGTATATTTTTTAAAAAGCACAGTGCGTCAATTGAATATTTTAAAAGCACAATTGCTTAAAACACGACAACCACAATTGGGTAAATGCGCTTTTTCCCAGATAATGAACTTGTAATCTTAAAGGTTTAACATGTTTTCAAAGTTTTGAACGTCAACTGAGTGGTCATAGGGACCATGAACTATCTAAAATTTGTTCATCAGTCAAAGACTAAAAACTCTCAATAATTGTCCAACAGTCACAGAGACTGTTAACTCTTTATAGAGTATCATTAGGATTTCAGCCAAACACAATCACATGTTACGCGTAACATCATTTCCACGTTGTATTTTGACAGTGTACTATCAGTTCCCAGACAACATCATATATACCCTCTTATACCTAGGGTTGTTGTACCCAGTTATAATATCAAAGTTCACATCAAAGTAATTTGGTTTGGAACAAAAATTAAATATCTCCACATATTTATCAACAATTCAATAATTGAAATAATATTAACTGCTGAGTTTTAGTTGAAACAGATAGTATAAACTCAGTACTTAAAACAATTCATGAATAAACAAGAACTTCCCAAATATAGTTCGATAATTAAATGAATTGTAAAAGCACATAATTCGGGAACTTGTATGTATTATGTGTACTTCTCTTGCTTAAATTATTTACTTCCTTCAATTGATTACCTACAACATCCATAAGGATTTATTTAATTAAATTATCAATTATTATTAAGGAGAGAACTATTTTCACATGTGTTTTTGATATCTTCACATGGTTCATTCTCACATGAAGGTAAGACCAACCATGTGAAAATATCAAAAATACATATAAAAATATCATTTTCTTATTAATAATAGTTATCGTTCGTAACTATTTGTAATCCCGTTTCACTATTTTTGTTTAATGTAAATTCGTTCTCGAGCATCTTCTTATTCTATTTTTATATTCTTAATATTATATAGTCCATTTATTTCTTACATAAGCTTATATGTTCCATTTTAACATATATTAACTGACAAAATTATACACATTTTTCGATTTTACTGTAATTAATTTTTTATAATTTTCTTAACTCTATTTTCTCCATTAAAGCTCCTTAATTATTTTATTATTTTTTATCCTTTCGACCTGACTTAGTTCATTATATTTTAGACTTTCTGAAATTTTTTCCATTAATATTGGTATTTATTTAAAGGTCATTTCTGTCCAAAATTGCAAAATTCTTCATAATTCGATATTAATTCTAAAAATCATGAATTTTATACACTAAGTTCTCTACATCAGTGGGTATTTTCACCTAAATTTCATCCTAAAATGACTTGCAGAACTCAAGTTATACTCATTTTAATTTTTCAAATTTTAAAATTATTTTGGTCTATCTTCTTTTCTACAAATCTATTTGAGTTCATCTTTGGACGGTGTACTCCTTATATCACCAGGTATCTCATGTAAACTTTTCATAATTTTTCAACCATGTTAACAGTCCAAAACATAGCCAAAAAAAATATGGTCAGGGGTTTTCCAGCATCGTCCCGTCTTGATTCAAAAATCACCATAAATAATTTACTAGGAATTTTAGTCTCAAATTTATATATCACTTAGTTAACTCATAGAGTCACATTGCATAATAAAATGCATGTCAAAATTCATTCTATATTAAGAGTTATGGATCTTAGAAAAATTAATATTTCCAGATTGATTTAGGGTTTTTAACCTAGCTTATTTAATGTTTTCTTTTCACTTTTTTTGGTTCTTTAAATTTTAATAGATTAGGGTTATACCTAGTTTTATATTTGCTTTATTTTTTTTCTTGATCTTTCTTCCTTGTTGCTTGAACTTGGTGTTGCTCTCCTCCCTTCTCTCTTCTCTAGCAGCCAAGCTCTAGCTCTTCCCTGACTATCTCTTAGTTTGTTTCCCAAAATTGTTGTTAAAATTAAAGAATGAAGCTTGGCTCCCCTGTTTATAGATATAGTTTTGGTATTTCAATTTCCTCCCTACAAACTTGCCTATCATAGTCAAACCCATCCTTTCCTTATTTCTAATTTCATCCCATTATTAATTAGAATAAACTTTCATTGTTTGCAAGTAATTTAATGTTCATGGGTTACTTATAGGCTTAAAGCTGTCATTTAGCAACCTATGGCCAACAATGAGGTCACATCTCTTCTCTTCTCTCTTGACAAAACAAAAGGTGGCAAACATGAGTGGTTGGGCTCCCACATAGCCCCTTTGACTCCCTCATGGCCGGATTTTAGCCTACTTTTTTTTTTTGAGTTTTTCTACGTGGACAGAAAAATTAGACATGAATGTATTTGAATTTCACTTATTTATATTTTTATCCTCTATTGGGGGTCAAAACACAAATAAATAAAATTCAAATACACTCATGTCCAATTTTCCTATCTACGCAGAATATATATATATATATATATATATATATATATATAGGAATGATCCAGAGCATCTATTTACTATGAATAAAAAAGTGGCATATAACATTTTAACCTTCCATTAGAAAAATGAAGGGTTCAGATTAAAATAGGATATTCGTCGTCCACTAGAACTTCTAGTGCACAGGGTTATAATCAGTGTTGGACGAATTTCCCCCATACAAAGCCCCATATAAGTAATTTAAGCATAGGATTACTTGGTCCGCTAGAAGTTCTAGCGAATTCAAGGAAGTATCACAACAACGACAACATAAACCAAATCACAGCAACAAAAATCAACCAAATCACAACACAGCCAAATCAAATCACAACAACAACATAAATCAAATCGACCTAAACACAATGTGCACAATCTTTCTAAATCCAATTCCAAATCCTAATCACAGCAACAAGAAACATCAAATTCCAAATCCTTTGAAATCCAAAAACATAACAAGAAACATCAAATTCCAAATAAACATCCTAATTAATTTTAGTAACATGCAAACAGAAAATTAAACATTCCAAATCAAATAAATCCAATTCCAAATCAAATACAACAAATCATATTCCAAATCAGCAACACAAATATGTCCTACACATAATTCCAAATCAAATACATTTTAATTCTAAATCAAACATTCCAAATCAAATACATCCGGCACATAATTCTAGTTCCTATTCTAAGTTAAATACATCATATTCCAAGTAAAATAAGAAAATTAATTGAAGTACAGAAAAAAAATTCTATTATACAAACCTACTATATTAGGAGATAGATGGTGTATCATACTTAATAAATTTATCTGCTACCAACGTAACCAAAATATTATAGCCACCTTCAATTGACATCAAGGAAGAAAACTACACAATTAATCAAACAAGTCTTCACACCTCAAAACAAGTCTTCACACCTCCAACAGATTTTTTACATGTATCAAAGCTAGAAAACCAATTGAAAGAAAGAAACAAGACATTGATGAAGTTGATGGTAGTAAGGTCAAAAGAGAAAGAGATTCAATAGGTCGGACGATGTGCAAAGCTAGAATGTCTGTTGTTCATCTAAAGAAAGAAGATACATTAAAAGTTTCAAAACTTGAGTTGACTCACAATCATTATTTGGTGACTTCGAGCAAGAAATATTTCATTCAAACACAAAAAAATATAACTCCTGTTGCTCGAACTTTAATCGAAACTTTAAACAAGAATTGGGCCAAGAAAAATGTTGAATGTTTTAAGTGAAATAGGAAGAGGGATGAATAATATCGATTTTAGTGATAAGGATATTCGAAATGTTATGCGAGATATAAGATGTGACACAATAGATTCAAACGATTCACAAGCAGCGTTGCAGTATTTGAAAATTTTTTTGACGGAAAATCCTCTATTTTTTTCCGATATCAAACGAGATGAAGATAATCGTATCGCATGCATTTTGAGGATAGATTACCGATCAATGATAGCTTACAAAAATTTGGGGATGTAGTGACATTTGATACATCTTATCGTACGAACAAGTATTTCATGTCGTTTATTCCCTTCACTGTGGAAAATCATCATTATCATTCTATCTTGTTTGGTTTTGTACTGATTAAAGATGAAACAAAGGATACTTTTGTATGGGTTTTTGAGACTTGGATTCAAGCGATGAACGATAAGGCACTGGTTACCATTATAACTGATAAGGATAATGTTATGAACAATGCGATTGCTAAGGTTCTTCCTGAAACACACCATGCACTTTGCACATGACATATTAGTAACAAATTTTCAGAAAAATTACATACATTGTATGATGAGTACCCAACACTTAAACATGATTTTAACTGATGTGTGTATAAATAATTGACTTTTGCGGATTTTGAGGAGCGATGGGAAAAGGTGATGATAGATTACAAACTGCATGACCATGATTGACTCTAATCACTTTATGAGGTTAAGAAAAAATGGGTCATGATGTACACAAATAATTTTTTTGATGCAGGAATGACGACTACATCCAGGAGGGAGGAAATGAATAGTTTATTCGATGATTATGTGAATGCGACAACGAGTATCAAGGAATTTATTGTAAACTCAAAAAAGTCCTTGAGAAACAAGTTATAAGAGAGAGACAAGCTGACTACGCAACTTGTCATCGGATGCGAACTATGACTTTTGAATCACCATTGGAAACTCATGGAGCAACTATTTATACAAAGGAGATGTTTAGACGCTTTCAGATTGAGATAGTAAAATCTCATAAGTACATCATGAAAAAGCTTCAACATCTAACAACACTAGATACAAAGTCGTATTCAGTGTACAAGTTGTTTGGAATTACATATTCAAATTTAATGTTAAAAGTAAATAAACATTCTTATATGTAAAGTCCTTCAAAGAACATATATACAAGGACTTAGGTGATAGATCAAAACTGTTAGGTTGATCTGTGCTTTATGTTTATCATTCTGTAAATGAATATATAGAAGAAAAGATCAAAGCTGTTAGGTTGATCTATTTTGAGATATAATAGATAGGTATCAACAGAATCGTAGTCTGTCGAAGCCAGCCAAGGGATTGTAGAAGCCAAGGCAGAATCGTAGAGTATCAAGAAAGTTGCTACAAAATTATAGTATACTTTTGAGGGCCTCACTCAGAATCGTAGAGTTGGTCCAAGCGCCTGCCAAGCCAAGTCAAGAATCGTAGTATGCTTTCGAAAGCGTAGAGTCTGCAAAACAAGCAAGTAATAAAGATCGTAGTCTACCAGTGATTAAGAGAAATTGTAGTGTTCTCCTCTATCAGACTAAATCAAGCACGAATATGACAAGACACCACGATCATGATCGAAGTGTATCTTCTGTCAGCATCAAAAGTATCGAGCCTTGTCCATTCGCTGAAGGATAAAATACTACAAATGAAGAATAGATTATAGACGTTGAGACTTTCGGGATTCCCAATGCTCATCCTTAGTATATATCGAAGAAGAATATTGAACAAGCTAAGGAAAAGGACTACATGCCTGCTGAAAATGCTTTTTCAGGTGTTAGGTGAGATAGCAGTCTGCCGTATCTGTGGGTCAGACGGTTAAACAACAAATTTCTAGGAAGTCACCATCGGTGCTCAGAAATGTCTGATGATGCCTTCAAACAGACATATTTCAAAGGCTCCTTTATATACAAATCAGACACAGATACAACAAAAAAATCAAGTACACAACAAAAGCTGAAGAACACTTAACGCTCAACTCTACGATCTAAAAAGAAAGCTTGCTCAGCTACTCAATTCTTTCAAACATATGCTTAATAACAACTGAGTAACACTACCCAAGAACTCAACTCTCATCAAGTGTATTCTAAGTCTGATGGACTTGAAGAGTTTTAAGTGAACTAAGAAGTTCCAAGACTGCTGGTCTTAAAGGAATCTAATTGATTCAAAGATTGTAAAGGTATCCTTAGTGGATTTCCTACTCGAGGAGTAGAAGAGTGGACTAGGAGCCTTGAGTGCTCTGAACCACTTAAAAATACTATGTCTTTTATATTCTTACTATAACTGTTATATCTGTCATAACTTCTTATCACCTATTAAATTGGTTTATCTTGAAGCGGAACAAACAAATCTTATATTCCTCTATGGTTAATTTATTAACAAATCTGACAAGTATTTTGAAAAAGAAAATTTAAAAATATCTATTCAACCCCCCTTCTAGATAACTATTGTGCCTCTGGGGACTAACAATTGGTATCAGAGCAGGTTCTCTCAATCAGCCTACAAAGCTTGAGTATATCAAATGGCACAACTGATAAGCGAGTCCAAGACTGGAGGAGATAGCAAGCCACCAATGTGCAATAGAGACAAATTTGCCAACTAGAAAGTTCACATGCAAGCCTACATGGATTCAACAGATGAAGAACTATTTAAAATTGTTCTGAATAGGACTTACGTTCCAACAAAGATTGCACCAACTCCATATGATCCAAACAGAGTTTAGATCAAGATCACATCAGAATGGACTGATAACGAGAAGAAAGAAGTCCAACTAGACAAAAAGGCCAAGAACATTTTGTTCCAGTCTTTAGAAGATGATCTTTTCGAGAATGTGGTCAACAGCAAAACTGCTAAGGAAGTTTGGGAAGCATTGCTCATTATGCACGAAGGAACAAAAGAATTTAGAGAAAATAAGCAATCTCTTCTGACTCAACAGTATGAGATGTTCGCCCATGTTCAATGAGAAAACGTCACTTCCACTTATAAAAGATTCAATGTCTTGCTTAACTCTCTTCGAGCTTTTGGAAAAATCTATCCAAACAAAGATCTTATCATAAAGTTCATGAGAGCTCTATCGAGTAAGTAGGATGCCAAAACCACTGTCATCAGAGAATCAAAGAACCTCCATGAAATAATAGTTGAACAACTCTATGGAAACCTTCTTACCTACGAACTAGAGCCAACTCAATTAGCAGAGACTCTATCTGAAGGAAGAAAGAAGGACAAAGGAGTTGCTCTTAAAGTAACTCCTTTGAAAATAATTCATGCTAAAAATAATTCTGACTCTGAGGAAGATGAAAACAAGGATATTGCAATGCTGGTAAGAAAACTCAAAAGGTTCATGTGAAAAGGCAGAAGTAGTAGACCTAAGAGATTCAACAACAACAACAGTCAAGAACAGATCAACGACCTATGCTACAACTGTAAGAAGCCTGACCATTTTATTGCAAACTGCAACAAACCTTTCAGAGAAGAGATGAAGAGGAGAACAAATCCAAAGAAGGAGTTCAAAGGTAATAAAAAGCTCAAGAAGAAAGACAAATATCTTGTGGCCAGAGGATCATGGAGTGACTCAGCCAACGACACAACTCCTGAGTCTGGAGATGATGAAGAATCTCAAGTAGCAAATCTGTGTCTAATGGCCAAAAATGCAAAGGATAAGAAAAACACTAACCATCAAGAAGTAAGTATCGATGAGGTATTTGACTTTAACTCTCCTGAAGTAGATATTGATGATTTAAGAACTACACTACATGGCATAACATCTTATCTGCATCAATACATGAAGTGGTTCAGAGTTCTGTCTAAAGAGTATTCTCTTCTTCAAAAAGAGAAAGAGAAATTTAAAGAAGAACTAGAGACAGCTCTTTTAAGTACTACATCTCTCTCCAAATTTGAGGTAGAGAATAAACTCTTAAGACAGAACAATGAACTTAACACACAAAGAGAGTCAAATCTAACCTCTACGGTTGAGGAACTAGAAAAGATAATCTTAATGTGGAATTAGATCTTCTTTATCCATGGACTCCCTGATCTCCAGTCAGAGAAGTGCTTCTCCCTTCTCTTCTGATCCAATCCATGTTTCAAGACATAACGAATCCCATGCTAGTCTAGGGTTCAGAAAAAAGAAGAGTAACTTAGTCACTACTCTCCAACCTCAAAGGATCGTAGAGTCGAGTAAAATCAACTCCACAAACCAACCAGGTAGGAATAGTAGAGTTATGTTTCACTCATCACAAATCATGAATCACAAGGATACATGGAAAAAGAAGAATCAATATAAAGAAAAGACTACCAAGAATCCACATAAGTCCAAATGGAGAAAGAATCCACACACACATAAGCATGCATCATGCTAGATGTTTTGTATGTGATAAAATTGGTCATAAGGTTGCAGTATGTTACAATAATCCTCTGCATATTAGACCCAAAGTCAAGCAGATTTGGGTCCCCAAGGGTACTAACAAAGTAGGACCCATGCAAGTTTGGGTACCAAAATGAGAGTTTAATCTTATAATAGGAACAGAGCTCCACGATCACAACTTGGTATCTGGACAGTGGATGCTTAAGGCACATGACCATGAATAAAGCCCTCCTATCTAACTTCATGGAGAAGGAGGGTCCAATAGTCATCTTTGGAGACAATGGCTCTGGCAAGACAAGAGGATATGGCTCAGCTAGGAATGGTGCAGTGTCCTTTAGAAAAGTAGCCTATGTGGAAGGACTAAAGCATAATCTTACGAGCATAAGCCAACCCCGTGACAAGGGTCATCAAGTTACCTTCCTCAATAATCAGTGTCAAGTCAGAGATCTTAAGACCTCCTCTATAAAGCTGATCGGAACAAGAGAAGGGAACATTTACACTGTTAATCTTGCTTAACTAAGATCTAGTGAGACATTATTCTTTCTTGCTAAAGCCTCTGAAGAAATGAGCTGGCTATGGCATAGAAGATTGTCTCATCTCAATTTCAAAAGTATGTCAAAACTGCCTCTAAAGATCTAATAGTAGGTTTACCCAAGCTCAGCTTCGTCAAAGAAAAGCCATGCAATGCCTGTCATCTTGGAAAGAAAACTAGGAGTTCATTCAAAGGCAAAATGATCAACTCAATTGATAACCCCTACAATTGCTCCACATGGATCTTTTTAGGCCAATTCTAACTATAAGCCTTGGTGGGAAGAGATACTCATTGGTTATAGTAGATGACTACACCAGATTTACATGGGTATTCTTTTTAATCTCTAAAGATGAAATAAGCTCTTAACTTATCAAGATATTCAAGTTGGTGAAGAACAAAAAAGGGGAGAAAATCAAGGCTATAAGGAATGATCATAGTAGAGAATTTGACTTCTCCGAGATGGATTAGTTTTGCATAGACAATGGCATCAATCATAACTTCTAAGCTCCATGAACTCCACAACAAAACAGAGAAGCTAAAAGAAAGAAAAAAATGATGATTGAAGCTGGAAGGACTCTACTAGCAACAACTTATGATCTGTCTGAATACTTCTGGGCAGAAGCTATCAACACTGTGTGCTACACTCAAAACAGGTCTCTTGTACACTCTATGCTAAAGAAGACTCCCTACGAGCTGTGGAGAGGAAGAAAGCCAAATGTCAGCTACTTCCATGTGTTTGGTTGGTCATGTTATATTCTCAACATTGGAAAACAATATATGACTTAAGTTTCAACCCAAGTCAGACGAAAGAATCTTTCTCGGATATGCCACAGACAGTAAGGCCTATAGAGTGTTCAACAAGAAGACGCTAAGTGTTGAAGTCTCAATTCAGGTCATCTTTGATGAAATAAATATAGAAAAATCTATGCCTCAAGACACTACGATCGACGACTCAGACACTATGAACGAGGTGGTCGAACTCAACACCACGATCGCTATAAGACCCCAACTTTTATGAATAAAGAATAATTTTCTCGAAATATATTTTTGAATATTATGGTGTGAATTTGATATAATTTTATAGTTGTGGGTAATATTTACAAATTTTGCAAAGTAAGTAAGTGGTTATATAAAATTCGATTGGTCAGGGAATATTCGTTTTAATAGAGAATATTTGTACGACGACACAATCATTGGTGGACCCCACAACGGAAGTATTGTCGTAGTTAAAAACGACAGAATTATCTTTTTATAAAAATAACGGCGAAAGTGTTACCGTTAAAACTATTGAACTACCCGATAGTAAAAGTACAGTAATACGCGTGGTTGCATAGTAGCACACGGTATTGATTATTGATGCTTACGTGAGAAGTCACTCAATTATACTCAATTATTGCTATAGTAATTGCTGCATCATATCTCTCATATTATTGATTCAATTATTGTCACAGTATGATCTGCATAATATATATTATTAAATCAATAATTGAGATGACAAAGTTATTCATATTATTATTTGCAATATTGGCAATGTCTAGAAGTTCCATCAAGGAAAGGTTTGGTCACCTAATTGCGCACCAATAAGGAGAAATCCTTATCGGAAAACCCCCTCTTTCCTGGGAACGACCTGGTTGTTAAATATTGTGAATTATAATATTAATGATGAATAAGTTCATGTTGATTAAAGATGAATTGGATAGTTCCATTGTGTTGGAATTATTAGTGTTAGTAAAAATCGACATTTATTTTGATAATAATTGATGTCTGGAGGCTATATTGACCAATCGGGTAATTAACCAGATAAATGAACAATTACTTGCTATTAATTCACATGATTATAACTATCTATTCACATGTGTTTACTATTGATTCACATTCTTGTACTCTTAGGGGAGGTGGTGCAAGATTGATAATACTTGCATGACTAAGTTAAAAATAGAGGTATAGTTGAAGGTACTATACTGTAATTCATATTTTCACATGATTATAACTATTAATTCACATGATTGAACTATTGATTCACATTATTTACTATTAGGGGAGGTGGTGCAAGTTTGATAATACTTGCAGGACTAAATTAAAAATGAAGAAAAA
Organism: Panax ginseng; assembly: GCA_020205605.1. Classification (NCBI taxonomy): domain Eukaryota; kingdom Viridiplantae; phylum Streptophyta; class Magnoliopsida; order Apiales; family Araliaceae; genus Panax; species Panax ginseng. The sequence continues at coordinate 117,121,080 of CM035133.1, read as the reverse complement.
GAAGAAGGTATTATATTATAATATTTTGAGCCCCAAAACGTACAATTATCGAAACTATATTTTCCTATAAATAGAAGCTCAGTCTTCCTTCATTTCTCACCAATTCACTAAAGCTATAGCCATTATTATAGAGAGAAATTATAGAGAGAAAGAAGAAGAGAAGTCTGCTACCTCACTATTCCAGTATCCAGTCTTCTTCTAAGGTAAGGGGTATTATTCTTTCGTATTCATGAAGAGAGTTATTTTCTTTCAATACTCGTAAGGGTTGTTATTCCATTCTTTATTATTATGTTGGAATAACATGTCTATGCGAAGTACTGCATACATGGTAAAATTCTTCTGTTATTTCATTCTTTATTATTCTGTTAGAATAACCTGTCTGTGCTGTCTATCGCACGCATGGTGAATTCTTCTATTATTCCATTCTTTATTATTCTGTTGGAATAACTTTCTGCGTCATGCGGATTACGCATGCGCTTTGGTGAATTCTTACGTTATTCCATTCTTTATTATTACATTTGGAATAACTGTCTATGTGGATTATAGCATGCATGGTGAATGATCCTTCGTATTCATTCCTTATTAAATAGTGAAAATGATCTGTCTACGTGGATTACAGCATGGCGGGTAAAAATCCATTTGCGGTTTCATATATTCTATTATACTCAGTTGGTTAAAGTTTTGGCTTCTATACTCCATGAAATTAGTGGAATATCCTTGATATTTATGCTTCATCCGGTATCTTTTCATGGAAATATTCTTCTGAGCATACTTGAATTTTACTCCACAAAGAAGTATCATGTTGACAATTCGGACGTTATTGATTTCTGGATAAATTAAAATTATAAATCTTTAAAATTTATCCTTGAACTTGTTTTATTGAATTATTATGTCATTGTCATCATCCTCATGCTTATATTGTGATGAAAGTCATCTTTGACTTACGTGACTTACGTGCATAGATGGACTTGGTATGATTATGACCAGGGATTATTCGGTATAATCATGATCGTAATATGACGAATGATGTGGTAAAAGTCCTCATTGGCCTATAATTCATTGATGGACAGTTGTTGGTGTGATTATAACCAGGGATTATTCGGTATAATCATGACCATTGATGATTACATGAATATCCTTGGCCATGATGCAGAGATGATTCGATTTTATTTATTAAGCTGAGTCTCAGCGATAAAATTGATGAAAAACTTTTTAAATCATAGAAGATAGTAGATTTTATGCTCTACTTGACTCTTCTAATGGATTGCTTGTTCCGCTGCAGTTAAACTTGTTGTCTATTATATTCTATCAGTTTAACATTGTTGAAGGCTAATGATAATTTATTCTGCATTATCTTAGTCATAATATTTCTTACTGGGCTAGTTGAGCTCACCCTTTCTTTCACTGTTCTCTTCAGGAAATGAGAATGTAGCCGGGACTAGTCGGGGGATGGAGTGACGGTCCAGATGATAGCATTATTAGTCCTCACTATTCTGTTAAATAGTGTGACAATAAATGTAATGAAGACTCCATTAAGTGTGGATATTGTCTAGATGACAATATTCTTATTAAAACTCTTAGATTATGTTTTGTCGTATTTTACACTACTGTTGTATAATTAAATTGTATTTGAATTTTGTACCATGTATTTGGCGACTCAATATGGGTGATGTATACCTGTTTTGGGGGCGTCATAGTTGGTATCAAAGCTTAGGGATATGATCCCTAGCTAAGATGTGAGACAAGAACTAGGAGGGGAGAGACGGGGAATTCCTTCGCTATTAAGACCTACCTAAGTTTATTTGGTATTTAATTGGTCGGTCAGAGTATAGGGATAATATGTGATATGTTAATTAACCCTTGTTTTGTGGCAGTATTTGAAAATGGCATCCGAAAATGATGTGATAAGAAATGAAGCACATGAGACCGTTGAGTCACCACAGATTAATACCCAAGATAATGTGCAACAGGAAGACAATAATCCTCATGTAAACAATAACACCGATGAAATGGTGAACAATGGGATGTTCAGAGGCTTTATGCAATTCATGCAACATCAGGCGAGAGCGGCTCCTATACAAAATGCAGGTGGAAACACTGATAACTCTCGGACCATCACCGCTAAGTAGTTCAAGGAGCTGGGACCACCAAAGTTTTTTGGAGAGCCAAAACCACTTAAGGTGGAGACATGGATAAAGCAGATCAACAAGATATTTGATGTCTTGGGATGCTCCGAGGAGCAAAAGGTTCCCTTTGCCACATTCATGTTGCGAGCAGAAGTAGATTACTGGTGGGAATCCGTAAAGCGTACTCAACCTGCCGCACTCAAAATGTCTTGGGAAAAGTTCCAAGAGCTGTTCAATGACAAGTACTTTCCTGAAAGTATTCATTACATAAAGGAGGTAGAGTTCATCAAGCTTGAGAAAAATAATATGACCGTGGCACCGTACGAAGCTAAGTTTGCCAAGTTATCTCGGTTTGCGTCCCACTTGGTTGATAATGAGGAGAGAATGACGTAGATGTTTCTAAGAGGTTTGAAACCCGAGATACGTCAATACCTAATTTCTCACAAACTGTGTTTGTATTCAGATGTTGTGAATAGGGCTCAGTTATTGAAGTGCAATAATGAGTCAACCCAACCAAGAGAGAGCAGTCGACAAGTCGATAACACCAGCGGTAGCAGTCATCAAAGCGGTGACAACAAACGTGGAGGGAATCAACATGCCAGAAATGATAATCACTTCGGTGGTAATCATGGCCATGACAATAAGAGTGGACATTTCAAGAAGAGGAGATTCAACAATGATGGAAAGACATCAGCACCAGCACCTGTTGTTAAGGAAGGAGAACATAATATCAAATCATGGAATATCTGTTGACCCGACAAAGATTGAAGCAATTCAAAGCTGGGACCAACCTAAGTTAGTGACCAAAGTACGTAGCTTTCTCGGCTTAGCTGGTTATTATCAGAGATTCGTAGAAGGGTTTTCTCGAATCGCTACTCCATTAACTCAGCTGACTCGAAAAGATACAAAATTCGGTTGGAGTGAGGAATGTGAAAAGAGTTTTTAAGAACTCAAGAGGAGACTCATTTCAGAACCTGTTCTGACAATACCATCTGGCTCGGAGGGATTTGTCATCTACAATGATGCTTTAGGGAAAGGGTTAGGATGTGTTCTCATGCAACATGGGAAAGTCATAGCCTATGCCTCACGACAACTCAAAGAATATGAGAGGAATTATTCTACTCATGATCTAGAGTTGGCAGCAGTCGTTTTTGTGCTTAAGATTTGGAGGCACTACCTGTATGGAGAGAAGGTGGAGATTTATATGGATCATAAAAGCCTCAAATATTTCTTCACTCAAAAGGAACTCAACATGAGGCAACGACGATGGCTTGAGCTGTTGAAAGATTATGATCATACCATCCAATACCATCCTGGAAAAGCGAACGTGGTAGCCGACGCATTGAGTAGAAGATCATATGCGGGTACGAGTGCGATATTGTCAACGCAAAGGCCCATTTTGTATAACTTACAAAGGATGGAGATAGAGTTAAAGACTCTAGGAACCCATATGATGATGGCGAATATATGAGTAGAACCAACTTTAATTGATAAAGTTAAAGCTACTCAAGCTACAGACCTGGAGCTGATGCGTATGAGGAAGAAAGTACACGAAGGCGCTATTCTGGAAGCAAGAATGGATGAAGAAGGAATACTTTGAGTCATCTCCAGACTTTGTGTTCCTAACGATTCTGACTTGAAGTATAAAATAATGATGGAGGCGCACACCACACCGTTTGTAATCCATCCTGGGAGTACCAAAATGTATCGTGATCTTTGACATACATTTTGGTGGAGCAATATGAAGAGAGAGATAGCGGGGTTTATCTCAAGGTGTCTAACTTTTCAACGAGTCAAGGCAGAGCATCAAATGCCAAAAGGTCTATTGCAACCACTTGAAATTCCAGAATGGAAGTGGGAGAACATTTCCATGGATTTTGTTACTGGTCTTCCCAAGGTTTCTTAAGGGATAGATGCGATTTGGGTTATTTTTGATAGATTGACCAAGTCTGCACAATTCTTACCGATACGAGAAACTTATACACTTGAACGTCTTGCTAGTACGTACATAAATTAGATTGTAAGATTGCATGGTATGCCAGTTGTTGCCTCTTTTTAAGTTCTAACAAAAGAGCTCTAACGCATGCAAGCATACATGTTTCAACAAGTAATACATAGTAAGTAGAGTATCGTTCCACATAGAAAGTTGCTAAATCAAATTATTATGCATCAACTCTATCACTATTTTTATATACTTAAACTAATAAATATGATTATGATTGAAAATTACTTTAAAATCAAATAACAACTAAAATATGAATAATAACGCAATATATCAAATCTGGAAATAATAGGATCCTAACTTCATTTAATAGTTCATCTAATTACCACCATCATGCAAGATTGTCCACATATCACAAGAAAGTAGCCAAGAGCACTAATATAGACATAGCCATTTTTCAATGTACTATGACCTACTTACACAACATCCACATGCGATAGATACCATGTAATCATCAATATAACCAAAATCACTATATGTCTATGTGAAATTGCAACCATATTGAATTTAAGCACAAGCCCTTATTTTAACTCATATGCTGAAACAATATATGTCTATCTGATTCACGAAATACAAAGCTACACAAAACAACCCCATATACACATGTTATCATGATTACAATCCATACTCGCATGTTATTTTTCAATTCCATACAAGCACTGAAAATGAATGGTGATCAAGCATTCATGCATGTAAAATAACCATGATAGAAATTCCTTATGATATGTAAAACAGTCCAGCAATCAAGCATGCAACTAAACTACATATTAAAATCCGTTAGAATCCCATAATGGAGTTTAGTTCATGGCTGAACCAAAAGCCATCATGGGATCAAAGCTACACATGGATAATAAACAAACAATTAAAAGATGAAGGATAGAAATGATAAAACCCAATTGCTGATTATAAACCAATAATAACGTTCAATTCCGCATTAAAATCCAGCAAACGAATAATAGTTTTCCACAGTGATTGAAATCGCAAAGAAGAATTAGAAAAGATGGAGTTTAGGTTTCGTTCTACGTTGGAATCTCTCTCCAAGTGTAAACCCTAATTGCCGATATAAAAATACATAAAAACTAATGAATGATGCGTCTGACACCAGTCAGAATCATTTTTAATTAATTACATCCCTTAAGATTTAAAAATTAAATTAAACATGTCGTGACTTCGGGTATCAGTGTACCGCACGACGCTTCTCTTTGTAATCATCGTGCGGGCGCGCGTCTTCAGAATCTGGCAAATTCGGGCTATCGCGCGGGTGCGTGAGTCTTGGCTTGTGTAGTTGCTTGCCACGCAGCACGTAGTTTGGATTTCGATTCAATTTCTTGCTGCCATCGCTGCTTTCTCTCACGCCATTGCTTCCTTGTCATGTCACTCTTCTTTTCTCCATTCTCAGTTGCATATCCCTGCTTGTTCCTCGCGTCATGCGTCCATTAGCCTCATGCCATCTAACACCACCAAACTATGCCATTTCCTGCACTTTTACACCAAAGGAGTTTTAAGTAAATGCAATGCGAAATAACATGAAATGCAAGTAAAAACACACTAAAATGTACTTGGGATGAGCATAGTTCGCGTGAATTGATATCAATAAGCAGGTGTAAAACCCACTTATCAATTACCCCCAAACTTAAACTATTGCTTTCCCTCAAGCAATGCATACTAAAACAAAACAATGAAAATGCAACTACACTACTATGCAACTAACTTCAGATGAAAACTAGTCTCAAATTGTTCCAACTCTAACAGAATTTCAGTCCAAGACGCCTTAGTGAATTATCCAGATTCAAGAATACAAATTCAAACCAAACCATAGGCATAATATCATACACTCAGATAATTTATAAATGCTATAGAGATGCTATGTGTGTGTGTGTTGTGTTCACCAAAACTTGATTTAAGCAAAGACTACACATGCTAAACTTCTCAAAATAGAAAATTATAGTCTAAATCAAGACTCATGTATACTTATGCAACAAAAATTGTTCCAACATATCAAAACAAACTGAGGTTCTACAATGGGTTTAAATGCTTTATTGCTACTCACGAGGACGATTTTCGCTCTTTCCCGCTGTGTTTATTACTATATTTCTTTTCTTTTCTTTTTCTCTTTTTTTTTTCTTTTTTTGTTTCACATGACTATGCAATGCCTTATTCCATTAAGAAACACTACTACCCCTTAGCGAGCTTTCGACCAACGACTCCCAGACCATGAAATACCTTAAGGCGCTAGGTGTAGAGATAATCCCCTCGGGCGTACTTACTCAAGTAGCCAGGGACCCGAAATAAGACTAGCAACGTTATTGCTATTTGATTTTTTTTATACATAGCATACCCATGTTTTCCCAAAGTGTGAATGTCAATGTTTTGCAAGTCTACATCCATGTTCCACATATTTCTCTTTTTAAAACTACATTTTCTATCGAGCAATGCAACACATACTTCTTATACTTACAAGTGATTGTGAACACATCCGTGTAAACCGAAAGCATTTAAACAACAACATGACTTTCATCGTGTAACACATTATAACTACATTCATGTTATCCAAAATAGTCAAAAATCCTTCACAATTCACTATCATCATCAGCTGGACAAAATTTCCCTAAAGCTAGAACTTTGTGAGACATGCAAACTAAAAAAAAAATCTAACATATAAACAAATAAAATAAACATGACATGCAAAATTTAACACGTAAACTAAACATGAACATGCAAAATTTAAACTATTCATGCAAATACTACATGCAACTATACTACTACCCCAATACCCCCAAACTTATAATATTCAATGTCCCAGTGAATGAAGGTAAAGGGTAAAGAAAACTCCCCTAATGATCAGTGGCACCACCCTCTTCGGGTGGTGAATCCGGTGGTGGATATGGCACAACTGTCCCGAACTGATGCCACTCTAGCATCGTCCCCTGCTGTGCAAAGGCCTCGGCTAAGGCCCTCGTGAGACCCGTAACAAACGTTCCGAAGTTATCGTACTTGGCATCGACTTTACGCTCTAACCTTTGGAGCTAGCGATCACTATGGGCAGTAGGTGCTTGCGTGGACGGGCCCGCCTCATCTGTCTGAGAGGGCTGCTGTGATGGCTCTGGGAAGGTGGGCTGGAGGATAAATCCTCTTCCTCCCGAGTGCGGTACGCCTCTTGCCCAATCCTTAAATTTTACAATGGTAGCATGAGTGATGTCCTGGCTTAGGTATTGCATTTGTACGTTGCCCAGTTGCATCCCTGATGAGCACATATCATAGCTACCACTGATGCATGTGGAATGCTCCCAGTGGTGCTTCCCCGCAGGTATAGCATCATATTCTAATGGATGAGATGGCCAACGTCAATATATTTTTTGGTGATTATGCCCCCACATAATAATTTCCCTCTTAGCTGTGATCTCGTGCTGATGAGACGAAGGCACTAGCTTGGCACAGATGAACAGATTCCACACCTTTGCATATCGGTTCAAGGCTGTGGCTGGGAATATGCGAGGCTGATTTGTGCCGGCTTTATACGTCCATTTCATGCCAGGCACGCACAACTCAGCAATACCCAATTCCAGGTCGGTTTCCATATGTGCACCGGTGACCCAATTAGCAGCCCCTGTTGGCGGTGTATCAGTGAGTCTGAAAATGGTTCTGATGGTGGGGGGTCTGTAGTCTATCTCAAAATCGCGAACCATTGAGATACCGCTCATGGTTATTTTTGCATTGGCATAAAACTCTCGGACTATGCTCATCGAAATGGGCGTGGGAGTGGCAGTCAGCCCATCCCAGCCTCTTTCACTGATCATGTCACATAATTGCCCATCTTGTCCTTCTGGCTTGAATCCCCATTCATTCACGAATGTCTTAGCTACAATTCGGTAGTACTCTTGTTGGGCGTCCAAACACAGAAATTTATTGTGATCGATAATATCCTACCCCTGACTGCAAGAGGAAGATGAAGAAGAAGATGAAATGGAGCGAGCTCGCTTAGGACCCATTTGTAGTGGATAGAGAAGGTGAAACTTTGCTTGAGATGGAGTGATAGCAGAAGCTTGGATTCTTCCCACACCGATTTCGCATAGCCCTCTCTTGAAACCCTAGTTTATATCAGTGGATGAGAGCGTGGGTTTAAGCTTTGAACGTGGAGAGAATCGTGGGTATGTGATGAGAGATGTACGGCTTCAATTTGTAACTGAAAGAGTGGGAGAGACATGTGTTATTGAGACTGAGATGATTGCGCTTCTGTTATGATTCAAATGAGAGCCCAAATAATCCCCAACAAGTTTTTAAAACTTCTAAAATTGTCTCAGTCCGGTGTCGCGCGCGACCGTGCGGGTATTCAACGGGTTGCATGCGTAGGCGCGCGAGTGTGAATTATACTCTGATTAGCATGCCGCGCGGGCTCGCGCATTTGTACTGCATTACTTGAGTAGCCGCGCGATCCTACTATCTGTACTGCTAATTTTCCATTCCAATCTACATATCGTGATGACTTCAATTGTAGATACCTACATAGACATTAATGCACACTGTTAAGGCATGAATTAATGACCAAATAAACTCTCACCTCTTTCAAACATTCTCAATGCAAATTCTGCTACACACTCAATTATGCAAAACAGACAACTATCAAAAATGAAATAAAAAATGAACTAACCAAAGCAACCTAAACTGAATGATTAAAAAGAAAATAGAGATAGAAATAATGGGTTGCCTCCCATCAAGCGCTAAGTTTTAGTCAATTAGCTTGACTGTCTTTGAATCTCACGTCAAAGGAAGAATTGAGGTGACTTTCTGCCTGTCCACCTCACCCCTCACATTAATGTCTCTTACTTTCGACAATGGCTTAACCTCCAAATTTGAATTTTCACCAGTTACACACCTCAACGGTTCATAGTTCCCCGATTTCTGTACCTCATTATTTAGGCCCTGACCCACCAAATTAACCTGGAAATATTCTTTTTCTTCTGTTGGGAACTTCATTGCCTTGAAGACATTAAAAGTGACCTCTTGATCATGAACACGCATAGTGAGTTCCCCTTTCTGCACATCTATTAAAGTCTTTCCTGTGGCTAAGAATGGTCTCCCCAGTATGATTGGTATATTTTTTTCTTCCTCGTAATCCAAAATGATGAAGTCAGCCGGAAAGATAAATTTGTCCACCTTTACGAACACATCTTCAATAATTCCCCATGGATACGTGATGGATATGTCAACTAGCTGCAAAGAAATGTTTGTCGGACTTGGAGCCGGCAATCCCAATTGGTTGAATACGGACAAGGGCATCAAATTTATACTTGCCCTGAGATCACATAAACATTTACTGAAGCTCATCTTCCCGATTGTGCACGAAATTGTGAAGCTACCCAGATCCTTCAGCTTTAGAGGTAGTTTCTGCTGAAGCACTACACTGTATTCCTCTATCAAGGCTACCGTCTCAAACTCATCTAATCTCCTCTTCCATGACAATATACCCTTCATGAACTTTTCATAGCTTGGCATTTGTTCCAATGCCTCGGCGAAAGGTATGTTGATTTGCAGCTTTTTAAGTACCTCCAGAAACTTGCTGAATTGCTTATCTTCCCTCTGCTTATTGAATTTTTGAGGATACGGAACCCGAGGGTGAACTGGTGGTACTGAACTCATAGGCTTTTCAACTGAACTTGCTTTATCTTTCTCTTCATGCTGTGACTCAGATTTTTCCAGATTTTCTTTCTTAGCAGTCAACTGCTCTGCCTCGTGCGGCCGCTTGGCCTCCCTTTGTAACTCAGGCGCGGGCGTGCGAGTATTAGTTTCTGCAATGTTTTTCCCAGACCTCAATGTGATCGCTTGACACTATTCCTTCCCGTCTCTTCTTGGATTTGTTTCTATATTACTTGGCAATGAACCTTAGGGCCTATTGTTTAGCATGCTCACCATTTTCCCCATCTGAGTCTCTAAATTCTTAATAGCCACTGCTTGGCTTTTGATCATAATTTATGTGTTTGCCATGTACTTCAACATCATCTCTTCCACTTCTGATTTCTTTTCTTGCTGAGGTGTAGCTGGAGTGTGATGTTTTTGTTGTTAAGAAAATCCCGATGGAAACAGTGGTTTTGGTGTAAACTGTGGCTGAGATGGTTGAGACTGAAATTGTTGATTCGGCTGGAACTGATTCTGCTGATTCCCTTGGTTATTAGACTGACTAAAGTTTGGATGATTGCGGTTGTTGGGGTGGTATGTGTTCTAAAACTGTCCTTGATCTTTCCTGTAATTTCCCACATACTGTACCGACTTTGAGCTGATAACACACTGATTTGTCGAGTGCGAACCCGCACAAATCTCACAAACGAAGGCAACTGTTTTCACTTTGCTCTCTGCCAATGTATCTATTTTCTTCACCATAGCTACCATCTGTGCTAACAACTGAGTAATAACATCTACCTCCAACACACCTGAAACCTTGGGCTGTGGCATCCGAGATGTAGGATTTTGAAAGTCATTTACTGCCATAGTCTCGATAAGGTTATAGGCCTCTTCATAGCTCTTTGCCCATAATGCCCCTCCTGCAACTGCATCTATAATAGGTCTCGACTGCCACCCCAATCCATTATAAAATGTGTTGATCACCATCCAGTCTGGCATACCGTGATGTGGACACTTCCTTAACATCTCTTTATATCTATCCCATGCTTCAAATAAGGACTCACCCTGTTGTTTCTCAAACTGAGAGATAGTTGTCCTCATCTTCGCATTCTTAGCCATTGGGAAAAACTTGGCTAAGAATTTCTGTGCTAAGTCCTCCCATGTAGTGATTGACCCTGACGGCAACGAATGCAGCCAACTTCTCGCCTTATCCCTCAATGAGAATGGGAATAGCCTAAGTCTGATAGCATCCTCCGTCACACCGTTGTATCTGAATGTATCACAAATCTCAATAAAACTTAACAGGTGTTCATTCGGATCATCCGTAGCAGCACCCCCAAACTGTACCTAATTTTGCACCATCTGAATAGTGCCCAGTTTAAACTTGAAAGTGTTTGTTGCTATCGCCGGTCTGACTATGCTAGACTGAAGTCCATCAATTTCGACATGGAATAGTCCCTTAGAGCCCGATGCTCTTCTCTTTGTTCTTCTACCATACTAGATGTTGTACCCTCTAACTACACTTGCAAATTTCTCCGCACACTCTCTTTCCAACCTCTTCCGTTAATATTACCCTGTGCTGGTGTTAATTCGGAATTAGATGATCGCTTGTGCATAAAAAATTTACAAGTGCCTGAAACCAAAAACAAAACAAAAAGTAGAAATGAGATAAGATTAGATTTGTCTAAGTCATACAATATAGCTTAAAAAATGATGATAATTATTTAAATTTAAACGCCTTTCCCCGACAGCGCCAAAAACTTGTTGCCTCTTTTTAAGTTCTAACAAAAGAGCTCTAACTCATGCAAGCATACATGTGTCAACAAGTAATACGGAGTAAGTAGAGTATCGTCCCACAGAGAAAGTTGTTAAATCAAATTATTATGCATCAACTCTATCACTATTTTTATATGCTTAAACTAATAAATATGATTATGATTGAAAATTACTTTAAAATCAAATAACAACTAAAATACGAATAATAACACAATATATCAAATCTGGAAATAATGGGATCCTAACTTCATTTAATAGTTCATCTAATTACCACCATCATGCAAGATTGTCCACATATCACAAGAAAGTAGCCAAGAGCACTAATATAGACATAGCCATTTTTCAATGTACTGTGACCTACTTACACAACATCCACATGCGATAGATACCATGTAATCATCAATATAACCAAAATCACGATATGTCTATGTGAAATTACAAGCATATTGAATTTAAGCACAAGCCCTTATTTTAACTCATACGGTGAAACAATATATGTCTATTTGATTCATGAAATACAAAGCTACACAAAACAGCCCCATATACACATGCTATCATGATTACAATCTATACTCGCATGTTATTTTTCAATTCCATACAAGCATTGAAAATGAATGGTGATAAAGCATTCATGCATGCAAAATAACCATGATAGAAATTCCTTATGATACGTAAAATAGTCCAGCAATCAAGCATGCAACTAAACTACATATTAAAATCCGTTAGAATCCCATAATGGAGTTTAGTTCATGGCTGAACCAAAAGCTATCATGGGATCAAAGCTACACATGGATAATAAACAAACAATTGAAAGATGAAGGATAAAAATGATCAAACCCAATTGCTGATTATAAACCAATAATAACGTTCAATTTCACATTAAAATCCAGCAAATGAACAATAGTTTTCCACGGTGATTGAAATCCCAAAGAAGAATTAGAAAAGATGGAGTTCAGGTTTCGTTCTACATTGGAATCTCTCTCTAAGTGTAAACCCTAATTGTCGATATGAAAATACGTAAAAACTAATGAATGATGCGTCTGACACTAGTCAGAATCGTTTTTAATTAATTAGAACCCTTAAAATTTAAAAATTAAATTAAACATGTCGTGACTTGGGTATCGCTTGTGCATGTGCCAAGGCTCTCTCTTGTAATCATCGCAGAGGCGTCGTCTTTAGAATCGCAAATCAAGGCTGCTCGTGACGGAGCCTTGAGTCTTAGCTTATGTAATGCATGAGCCATGGCAGCTCGCAGATTGGATTTCGATTCATTTCTTTATTATCGCTTTGTCTCGCCGCCATTGCTTCCTTGTCATGTCACTCTTCCTTTCTCCATCCTCAGTTGCATATCCCTGCTTGTTCCTCGCGTCATGTGTCCATTAGCCTCATTCCATCTAACACCACCAAACTATGCCATTTCCTGCACTTTTACACCAAAGGAGTTTTAAGTAAATGCAATGCGAAATAACATGAAATGCAACTAAAAACACACTAAAATGTACTTGAGATGAGCATAGTTCGCGTGAGTTGATATCAATAAGTAGTTGTAAAACCCACTTATCACCAGTATCCATAGTTTTTGATCGAGACCCAAGATTTACTTCAAGATTTTGGGTTAGTTTGCAAAAAGCTATGGGCACAGATGTATGATTTAGTTCGGCATATCATCCTCAAATGGATGGGCAGTCGGAAAGGACTATTCAAACTCTTGAAGATTTATTAAGACTCTGTGTCCTTGACTTCAAGGGAAGTTAGGACAAGTTATTACCATTGGTGGAGTTTTCCTATAATAATTGTTATCAAGCAAGTATTGACATGGCTCCATTTGAGGCGTTGTATGGAAGAAAGTGTCGTTCTCCAGTATGCTGGGATGAGGTGGGTGAAGCAACATTGTTGGAACTAGATTTGGTACGTATGACTACGGAAAATATTCAAATGATCCGACAACGTATAAAAACCTCACAAGATCGACAAAAGAGTTATGCTGATCTTCATCGAAAGGACGTGGAATTCAATTTTGGAGATCATGTGTTGTTACGTGTTGCTCCATGGAAAGCAGTTACGAGATTTGGAAAGAGAGGAAATCTCAATCCTCGATTCATTAGCCCATTTTTAATCCTCGATCGAGTAAGAACTGTGGCCTATAGACTCGCCTTACCGCCAAGTATGTCTCGTGTTCATAATATTTTTCACATATCTATGTTACGTAAATATGTGAAAGACCCGAACCATATTATTGAACTAGAACCAGACGAGATAGAGGAAGATTTAACGTATGAAGAGTTACCTGTTAAAATCTTGGATAAGAAGGATCATATTCTACGCTCCAAGGTTATACCTCAAGTCAAAGTTTT